>CM069405.1:513554544-514177044 GCA_035609135.1 Eleutherodactylus coqui | reverse complement strand
GCTCCACAGCCCTCGATTCCTTGACTTTGAAGCATATTTGCTGCCTCCTTGGATACTGGATTGGCACTGGTTAACTTTTCTCGCTGCTGGATCACTTTACTTTCCTCCACTACCGATACCAAAATCTCAGGGGTTACATTATATGCGATGGCTACCCTTCCGGCGATATCAGCATCGATTATCCTCTTCTCTACAGGTGGTAAGATAGAACCCATTAAATCTTTCTTCTTTCTGTCCTCAACAGGAGGGATGTAAACCGGACCTTGGATAGGTTTCGGAATCCAAGGATGGTCATCTTGGCGTGGGATTGGCCATGACCTATAATCTTTCTTGTATTGGGTCTCTCTTTCTAGAGGAGCCTCAGAGGGCAGGTATTCACTCCTTGGTTTGCAGCTTTGCTCAGGGGTTGACTTCCAGGGTTTGAAATCTTGCCTCATGACTGAACCCCTGGTAGATTCCAGTCTCCTTGAGTAGTCCCTGGATGACCTAGACTGGCCTCCATAGTATGAATCTGCCAGCGGTGGCTGAGTTTCTATGGCAGCAGAGCCAGGGCGTGGTTGCTGGCTTAGATTAGCTCCTTCTGTCACTTCGGAATATTTTGAAAACATTAAGGGGACTGCAATGTCCCCCTTGTCTTGTTTATTGCCAAAACGAGCAATGCAACATGCTCGGGTAACACAAGGCCATGCCATTTTTGACAACCTTAAGGGTTCCTATGGTCTAGTTGATGAGTTGCTTCGTCTTTTTCCCAATTATTGCTTCTTAGCTGGAGAAAGGATAGATATGTCTATTCTGCTGGTGACCAAACGAGGAAGCCAAAATTCACTGGAAAAAAAAATTCTTGTCCTGTAGATCCCTCCCAAGTGCAAACTGAAATTTTTTTCCTTCCTACTAAATGGCTTCCATGGATCTACGAGGCTCTATGGCTGAATTGCAAGTGGATGATGTAAGGGGACGTCTCATGCCTCTTCTCTTTGATTATAAATTTGGGTTTTGCATCCAGTGACCTCCAGCCATAGACAGAAAAAGAAATCCGGCACACATCTCTAAAAGGAAGGACCCCACCCACCTTGCTCTCTGCATCCCCAGATGCCAAGGAAAAAAAAAGAGTGAAAAGAGAGGGGGAGGAGAACTTAATGCTGGCAAAAGATCTCCACTATGCAGTACCTAAAATGCATTATCAAAGAAGGCTGAGGGAGGAAGAGAGGGAGGGAGTTCAGTGCATTTAACCCTCAATGGCCAGGTACACCACAACTGGCACATGCACCAATCACTGGAAGGCTGAAGACTGCAAGAGCCGCATCTCTTGTGTGGAGGGCGCAGCACTTGTTTTTCAAGTCGATTCAATGATTACAACTGTATCTACCATTGCATTGCCAATGCCAACCCTGCCACAAATTGCACCCCTTTAAAAAAAACTGCAAAACCCAAGTCCATATCTAACGCCAACACACATCTATGTACGTGTTTTAGCAGAAAATCTAATCATCTCCTCTGCAATACTCCTCACAACCAGTTGGGTCGATTTCAGCACCAGAGTCTGCGGACAGTGCCCATCGCATCTCTATGATATTACAAACATACAGTCAGCCCTATATCTCTCAGCTTCCAAACTCGTTACATTTTTGCCCTTTTCATTGAAATCTAAATTGTCACATTCTAAAATCCAATCCAATCTAATACTCATTTATCATCGATTCACACAAGAGCGGCTGATCTAAAGCCGAGCAACATTTTACTTCATTTTCATTGTGCATTTAGTTGCATTCAATCTTTGTTATTTGACTTTTTTTTTGCAAATCACAATAAAAAAATACTCTATTTTTTTTTATTTGAGATCTCCATTTAAAGCAATATTCAGAGCCTGATTCTAGAATGAATGGTCATATTTAGCTGCTGCGATTTTGTAAATGTGCAAAATTGCAAACAAATTGGATAAATCCAAATGAATTGTCTATTATGCAAGTATTTTGGGTTCTGTGTTGACAATGAGCAGCTGATTTTATCGTTTTCCATGTTGCATAATCCTGAAGGCTGATTGGTTGCTAGGCGGTTGTCATGATGTTTACAATGCATTCGGAAATATTCCCTAGTGGGCAGATTGATCACAAAAAGGCTTTTCCCCCCTGTTTTATAGCTCTATTATGGGGGGATTATAGAGAACGTTTAATTCAATATTTTGTGCAACCAAAACAAGGTAATATTAATAGATTAAAAAAGATCAAAGAAATAAATAACAGAAATAACAAAATAATAATAAAAAATGTTATAAAGACAATAAAATAATTAAGAGTTATCAAAGTAAAGATGGTAAAGCAATAAAAAAGGTTAAATAAAAAAAACTAATAAACATGAATGAAATGATGAGATATTACAGCAGGAAATAGTCAATTAAAAACAGAAATGCTAAAATATTAATATATTTTTTTAGCAAAACACTTCTGGAATATAGTTACAGTATTAATTATCTGATAGCTCTGACATCACGATGTTCTCTGAGAAAACCATAACGATGAAGCATTTATCTAAGACCTAATTGCAGCGCTGAGATCTCCCAGGTGAGATAATAACTCAGGTCTGTACGAAAAAGATCAGTAAATTGAGAGATTCAAAATAAAATCTCCAGATTTTTTTTAAAAATTGGGCCCAGATGTGTTTTTTGCAGATCTGGAATAAATAAGAGGCTAATTAATAATTAATTGCTATTGTGCCTTACTAGATAAAAATGGCCCTTAAGTTTTTCATGGAAAAAAATATAGAAAAATGTTAAAAGAAAAAACTGAATAATTTAATTTTATTCAAAAATTTTTATTCAAAAATTGCTTCCACAAGTGAGATTAGGCAGAGTCCACACCAAGCAGATGTTTACATTTACTAGCTTGACTTTACTAGCTTTTCTCTGATTGGTTCATAGGGGTTCAGAGTTATAATTTGGGTCGTGATATTTAGAGGACTTTAAATGACAGGTGTTTATGGCCCTGAGAAACAAAAAGTTGAGTTTGGTGACACACAGAATTTTGCTGACCTGTATGAGCTGCTCACTCCTCCTTCCTCTTTGATCTGTCTGTTGAGCATATCAGCTGCATCTCTTGGCCTCATGCCTTCCATGGACCATCTTGAAGATGGAGATTTCTCCCTGTTTCGCTTTTCTGGAATATCTTTATGAGTAGCCTGTATATCAGCCACACTACTAAAGGTAACAGATGCCTTGACTTTGGGAATCACTAATTCTGTTGGCTCCACCTTAGGTGGTTCCTCTGCCCTTTTCTCCGGTAAGGCTACTGGTGTTTTCTTCATTTTGGCAGCACTTGAGGCTGTTGGGGCAGTGAGGCCTGCTGAGGGCTTTGGAATCCAAGGATGGTCCCCACGACGAGGTATGGGCCAAGCTTTGAAATCTTTCTGGTACTGTGTCTCTTTTTGAAAAGGAGCTTCAGATGGTTGGTACTCACACTTGGGTTTGCAGCTAGCCTCTGGTTTTACATTCCAGGGCTTATAATCCTGACGCATGACCGAACCTGATGGCTCCTTGCTATGCCCAGGCCCAGTTTGGTGGGACAAGTCTCTGGTAGACCCAGCACCATGATCTGCCTCTACATGGGCAGGCTGTGCCTCAATGGCAGAGGAAATAGGACGGGCTTGCGGCTGTTGAAGGTAAGCATGATGTTGCTGACCTGCTTCGGTGACCTCGGAATACTTGGTGAAGACCAAAGGAACTGCAATGTCACCCTTATCCAGCTGGTTCCAGAAACGGGCTATACAGCACGCCCTGGTAATACAGGGCCATGCCATAGTCTCCCCCCTAACAGTAGTGGGAAGCCTCTTACAAACTAGAACAAGGTGTTGCTACAATAAGGACACTGGGCTCTCCCCTCCACCCACCTTGCAAGACGTAGAAAATAGTAACAGTTTTGTCAAGTGCAATCCTGATGATCTCCTTCTTGAAGACAAGAGTAGACAGTGTTATTCTCACCAGATGTGACAACTCCCAGAGAAATGTTTTTGGGGTGCTTTTCTAAGTCATGATGCAATTAAATCTCTTCCGGTGATTGCCCTTTCTCCGCCTTTCCCTTGTCGTGTTGTCACTATGAGTCCCCCTCTGCAAGACAAGCACTGGAATATGAGGATCAGGGACCTCCTTCCTTCTGCTCAATCATGGAACACTTCTATGGCATGATGATGCAGGAGCTCGAGTCAATCCTGGTGGACATCCTTCCACACCCACAACCAGTGTGTGTGGTGTTTCCTTTGCAATCCTGGCAGTGAAACCCTGCCACAACCAGAAAGCAAGATCTCTGCAGGAAGTGGTCCCACCCACCCTGGTATCTGCATCCCAAATGCTGCTGCTGATGATGAGGTGGGGGTTGGAGGAGGAGAGATGCTGGGAGAGAGATGGCTCCTCCGTCAGCACGCAAGGCAACGCAACGTCTCAAATGAATGGAGAGGAGGCAGCTTGTTACTGCAGCTTGTTAACTGTTCATTGTCCGGATTGGGGTCAGGCAGGGAGCAGATGGGTTTAATTACCCCATTGTCACTTTCCACTTAGCAGAAGCTTTTCGATGGGTTACACTTCAGATGAAGGAGCCATCGTGTGAATTATTTATGGTTCAAGCTTCATTGTCTCCAATGGCAGCGATACATCAAAGTCATAGACAATCAAATCGTGACATCAAATATTTATTCTCACCGTCGGCCCTCGTCCGTGAAGAAGTGGATTTCCATTTATCATGCAAATAAGATTTTTAACACAAAGAACTGAGATTCCCGTTCTTGAAAATAAATTGGAGCAATTTCATTTACTTTGGTAACTGACTTTCCAGAATGCTAAATGTTTTTGCAGAGTTTGGCTCGGGACATTTTTTAGGAAAGGATATTATTGGAATTTTTTAACCAACTTTACAAATTTTGGGGGCAGAAGAAGAAAATACAAATTGTGGAGGATGTATCAAAAACTGCCTAGGGGGAATAGTTGCAACCAATCAGATTTCAGCTCTCATTAGGTTTACTTTCCACTTGGACTAGTTTAGATAAATGTCCCCCATAGTGTTTTTCGGGAAAAACAAGGAAAGCAAGAGCATCCGCTGAAAAAAAAAATGGAAAAGTAGTCTCCGCATGACTTACTGCCATAGAAGAAGTCAACAACTCTGACCTCCTATACTAAGATTATAGGTTTCTTCTGCAGGGAAAGATATCTAACAGAGCCGGACTAATACTGTCTACCTGGTTTTAACCCTACCAATCCACTGTCTGACGTCTGAAGACATTATGATTTAAGGCTGTGCAGCTCCGATGTTGGAAGACATCCGTCGGGGTTCTCTAACTGTATATTGCCAGCCTCTCTACTGTCGGAGCCTATCCAATGTGTCACCTCATGCAGTACAGGCTTTAGCCAGCAGATAGCGCTGTTGTATAACGGCAGAAAAAGAGTAACCCCCTAGGAAAACTAAGATACAAATTGGAGTGGAAATAGGGTTAATACTTGCAAATATGTGTATTTACACGCTGACTGACCTCTTGATTAGAGCCCTTCATCTAGTAGCGCGTTGGACCTCCTCTGGCCTTCAGAATCACAGCAGTTCATCGTGGTGTAGATCCCACTAAGTGATTGCACCATTCTCGGTATATCCTCCACACCATCACATGATAAATCCCCGCTGTTGGCAGCGAGGCCCGGCTAGTCTAGCACTGATGACCGGCCTCATTTGAAGTCGCTTCGATCGCTGGATTTTCCCATCTGATGTGGATTCACAATTAGGCCTTGTTCACATGAGCTCTGTTTTTGCACAGTATAGGCGTGTAAAAAGATCGCGGCCATACTGCACTAAAGATGGCGGGAACGGGTGAATTCCAGCCTTTTTTAATTAGCCTGTTCACACGATCGGGTGTGTGCTTTCCAACTCCCATAGGAGTCTATGGAAAGCACGTACCAAAGCTAGGTCAGGTCCTATCTTTTCTCGCCCCACGGACCTTAGATGCGAGCTTTGCAGTCGCATGTCCTATATTTGATTGGTGCGAGTATTTAGTGCGCTTTGATAGGAAACCATTGGTTCTTATAGGGGCGCTCTTTTCACACGCCTCTAATGCGCAAAAACAGCGCTCATGTGAACGAGGCCTTAAACTGACCACCGAAAACTTGTTACGTGATTTAATGCCGCACTCCAGGGTCACGGGGATAATTTCCATAGAGCGAAGCGCCAATCCTGAGAGGGTTGCGGTCATTCAGTGTATGTGAATAGTAATGCTGATAATTCTAATATACTTTGTCTTTCAATCTAATGCAGACCGGGCATTAAAGATCATTGGCCCATCGCCATCCCCTATAGCTATGATACACCTAATAGATTGTATATGGGGAGCACATACCACTTATCATTGCCCTAATATCTGAGAGCTCAGTCCATGGTCTATATGACGGGGTGCAAATACTTCAGGTGCGCAAAAGTTAAATAAATGCTTACTTCCCCTTTAAGTAAAATGAATAATGCTGTAAAAGCATGGCCTTACTGTGATTTATACACAATCTGTATGGAGAGAAAATCACACGACAATCTCAAGATTTCCAAGATTTCCAATATCCGAGTTCTTGCAATCGTCACAGGTTGCCTGCAAAAGAACTGTAGTACTTTCAATGGGAAATGGAAGCTGACGCCGTGTTTGCCTGGCCCATTGGACACAATGGGTGATGCATTCCGAAAATGCAAAAAAATGGAACACGCTGCAATTTTTTTTCCTTGCAGCATCACATCGCTTATGTATATGACTCCATTCAAAAGCGCAACTTTTGTGCATCTCGCAACACACAAAACTCATACGAGATTGACGCTCGTGTGAAACCGGCTGTAGGGGGATTTGAATGGGAAATCTTCGCACAGAATTTCCATTCGCTGTGATGTGGATGAGCCTCAGATGAAAAGAACCTATTGTGTCTTCACAGGAGTGATTTATCTCTCGGACCGAAGGTCCAAGATAGAGGAGTTGCTGCATGTCCTATTTCATGCGAGTGTCGCACAAGGATAATGCATGCACTTGTGCGGTCTCACGCACATCACATAGTACGCAGACTGGGTGTTCATATGCTCTGCGATGCAAGTTGCGCCCGAGAATCTTGGGCGCAGCTTGCTATTGGACATGTAAATACTATCGGAAGTTGTGCCCAAGCGTTATCTTTTTGTGAAAATCGCAAGTAGATAATTGGGATGCGATACGTTTTTTATGCCAAAATGCATCAGAATCGCAGTTACCTACAGAGCGATGCGGGTCGGATTCTCTCGGACCTCCTTGGCATTCACCCAGGCAAATAGAACCTTCTAGTCTGAATGTCTAATCAGTCTGATAGCAATGGTGGAGGACTGAGGAATCAGTTCTACCATCTGTCGGTGCCGCTGTCCAGCATCAGTGGTGCTGAAATATCTATACTGCACTACATATAGGGATGGCGAACATCACAGAGCCAATCAGCTGGAATATCTATACTGCACTACATATAGGGATGGCGAAGATCATAGAGCCAGTCAGCTGGAATATCTATACTGCACTACATATAGGGATGGAGAACATCACAGGACCAGTCAGCTGGAATATCTATACTGCACTACATATGGGGATGACGAACATCACAGAGCCAATCAGCTGGAATATCGATACTGCACTACATATAGGGAAGGCGAAGATCATAGAGCCAATCAGCTGGAATATCTATACTGCACTACATATAGGGATGGCGAAGATCACAGAGCCAGTCAGTTGGAATATCTATACTGCACTACATATGGGGATGGCGAAGATCACAGAGCCAATCAGCTGGAATATCTATACTGCACTACATATAGGGAAGGCGAAGATCATACAGCCAATCAGCTGGAATATCTATACTGCACTACATATAGGGAAGGCGAAGATCATACAGCCAATCAGCTGGAATATCTATACTGCACTACATATAGGGAAGGCGAAGATCATAGAGCCAGTCAGCTGGAATATCTATACTGCACTACATATGGGGATGGCGAAGATCATATCAGCTGGAGCATCCAGATTCTGAAGCAGCAGCACAAGCCTCTCTCCTGCCCTGATAGTTTGTTACAATGTAGCAGTGCAGGTGACATGTATCAGTCTGTTCAGTTCACAGTGGATACAACTGTAACAAACCTCAGTATGCTTATTCAGAGCCTGAAAACATCTATTGGCCTGTTTCCATTCATTGAAAGCAAGCAGCGATCTTAAAAGCAATTGAGGAATTGATACTCATATTAGAAAGTTGCAGAACTTTCCCCTAGCTATTAGTTGTGCGCAATGAAATACTCTGCAACTTTCCAATAGAATTTTATGAGGGGAAGTCACAAACCCTTTATATGCCAGCAATGGTTGTTAAATGGTTGCAAACTTTGCACAAAAACGTGCAACTTTTATGCCTTTTTGCATCCTGCTTGCCACTTTTCTAAAGTTGGTGGAACTTCAAAAGGGGGCGTGGCCTCAGATGCCCATTGAATTTACTATAATTTTTGCCAGAAACTGTTGAAAGTTATAGTTGATGTCTACGTTGACTGGCGTATATTTCCATCTGGCACACAGACCTTGCCAACCATGCCCCAGGATCATTAAATGGTATTCTTACCGCGGCTTTTCAGGGCCGAGCTCTGCTCTGACCTTGCATTGAAAAGAGCCGAGCACTTAGCGCAGCGCTGTTTCTGCAGCTCTCATTGAAGTGACTCCACCTGTTAAGGAAGCAGCATAGCGCACTGTGCTACACGGTTTCCATAGCTGCCATTCACTTCAACCCACTCTGTAGCCTCCAGGCGGGTGGCTGGTAGTTTCCCCATCTTGCTTATGAAAAGCCAAGATGGGAATACCCCTTGTAAGAAAGTCCTCCAGGGGGTGGGGGGGGGGGGGGGGCGGCACACTGGACCAGAAAGTGAATAAAACTTGCTTCAGTTTTATTTTAAGGTAAAGTCCAAGCAAAGCAAAATAGAGAAAACATCAGGTGCAGCACGCAGGGTGCTCAGATCCTCGCAGTGAGGCGTTGCGCCCTCCTCAGCTTGATAGGCAACCCAAAAGTCCATGCAATATAACAGGTGAAATGCTGTCAGACGCTGACTCCCAAGACCTGCAGCCTCTTATGCCCCAGTAACGGGGTCAGTGCCTACAGCTGAGTTGAGAACCAGGGTGAAGTTGTGGACTGGATCTCCGCCCTGTCCAGACTAAGAGCCTGGGAGGGAGATATTCTCCATCCACAACTTCACCCTCTAACTGCCTACACCCTTTAACCCCTTGAGTGGCACGCCCGGAAATTTCCGGGACGAGCTCCACTGCTCATAGCGACATAGCCCGGAAGATTTCCGGGCTATGTATCACTATGGGAGCTGCAGAGCACAATGCCACAAGCTGTGACAGTGTGCTCTGCCTGCACAGACCCACAGAGAACAAAGCAGGGGCTTTGAAAAACCAGCAGAAGATATTGCCGATCTGCCGGCAATCTCTTGCTTTGTTTACAGGTTGCCATAGAGACCATCGGCTTGTCAGAAGCAAGCTGATGGTCTCTGTGGCAGGGAGAGCTGGTTGTTAGCTGTCAGAGGACAGCTAGGTACCTGCTCTTACAGCAGAGATCAGATAAAACCTCTGATCTCTGCTGTGTTAACCCCTTACATGCTGCAGTCTATGTGACTGCAGCATGTAAAGGGCTGTCACTGCAGCATGTAAAGGGCTGTCACCATCAGACCCCCGAAATGTGATCAGGGGTCCCGATGGGTCCCTGTGGAAGTCCCTTAAAGGGACAAAAAAAAAAAAAGGAAAAAAATCATTTAAAAAATTATAAAAACATTTGTTTCCCTTTACTTCGTAAAAAATCAAAAATACAATCACACATGTGGTATCTGTGTGCGTCGTAATGACCCAGAGAAGGAAGTTAATACATTATTTAACCCCTTAATGACATGGCCCCTTTTTTTCTTTTTTCCCCATTTCTTTTTTTCCTCCCCCCTGTTTAAAAACTCACAACTTGTCCCGCAAAAAACAAGCCCTCATATGGCCATGTCAATGGAAAACTGAAAAAGTTATGGCTCTTGAGACGCAACTGCAAAATTAGTTGAAATTCAATGATTAGACCATTTTAAAAAACCTGCCCTGGTGGGCACGACAGGGTGGTAGGAAACCCGCCACTCAAGGGGTTAAAAGGCGTGTGCCTCTAAGTAAGCTTTGCACACTTCACTCCAGATCTGTCTTTACTTGGGCGGGTGTATAGAATGCTAATATAAGTCAATTCCCCTATGTGATTTAATTGTTCCCAATTTCACGATCTCTGATGTCAGTGAATGGCACTCTTGTTTATCCTGACATCTCACAGATGAGGGTTTGTTACAATTGTATCTAGTATAGGCAATGCTCTTTGAGGTAAACACATCAACAGCACAAGTTTCTCCCTCCTGTCCTGATAGTTTGTTACAATGTACCAGTGCAGGGAAACTGTATCTGTCTGGATTAACTAACTCACATAGGATTGTCTAGGTTGAATATCACATCCTCGGCTGTGAGCAGAATTAGGTTCAGGATGCTTATATTCCTTGAAAGCAAGCAGAGCTCTTGAATTAAAATGCAAAATGTGTTAGAAAGCTGTAGAAGCTTTTTTCATGCAGTATAATGGATATTGTGTATTGCTCAAGCAGACCCTTTATATTTGGTGCCCCGGCCCATCCGGCATACCCCTCCCAATCTTCTGGTTATGAAGGACTTTCTGCTTTTCTTTCTGTACGCCAATTCATAAATCTGAGTCACTTCTAGCCTCGGTCCTCCCTGATTCTGGATCTCCCAACCTTCCTTGGAGCGCTTGAGTCATGCAGAACAAGCTGAATCACTGCGGCTCATGTAATTAATTGATTTACTGGGATCTGGATAAAGAATTTATGATGTAGATGGAGATAAAAACCTCTCACCCACCCTCGTCAGAACTAAAACCCTCATCACCCTCATCAGAACTAAAACTCTCATCTACCCTAGTCAGAACTACAACTCTCAGCCACCCTCGTCATAACTACAACTCTCATCACCGTCATCAGAACTACAACTCTCACCCTCATCAGAACTACAACTCTCAGCCACCCTCGTCAGAACTACAACTCTCATCACCGTCATCAGAACTACAACTCTCAGCCACCCTCGTCATAACTACAACTCTCAGCCACCCTCATCAGAACTACAACTCTCAGCCACCCTCGTCAGAACTACAACTCTCATCACCGTCATCAGAACTACAACTCTCAGCCACCCTCGTCATAACTACAACTCTCATCACCCTCGTCATAACTACAACTCTCATCACCCTCCTCAGAACTACAACTCTCAACACCCTCATCAGAACTACAACTCTCATCACCCTCGTCAGAACTACAACTCTCATCACCCTCGTCAGAACTACAACTTTCATCCACCCTAGTCAAAACTACAACTCTTATACACCCTCGTTAGAACTAAAACTCTCAACCAACCGAGTCAGAACTACAACTCTCATCCAACCTAGTTAGATCAACAAATCTCATCCCACTAGCCAGGTCTACAACTCTCACCCTCCCTAATCAGAGCCACTACTCTCAACCAACCTAATCAGAACTACAACTCTCATCCAACCTAGTCAGAACTACAACTCTCATCCACCCTAGCCAGAACTACAACTCTCACTCCCCCTAGCCAGAACTACAACTCTCATCCCCCCTAGTCAGAACTACAACTTTCACTCCCCCTAGCCAGAACTACAACTCTCATCCCCCCTAATCAGAACTACAACTCTCATCCCCCCTAATCAGAACTACAACTCTCATTCACCCTAGTCAGAAATACAACTCTCACTCCCCCCTAGCCAGAACAACAACTCTCCCCCCAGTCAGAGCTACAACTCTCAATCCCCCTAATCAGAGCTACAATTCTCATCCTCCCCAGTCAGAAATACAACTCTCATACACCCTAGCCATAACTATAACTCTCACCCACCCAGTCAGAATTATAACTCTCATGCACCCTCGTCAGAACTATAACTCTCACTCCCGTCAGAACTTTAACTCTCACTCCCCAGTCAGAACTACAACTCTCACTCCCCCCTAGTCAGAGCTACAACTCTCATACACCTTTGTCAGAACTACAACTCTCATCCACCTTTGTCAGAACTACAAGTCTCATCCACCCTTGTCAGAGCTACAACTCTTATCCTTCTTTGGCAGAGCTACAACTCTCACTCCCCCCTAGTCAGAGCTACAACTCTCATACACCCTTGTCAGAACTACAACTTTCATCCACCCTTGTCAGAACTACAACTTTCATCCACCCTTGTCAGAACTACAACACTCAACCACCCTAGTCAGAACTACAACACTCAACCACCCGAGTCAGAACTACAACTCTCAACCAACCGAGTCAGAACTACAACTCTCAACCACCCTAGTCAGAACTACAACACTCAACCAACTGAGTCAGAACTACAACTCTCAACCACCCTAGTCAGAGCTACAACTCTCATCACCCTAGTCAGAACTACAACACTCAACCACCCTAGTCAGAACTGCAACACTCAACCAATCGAGTCAGAACTACAACTCTCAACCAACCGAGTCAGCACTACAACTCTCAACCAACCGAGTCAGAACTACAACTCTCATTCCCCCTAGTCAGAACTACAACTCTCAACCAACCGAGTCAGAACTACAACTATCAACCAACCGAGTCAGAACTACAACTCTCATCCAACCTAGCAAGAACTACAACTCTAATTCCCCCTAGTCAGAACTACAACTCTCATCCCCCTAGTCAGAACTACAACTCTCATCCCACTAGCCAGGTCTACAACTCTCACCCTCCCCAATCAGAGCCACAACTCTCAACCACCTTAATCAAAACTACAACTCTCACCCCCCCCTAGTCAGAACTACAACTCCCATCCCCCTAGCCAGAACTACAACTCTCACCCTCCCTAATCAGAGCCACAACTCTCATCCAACCTATCCAGAACTACAACTCCCATTCACACTTGTCAGAAGCAGAACTCTCATCCACCCTAGGGCTCCTTTACATGGGCGTATTTGCGCTCGCAAAAGCTCATCGTTCACAGCGCAAATGTGTTGCACTTAGGTGAGCGTTTTTGCACATAGGATCGTGTAAAGGAGCCCTCAGAGCTTCTTCGCAGACCATGTTTGTGCAGGTATTCATTCGTTCTCATAAAAAGCATTTTGCGTGCACGTAAAAAATCAGGACCTGCTCTATTTTCCTGCATTTTGCGCAGCAGTCTATGCGAGATGTGAAAATATGCAAGGGGAAGGCCATGACACTGCGCAAAATGCAGGGAAAAGAACACGTCCGGACCTTATAAGGGTGTGTCACGCGTGTGAACTGGCCCTGCGTGCGCAAAAAGTACAGCACTATGTGCAGACCTACACGCAGCACAGGTTATGTACCTCTTCACACCTCATTCATGCACAAATCTGCTGCGCTGTGGCGAGCGTTTAGGCGCATACGCTTGTGCGATGCCCCCCTTAGGTTCCTTTTATACTTCATTCACACAACTGAACTATGGCAGAGTTCATTATTTCATTCATGCAGCCTGTTTATAGAGAAATCGTTCGCATCAGTGACTCCAAACCTCTGTGCCAAGTGCCAATGACAACCTCAGGCACCGGGGGGCATCGGTGGGCTGCAGTAAGGTAACAGGATCTCTCCATAGTGATGTACAGAATATGAGACATGGTGGAAGGAGTGATGACGTCATCGTCCCTGTCCCCTCCGTACCACATGGGTGTCAGGGCTGCGGCTCGAGGGTCATCACTCTATTACATGCTTCTATAAGATGATTAGCAGACATGACTGACTATGGCGTGATGTCTCTGCTGCTTGACAACCTCGGAGGTTTCCGTTGCTATGTGAGAGCTGCGCTCTTCCTATGTGCGCTGCAGGCGATTCTCTAATTAACCCTTCACTGCATCTCTCGTTAAAGACATGAAACATTTGGAGAAAAAATCTTTGTCGGTATCTTAAAGGGACGGAAGCCACGCGGCAAAGTCGGGCTTAAAGGGACTCTAGAAGCCAGACAGATAAATGGAGAAAGGTTCTCTAATTGGTTTTAATTTTCTGATTGTAGGATTGTTTATTCTGCTGTCCGTATATGACCATAGAGGCGGCCATCTTTCCTGAACTGCACTTAACAGCATTTAGAGAGATGCTTTACGGCTGCCATTCACACATTGGACAGGTGGGGGCCCAGTGACTTGTATGGAGACGGATCGAGGCATGTGGATGGTTCTCTACATATAGGTGTCACCTCTCAGTGTCAGAGGGCTCACACAACCAGGTCGGATCCCACATGTGGGAGGCGCATGTCTGTAAGGCTGGCCCGTGACGCCATGTACCTCCCTTAACTGTACTGTGGATGTCCGCAGAGGCTCATAAATAGCCGTGCTCATCCACAGTACAGGTTTTTTCACTTTGTTTTTTTTTTAACGCGCTGTCGCTTAGTGAAGACACCGGTACCCACATCCCGTATGCACTGTAAATTCTGTAGGGGCTATGGGTTGGAAGCCTCCATTGACTTCAATGGAGGCCATCAGAGCGGACTCCACGGAAAAATAGAGGCAGCTGCGATTTTTCTTGCGCTTCTGGAATACGCAATTTATATACACGCGTGTGAAGGAAAAATCAAAGGTGCATGCTTTTTAATGCCCGCGTTTAACGGGGCATGGAGGCTCTAGTACCCTGTTGTACCGCCTCTAGCTTGGATACAAGATGTGATACGAGGGGCATGGAGGCTCTAGTACCCTGTTGTACCGCCTCTAGCTTGGATACAAGAAGTGATAGGAGGGGCATGGAGGCTCTAGTACCCTGTTGTACTACATCTAGCTTGGATACAAGATGTGATACAGGGAGGTATGGAGGCTCTAGTATGCTGTTGTACCACCTCTAGCTTGGATACAAGATGTGATACAGGGGGCATGGAGGCTCTAGTACTCTGTTGTACCACCTCTAGCTTGGATACAAGATGTGATACAGGGGGCATGGAGGCTCTAGTACCCTGTTGTACCACCTCTAGCTTGGATACAAGATGTGATACGGGTGGGCATGGAGGCTCTAGTACCCTGTTGTACTACATCTAGCTTGGATACAAGATGTGATACAGGGAGGTATGGAGGCTCTAGTATGCTGTTGTACCACCTCTAGCTTGGATACAAGATGTGATACAGGGGGCATGGAGGCTCTAGTACTCTGTTGTACCACCTCTAGCTTGGATACAAGATGTGATACAGGGGGGCATGGAGGCTTGAGTACCCTGTTGTACCGCCTCTAGCTTGGATACAAGAAGTGATACGGGCGGGCATGGTGTCTCTGGTACCCTGTTGTACCACCTCTAGCTTGGATACAAGATGTGATACGGGTGGGCATGGAGTCTCAAGTACCCTGTTGGTCAACATACAGGTTCTGTATTGTATCCTGCGACATATTGTTCCACTTGCTGTAACTGAGCCTCCAGATGTTGCAAATTTGTAGGCTATGGAAGTTGGCATCCCAGATGGTCCCATACATGTTCTATTGGTGATAAATCTGGTGGCCGGGCGGCCTCGGCAGTGTGACAATGTTGTGGGGGCTCCTGTGTCCCCCTTGTGTGTGCGGCTGAGCATTATCCTGCTGGAAGCCGCCATGAGAGGAACACAGGAGCTGAGCTGTCAGTGTCCCTCCTACCACTACTAGGGGGGACCGACTGTTGTATGTGATGCCCCCCAGACCATCACACCAGCAGAGGGCAGTGTGCTGCTCCATAGCAAAGGCAGGATTGAGGCGCTCACCCTGAGGTCTCCAGAAACGAACACGGCCGTCCTCAGCACCCAAACTAAACCTGGATTCATCACTGAAGACACTCGTTTCCCCTCTGCAGCGTCCAGTTTCATCGTTCAAAACATCACTGCAAAGGGAGGTGACGGTGGGGGTCAGAGGCCGTACATGTAATGGGGGCGACGGTGGGAGTCAGAGGCCGTACATGTAATGGGGACGACGGTGGGGGTCAGAGGCCGTACATGTAATGGGGACGACGGTGGGGGTCAGAGGCCGTACATGTAATGGGGGTGACGCCGGGCTCAGAGGCCATACATGTAATGGGGGCGACGGTGGGGGTCAGAGGCCGTACATGTAATGGGGGTGACGGTGGGGGTCAGAGGCCATACCTGTAATGGGGGCGACGGCAGGGCTCAGAGGCCATACATGTAATGGGGGCGACGGTGGGGGTCAGAGGCCGTACATGTAATGGGGGCGACGGTGGGGGTCAGAGGCCGTACATGTAATGGGGGTGACGGTGGAGGTCAGAAGCCGTGCATGTAATGGGGGCGACGGTGGAGGTCAGAGGCCGTACATGTAATGGGGGCGATGGTGGGGGTCAGAGGCCATACATGTAATGGGGGCAACGGTGGGGGTCAGAAGCCGTGCATGTAATGGGGGCGATGATGGGGGTCAGAGGCCGTACATGTAATGGGGACGACGGTGGGGGTCAGAGGCCATACCTGTAATGGGGGCGACGGTGGGGGTCAGAGGCCGTACATGTAATGGGGCGACGGTGGGGGTCATAGGCCGTACATGTAATGGGGGCGACGGTGGGGGTCAGAGGCCGTACATGTAATGGGGGTGACGGTGGAGGTCAGAAGCCGTGCATGTAATGGGGGCGACGGTGGAGGTCAGAGGCCGTACATATAACGGGGACGACGGTGGGAGTCAGAGGCCGTACATGTAATGGGGACGACGGTGGGAGTCAGAGGCCGTACATGTAATGGGGACGACGGTGGGAGTCAGAGGCCGTACATGTAATGGGGACGACGGTGGGAGTCAGAGGCCGTACATGTAATGGGGACGACGGTGGGAGTCAGAGGCCGTACATGTAATGGGGACGACGGTGGGGGTCAGAGGCCGTACATGTAATGGGGACGACGGTGGGGGTCAGAGGCCGTACATGTAATGGGGGTGACGGCGGGCTCAGAGGCCATACATGTAATGGGGGCGACGGTGGGGGTCAGAGGCCGTACATGTAATGGGGGCGACGGTGGGGGTCAGAGGCCGTACATGTAATGGGGGGTGACGGTGGGGGTCAGAGGCCATACCTGTAATGGGGGCGACGGCAGGGCTCAGAGGCCATACCTGTAATGGGGGTGACGGCAGGGCTCAGAGGCCATACATGTAATGGGGGCGACGGTGGGGGTCAGAGGCCGTACATGTAATGGGGGCGACGGTGGGGGTCAGAGGCCGTACATGTAATGGGGGTGACGGTGGGGGTCAGAGGCCGTACATGTAATGGGGACGACGGTGGGGGTCAGAGGCCGTACATGTAATGGGGGTGACGGCGGGCTCAGAGGCCATACATGTAATGGGGGCGACGGTGGGGGTCAGAGGCCGTACATGTAATGGGGGCGACGGTGGGGGTCAGAGGCCGTACATGTAATGGGGGTGACGGTGGAGGTCAGAAGCCGTGCATGTAATGGGGGCGACGGTGGAGGTCAGAGGCCGTACATGTAATGGGGGCGATGGTGGGGGTCAGAGGCCATACATGTAATGGGGGCAACGGTGGGGGTCAGAAGCCGTGCATGTAATGGGGGCGATGATGGGGGTCAGAGGCCGTACATGTAATGGGGACGACGGTGGGGGTCAGAGGCCATACCTGTAATGGGGGCGACGGTGGGGGTCAGAGGCCGTACATGTAATGGGGCGACGGTGGGGGTCATAGGCCGTACAGGTAATGGGGGCGACGGTGAGGGTCAGACGCCGTACATGTAATGGGGGCGACGGTTGGGGTCAGAGGACGTACATATAATGGGGGCGACGGTGGGGGTCAGAGGCCGTACATATAATGGGGGCGACGGTGGGGGTCAGAGGCCGTTCATGCAATGGGGGCTGGGAGACCGGATGTCCTTCAGCCAAGTGCCTGGAAATGGTTCCGACAGCCACGGGGGCCTGTAACAATGGTTGTGTGTTAGGGGTCCTGAGCCCGGTCACCTTGTGTGCCCTCATCTACTGGTCCCAACACCTCCTAACAGTCTGGTCAGATGCTACTCTCTACTGGTGGTCTGTAGGGGGCGTCCTGAGCCCGGTCACCTTGTATGCCCTCATCCACTGGTCCCACCACCTCCTAACAGTCTGGTCAGACACTCCTCTCTACTGGTGGTCTGTAGGGGGCGTCCTGAGCCCGGTCACCTTGTGTGCCCTCACACATCCACTGGTCCCAACACCCCCTAACAGTCTGGTCAGACGATCCTCTCTACTGGTGGTTTGTAGGGGGCGTCCTGAGCCTAGTCACCTTGTGTGCCCCCATCCACTGGTCCCAACACCTCCTAACAGTCTGGTCAGATGCTCCTCTCTACTGGTGGTCTGTCGGGGCTTCCTGAGCCTGGTCTCCTTGTGTGCCCTCACACATCTACTGGTCCCAAAACCCCCAAACAGTCTGGTAAAGGGCTGGTGGGGGACAATTCATCAATAGGACCATCCAGCTTCTCACACGCCAATAATGCGCCCCTCTCAGACTCTGGTAACGGGGTGAAATCTCTTCTCTGCATCGTAGAGGCGTCTAGTGGCCAACAAGCTCTACAAGTGGAAGAAGAGGTCACTACACACAAGGAGTCTCCGAGAGCCTCTTATAGGCCAAGGGGAGAACCCCTTTTAGGGCCTCCGGTGACAAGACCGTCCATCTCATCACAACTCATCATTTACAGATCTGCCTGAAATGGAACTCAGGAAACCACAATTCCTTCTGTGGGCTGCATTTTTTTTTTTTACAAAAAAGGTATAATAGGTCATTTTCTGATGGCAAGTTCCCTTTAAATCTACTGATGTACACCAGCAAGCAGTGCAGGACTGGGATATCTAGGGGCCACTGAAAGTAATGATTAAGGGCCCACTTTGCCATCATACAAGAGCACATCCCCTTTAAATGCACGCTGATACCAATGCATACATACTCATCTATTTTTAAAGTGACAGCTCAGCTTGAACACCCTCTATATTCTTCAGTCCAAATTTCAATGACAATTACGTAATTTTTCTCTATTGGACAGTTTTTCGGGCACATAGCTCTCAATCTTCTACTTTCATTCAGAGATCTATAGAGGCAAATGAAAAAAATCCTTACTGCATGCAGTCACCACCAGGGGGAGCTCCCTGAAGACAGATTTCTAATGGTGCTCAATGGAAGCTGTATAAGATTGCATGCATTGAGCTCCCTCTAGTGGTGGCTGCAAGCAGACAGAATTGTATGTTGTATTTCTATAATTATACAAGGAGTTTGGAGCGCCATACCAGAAAAATGTCGCTCCGAATGCTGTATAGATATATAATGCACATTTTGACCTAAGTAGATTGAAACTAAATAAGGCAGAACATTCGCGTTAAGGGATGAATTGCAATAAATGACATCAGAGTATTTCTATTTAAGCAATTAACTAATGATACGCAAGAGGTGGAGCTTTCCTAATATGTGTGCAGTTCTAGCTTCTGTCCTCGGAGATTAGCAATGGTTGTACATCATTCAATGTGTGTCTTCTAATGCCTGCATTTACCAGCCTCCCTCCTCTCTTCCTCCTTACTTTATCCCCCTCCTCCTCTCCCTTCCTGCAGTGTTACCTCTGCATACTATCTGGAGCAATATTAATCAGGTCAGCACTCCGCCATCTGCCACAGCTGTGCCGCCACACGAGCGTCTACAGAGAAGAGCAGAAACGCTCATAGGAGGGTCTATTCCACATAGCGAGAGAATATCGAAGTAACCATATAATAAAGGGGACACAAAATGAGAGAATCGCTACAGACATTATTATTATATCAGATTACAACTCCAGAGACATGTGAACATACGCCTACCCACATCCTATGGCAGCTTCCATGAGCGGAAATTCTGCGGGAAATCCTCCACGGAATTTCCACCCATGTGCAGGGGGCTTACAGAGTACCTGTCATCACCTGTGAGCCACATAAACTACATGAAGGAAATCATGTGTGAGAGAATGTTTTATACTCCCTGGGTGCCCCGCAGGCTTCAAAGTTAGTGCGCAGAAGCAGCGTGACTCTCTCTGCGAATGCATCTCTGATTCATCCCTATGGGAGGTGAGAATGCATAAAGAGTCAACTGCTGGTGGGCTATCTGTGGGCCACAGCGCTGGAACGGAGCAACCAGGGAGTAGAAGTCACCGCGCCTTCAACTCCACCTACATACAACTGTGATCCATAATGTAGTTTATAGAGCTCTGAGGTGAAGACAAGTTCTCTTTAAAACAGCAGCGTAATATTACGCATATTCTTGTATATAAGGGGCAGAATTATAGCAGTTATATTCTTGTATATAGGGGCAGAATTATAGTAGTTATATTCTTGTACATAGGAGGCAGTATTATAGTAGTTATATTCTTGTACATAGGAGCAGTATTATAGTAGTTATATTCTTGTACATAGGGGGCAGTATTATAGTAGTTATATTCTTGTACATAGGAGCAGTATTATAGTAGTTATATTCTTGTACATAGGGGCAGTATTATAGTAGTTATATTCTTGTACATAGGAGCAGTATTATAGTAGTTATATTCTTGTACACAGGGTGCAGTATTATAGTAGTTATATTCTTGTACATAGGGGGCAGTATTATAGTAGTTATATCCTTGTACATAGGGGGAAGTATTATAGTAGTTATATTCTTGTACATAGGAGGCAGTATTATAGTAGTTATATTCTTGTACATAGGAGCAGTATTATAGTAGTTATATTCTTGTACATAGGGGGCAGTATTATAGTTATATTCTTGTACATAGGGGCAGTATTATAGTACTTATATTCTTGTACATAGGGGGCAGTATTATAGTAGTTATATTCTTGTACATAGGGGGCAGTATTATAGTAGTTATATTCTTGTACATAGGGGCAGTATAATAGTAGTTATATTCTTGTACATAGGGGGCAGTATTATAGTAGTTATATTCTTGTACATAGGGGGCAGTATTATAGTAGTTATATTCTTGTACATAGGAGCAGTATTATAGTAGTTATATTCTTGTACATTGGGGCAGTATTATAGTAGTTATATTCTTGTACATTGGGACAGTATTATAGTAGTTACATTCTTGTACATAGGGGGCAGTATTATAGTAGTTATATTCTTGTACATAGGAACAGTATTATAGTAGTTATATTCTTGTACATTGGGGCAGTATTATAGTAGTTATATTCTTGTATATAGGAGTAGTATTATAGTAGTTATATTCTTGTACATAGGGGGCAGTTTTATAGTAGTTATATTCTTGTACATAGGGGCAGTATTATAGTAGTTATATTCTTGTACATAGGAGGCAGTATTATAGTAGTTATATTCTTGTACATAGGGGGCAGTATTATAGTAGTTATATTCTTGAACATAGGGGGCAGTATTATAGTAGTTATATTCTTTTATATAGGGGCAGTATTATAGTAGTTATATTCTTGTACATAGGGAGCAGTATTATAGTAGTTCTATTCTTGTACATATGGGCAGTTTTATAGTAGTTATATTCTTGTACATAGGGAGCAGTATTATAGTAGTTATATTCTTGTACATAGGGGCAGTATTATAGTAGTTACCGGTATTATTCTTGTACATAGGGGGCAGTATTATAGTAGTTATATTTTTGTACATAGGGGGCAGTATTATAGTAGTTATATTCTTGTACATAGGGGGCAGTATTATAGTAGTTATATTCTTGTACATAGGGGGCAGTATTATGGTAGTTATATTCTTGTACATAGGGGGCAGTATTATAGTACTTATGTTCTTGTACATAGGGGACAGTATTATAGTAGGTATGTTCTTGTACATAGGGGGCAGTATTATAGTAGTTATATTCTTGTACATATGGGCAATATTATAGTAGTTATATTCTTATACATAGAGATCAGTATTATAGTAGTTATATTCTTGTACATAGGAGGCACTATTATAGTACTTATGTTCTTGTACATAGGGGCAGTATTATAGTAGTTATATTCCTATACATAGGAGGCAGTATTATAGTAGTTATATTCTTGTACATAGGAGCAGCATTATAGTAGTTATATTCTTGTACATAGGAGCAGCATTATAGTAGTTATATTCTTGTACATAGGGAGCAGTATTAAAGTAGTTATATTCTTGTACATAGGAGCGGTATTATAGTAGTTATATTCCTATACATAGGAGGCAGTATTATAGTAGTTATATTCTTGTACATAGGGAGCAGTATTATAGTAGTTATATTCTTGTACATAGGGAGCAGTATTATAGTAGTTATATTCTTGTACATAGGAGCAGCATTATAGTAGTTATATTCTTGTACATAGGGAGCAGTATTAAAGTAGTTATATTTTTGTACATAGGAGCGGTATTATAGTAGTTATATTCTTGCACATAGGGGGCAGTATTATAGTAGTTATATTCTTGTACGTAGAAGCATTATTATAGTAGTTATATTTTTGTACATAGAAGTAGTAGTAGAATATAACTACTATAAGACTGCCTCCTATGTACAAGAATATAACTACTATAATACTGCTCCTATGTACAAGAATATAACTACTATAATACTGCCTCCTATGTACAAGAATATAACTACTATAATACTGCCCCCTATGTACAAGAATATAACTACTATAATAGTGTCCCCTATGTACAAGAATATAACTAGTATAATACTGCCCCCTATGTACAAGAATATAACTACTATAATAATGCTCCTATGTACAAGAATATAACTACTATAATACTGCCTCCTATGTACAAGAATATAACTACTATAATACTGCTTCCTATATACAAGAATATAACTACTATAATACTGTTCCTATGTACTAGAATATAACTACTATAATACTGCCCTCTATGTACAAGAATATAGCTACTATAATACTGCCCCCTATGTACAAGAATATAACTACTATTGTGAGGATATATATATATATTGCCATATGTTTTTTTTATGCTTTTATACCTGTATGCAAGTTTTATTCAATTCCAAATGAGAGAAAAAACTTATATGTCGCCTTACATCAGATATTCCAAGGCTTTGCAAGAGATGTTCTAGAAATTCAGAGAAGATACCGAACCAGACACAAGGACGCATGTACTTGGCCGTTTTCCCAGATGCCTATATCAAGATTTTCTGAACTTTCACGGTCTCAGGCCGGAAATCCGGACTTCCCATATATGGAGAATGCATGTTTGGCCGTCTTCTTAGAATTGAGTGGGTGGTTCTTTGTACTGGAGTTAATTGAATACGTGATTTTCTGTACGTAAGCCAGAGGCGCCAGTATCAAGATAATGACTGTTATATGATTTTCACTGTCTCAGTCCGCAAATCCGGACTTCCCATATATGGTTATGAGCCCATCACCCCCTTGGGGATGGGACAAAGGGTATAAGATCTCATGTAATCTGTAATAAAGCACGTCGACGTCAGCCGAGAGCCATGTCCCGTGTGAGAAACTATACCAGACCTCTGTGTGGTGTCTCTTCTTGCGGCCGGCAGCGGGGCAAGTGGGGTGGGCCTGATTGGTGCTGTACTTAGAATATTTTATTACCATGATAAATGGCGCCCGAACGTGCGGCGACAAAACCGGAGCTTACAGCGCAATTCACCCGGATCCACGCCACTGAGAAGCCGTCCTGCTGCAAACCGAGCCTGATCAACTCACTTAGAACTCCAGGTAAGGCCAGCATATATTTATGTTGTGTTTTACACTGCGAGTCTTGCAGCAGGACTGACTATCTGTGGTTTGTGACCGGACGGGTTGGGTTAAGAGTTCTACACGGTAACTCGTGTGGGCTCCGGGTTTGCCGTCATGGACCACTGACCGTGATATGCGCACCAATCGGTCACCCAGAAACTAGTCTGTAGTCTATTTGTTGTTGAAGTCCGTAGCATTTTAACGATAGTGGAGATTGTTTGATTGTTTGTTGTATCTACAGAATTTTTTTTCTCTCTTTATTTTCAGTTAATCTCACAAGAGAAGGGACCCTCAGTTTAGTTTAGTTAGTTGTTAATGGTTTAGCAGAGAGGGATGCATTTTGTGAGATAAGGCCTCATAAGAGAAGGGACTCTCGGTCGGTTTGCCTTATATATGGGGCTAACGATTTGATTTCAGAGAGATGCATTTTATGGGGCTGGTTCCATAAGGAGAAGGGACCCTCGGTTGTCTTGCCAGTATATAAGGGCCTGACAATTTGAAAATTAAGAGGGATGCATTCTATGGAGCGTGTTATTTTTATTGTTGTTGTTGTAATATGCGTAAGATCTTATTAAAGAAGACAGAGCCCCTCAAGGGCTGCCGCCGTGTGGATGAATTTGTAGAATGTAAGAAAACTCTAATGAAAATGTGTGACACCGACCCGCACGGCAGATTACAAAATGGTGTCTGGGAGGGAGGTCTTTAGGACCCAGAGGTGCCTTGGAAGATCAAGGTTTGCTAGGAGAGAGAGAGACAGTCAGAGAAAGTTACGTATGTACACATTATTTGTTTAAGAAAGTATCCGTAAGTGAAATGTTGAAAAGTACAGTAAGTGATCAAGAGGGCATCAGGAGAGTGTCTATTGAAGGTTATATTGGCAGTTAGGTAGGGGAGAGAAGTATAAGGTACAGGCAAAGTCGATAAAGTTACAATGCATGTGATTTGTTGGGAAAGAGAGATGAAAATGTGTATAATACAAGATAGATAATAGATATGGATATATATGTGTATATATGTATATACTGTATGTGCAAATAGTGCAAATAGTTAAGTGAGCTTGCTTTTAGATGAGAAAGATTGTTGACATGTAGCTGCAGTCTCTGTGTAGCCTTCCAAGGTCAGGAAGATAACAGCGAGAGAGAAAATGCAATAACAACCTTGGTTAATATCTTTGCTTGCTTACAATGAATTGAAATGAATTTAATTAGTTATACTGTCTTAGTAGGCAGGAAATATAGCAATCAATTTCTAATGTATATTCTTACTTATACAGGGGTTGAAAATGAAGAACATGTTGTGCTGTATTTATGAGTTCAAATGCAGGGCTGTTCAGTCAGTGAATGCATATTCAGAGATTTATTTTGAAAAGGTGGGGGCTTTCAGAATTCATTCCAAATTCAGGGTCACAGATTCTAAAACACTTCAGTGTTTAATACAGCATATAATAGCTTCAGTAGATAAGAAATATAGAATGTCTTAGTCACTCAGCAAAACTTTTTTCACATAATTTGTCAAAGATAGCGCTCATTCACAATCTCATCTCAATAGAATAATGTACTTTATAAAATGATAACACTCACCTCAGTGTTTTTCAGCTGATGTATGTATGTTTGTCAAACTTTTTTTGTCTGTGCATCTGTATGTACTGGTACACCTTCAATAGGGGGTGACGGAGCAGACTTGAGAGCATGGATGGATGAGAGTTAGTGACCCGTGTTCAAGCTGTGGTGGAATGTGTGATGTGGATAATGACTGGGGATAAAAGTCCTCCCCATGCATGGGACTTTGCTTGGTTGAGATGTGGACGTGTGGACTGTTACGCTGAAATGGAGCTGAGAAGACGGACGCACGGAGCCAATATCGAAGGGGTGGAGCTAGATGATGTAATAGTACGTAGTAATGTTTCATCCCTCTTCTCGACAAGGGAGGGGGTGAGGATTTTGAGCAGCTAGTAAAAGTTTTTTGTTTTGTTTTTTTTTCTCCTGTCGGAGATTTGATAAGAAATTGCAGGCAGGATCAGACTAATAATGAATTCACTTAAAGGAATATCACATTTCCAATATTAATAGGTGTTTGTAGATTATTCTGCCCCGATGTAACTCATGTTTCTGTTAGTGATGCTAACATTTTACAGGCCTTATCTGTATCCATCAAATCTTTTTACAATGTTGTACTACCTTAACCCGGCTACTATTCTTCCAATTGAGTACCCTGGTTTAAAGGGGGGGAGGAGAAGGCATAGGTGATCTAGGTATTGCAAGTCAGCCATTTTTAAATGTTTTGCAAGTCATTTTTACATTTTTTTATTTTTTGCAACAAGGTTCTGATCTTTTTGAAATAGAATACCAGCCTGATTGTCTAGCAGTGATGCAACAAGAAAATTTAAGTTTTAAAAAGTTACTGAAAGCCCTTGTTAATAATGCATATTTTGAGTTGTTTTTTATAGATGGTACCAGGGTGATTGACGACTCCACACTGGTTATGCAGTCGTAACACAACATGACACGGTAAAAGCAGAATGCCTCCGCATGTCGCAGTACAAGAAGCGGAACTAAAGGCCCTCACTGAGGCATGTAGAGTGGCCACAGGTAAGACGGCAAACATTTACACTGACTCCCGGTATGCATTTGGCATAGCTCATGATTACGGCCCAACATGGAAGGCCAGACAGTTTTTTACCACAGCAGGACAGCTAATTAAGAATGATGCAGCGGTGCAGTCTCATGGAGGCCCTATTTCTACCTGACAAGGTGGAAAGCTCACACCAATTCCTACACCAGAGAAACAAGAGGCAACGTCATCACAGGCCACACTGCAAAGGCAGCGGCCCTTAAGCCGTGGAAGAAAGAAGAAAAGAAGAATTTGATAATAACTTTGGACTTTGACTACACTTGGACTTTGACTACACTTGGACTTTGACTACACTTGGACTTTGATATGAACTTGGACTTTGATTTGAACTTGGACTTTGATATGAACTTTGATATGCTAATGACTTTACAGTTACAAGCCAGCAAGGAAGAAAAAGACAAATGGACTAAAAAGGGACGGCGTATGGTGAACAGTCAACAGAACTTGCCCACCATAGTCCCTGTGCCCCATGATGGCCCAGCTGACGCACGGAAAGACGCACCTCTCAAAGCAGTAATGATGTCGATGCTTGAACGAGGACGGGTTGCTCCTTGGTTTTCTGTAGCTGCTGCATCATTTGTCCAATTTTGCATGATCTTTGCCGTGAGCAACAGGGCAGAAGTAAATTTGCCACATCACACTTGCCTAGACCACTCTACCCATTTCAGGGATTGCAAATTGGCTACACTCAGCTCCCACGTGTTGGGGAGCATGAATATGTGCTTGTTGTTGTTGTCTTTTCAGGTTGGAGACCTACTCTGTTACCAAAGTAAATAAGCAGGTAACCGCACAGAAGCTCATGAATGAGGTAATCTGCAGATATGGGGCACCGGAAGTGATTGAGTCAAACAAAGGTACACACTTCACAGGTGAAATAATGCAACACATCATGTCTGTTTTGGGGTATATTTCAGGTTTTTCACGCACCCTACCATCCGCGGAGTAGTGGGAAAGTAGATACAAAAGGCAATAGAGAAAATGGGCAAATTTTGAATTGAGTGTCTTTCATTAGTTTTTCTTTTTCTTAGGAGGGTACATGCCTCAGTAGCTGAGCTTGGGGAATGATTTTCTAGTTAATTTTGTCATAGGCCTCTCTAAGGAATTGTCAATAATGTATTCTGCAGTCTCTGCTTTTCTCTCAGGTCCTACAGATGAGTGTCACAATCTGAAACCAGGTGACAGGGTCTATGTGAAAAAGTTTAAGAGAGAAACCCGGTTTAAATGTCCCTACCAGATGTTGCTCACCACCCCAACTGCAGTCAAGCTTGAAGGAAAACCCACTTGGATCCACACTTCGCACTGAAAAAACTCATGATCCTGTATATCCTTTACATGCTATAATGTGGTACAATTCCTCTAACACACACCTTTGACTACTGTACACTAGCCCCCTGTTTCAGAACAAATTAATACAATCAAATGTGCAATATGAAGAGTACACTGAGGGTGAGAATCCAACACCGCATCCTGCTAAGAGAGAAGTTGACGCTCCAGGTGGTAACTTTGATCCACATGTACACATAGATGTAATAGGAGTGCCAAGGGGGGGACAGATTAATTTAATTCTAGAGATCAGGTTAAAGCAGGTTTTGAGTCCTTATTTGCTATTGTCACTGTTAATAATAATGTAGATTGGATGAATTATATCTATTCCAATCAGCAGAGGTTTGTAAACTACACCAGAGATGCTTTACAAGGGGTAGCGGACCAGTTAGGGCCCACTGCATCCATGGCGTTCCAAAATAGAGTGGCCCTGGATATGATTTTAGCAGAAAGAGGTTGGGTATGTAATTTCCTGTATGTGTATAATCCCTTTGATCAGAAAGAGTATGAGTAAGGGACTGGACAATGTGACACCAACGTTTCCCTTGTTTGAAAAAAGATGAAGAGCCAGTTCCGATAATGCCAACCAGATACGTTACCAGAAGAATGGAGAGATGGACTAGTACTGTGTCTGCCTCAGTCTCATAAGATGGACTGTCAGTGGACTTCCCATTTGCCTAGGGAAAGTGCAGAAGACCTTAGGTTCCGGCGAGGGCACACCCTGTGGGGTGTTAACTCGTACAGATAGAGGGTATGGATGCCCGGAAATAAGCCCAGGGAATCCATGGGCCTCCTTCTAAGGTGAGGTAGGGATCCCTCCCTTTTAGGAGTAGGGACTTACAGGCAGTGGAGAAACCCTGACGCAAGGGTGAGACGACCGAGGAAGAGTGCAAGGTCTGATGCTTGATCTCCATATTAAGTTTTTTAGGGGGGTTTGTGAGGATATATATATATATTGCCATATGTTTTTTTAATGCTTTTATACCTGTATGCAAGTTTTATTCAATTCCAAATGAGAGAAAAAACTTATATGTCGCCTTACATCAGATATTCCAAGGCTTTGCAAGAGATGTTCTAGAAATTCAGAGAAGATACCGAACCAGACACAAGGACGCATGTACTTGGCCGTTTTCCCAGATGCCTATATCAAGATTTTCTGAACTTTCACGGTCTCAGGCCGGAAATCCGGACTTCCCATATATGGAGAATGCATGTTTGGCCGTCTTCTTAGAATTGAGTGGGTGATTCTTTGCACTGGAGTTAATTGAATACGTGATTTTCTGTACGTAAGCCAGAGGCGCCAGTATCAAGATAATGACTGTTATATGATTTTCACTGTCTCAGTCCGCAAATCCGGACTTCCCATATATGGTTATGAGCCCATCACCCCCTTGGGGATGGGACAAAGGGTATAAGATCTCATGTAATCTGTAATAAAGCACGTCGACGTCGGCAAAGCGCAGCCATGTCCCGTGTGAGGAATGATACCAGATCCCTGTGTGGTGTCTCTTCTTACCGCCGGCAACGGGGCAAGTGGGGTGGGCCTGATTGGTGCTGTACTTAGAATATTTTATTACCCTGATACTATAATACTGCTTCCTATGTACAAGAATATAACTACTATAATACTGCCCCTATGTACAAGAATATAACTACTATCATACTGCTTCTATGTACAAGAATATAACTACTATAATACTGCTTCCTATGTACAAGA
Source organism: Eleutherodactylus coqui (assembly GCA_035609135.1). Classification (NCBI taxonomy): domain Eukaryota; kingdom Metazoa; phylum Chordata; class Amphibia; order Anura; family Eleutherodactylidae; genus Eleutherodactylus; species Eleutherodactylus coqui. The sequence goes on along the minus strand of CM069405.1, from coordinate 514,147,664 downwards.
ATATAACTACTATAATACTGCTTCTATGTACAAGAATATAACTACTATAATACTGCTATGTACAAGAATACAACTACTATAATAATGCTTCTACGTACAAGAATATAACTACTATAATACTGCCCCCTATGTACAAGAATATAACTACTATAGGGGCAGTATTATAGTAGTTATATTCTTGTACATAGGGGCAGTATTATAGTAGTTATATTCTTGTACATAGGAGCAGTATTATAGTAGTTATAGTCTTGTACATAGGAGGCAGTATTATAGTAATTATATTCTTGTACATAGGAGGCAGTATTCTAGTAGTTATATTCTTGTACATAGGGGGCAGTATTATAGTAGTTATATTCTTGTACATAGGGGGCAGTATTATAGTAGTTATATTCTTGTACATAGGGGTCAGTATTATAGTAGTTATATTCTTGTACATAGGGGGCAGTATTATAGTAGCTATATTCTTGTACATAGGAGGCAGTATTATAGTAGATATATTCTTGTACATAGGAGGTAGTATTATAGTAGATATATTCTTGTACATAGGAGGTAGTATTATAGTAGTTATATTCTTGTACATAGGGCGCAGTATTATAGTAGTTATATTCTTGTACATAGGGGGCAGTATTATAGTAGTTATATTCTTGTACATAGGGGGCAGTATTATAGTAGTTATATTCTTGTACATAGGAGGTAGTATTATAGTAGTTATATTCTTGTACATAGGGTCAGTATTATAGTAGATATATTCTTGTACATAGGAGGTAGTATTATAGTAGATATATTCTTGTACATAGGAGGCAGTATTATAGTAGTTATATTCTTGTACATAGGGAGCAGTATTATAGTAGTTATATTCTTGTACATAGGAGGCAGTATTACAGTAGATATATTCTTGTACATAGGAGGCAGTATTATAGTAGATATATTCTTGTACATAGGAGATAGTATTATAGTAGTTATATTCTTGTACATAGGGGGCAGTATTATAGTAGTTATATTCTTGTACATAGGGGGCAGTATTATAGTAGTTATATTCTTGTACATAGGAGGTAGTATTATAGTAGATATATTCTTGTACATAGGAGGCAGTATTATAGTAGATATATTCTTGTACATAGGAGGCAGTATTATAGTAGATATATTCTTGTACATAGGAGGCAGTATTATAGTAGTTATATTCTTGTACATAGGGAGCAGTATTATAGTAGTTATATTCTTGTACATAGGAGGCAGTATTATAGTAGAAATATTCTTGTACATAGGAGGTAGTATTATAGTAGTTATATTTTTGTACATGGGAGGCAGTATTATAGTAGTTATATTCCTGTACATAGGGGCAGTATTATAGTAGTTATATTCTTGTACATAGGGAGCAGTATTATAGTAGTTATATTCTTGTACATGGGAGGCAGTATTATAGTAGTTATATTCCTGTACATAGGGGCAGTATTATAGTAGTTATATTCTTGTACATAGGGAGCAGTATTATAGTAGTTATATTCTTGTACATGGGAGGCAGTATTATAGGAGTTATATTCTTGTACATAGGGAGCAGTATTATAGGAGTTATATTCTTGTACTCAGGGGGCAGTATTATAGTAGTTATATTCTTGTACATAGGGTGCAGTATTATAGTAGTTCTATTCTTGTACATAGGAGCAGTATTATAGTAGTTATATTCTTGTACATAGGAGGCAGTATTATAGTAGTTATATTCTTGTACTTAGGAGGCACTATTATAGTAGTTATATTCTTGTACATAGGGGGCAGTATTATAGTAGTTATATTCTTGTACATAGGGGCAGTATTATAGTAGTTATATTCTTGTACATAGGGGGCAGTATTATAGTAGTTATATTCTTGTACATAGGGAGCAGTATTATAGTAGTTATATTCTTGTACATAGGGGGCAGTATTATAGTAGTTATATTATTGTACATAGGGGGCAGTATTATAGTAGTTATATTCTTGTACATAGGGAGCAGTATTATAGTAGTTATATACTTGTACATAGGGGGCAGTATTATAGTAGTTATATTCTTGTACATAGGAGGCAGTATTATAGTAGTTATATTCTTGTACATAGGGAGCAGTATTATAGTAGTTATATACTTGTACATAGGGGGCAGTATTATAGTAGTTATATTCTTGTACATAGGAGCAGTATTATAGTAGTTATATTCTTGTACATAGGGGGGCAGTATTATAGTAGTTATATTCTTGTACATAGGGGACAGTATTATAGTAGTTATATTCCTGTACATAGGAGGCAGTATTATAGTAGTTATATTCTTGTACATAGGAGGCAGTATTATAGTAGTTATATTCTTGTACATAGGAGGCAGTATTATAGTAGTTATATTCTTGTACATAGGGGGCAGTACTATATTAGTTATATTCTTGTACATAGGGGGCAGTATTATAGTAGTTCTATCCTTGCACATAGGGGGCAGTGTTATAGTAGTTATATTCTTGTACATAGAGAGCAGTATTTCAGTAGTTATATTCTTGTACATAGGGGGCAGTATTATAATAGTTATATTCTTGTACATAGAGAGCAGTATTATAGTAGTTATATTCTTGTACATAGGGGGCAGTATTATAGTAGTTATATTCTTGTACATAGGGGGCAGCATTATAGTAGTTATAGTCTTGTACATAGGGGGCAGTATTATAGTAGTTATATTCTTGTACATAGGGGGCAGTATTATAGTAGTTATAGTCTTGTACATAGGAGGCAGTATTATAGTAGTTATATTCTTGTACATAGGGGGCAGCATTATAGTAGTTCTATTCTTGTACATAGAGGCAGTATTATAGTAGATATATTCTTGTACATAGAGGCAGTATTATAGTAGTTATATTCTTGTACATAGGGGGCAGTATTATAGTAGATATATTCTTGTACATAGAGGCAGTATTATAGTAGTTATATTCTTGTACATAGGGGGCAGTATTATAGTAGATATATTCTTGTACATAGAGGCAGTATTATAGTAGTTATATTCTTGTACATAGAGGCAGTATTATAGTAGTTATATTCTTGTACATAGGGGGCAGTATTATAGTAGTTATATTCTTGTACACAGTTAGGCAGTATTATAGTAGTTATATGCTTGTACATAGGAGGCAGTATTATAGTAGCTATAGTCTTGTACATAGGCGGCAGTATTATTGTAGTTATAGTCTTGTACATAGGGAGCAGTATTATAGTAGTTATATTCTTCTACATAGGGGGCAGTATTGTAGTAGCTATAGTCTTGTACATAGGGGGCATTATTATAGTAGTTATATTCTTGTACATAGGAGCAGTATTACAGTAGTTATATTCTTGTACATAGGAGCAGTATTATAGTAGTTATATTCTTGTACATAGGAGCAGTATTATAGTAGTTATATTCTTGTACATAGGAGCAGTATTATAGTAGTTATATTCTTGTACATAGGAGCAGTATTATAGTAGTTATATTCTTGTACATAGGGGGCAGTATTATAGTAGTTATATTCTTGTACATAGGAGGTAGTATTATAGTAGTTATATTCTTGTACATAGGGTCAGTATTATAGTAGATATATTCTTGTACATAGGAGGTAGTATTATAGTAGATATATTCTTGTACATAGGAGGCAGTATTATAGTAGTTATATTCTTGTACATAGGGAGCAGTATTATAGTAGTTATATTCTTGTACATAGGAGGCAGTATTACAGTAGATATATTCTTGTACATAGGAGGCAGTATTATAGTAGATATATTCTTGTACATAGGAGGCAGTATTATATTAGATATATTCTTGTACATAGGAGGCAGTATTATAGTAGTTATATTCTTGTACATAGGGAGCAGTATTATAGTAGTTATATTCTTGTACATAGGAGGCAGTATTATAGTAGAAATATTCTTGTACATAGGAGGTAGTATTATAGTAGTTATATTTTTGTACATGGGAGGCAGTATTATAGTAGTTATATTCCTGTACATAGGGGCAGTATTATAGTAGTTATATTCTTGTACATAGGGAGCAGTATTATAGTAGTTATATTCTTGTACATGGGAGGCAGTATTATAGTAGTTATATTCCTGTACATAGGGGCAGTATTATAGTAGTTATATTCTTGTACATAGGGAGCAGTATTATAGTAGTTATATTCTTGTACATGGGAGGCAGTATTATAGGAGTTATATTCTTGTACATAGGGAGCAGTATTATAGGAGTTATATTCTTGTACTCAGGGGGCAGTATTATAGTAGTTATATTCTTGTACATAGGGTGCAGTATTATAGTAGTTCTATTCTTGTACATAGGAGCAGTATTATAGTAGTTATATTCTTGTACATAGGAGGCAGTATTATAGTAGTTATATTCTTGTACTTAGGAGGCACTATTATAGTAGTTATATTCTTGTACATAGGGGGCAGTATTATAGTAGTTATATTCTTGTACATAGGGGCAGTATTATAGTAGTTATATTCTTGTACATAGGGGGCAGTATTATAGTAGTTATATTCTTGTACATAGGGAGCAGTATTATAGTAGTTATATTCTTGTACATAGGGGGCAGTATTATAGTAGTTATATTATTGTACATAGGGGGCAGTATTATAGTAGTTATATTCTTGTACATAGGGAGCAGTATTATAGTAGTTATATACTTGTACATAGGGGGCAGTATTATAGTAGTTATATTCTTGTACATAGGAGGCAGTATTATAGTAGTTATATTCTTGTACATAGGGAGCAGTATTATAGTAGTTATATACTTGTACATAGGGGGCAGTATTATAGTAGTTATATTCTTGTACATAGGAGCAGTATTATAGTAGTTATATTCTTGTACATAGGGGGGCAGTATTATAGTAGTTATATTCTTGTACATAGGGGACAGTATTATAGTAGTTATATTCCTGTACATAGGAGGCAGTATTATAGTAGTTATATTCTTGTACATAGGAGGCAGTATTATAGTAGTTATATTCTTGTACATAGGAGGCAGTATTATAGTAGTTATATTCTTGTACATAGGGGGCAGTACTATATTAGTTATATTCTTGTACATAGGGGGCAGTATTATAGTAGTTCTATCCTTGCACATAGGGGGCAGTGTTATAGTAGTTATATTCTTGTACATAGAGAGCAGTATTTCAGTAGTTATATTCTTGTACATAGGGGGCAGTATTATAATAGTTATATTCTTGTACATAGAGAGCAGTATTATAGTAGTTATATTCTTGTACATAGGGGGCAGTATTATAGTAGTTATATTCTTGTACATAGGGGGCAGCATTATAGTAGTTATAGTCTTGTACATAGGGGGCAGTATTATAGTAGTTATATTCTTGTACATAGGGGGCAGTATTATAGTAGTTATAGTCTTGTACATAGGAGGCAGTATTATAGTAGTTATATTCTTGTACATAGGGGGCAGCATTATAGTAGTTCTATTCTTGTACATAGAGGCAGTATTATAGTAGATATATTCTTGTACATAGAGGCAGTATTATAGTAGTTATATTCTTGTACATAGGGGGCAGTATTATAGTAGATATATTCTTGTACATAGAGGCAGTATTATAGTAGTTATATTCTTGTACATAGGGGGCAGTATTATAGTAGATATATTCTTGTACATAGAGGCAGTATTATAGTAGTTATATTCTTGTACATAGAGGCAGTATTATAGTAGTTATATTCTTGTACATAGGGGGCAGTATTATAGTAGTTATATTCTTGTACACAGTTAGGCAGTATTATAGTAGTTATATGCTTGTACATAGGAGGCAGTATTATAGTAGCTATAGTCTTGTACATAGGCGGCAGTATTATTGTAGTTATAGTCTTGTACATAGGGAGCAGTATTATAGTAGTTATATTCTTCTACATAGGGGGCAGTATTGTAGTAGCTATAGTCTTGTACATAGGGGGCATTATTATAGTAGTTATATTCTTGTACATAGGAGCAGTATTACAGTAGTTATATTCTTGTACATAGGAGCAGTATTATAGTAGTTATATTCTTGTACATAGGAGGCAGTATTATAGTAGTTATATTCTTGTACATAGGAGGCAGTATTATAGTAGTTATATTCTTGTACATAGGAGCAGTATTATAGTAGTTATATTCTTGTACATAGGAGCAGTATTATAGTAGTTATATTATTGTACCTGATAGTTATTCACATTTGTGAATTAGAAATTTTGTTATTTTCCTTCAACCATTTCTCGTTGCAGCTTCTATAGGGCCCAATTTCTTAGCGTACGGTTGCACTGCTCAATGGAAAAGCTACGGGGTAAGAAACTCCTGAGACATATGAAGGATATTCAGAATTTAGTTTGTACAATAATATGATGTGCAGGATTTATGTATATGTAAGCACTGGGTAATATATCTAGCTGTGTCACTAATGCTATGCTAGTTCATAGTCATTCTTCGCATGGAGCTCCCCCCTCCTTATAGGGAGGAGTCTTGTGGTCAGGACTAGTAAATAATGAATGGCTCTTGTTATGCATGAATGGTCATTTCTGGGAAAGTGCTGATCTGGGGGAGCAGAGCCTTTGTTACAGGAGGCCTTTGCGGGGGTGGGCAGGGTTGGTGCTCAGCAGGTACTTGGCAAGAGAGCTGACACTCAGGGCGAACTGTTGGTTATTATTCCTGCCGCATACATGTGTCTGCAGTGCTATATAATAGATGCCCCAGCAGTGACTGTATACAGTCAGATCTATATACGGCCCAGCAGTGTTATATACTGAGCATGACATGGTACAACAAGGCTGAACATATCTGGGACTATAGCACCTAGACCTGGTGCATGCAGAATGAGGGCACTTCCGTGCAATGTGGCACTGCTATGGCGGCATTAACCTGCATTTAGTCTTGTTATAAGGTAAGATGGGTTAATTAATAGAGATGAGCGAACGTACTCGTTTCGAGTAATTACTCGATCGAGCATCGCTATTTTCGAGTACCTGGCTACTCGGGTGCAAAGATTCGGGGGGCGCCGGGGAGCGGGGAATGGCGTGCTGGAGCGGGGGGTAGCAGTGGGGAACAGGGGGGAGCTGTCTCTCTCTAACTCTCCCCGCCACTCCCCTCTGCAACCCCCCGCTCACCCACGGTGCCCCCCGAATCTTTTCACCCGAGTACGGAAGTACTCGAAAATCACGGTGCTCGAGTGAAAAAGGGGCGTGGCCGAGTACGTTCGCTCATTTCTATTAATTAATTTAACTGAGCATCCCTATATTTCATTGTTCTGGACAACTGACCAGTTTGCACCCCGTTAATGAAAAACTAGTTTACACTATTATATGTAATTCAAGTTCAGACTGAACCCGGCTGCATCAGACGGTATTTGCAGCGCTTGATGCATAAAACCAGAGCCAGCTATTAGAGAAAAGGATTCTTCACATGACTGCCATCTAGTGGACAAGGTGGTGAAATGCAAAATAGTAAATTCAAAAACTAGCACAAGCACCTTGAAATTAGGTCATAACGGTGTGTTCCCACTTGGATTTGCAGCACATTCGCACAACTTGGTGAGGTTTTGACCCCTTTCTGTTTGGGGGATTTGCTGTGGATTTTCCTTACTATTTCACGTGGATCAACGGCAGATTTCACGCCTTCAGCCATGTTCCCAGTTGAAAAATCTACATCAAATCCACAGACGGGCGCGGATTTGGTGTGAATCTGCAGCAGATTGCAGTTCATTTCAGGGCTCCTGCACACGAGCGTGTACGTATATGCGGTTGTGAGAGCGTGACGTGATTGCGTTGTGAATGGAGAACATGTATCCGAACATTCTACTGCACTGAAGGGACCGTTCACATAGGCGCGGGATACACCTGCGACATTATTGAATGGGCTGAGCAGCCTAATTAGTCTCCGGTTTTATCAATTAAGACCGCAATATCGCATAGTTCCGTGCACGATTTTGTGCGGATTGGGTGCGCTGCAGCATGTTATGTATTTTTTCACCCGACAAAAATGCATATGCAAATGAGGCAACCATCGAAATCGATGGGCTCTATTGCCGTAGCGCTGTCGCGTGTGAAGTTCCTCCTCGCGGGCTCAAGTGCCTGCACGTCTGTTGGATCAACTTGCGACATAAGGGCGTTTTCACACTAAACAGAATATTTCGCAGGAGGCTGTGTAATATTCTGCCATGCGGATTAATCTGCGCCAAAATCCACAAGCTTAATGTACAGATTTTGGCAGCGAAATATTCCATCCCGTGTGAGGGCGCCCGAACTGTCCGCGCCGCTGATCCCTCACAGAACTGCTGGAATAAATGCAACTTCATCACTGCAGAATGAAAAGTTCTGCCACTTTTTAAATAAACTTCGTGATTCGATTCCTCCCCATTTTCTAGATTTCTGCTTGCTGTCAGTGAATAGAAACATCCCTATTGATATCTAGAGGCTGAAAGCTCCAACTTAAGGGCGCCTACCCACTGGCGATTTTTTTTCCTTTGCGTTTTTTGTTTTTTCTGAAGAGCAATTAGTATAGAATGTGTTCTTGTCCACTGGCGTTTTTTTTTTTTTCGGTCCGTTGCAATTTTTCACATAGGAACTGTCAGTTGCATATGTGTCCTTATTTTTCTCTTAATGCACCCATGAATGTAAATGGAAATTAACGGAAAACACACAAAAAAGCCACGAAAAACGCGCAAAAAATGCCGCGGAAAACTCGGCAAAAACGCGGCGTTTTTCACGCACGAAAATCGGCAACGCCAGTGGGTAGGCGCCCTTATACTTCTGAAGACTTCATACAGCTGTAGTAATCATGGGACTCCAGACTGATACATGTTACCTGCACTGATACACTGTAACAAACTGTCAGGAGAGAGACTTGTGCCGGGCGTTAATGGGTTAATTCCACAGGTTGTATCAGTGGTGATAAGGCTACATAGATCTGTATAATCTCCGGCTGATAACAGAGCAGCTGACATCACACTCATCAGTCCCATGTGCAAACAGGCCAGCTTACTACATGGAACTTCGCCTGCTAGATCGGGGCCGACGTTCACATTGCAACACGTCGCCCCGCGCCAGCAGACTTTGATCCCCAATATCCTGCAGGAGATCCTTCTCCGGACGCTGCGCTCCAACATGGTGATTGAATTCGCTTCACGGGATATTCCATTAACCCGCAGGCTGCAGACGGTGGCCGTGCTCCAGTGGGTGTACTCCTTCCTGGCTCTGGGTGAGAGCGGGGCACAGCTATAGGGGGGCAAAGGTGCCAGTCACACCTGCGGGGGGCCAAACCCCCTCTACTATATAACAGGGCTCTAGTACTATAAGGGACACATGGGAGGTGGGCCTGGGTTATACTGTCTGCTGAGCTGTGTATCTAATCCTATCCTGTGTGATACTGTCTGCTGAGCCGTGTATCTAATCCTATCGTGTGTGATACTGTCTGCTGAGCCGCTGTATCTAATCCTATCCTGTGTGATACTGTCTGCTGAGCTGTGTATCTAATCCTATCCTGTGTGATACTGTCCGCTGAGCCGTGTAGCTAATCCTATCCAGTGTGATACTGCCTGCTGAGCCGTGTAGCTAATCCTATCCTGTGTGATACTGCCTGCTGAGCCGTGTAGCTAATCCTATCCTGTGTGATACTGCCTGCTGAGCCGTGTAGCTAATCCTATCCTGTGTGATACTGTCTGCTGAGCCGTGTAGCTAATCCTATCCTGTGTGATACTGCCTGCTGAGCCGCTGTATCTAATCCTGTCCTGTGTGATACTGCCTGCTGAGCCGCTGTATCTAATCCTGTCCTGTGTGATACTGCCTGCTGAGCCGCTGTATCTAATCCTGTCCTGTGTGATACTGCCTGCTGAGCCGCTGTATCTAATCCTGTCCTGTGTGATACTGCCTGCTGAGCCGCTGTATCTAATCCTGTCCTGTGTGATCCTGTCTGCTGAGCCGCTGTATCTAATCCTATCCTGTGTGATCCTGTCTGCTCAGCCGCTGTATCTAATCCTGTCCTGTGTGATACTGTCTGCTGAGCCGCTGTATCTAAACCTGGCAGGTATTTTTAGGCCTTAGGATAGTTGGGCATCTACCAATATGGTGCCCACAGAGGGTTCGGTTGGCGTTGTCACCCAGCTTTCTTACAATCCTGCAGGTTAGGGCTGATTCACACAGGCGTGAGTATCCCGCAGCGTTGTACGCATCACAGCCCACACGCTCTGCCGGCAGAGACCGCGTACGGACTGCGATTGGCACTGCGCACCCCTGCGATTCTGATGCCACGGACACGTGCAGTGTGATTTTTTTATTTATTTTTTTTTCCAAGTTCCCCGACTGATTAGAGCGCGGCTGCGTATCGAACTGCTGCCAAGACGAAATCCCTGCGTACGGACAGCGTTTTATACGTATCCCATACAAGGACTGCGTATGATACGCGGAGAAATAGAGCATGCTGGGATTTGTTTCTCTTGCGTACCAATACGCCCTGTGCATGGAAGTCGCCATGCTGCCATCATTAAGCGTCTTTCAGGGATCGGGGAAAGCTGGGTATTGTATAATTCCCAGCGATCAGAGCGGACAAGATGGCGGCCTGGACCCAGATGCTGTCTGTGGGGGATGGGCAGCGGGCGTCGCAGTGTCTCACCACCGTAGTTTGTGCTTCATTCACCATATTGGATTATGACTTAGTCAATCATACGGGGTCATCGCCTCAGCGACCCCCACGGCTCCGGCGCGGGGCGGACATTAATAATACATGTGATAATGCGTCTGAGGCTCTGTGGCTGCAGCTGAGCCCCCGGCTGGGGACCGCCGCCGCCCACAGGACTCTCTGGTGTGTTATTGTACGCAGATGTCAGCCGCTGCTCCCAGGTTTAGGGGGCTGTATAGGATTCCTGGCAGTCCGGCCCGCTCGTCTAACAAATCCCAATAAGTCAGAGAGACCCATCAGTTATAATAGATTGTAAGCTCTTGTGGACAGGGCCCTCAGCCCTACTGTTCTACAGGACGGGGCCACAGAAAAGCAGGCTGGCACTGCACTGTTATGGAAGCAGCCAGAAAGGAAATCTTGGTTGCCCCTAGCAACCAATCACAGCACAGCTTTCATTTTACCTCAGCAGTGTAAGGAATGAGAGCTGCGCTGTGATTGGTTGCTAGGGGCAACAGACAGATTTTCTTGTACTTCTCTATGGCCGCCTGTGGTTTTTGGTGCTGTAGGTAATGCCTCCTTCTACCCTCTGATTTGTAAGGCGTTGCAGATCATGTTGGCACTACAGACATAAAGAGCATTATGATGTCTCCTCTGTCTGAGGGTAACTTCACACGGGCGAGTGCAATATAACGCCATTTCCCCACTGAGGTGAGGTGCTTTCATATAAAAACCGCCTCACATCAATTCAGGGAAGTAGTTGGATTGCTAGGATGATACACTGCATTACTTATGTACTGCGTTCTACTAAGCCCATAGCAGCAGACTCTGCCGGAGGCGGGGCCTAATAGGCTGCGTTACATGGCAGGTATGGAGGTCTTTGTCGGACTTCTGGCTGCCATGGGAACCTATTGGTAGCTTGCACGGTGCTGGTGCCTGACAGGAGGAGCTACCATTGTTATTGATTGTGGCATGAAAGGGGTTAAACTGCCAGGATGTGAAGTTACAGCAGAGCCTGACTGTCACTAAGGGGTTAATACAATGTTCGCATCTTCGCTCTGCCTGTGCGCCAAATATGAAGTCTTCTGTAGCTCCAAGATGGTGTAGATCTTATAATTCACACTAAAGTTACAGTAAATGTCGGGAGCCATTGATGCCACGCCCCTAACTCTAAGCCCCACCCACTTAAAATATGGTGATATGGCCGCCGCTACAAATGCCAAAAAGTCACACATTTTGAGCCAGAAAACTGGTGTAAAGACTTAAAGGTGTTTCGTGGTTCTAACGATTGTTTGGGGGGGGGGGGGGGGGCAGGTGATAGAATAAAACGTCTTCAGACCCCCAGGACCCAGCTGAGCCGCTTCTGTTGCCTCGTCAGGTGACCTCTGCGGCCAATCGGAGGCTATGGCGAACTCCTGGCATCATGGCGCTCAGGATGAGAGTGCTGATGCCAGGAGTCCGGATGGTGACTGGGGCCTCTATTTGGTCGCAGGGGTCAACTGACTTCTGGTGGCCATTCGTTGATGAGGATAGGGCAGCGGCTCAGCTGGGTCCGGGGCGCTAAAGACGGGTTAGTAAGCGGTATCTTTATTTTATCACCTGCCCACCCTTTAGGGTATGTTTACACGTGGCAGAAATGCTGCAGAATGTCCAGAACAGAGTCAAAATCCACAACACTGGTGGCGTGGTCAGGTGATAGCGGGTGACCAGCAGTGCTGCGAGCAGTACGGGCCGCTGAGGGCCGGGTGAAGGAAGCGCTAACAGACGAAGACTTAGGGCTGAGCGCAGCTGCGGGCGCGCCAATGGTTGTTTTGGATGCAGAATCTGCCACGGAACTTCCACCGCTGACGTTCCGCCGCATTCCTGCCACGTGTAGACAAAAAAGAACCACCTTATACCCACACGACCCTTCAAGTAGATCTGAACCCTGGGATCTTTTTCTGGAGTTTTTTGGACAATGTCTGCATGTTTTTTGGTTGGGTTTTTGAATTTGGCGTTTTTCCTGTAGAGAAGCAGAAGGAACTCCCCAAAACCTGCGTCACACAGAGCGGATGGACAAACGTAAAACCGCCACATACCCAAAACACGCAGCGAGAGTATGAAGAAAGTACACTACAGAAGACCAGGCCTGTTTACGGATGCGGCGCACATCGCAACGAGTCTTTTTAGAACTCAACAGTCTTAAATTGCGACAAATTTACAAAAGCGGTGCAGAACTTGTACATATGGCACAATTAATGCGGCACCAAAAGTATTAAAAATGCGCCAGTTTTCGCATAGCAGCGCTTCATGTGCCACGTATACGCCGACCTGCATTGTAAAAAACGTGTTTCACCAGAACGTAACTCTGCTTTTTGTACTAATATAAATAATAATACTCTGCAGTCTTATTACTGATTTTAGGGGCAGAAACATAAACCCCGCTCTCCGTGTAATTAATTTTGCACCACTTGCCACATAACGCTGCTTCGTGCCCCAAAATTGCACCAGTTTCAATTTGGAAATAAGTTTTGCTCCAATAAAGTAATTCTGCGTCATCGACCAATATAGACATTAGTGGGTTTTATTAGCGGCATTGTCTAGTAGTCGCACTTCGTAAATGTGTTGGAGACACAGAAGCGGCCGCGCTCACTTTTTTTTGGGGGGGGGGGGGAGCTTGTCATATCTTTCTTCTTTTTGATGCAAACTATCGGTAACTTTATCTAAGACGCTGTGCGCCTTCGTTCTGGCGCAGCATAGACTCAAATCTATTGGAAACACATTCAGAAATAAGGCCCAAAGTGTTTGTGATAAGGGGCAGGGCACGTGATTCCCTCACTGGCAATGAAGGACCTTTGATGATGTCACTATCGTGTGATTAGGGGTGGAGCATGTAAGTGATTCACTCGGGATGAACGTCACTATCATGTGATCAGGGGCGGAGTGATGTCATCGCAGGTCCTTCATCCCCGCTGCTTCTGATCCCAGTTGGATGGGATGAACACTGTATGTAGCAGTGCTGTGTGTGTGGGACATGCATGTAGCAGAGCTGTGTTTGTGATGTGTATGTAACAGTGCTGTGTGTGTGTGATGCATGTAGCAGTGCTGTGTGTGTGTGATGCATGTAGCAGTGCTGTGTGTGTGACATGCATGTAGCAGTGCTGTGTGTGTGTGTGATGCATGTAACAGTGCTGTGTGTGACATGCATGTAACAGTGCTGTGTGTGACATGCATGTAACAGTGCTGTGTGTGTGACATGCATGTAACAGTGCTGTGTGTGTGACATGCATGTGACAGTGCTGTGTGTGTGTGTGACATGCATGTGACAGTGCTGTGTGTGTGTGACATGCATGTAACAGTGCTGTGTGTGTGTGGCATGCATGTAACAGTGCTGTGTGTGTGTGGCATGCATGTAACAGTGCTGTGTGTGTGTGGCATGCATGTAACAGTGCTGTATGTGTGTGTGGCATGCATGTAACAATGCTGTATGTGTGTGTGGCATGCATGTAACAATGCTGTATGTGTGTGTGGCATGCATGTAGCAGTGCTGTGTGTGTGTGTGTGGCATGCATGTAACAATGCTGTGTGTGTGTGTGTGTGTGTGTGTGTGGCATGCATGTAACAATGCTGTGTGTGTGTGTGGCATGCATGTAACAATGCTGTGTGTGTGTGTGTGGCATGCATGTAGCAGAGCTGTGTGTGTGGTGTGCATGTAGCAGTGCTGTGTGTGTGTGATGCATGTACTAGTGCTGTGTGTGTGTGATGCATGTAACAGTGCTGTGTGTGTGGCATGCATGTTGCAGTGCTGTGTGTGTGGCATGCATGTTGCAGTGCTGTGTGTGTGACATGCATGTAACAGTGCTGTGTGTGTGACATGCATGTAACAGTGCTGTGTGTGTGACATGCATGTAACAGTGCTGTGTGTGTGACATGCATGTAGCAGTGCTGTGTGTGTGACATGCATGTAGCAGTGCTGTGTGTGTGACATGCATGTAACAGTGCTGTGTGTGTGACATGCATGTAACAGTGCTGTGTGTGTGACATGCATGTAACAGTGCTGTGTGTGTGACATGCATGTAACAGTGCTGTGTGTGTGACATGCATGTAACAGTGCTGTGTGTGTGTGTGTGGCATGCATGTAACAATGCTGTGTGTGTGTGTGGCATGCATGTAACAATGCTGTGTGTGTGTGTGTGTGGCGTGCATGTAGCAGTGCTGTGTGTGTGTGTGTGTGTGTGTGTGTGGCGTGCATGTAGCAGTGCTGTGTGTGTGTGTGGCGTGCATGTAGCAGTGCTGTGTGTGTGTGTGTGTGTGTGGCGTGCATGTAGCAGTGCTGTGTGTGTGTGTGTGGCGTGCATGTAGCAGTGCTGTGTGTGTGTGGCGTGCATGTAGCAGTGCTGTGTGTGTGTGTGGCGTGCATGTAGCAGTGCTGTGTGTGTGTGTGTGTGTGTGGCGTGCATGTAGCAGTGCTGTGTGTGTGTGTGTGTGTGGCGTGCATGTAGCAGTGCTGTGTGTGTGTGTGTGGCGTGCATGTATCAGTGCTGTGTGTGTGTGGGGTGCATGTAGCAGTGCTGTGTGTGTGGCGTGCATGTAGCAGTGCTGTGTGTGTGTGTGTGTGGTGTGCATGTAGCAGTGCTGTGTGTGTGTGTGTGTGTGTGTGTGGCGTGCATGTAGCAGTGCTGTGTGTGTGTGTGTGTGTGTGTGTGTGTGGCGTGCATGTAGCAGTGCTGTGTGTGTGTGTGGCGTGCATGTAGCAGTGCTGTGCGTGCATGTAGCAGTGCTGTGTGTGTGTGGTGTGCATGTAGCAGTGCTGTGTGTGTGTGTGTGGCGTGCATGTAGCAGTGCTGTGTGTGTGTGTGGCGTGCATGTAGCAGTGCTGTGTGTGTGTGTGTGTGTGTGTGGCGTGCATGTAGCAGTGCTGTGTGTGGCGTGCATGTAGCAGTGCTGTGTGTGTGTGGCCTGCATGTAGCTGTGCTGTGTGTGTGTGTGGCGTGCATGTAGCAGTGGTGTGTGTGTGTGTGTGTGTGTGTGTGTGGCGTGCATGTAGCAGTGCTGTGTGTGTGTGTGTGTGTGTGTGGCGTGCATGTAGCAGTGTGTGTGTGTTGTTCGTGTGTGTGTGTGGGATGCATGTGTGTGGCGTGCATGTAGCAGTGCAGTTTGTGTGTGTGTGTTCGTGTGTGTGTGTGGGATGCATGTAGCAGTGCTGTGTGTGTGTGTGGCGTGCATGTAGCAGTGCAGTGTGTGTGTGTGTGTGTGTGTGTGTGTGTGTGTGTGTGTGTTGTTCGTGTGTGTGTGTGTGTGTGTGTGTGTGGGATGCATGTAGCAGTGCTGTGTGTGTGTGTGTGGCGTGCATGTAGCAGAGCTGTGTGGCCACCAGAAACACTGGTACTATAGGTTTCTAATAATTACTAGTATTTTCCTATTGACCAGCAGCATCTGGACGCATTTGTATTTTGCTAGAAAAATCACCACTGCGCCAAAACACCAAAAAGTTTATATTTTTGTGTGAAAAACATCTAAATTTACATTTCACTTTAACCCTTTAAGGACTAAGCATGGTAAATTAAGGGCACCTGCAATCTAGCAGGAGCAGGTTGGGTCTTCGGCTGTAACTAACAGCCGAGGACGCAGAGGAGAAGGCAGAAGCGTGTTTTTTAAGCTACATAGCGCTATAATCCAACACTATACGAATTATATATCAAAACGAGGAGCCCGATTCCATACTTCAGTTTAGGGTAGATAAACTAATTTTAAAAATCAACAATTATATAAATTTAACAAAATCATTTTTTTAACCCTAATTAAACTAAAAAATGGCAAAAAGTCAGTGAAAAAAAGATTTAAAAAAAAGAGCCCCAGAAAAAAAACAGCAAAAATAATTTTGGTAGCTGAAGAAAAAAAATAAGGCAGTATAACCACAACATGGGTAAAATCCCAAAAAAGTGTCCGGTCCTTAAGGGGTTAAAGGGGTCATCCAGAATTACACATAGTGCCTTCTGCCAGAAACAGCACCACTCCTGTGCACAGGTTGTGTCTGGTATTGCTGCTAAGCTGCATTGAAGTGAATGGGGGCTGAACTGTAATACCAGGCACAACCTGTGGACAGGAGTGGTGCTGTTTCTGGAAGTAATTTTGGGCAACCCCTTTAACTCTTTGCTTTCCATATTGCCCAGTTCAGAGGGGATGCTGCGTGCCAGGGTCCGGCTAGTTGGGATTGGAACAGGACTTCAGAAAGCTGTGCGAGCGGGACCGGATCAGGATGAGCTTCAGACGCTACATGTCAGTGTTTTTATTCACTGTCTGCAATCGGAGATTCTAACAGGAATACGGTGGTGCATGTAAATGCAGGCTATTGTACGCTGCTGTCAGCCGGTCCAGACTGGGGCGAGACTGACTAGTGTTTTGCAATTATTAATCAAAAGGTTGTGCCCTATATATCCAGTGCTGTTGTTCTCTGCTATCAGCCATTCCAGGCTGTGACTGTAATGATTGGTGTCTCTCCTCCCTACAGCGCAGACCTGCATCTTCCTCTTCTTCATCCTTCTCTTCACCCGCTTATGGATAGTCAGCGTCCTGTATGCAGTCTGGTGGTTTATAGACTGGGACACCCCTAGCCACGGGGGCCGGAGGAGCCGCTGGTTACAGGAGGGGGTGGTATGGAGATACCTCAGGGACTACTTCCCTATAAAGGTAAGTGTTCAGCAATCTTAGGAGAAACATGGAGGAATATTGAAAAAAAGTAGGGGTGTCCAGCTCATCGGCCGCATCAGCCTTAGGGCTCCTTCACGGAGGCGATCGCCATTTTGCGCTCAAAAGTCGCTGCCAAATCACCACTTTGTTCCCGCGATGTTTGAGCGACAGCCATGCTTTTCCCCGATAATAACCTCGTATCGCTTCGCTGCCGCCCGTGATAAAAGTGCATGATTTCATTAGCGTGAAAGTCAATAGGAGTTTCTAATGCGATGCGCTAAAAAAGAGGATCCATACGGAAACACGGGCCATAAAAAAAAAACATTAAAAAAAAGCAAAACGCAGAAAGATGGGACCTGCGGGAAGGAAACCACTGGAAATCATTGGAAATCATTGGAAATCATTGGAAATCATTGGAAATCATTGGTTTCATGATTCTGCTTTTTCGCTCACTTTTGCATCACGCGATGTCATCGTAAGTGTGAAGGCGCCCAATGGTTGCCTTCAGAGTGCTGATGGTAATTGTATAGCAGCGGCTCATTCACATGAGTGTATTGCACAATGAACAGATCCTTTAGATTGGGTTTGTTCACATGAGCAGATTTTTTCATGCATTCTGCAATCGTATGAAAACATGCGGAATGACCTATTTTAGTGTGTATTATGCATCACAATAGGCCACTGAAGTGAACGGGCGGGCGCAAATACCCAGTGAAGACACAGGAAACCCAACAGGGTACTAGAGCCTCCATACCTGCCCATATCACATCTCTCATCCAAGCTAGAGGCAACCCAACAGGGTACAAGAGCCTCTATGCCAGCCGTATCACATCTTGTATCCAAGCTAGAGGTGGTACAACAGGGTACTAGAGCCTCCATGCCCGCCTGTATCACATCTTGTATCCAAGCTAGAGGCGGTACAACAGGGTACTGGAGCCTCCATGGCTCCTGCATCACATCTTGTATCCAAGCTACAACTGGGTACTAGAGCCTCCATGCCCGCCTGTATCACATCTTGTATCCAAGCTAGAGGTGGTACAACAGGGTACTAGAGCCTCCATGCCCGCCTGTATCACATCTTGTATCCAAGCTAGAGGCGGTACAACAGGGTACTGGAGCCTCCATGGCTCCTGCATCACATCTTGTATCCAAGCTACAACAGGGTACAAGAGCCTCTATGCCAGCCGTATCACATCTTGTATCCAAGCTAGAGGTGGTACAACAGGGTACTAGAGCCTCCATGCCTGCCCATATCACATCTTGTATCCAAGTTAGAGGTGATACAACAGGGTACTAGAGCCTCCATGCCCGCCCATATCACATCTTGTATCCAAGCTAGAGGTCGTACAACAAGGTACTAGAGCCTCCATGCTCCCCGTATAACATCTTGTATCCAAGCTAGAGGCGGTACAACAGGGTACTAGAGCCTCCATGCTCCCCGTATAACATCTTGTATCCAAGCTAGAGGCGGTACAACAGGTACTAGAGCCTCCATGCCTGCCCGTATCACATCTTGTATCCAAGCTAGAGGTGGTACAACAGGGTACTAGAGCCTTCATGCCCACCTGTATCACATATTGTATCCAAGCTAGAGGTGGTACAACAGGGTACTAGAGCCTTCCTGCAAGGGGTCGGTTCTCCACACTATGGCCGCCTGCAGATGGGCGGAAATTCCGCGGTGGGATTTCCCGCGGAATTTCCACCCATGGAAGCTGACATAGGATTGTGTTAGCAAACGCCATCCTAGGCAGACGGCCGCGGTTTGTCTGCGCGAAATCTTGCACGGCAAACAAACCGCAGCACGTTCTAGTTCTGTGCGGCCGCCGGCTCTGGTCTGCGCATGCGCTGGCTGCCCGGCAGCCGGCACATGAAAGATCCGGAGCTGCGGGGCGCGGTGAGTACGCGCTGCTCTCTGCAGACGCTCGGGTCGGGTCCCGCGGCAAGAATTCTCGCTGCCGGATCCGACCCGGACGTCTGCAGGCGGCCTAAATCATGCTTTTGCTCCGATATTGTAAGCACTTATAACAATGTTACAATCACAGAGAAAGTTTCCTCCATCCGACAACTTCTGGGGGGGGAGATTACTGAGTGTGTGTGTGTAAGTGTGTAATATATACTCCTTCTAAGGGAGGGTTGGTTTTCACAATGCGGGTATATCGGCGCCCTCTAGTGGCCTGATACATTATATGTAGATGTTCTCCAGAGGTCTGATTTGTATTATCATAAACACACAGGGAGATCGGCGGGATCTGTTACACTGACAGAATCCCTTTAGTTTTCAGCTATAACCATCTCTAAAGGTCAGATGAAGGTAATAAAACGCGTAGCCAAATAATGGGGTTCTGTCACTCCTTGGCCGCCTGTCAAGTTCACCTGCATTCCTTTTTTCTCCCAGTGAGTAGTTGATTTCTGCTCCGGAGGCGTCTCCTGGTCCGTTGGGTAGTTGCTGCTGTTACTAGCAGGTCGTTCAGTGTGTTGTGGCGCTGCACCAGCGCAGCGAGTACCGTGACCCCTATTGTTTGGCTTCCTTTTTGTCACCACTGTGCGGCACTACGGAGCGCTGCTTTCTCTGCTTTTGCAGTTGATTTGTATTATGTCAGTTGCCCTCTAGTGGTCTGACACAATATGTAGTGTGCCTTATTGTGGTCTGATTCATAATTTTAAGTGTGCCTTCTAGTGGCCCAATTCATTATATGTAGCATGCCCTCTAAGGGTCTCAATTATGATATGTAGGGTGCCCTCTAGTGGTCTGTTTTCATAATGCATAGGGTGCATTTTAGTGGCCTGATCCATAATATGTATGGTTCACTCTAGGGGTCTGATTCACATTATTTAGGGTGTCCTCTAGGGGTCTGATCTATAAAGTGTAGGGTGCCTTTAGCAGTCTGATTTATAATATTTAGGGTGCTCTCCAGAGATTGGATTCATAGTGTAATGGGTGCCCTCTAGTGGTCTACCTGACTGGTGCATTTTTAGGGCTGCTCTTTTAAAGCTAAAAGAGCCCCATCACTGCCCTCATATAGCCAACCCATCTGCTACCATCTTATGCCAGCTCATTCTCCATCCGCCATGGTCCCTATTTCATGTTGACAACAGAAGTGGCTGCAGGAGGCCGGTGTTTGTGCAGATATAAAAAAAACTGAAGCAACTTTGGAGATAATTATAACTAAATTTCTCCTTCCGTTTTGTGTATACAGCTCCTATCTAGACATATACGCCATCATGGTTAACAGACTGCCATCAATCATGGACACCTTTAAAGGCATAGACCTAACTGCTACCACATTATACACAGAATAAGCCAGCAGTGTGTGTAATATCATTTATGGCCACTAGGTGTCATCAGTGTCCCTTCAGTAATGTGACCATTTGTATCTCCAGCAGGTGAAGCCAGAAAGCTTTAATGTTATTACCGACAGCTCAGAAACGCTGTTTTTTTTTCCTTAGGGAGATCACCTCCCTTATAAGCATCCCCCTTATTTGCATATTGGCCCCAACCAAGTTGCCATATTGGCAACTGGCCCCAACCCTGAGTCACAGGCTCCGCATGCAGCATCCTGAGGGCTCGGTGACAGCGGCTGGCGGGAAACAAGGCCGTTGTCCGCCAGCAGACGCTTCTGCACTGCATTGGCTCTGCTGCTGCTGCTGGCGCGGCATGATGAAGGCATATGACAGGAGCAACCGGACACAAGTAACCCCTTGCTGCTGGCGTCGGCATGACGAATGCCAATGACAGGAGCAGCTGGGTACAAGTACTCCCTTGCTGCTTGCGGCGGGATAATGAACGTTGATGACTGCAGCTTCTGGCCCCTAGTACACCCTCACTGCGGGAGACATGTGCTCCTCACAGGGGTAAGCCAGCGGGGAGCTGATGTAGTACAGCGTTCAGCATGCTACGGACTGTTGAAGCTGTCCATCCAGCCAGTCAGTAGCTGTGGGCGTTCCCTGTACCTCAGGTCGGCCAACCCATGTCTCCACCCATTATTCTGGTGGAGACATATTACACTGTGGAGGTATTCTTCCATCTCCCTTATTTGCATATTACCCAGAAGAGCATGCATGGCCCAGGTGCTCTCCCTAAGGAAAAAAGATAGCATTTCTGACCCACATCACAGGTCTTTCTCTAGCAAAGCCAGAATCTTGTTGCACGCTGATGAGAGGCAAAACCCTGAAACAGCTGTGTATGGGTTCTGGCTTTGCTTTCAGTTCCCAGTCATTGTTACAAGGCTTGTATGAAGAGTCTAACATTGATGTTAGGGATTGCTGCCTTCCAATAGGTGGTGCTGTGGAGGTTCCATCTCCCTTATTTGCATACTGTCAGCTCAGATACATTACATCTCATGACCGTGCACAATGATGTTAGTAGGCTACTTTCACGTGAGCTACAAACTCATCACTACAAAACGCCTTTATGTGAAGCTCCTGGCTTCTAACGGGTTCTTTCAGGCTGCAAATCATCTCATATGGAAGAACCTGTTGGAACCCAGGAGCCTCACACGCATGTGTTTTGTAGCCCGTGTGAAAGAGGCCTTAAAGGGAAACTTCAAGGTCCATCAGCTCCAGATGAGGCAGATCAGTTATAATTAGAGATGAGCGAGCGTACTCGGAAAAGCACTACTCGCTCGAGTAATTGGCTTTATCCGAGTATCGCTGTGCTCGGGTCTGAAGATTCGGGTGCCGCTGCGGCTGACAGGTGAGTCGCAGCGGGGAGCAGGGGAGAGCGGGCGAGAGAGAGGGAGAGAAAGATCTCCCCTCCGTTCCTCCCCGCTCTCCCCTGCAGCTCCCCGCTCCGTGCCGGCACCCGAATCTTCAGGGACGAGCACAGCGATACTCGGATAAAGCAAATTACTCGAGCGAGTAGTGCTTTTCCGAGTACGCTCGCTCATCTCTAGTTATAATCTAATTCTTCCACCAGGTGGCAGCATCACAGGGAATATCAAGCTGCTGTGCAGAATGCACTAGTGATGCGAGAGCGAGTGAAAACGCACGATTATGAAACCAATGAATTTCAATGGTTTCTTTCTCATTTGCGATGTTTTTACAGCTGCATGGAAAAAAATGGCAGCATCTCCTTTCTATTTGTGCGTTGAAGACAATGCGATCTCCTGCGTGGCTGTGTCATCGGGGATGAAGGGAGCCCCTGCAGTGATGCGAGGACGTTTCCATGTGAAAACTCCAGGGGTTTTCAGAAGGATTGCGGGACGATATCGGGCAGTTCAGACAGCTGTATGCGTAACTACACTCGCCGGTACGCCGCGTTGGTGTGCATGAACGAATCTTTTTTTTCCTCACCGGACATTCACACTCAGCACTATAGCGCAG
The DNA here is from genome assembly GCA_035609135.1 of Eleutherodactylus coqui. Lineage (NCBI taxonomy): Eukaryota > Metazoa > Chordata > Amphibia > Anura > Eleutherodactylidae > Eleutherodactylus > Eleutherodactylus coqui. Next base: position 514,125,062 of record CM069405.1, on the reverse strand, counting down.
GAGTTTGAAAAAAACTGCGGGAAGTTAGGTCCTAATACTATATATAGGTGCCGCCCGAACCTAATACTATATATGGGTGCCGCCCGACCCTAATACTATATATAGGTGCCGCCCGACCCTAATACTATATATCGGTGCCGCCCGACCCTAATACTAAATATAGGTGCCGCCCGAACCTAATACTATATATGGGTGCTGCCGGATCCTTATACTATATATAGGTGTCGCCCGACCCTAATACTATATATGGGTGCCGCCCGACCCTAATACTATATATAGGTGCCGCCCGACCCTAATACTATATATAGGTGCCGCCCGAACCTAATACTATATATGGGTGCTGCCGGATCCTTATACTATATATAGGTGTCGCCCGATCCTCATACTATATATAGGTGCCGCCTGATTCTAATACTTCATATAGGGCCGCCCTATCCTAATACTATATATAGGGGCAGCTCGATCCTAATACTATATAGGTTCTGCACTATATATAGGTGCTGCCCGATCCCAATACTACATATGGGTGCCTCCCGATCCCTATACTATATATAGGTGCTGCCCGATCCTAATACTATATATAGGTGCCGCCCACTCCTAATACTATGTGTAAGGGTCGCCCGACCCTAATACTATATAGGTGCCGCCTGTTCCTAATACTATATATAGGTGCCGCCCGATCCTAATACTATATATAGGTGCCGCCCACTCCTAATACTATATGTAAGGGTCGCCCGACCCTAATGCTATATAGGTGCCGCCTGTTCCTAATACTATATATAGGTGCCGCCCGATCCTAATACTATATATAGGTGCCGCCCGATCCTAATACTATATACAGTTGCTGCTCGATCCTAATACTATATATAGGGGCTGCTCGATCCTAATACTATATATGGGTGCCGCCCGATCCCAATACTATATATAGCTGCCGCCCGATCCCAATACTATATATAGCTGCCGCCCGATCCCAATACTATATATAGGCGCCGCCCGATCCTAATACTATATATAGGCGCCGCCTGATCCTAATACTATATATAGGTGCCGCCTGATCCTAATACTATATATAGGCGCCGCCTGATCCTAATACTATATATAGGTGCCGCCTGATCCTAATACTATATATAGACACTGCCCGATCCTAATACTATATATAGGGGCAACTTGATCCTAATACTTTATAGGCACTGCCCGATCCTAATACTATATATAGGGGCCGCCCAATCCTAATACTATATATAGGGGATGCCTGATCCTAATAATATATATAGGGGATGCCTGATCCTAATACTATATATGGCTGCCGCCCGATCCCAATACTATATATGGCTGCCGCCCGATCCCAATACTATATATGGGTGCCGCCCGATCCCAATACTATATATGGGTGCCGCCCGATCCCAATACTATATATGGGTGCCGCCCGATCCCAATACTATATATAGGGGCAACTTGATCCTAATACTATATATAGGTGCCGCCCGATCCTAATACTATATATAGGGGCCGCCCAATCCTAATACTATATATAGGGGCCGCCCGATCCTAATACTATATATAGGTGCTGCCTGATCCTAATACTATGTGTAAGGGTCGCCCGACCCTAATACTATATAGGTGCCGCCTGTTCCTAATACTATATATAGGTGCCGCCCGATCCTAATACTATATATAGGGGCAACTTGATCCTAATACTTTATAGGCACTGCCCGATCCTAATACTATATATAGGGGCCGCCCAATCCTAATACTATATATAGGGGATGCCCGATCCTAATACTATATATAGGGGGTGCCTGATCCTAATACTATATATAGGGGATGCCTGATCCTAATACTATATATAGGGGCCGCCCGATCCTAATACTATATATAGGGGCCGCCCGATCCTAATACTATATATAGGGGCTGCCTGATCCCAATACTATATATGGGTGCCGCCCGATCCCAATACTATATATGGGTGCCGCCCGATCCCAATACTATATATGGGTGCCACCCGATCCCAATACTATATATGGGTGCCGCCCGATCCCAATACTATATATGGGTGCAACTTGATCCTAATACTATATAGGTGCCGCCCGATCCTAATACTATATGTAGGGGCCGCTCGATCCTAATACTATATGTAAGGGCCGCCCGCTCCTAATACTATATATAGGGGCCGCTCGACCCTAATACTATATATAGGGGCCGCTCGATCCTAATACTATATATAGGGGCCGCTCGATCCTAATACTGTATATAGGGGCCGCCCGATCCTAATACTGTATATAGGGGCCGCCCAATCCTAATACTGTATATAGGCGCGGCCCGATCCTAATACTGTATATAGGGGCCGCCCGATCCTAATACTGTATATAGTGGCCGCCCGATCCTAATACTGTATATAGGGGCCGCCCGATCCTAATACTGTATATAGGGGCCGCCCGATCCCAATACTGTATATAGGGGCCGCCCGATCCTAATACTGTATATAGGGGCCGCCCGATCCTAATACTGTATATAGGGGCCGCCCGATCCTAATACTATATATAGGGGCCGCCCGATCCTAATACTATATGTAGGGGCCGTCGATCCTAATACTATATAGAGAAAATTGCGCGAGATTTGTGCAATGCGAGACACACAAATCTCGCACGAATATGAACCCCGTTCTTTTTTTTAATTATTATTCTTTTTCCCGCATCGCAGTGTGGGAAAAATTACGGCATGTCCTATCTTTGGGTGTTCCCTCGGAACGCCTCGCATTGGCCATTGTTGTCAGTGGGACCGGCGCAGCATTGGACGGCGTGCGAGGTGCACCTGAATGCAATGCGAGGTTTCCCATTGAAAACAATGGCAAACACTCCGCGATCCTGAAGTGATACGACTATTACTACTCTCGTGTGGGACTACAAGCCCCAGCATCCCATAGACCCCCGAGGGAGGGGGTGCTGGCTGCTTCCTGTACACAGGATGTTATTACCCAGCAGTAATAACAATACACGTAAAGGTAAAACATTAATCCGCCGCGGAACCCAGCGCAGCGACCGAGCGACCGGAGGAAAAACATGTTTATGCTGCGCTTTCCTGGAGGTGAAGGTCGTCGCAGCCGTAACCGGGGCAATCATTAACTGATCAAAGGAGCTTCTTCACTCAATAAATGATGGCGGCCGTGATCGCCAGGACCTCCGCTGCGCCCCCATTATCTCGAGGACACCCTGTCCTGACCTGCCTTTTATGACTCCCCCTGCTTGGGCGACACCTTCCTAGAAGCCGAGGACGCGATAAACACGACGGCTGCCTTATGTAATGAGAAGGTCGGCAGCTTTCTAATAAACTTTGTCTCCATTTTCACAACTTCTGCTTGCTGTCAGTGAATGGGAATATGCTTGTGTACATCCAGAGGCTGAAAGCCTGTACAGACCTGATACTTCTCACAGCTGAGGGTTTGTTGCTATTGCATCCAGCCTAGAGGAACATATATCACTGGCATAAATTCCTCTCCTGTCCTGATAGTTTCTTGCAATGTATCAGCGCAGAAAAAATGAACAGATCAGATCTGAATCCAGACTCAGACGATTGTGACTAATACCAGGTCTCTCAACCTGCCCGGACTTCATGCCACAGTTCCAAAATTTTGGGGGCTTTGCTGCTCTCCCAAGGGGCAGAAGACGTCCCACAGGGGTGAAATAAAATAAAACAAGTTATACTCTCCCCTTTCACTAGTGTAAGTTGCGCCAACACTGAGATCAGGGATTGCCCTCCGTGATCCCTATTACTGTGAGAGGGGTCACTGAGGGATATTACTCTGCAGGGGTCACTAAGGAGCACTATTATTGTCAGGAGGTCACTTGGGGGCACTATTACTATAAGGGGGGACACTGAGGGGCACTATTACTGTGAGCAGGTTGCTAAGGGCCACTATTTTGGTTTCCATTCACTGACAGCAAGCAGAAAACTTGAAAATCGTGATGAATCAAATCTCAAATGATGACAGACAGTGTCACCCCGACATGTTCCCTTTAGACTAGAACATCTAAAAACGTAAAACTATTTTTGGACGAAAGTCGCCCATGAAGGTCTACGGCTGCATGATTTGAGAGCGATTTTAATGCAAAAAAAACTGGAAACCATAGTTTATTGTTTTGTTTATTTTTTTTTTAAAGAAAGTGAACTTGGCTGTGGCACTCCGGCAAGATTCCGTGCGGTCCTCAACAGTGACTGAGCGTCTCTTGCTGGTAATGGGGGTTGAATCCAGCAAGTGATTGGTTCACGAGCGCCACCACAGCCAATCAAAGTCGGCACACAATGAACCAATCAAAGCCATTCAATGATCAATGATATCATTCAATGAATGGCTGTGATTGGTTCACGAGCGCTGCTTCAGCCAATCAAAGCCGACGCTCGATGAACCAATCAAAGCCGGCGCTTGATGAACCAATCGCAGCCATTCATTGAATGATATCATTGAATGGCTGTGATTGGTTCATTGAGTGCCGGCTTTGATTGACTGAGGTGGCGCTCGTGAACCAATAAGACTAATCGCTTGCTGGAGGCGGGGTATTCAAGCCCTGTCACTAGCAAGAGATGCTCCGTTGGCATTAAGGACTACATGGAAGCCTGCTGAAGCGCCACAGCTAGGGGAATATAAGTCACTCCCCCGAAAATAAGACCCTGTGCCTCTTTTTTTTTCTCTTTTTTTTTTTGGGGGGGGGGGGGAATTAATATAGCACCAGGTCTTCTTTTCTAGGAAACAAGGTAGCTTCCTGTGGCTTTTTTCAAACTCCTGCGTTCTGGCCCCGTCAGCAAGGGCGAAGAAGGCACAGCTACGCTCCGTACTGCCAAGCTTTGTTGCACGTACGACAATGTGTTTACGCCCAAAGGGCTCTTTCACACAGGGGAATTCACGCAGTTAACTTACATGTGCAAAAAAAAACAGCGACTATTACAAGCAATGGTTTCCTATAGAAACATTCGGGTGAAAGAATTTTAGCCGTGCCAAAAAAATAAAAGAAAAAAATGTAAAAAAAAAAATCGCACCTAAAAAGATGAGACCCGAGCCAATGAAATCCAGCAGCTAAAATGTCCTGCTGCGTGAAAAGATAGGACCTGACCAAAACCAAGAAGCCTCCATAGACTCCTGTGGGAGACTACGCAAGGCGGCAGCAAAGGGAGGATACGTGATTTCCCTGTAGCAGTGAGAGATTGAGGAAGGCTCGGGGGGAACCGCCTTCTCAGGGGGCTGGAGGGATATCCCTGCAGGAGAACCCCGGTCTCGCCACTGCTGGGGGATTCCTTCTTCTCCCTTCCAAGGGAACATCTCTCTCCCCACAGCAGGGATATCCCTCCAGCTCCGCTGAGATGAAGGGAAGCCCTGCAGAAAAGGGGGTTCCCTGGGGTTTTCCTTCAATCTCTCTCTCTCCTCCTGATGCAGCTCCCAATCGTGTGAATGGCTAATTTCTCTGCTAATTAAGCTCAGGACTTGCTAACGGTAAATCATCCATTCACACGATTTTTTTGCTCGGCTAACTTCTGCGCGGTTTTGATGTCCATGTGAATGAGCCCTAAATATGCCGGTTTCCTGCGTGTTCACGGAGTATTTCCATTGGCTCGTTCACTTCAATGGCTGATTTTAGAGCATAATAGGCATCAAAATAGGATAGAAGAGGACATGCAGATTTTTTCACGAGACCGAACTTTGCGTGAAAAAACACACACATGAAATCAGTGGGTTCTATTCACTGCGTATAATACCCTGCCCATGTAAACGAGCCCGAACTGAAGGACTTTACATCTTCGAAGACGGATACAACTTGCAGCGGCCCTGAACTTGTACTATGAACTGTAACGGAGTCGCCGGAGCGTTCTAAGCCGTGACGCTGAGTAATAAAGTGTGTGAAACGTCCAAGTGTTACCGCTGATCTATGCAAGGAAACTAAGTGACGTTCCAACACCCCGTAAGGATATTTATCCATCTTTCGGATCAGTGCTCCATCCTTTATCTGTTCCTGCACCCTCCTACCCCCCCAGACATTGTAAGGCTTGTCGGGGTGTCTGGTAGTGGTATGGAGACACTCTGTACAAACATGATTTATCAAAAACTCAAATCCCCTAGACGTAGTTGTCGTTCTGCTGCAGACCCCGTCCTGCGGTTCCATCTCAGGCAGATCTGTAATGATGAGAGTTGTGGTGATTAGATGGACGGTCTTGTCACCGGAGGCCCTAAAAGTGGTTTCCCCCTCGACCTATAAGAGGCTCTCGGAGGCCCCTTGAGCTTGTTGGCCACTAGACGCCTCTACGACGCAGAGAAGAGATTTCACCCCGTTGAGCTGGATGGTTGTATTGATGAATTGTCCCCCAGCGGTTGTTCTTTCCAGACTGTTAGGAGGTGTTGGGACCAGTGGATGGGAACACACAAGGTGACCGGGCTCAGGACGCCCCCTACAGACCACCAGTAGAGAGGAGCGTCTGACCAGACTGTTAGGAGGTGTTGGGGCCAGTGGATGTGTGAGGGCAAAAGGTGACCGGGCTCAGGACGCCCCCTACAGATGACCAGTAGAGAGGAGCGTCTGACCAGACTGTTAGGTGTTGGGACCAGTGGATGGGGGCACACAAGGTGACCGGGCTCAAGACACCCCCTACAGACCACCAGTAGAGAGGAGCGTCTGACCAGACTGTTAGAAGGTGTTGGGAGCAGTGAATGGGGGCACACAAGGTGACCGGGCTCAGGACGCCCCCTACAGACCACCAGTAGAGAGGAGCGTCTGATCGCCCGACAAGCACCAGCAGCTCCAACTGTTCCGTTGTCCCCCATCCAGAGACAGGGGGCGCCATCGTTACACCCCTGTGTCTGTTAGAACCATTTCCAGGCGCTTAGCTGAAGGACATTTGGTCTCACAGCCCACATTACATGTACGGTATCTGACCCCCACTGTCGCCCCCATTTGCAGTGATGGGGTGGGTCACAGAAGCCCCCACAACATTCTCACACTACAGTGGCTGCCTGGTGCCAGATTTATCATCAATAGAACATGTATGGGACCATCTCGGACGCCAACTTCCACAGCCTACTATTCTGCACAATCTGGAGGCAAATGTGGAACAATGTGCAGCAGGATATAATACAGAACCTGTATGTGTCCATGCCTGCCAACAGGGTACTAGAGCCTCTATGCCCAAGTATCACATCTTGTATCCAAGCTAGAGGCGGTCCAAGAGTGTACTAGAGCTTCCATGCCTGCCCGTATCACATCTTGTATCCAAGCTAGAGGTGGTACAACAGGGTACTAGCGCCTCCATGCCCGGCTCTCACATCTTGTATCCAAGCTAGAGGCGGTACAACAGGGTACTAGAGCCTCCATGCCCACCCGTATCACATCTTGTATCCAAGCTAGAGGCGGTACAACAGGGTACTAGCGCCTCCATGCCCGCCTCTCACATCTTGTATCCAAGCTAGAGGCGGTACAACAGGGTACTAGAGCCTCCATGCCCACCCGTATCACATCTTGTATCCAAGCTAGAGGCGGTACAACAGGGTACTAGAGCCTCCATGCCCGGCTCTCTCACATCTTGTATCCAAGCTAGAGGCGGTACAACAGGGTACTAGAGCCTCCATGCCCGGCTCTCTCACATCTTGTATCCAAGCTAGAGGTGGTACAACAGGGTACTAGAGCCTTCATGCCTGCCCGTATCACATCTTGTATCTAAGCTAGAGGCGGTACAACAGGGTACTAGAGCCTCCATGCCCAGCTCTCTCACATCTTGTATCCAAGCTAGAGGCGGTACAACAGGGTACTAGAGCCTCCATGCCCGCCTGTATCACATCTTGTATCCAAGCTAGAGGCAGTACAACAGGGTACTAGAGCCTCCATGCCCGGCTGTATTACATCTTGTATCCAAGCTAGAGGAGGTACAACAGGGTACTAGAGCCTCCATGCCAGTTTTTATTAGGGTACTGAAGTTATGGGGGCACTACAATTATCAAGGAGGCACTATAGATATGGGAACACTGTAGTTATTATGGGGGCGCTGTACCTGTGATTGGGAGCTGTTATCGTTATGAGGACTCGGTGGCTACAACTAGTGGCAGATATGGCAGTTATGGAGATAGTACGGCTACCATGGGGGCTGTAGTTGTGCAGGACTCTGTGTAACTGTTATGGGGGCCCTGTGGCTGTTGTCATGGGCTCTTTGTTTATGAGGCCGGGCAGCAGACTTTGTTTTGGATATGTTACTTATTGGTGACCGCGGACGGACGCCAGGAGAGGCCGATTTTCATGCTTTCAGTTCAACTGGTTTAGGACATTAAAACAAAACTTCTGGCCCTGAGAGAACCCGCGTCCATGGCGAAACTAGCGATGTGACGAGTTTAACCGTGTCTGTTCTAAGGAGGAATCCACAATATATCACACTGCGGCGGGACGGACGGCGACCATTATATTTGTGGAGATGTTTCCCATCAGAATATACATCAATTTATGACATCAGTTAAGCCCAATGCACACGGGCATCGTTACACTGCGGATCGGGGGCGAGCCTACGCCTGTGGATGCTGCAGCTAGTACAGTCCATAGGGTGGCTAAGCAGAACACTTCCATGCCCACAAGCGGAAATCAGCTGGGGAATCCGCGTCATCGCCAGCGCGACAGCTTTGCAATGCGCATGTGCAGTGGCATGCCAGCTGGCACATCCGCAGCGCAGAGAGAAGACGCTGGACAGGTAAGCTGGAGGTCACCTAGGCACAGGATCTGAATCCGACCCGGCCGCGTGCATTTTGCCTTAGAGAATGTATGTACATAGTGACTCCACCAGCAGAATAGTGAGTGCAGCTCTGGAGTATAATACAGGATGTAACTCCAGATCAGTACAGGATAAGTAATGTATGTACACAGTGACTCCACCAGCAGAATAGTGAGTGCAGCTCTGGGGTATAATACAGGATGTAACTCAGGAGCAGTACAGGATAAGTAATGTATGTACACAGTGACTCCACCAGCAGAATAGTGAGTGCAGCTCTGGGGTATAATACAGGATGTAACTCAGGATCAGTACAGGATAAGTAATGTATGTACACAGTGACTCCACCAGCAGAATAGTGAGTACAGCTCTGGGGTATAATATAAGATGTAACTCAGGATCAGTACAGGATAAGTAATGTATGTACACAGTGACTCCACCAGCAGAATAGTGAGTGCAGCTCTGGGGTATAATACATGATGTAACTCAGGAGCAGTACAGAATAAGTAATGTATGTACAGTGACTCCACCAGCAGAATAGTGAGTGCAGCTCTGGAGTATAATACAGGGTGTAACTCAGGATCAGTACAGGATAAGTAATGTATGTACACAGTGACTCCACCAGCAGAATTGTGAGTGCAGCTCTGGAGTATAATACAGGATGTAACTCAGGATCACTACAGGATAAGTCATGTATGTACACAGTGACTCCACCAGCAGAATAGTGAGTGCAGCTCTGGGGTATAATACAGGATGTAACTCAGGATCAGTACAGGATAAGTAATGTATGTACACAGTGACTCCACCAGCAGAATAGTGAGTGCAGCTCTGGGGTATAATACAGGATGTAACTCAGGATCAGTACAGGATAAGTAATGTATGTACACAGTGACTCCACCAGCAGAATAGTGAGTGCAGCTCTGGAGTATAATACAGGATGTAACTCAGGAGCAGTACAGGATAAGTAATGTATGTACACAGTGACCCCACCAGCAGAATAGTGAGTGCAGCTCTGGAGTATAATACAGGATATAACTCAGGAGCAGTACAGGATAAGTAATGTATGTACACAGTGACTCCACCAGCAGAATAGTGAGTGCAGCTCTGGAGTATAATGCAGGATGGATCTTGGGATCAGTGCAGGATAAGTCCTATAATATGTAATCCCGTGTCTCCATGTAACATCTAAATTTATTCCTCTTGTTGGTGAAATTTTACATCTTTTGCAGTTGATTAAAACAACAGATTTGGATCCAAGTAAGAACTATGTTTTTGGCTTCCATCCACATGGGGTCCTTATAGCTGGAGGATTCACAAATTTCTGCACTGAGGCCACTGGATTTTCTGACCTGTTCCCGGGAATTACACCGTACCTCCTGATGTTACCACTTTGGTTCCGGGCACCATTTTTCAGGGACTACATTATGACCGGCGGTAAGTACTACAGAGGGATTGCAAAGAGTAACGCAAGTTAACAAACTAATTTTTTTCCCGGAGGGGGGGGGGGGGGATCCTCGCTAGAACTATTTCAGTCCTGTCCCACCATATTACTCCTGGCTGCAGCAGCGAGCGGGTTGGATGTATCTGATCCTTTCTTACTATGGGAAGTAAACCATTGTTTGCTTGCAGATTTTCTAAGTACATTGGTGTCTTCCAGGACTGATCCCATCTAACAAGGAAAGTGCTGCCTACGTGCTGAGACAAAAAAAAGGGGGAACCGCTGTAGTGATCGCTGTGGGCGGAGCCGCTGAATCCTTGGATGCTCGACCTGGTGCTTGTAGCCTACTGCTGAAGAACAAGAAGGGATTCATTAAACTTGCCATTGAACATGGGTAATTTGTGTCAACTTTTTAATGTAAATATAAAGCTGCGTCCAATATGATGCACCTTCAGAGCTGAAATCTCTCTTGTTCAGTGTCTGCACACAGCTTCTTCTGGCTATTTGCAAAGTGTCTTTACAATAGGCATTGTCTGAAATTGGTCCCACTGTAATATAGTAGCTTAGCAAGGTTGTTAGAGGTGCGTCTGCTGATGGTTTCCACTAACAACCAGCAGAACAGTGCATGCAGTCATGGAGTATTATACAGTTTGTTACACAAGGTGTATCAGGCGGCATGTACGAAACAATACCTTTCTTCTATGCATTATAAAAGCTTAGCTAAACTTTTAGGGCAAGTTTGTCAGCAAGCTTGCTGACTGTTTCCCATAATAACTAGCAGAACTGTGCATCCATAATTCAAGGTCAATACATGATATGTGATGTAATGTATTTCAGGGGATTATACCTGTATATGCGCTGCAAAACAACTAAAATAGACCCTTTATGAGGACTCCAGAACACTTCAGGCGGTATTATAAGTAAGGCTTCAGTCGGATCGTCATCTTTTATCCGTGTATTTTAGGGCTGCTTTGGTCCCAATATTTTCATTTGGCGAGAATGAGCTCTACGACCAAGTGGAGAACCCGAAAGGATCATTGCTGAGAACAGTCCAGGAGAAGCTGCAGGAGCTCATGGGAGTGGCGCTGCCTCTCTTCCATGCCCGGGGGGTCTTCCAATACAGCTTTGGTCTAATACCATATAGAAGGCCCATAAACACAATTGGTAAGTTGGGGGGCTGAACGGTTTCAAGGCGAGCCCATCTCATCTCTTAATTTCATCTATTATGACAGCATAGCAATCCCTTCTATATGCCCCATATATTACACCAGCAGTACATGTGTATATAATTATATACAGGAGATGCCCAGGTTATACCAGTATGCCCCATATCCCTACATACAGGATGATAACTTAGACTAGCTGTACATATATAATTATATACAGGAGATACCCAGGTTATACCAGCGTGCTCCATATCACTATATACAGGAGATGTATATCTTTTACCAGCTGTACATATATAATTATATACAGGAGATACCCAGGTTATACCAGCATGCTCCATATCACTATATACAGGAGATGTATAACTTATACCAGCTGTACATATATAATTATATACAGGAGATACCCAGGTTATACCAGCATGCTCCATATCACTACATACAGGATGATAACTTAGACTAGCTGTACATATATAATCATATACAGGCGATACCCAGGTTATACCAGCATGCTCCATATCACTATATACAGGATGTATAACTTATACTAGCTGTACATATATAATTATATACAGGAGATCCCCAGGTTATACCAGCATGCTCCGTATCCCTATATACAGGATGTATAACTTATACCAGCTGTACATATATAATTATATACAGGAGATACCCAGGTTATACCAGCATGCTTCATATCACTATATAGAGGAGATGTATAACTTATACTAGCTGTACATATACTATTACATACAGGAGATACCCAGGTTATACCAGCATGCTCCATATCACTATATACAGGAGATGTATATCTTATACCAGCTGTACATATATAATTATATACAGGAGATACCCAGGTTATACCAGCATGCTTCATATCACTACATACAGGAGATGTATAACTTATACTAGCTGTACATATACTATTACATACAGGAGATACCCAGGTTATATCAGCATGCTCTATATCACTATATACAGGAGATGTATAACTTATACCAGCTGTACATATATAATTATATACAGGAGATACCCAGGATATAACAGCATGCTCCATATCACTATATACAGGCGATGTTTAACTTATACCAGCTGTACATATATAATGATATAGAGGAGATACCCAGGTTATACCAGCATGGTCCATATCACTATATACAGGATGTATAACTTGTCCCAGCTGTACATATATAATGATATAGAGGAGATACCCAGGTTATACCAGCATGCTCCATATCACTATATACAGGAGATGTATAACTTACACCCGCTGTACATATATATTTTATATACAGGAGATCCCCAGGTTATACCAGCATGCTCCATATCACTATATACAGGAGATTCATAACTTATACCAGCTGTACATATATAATTACTAGCTGATAGATCCGGCCTTACCTGAGTTAATTTGATACAGGTGTTTACGTGTTGTTCGCACAGAAATTTTTATGAAGACAGGGTTATTAAGAGTAACCAAGGAATAAAATCTGTATACATATAGATGAGCGTTAGATTCTCCCCAGACTGCATGTACCGATGTCCCTCTGCAGAATGTGCCACCCCTCCCACTCACCTCACTTAGGACCTAAAGAATACTCGCGCCAAATCTCAGGCTTGTACGACACCGGGAAGTTACATTACAATGGGGTGCACCTACTTTTGCATTGAATAATTGAGTTGTGACCCCTTTACTTTTCCTATTTAGGACCTAAAGAATAGTCGTGCCAAATTTCATGTTTGTACAACATTGGGAAGTTAGAGAATTAGATTTGGTGCATTAAATAGGTGTGCTAATACTTTTGCACTGAGCAGTGAATTTTCGAGTTGTAACCCCTTTACTCTTTTTATTTAGGACCTAAAGAATGGTCGTGCCAAATTTCAGTCAGTCAGTCAGTCAGTCAGTCAGTGAGGGCTTTCACCTTTTTATATATAGATATACAGGAGATGCCCAGGTTATACCAGCATGCTCCATTAAAGTTCTAACAACCACTTGTCAGTCTTTCCCTGTGTGACGTGTGAGTTGAATGCAGAGCCTGACAGTACCTAGATTGTCTGTTACCGGATTAGTACCGTGCCCTGATCACATGACTGTGACATCATCACATGTGCTTTATCCTTGTGTACTGAATGAGCGATTAGGGGTGGACTACACAAACCCCCATGGCCTCAGTTGCTATGGTTACAGCAGTATTCAGTCTGGCAGTTTGTAGCTGGTTGTAAGACAGCTGCACACCTGTGTGCAGAGTCCAATATATGACACCTCACAAATATCCACATACATATCTGGCGGTGCGTACTGACCAACAACATTGAAGCTTGGTCCTTTCCCACCATCTTCACATCTCCTGAACATAATATCATGTCATCTCCAGTGCTAATGCTACCAACACCAGTCTAGCCTTCATCTGATCGTCAACCGTTGTCCAGTGTTGTAACAAACTGTCGCTGTCATGGAAACATGTCACCACATAGGGTTCAACGCTGGCTTACATGTACATGTACAATGTCACCTCAGCCACCAGCTAAAGTTTGTAAACCTTGTGCAGCTGATATGCGAAAGGTATGAGTGAATATGTCTCCTCAGCGAGCTGCTGATGTTCGTAAATCATGCGCAGCTCATGCGAAAGCAACAAAGCAGAGCTGTGTGTGTGTGATGTGAATGTAACAGAGCTGTGTGTGTGAGATGTGCATGTAGCAGAGCTGTATGTGTGTGACTTGCATGTAGCAGAGCTGTGTGTGTCGTGCATGTAGCAGAGCTGTGTGGGGCATTGCGCCACCAGAAACACTGGTACTATAATTTCCTAATAATTACTAGTCAAAATACTAACGACCACCTTTCCATCCATGTGTGAGTTACATGCTCCACCTCTGATCACGTGACAGTGATATCATCAAAGGTCATAAAACATGCAAAGCCTGATAGCAGCCGTGTGCTTACAGGACTTGTGATGATGTAACTGTCATGTGATCAGTCACCTGGGCTCTGTGTTTGTGAGTTACATGCTCCACCCCTGATCACATGGCGTGACACAATCACAGGTCCTTCATGACTGTGCAGATTACTGGCGGACTACATCCCCTACAAACCACCGCGGCCTCAGTTGCTATGGAATACTAACAAGCACCTGTCTGCAAGTGAGTGATTGTATACGTTACATGTGAAGATTCCACCATCATGGCATCAGTCACCAAGGCTCTGAACTCTGCCCCTGATCACATGATGGTGATGTCATAACAGGTCCTTCACTTTACTAATAAACTGCAGAGCCGGATGCATATTTCTATATTCCACAACACTTCTGCTCGATTCACAACCTGATTGGTTGTTTAGGTTGGCTGATTCACAGTGATTGGTTGTTTGGGTTGAATCGAGCAGAAGTGTTGTGAAATATAAATATATGTGAGCCGGACAGCGGCCATGTGCTTAGAGCACCTGTGATGATGTCACCATCATGTGATCAGTCACCTGTGTGGGAGAACTCCAGGGTTACTTGACCAGGGGGTGATCAGTGCGTGCAGGACACTGCTGTGCTGGTTGTGATCCCTGTTATATGTTATGAAAAATGTATGTAGCAGAGCTGTGTGTGATGTACATGTAGCAGAGCTGTGTGTGACGTACATGTAGCAGAGCTGTGTGTGTGTGATGTGCATGTAGCAGAGCTGTGTGTGTGATGTGCATGTAGCAGAGCTGTGTGTGATGTGCATGTAGCAGAGCTGTGCGTGTGATGTGCATGTAGCAGAGCTGTGCGTGTGATGTGCATGTAGCAGAGCTGTGCGTGTGATGTGCATGTAGCAGAGCTGTGCGTGTGACGTGCATGTAGCAGAACTGTGTGTGCGTGTGACGTGCATGTAGCAGAGCTGTGTGTGCGTGTGATGTGCGTGTAGCAGAGCTGTGTGTGTTACATGCGTGTAGCAGAGCTGTGTGTGTAACACAGCTGTGTGTGATGTGCATGTAGCAGAACTGTGTGCGTGTGACGTGCATGTAGCAGAACTGTGTGTGCGTGTGACGTGCATGTAGCAAAGCTGTGTGAGTGTGTGACATGTGTGTAGCAGAGCTGTGTGTGTGACATGCGTGTAGCAGAGCTGTGTGTGTAACACAGCTGTGAGTGACGTGCATGTAGCAGAGTTGTGAGCGACGTGCATGTAGCAGAGCTGTGTGACGTGCGTGTAGCATAGCTGTGTGTGACGTGCATGTAGCAGAGCTGTGTGTGATGTGCGTGTAGCAGAGCTGTGTGTGTGGCACAGCTGTGTATGTGTGACATGCGTGTAGCAAAGCTGTGTGTGTGGCACAGCTGTGTATGTGTGACATGCGTGTAGCACAGCTGTGTGTGACATGCATGTAGTAGAGCTGTGTGTGTGACGTGCATGTAGTACAGCTGTGTATGACGTATGTAACAGAACTCTGTGTGTGATGTGCATGCAGCAGAGCTGTGTGTGTGACGTGTATGTAGAAGAGCTATCTATTTATCAAACACCCTAGAGGCACATGTATGGGATGAACACTGTACGTAGCAGTGCTGCGTGTGTGTAACATGCATGTAGCACAGCTGTGTCTGTGACGTGCACATAGTAGAGCTGTGTGTGTGTGACATGCTTGTAGCACAGCTATGTGTGTGATGTGCATGTAGTACAGCTGTGTGTGTGATGTGCGTGTGACGTGCATGTAGCAGAGCTGTGTGTGACGTGCGTGTAGCAGAGCTCTGTCTGTAGCAGAGCTGTGTGTGTGACGTACGTGTAGCAGAGCTGTGTGTGACGTACATGTAGCAGAGCTGTGTGCGTGACATGCGTATAGCAGAGCTGTGAGTGACGTACGTGTAGCAGGGCTGTGCGTGACATACGTGTAGCAGAGCTGTGTGTGACGTGCGTATAGCAGAGCTCTGTGTGTGATGTGCTTGTAGCACAGTTGTGTGTGTGACGTGCATGTAGAACAGCTGTGTGCGTATGATGCGTGTTGCAGAGCTGTGTGTAACGTGCTTGTAGCACAGCTGTGTGTGACGTGGATGTAGCACAGCTGTGTGCGTATGATGCGTGTGTAGTAGAGCTGTGTGCGTGTGTGATGTGCATGTAGCAGAGCTGTGTGTGTGGCGTGCGTGTAGCAGAGCTGTGTGTGTGGCGTGCGTGTAGCAGAGCTGTGTGTGTGGCGTGCGTGTAGCAGAGCTGTGTGTGTGGCGTGCGTGTAGCAGAGCTGTGTGTGCGTGACGTGCGTGTAGCATAGCTGTGTGTGCGTGACGTGTGTGTAGCACAGCTGTGTGTGTGATGTGCATGTAGCAGAGCTTTCTATTATCTATCAAACAGCCTAGAGGCACAATGACGGTGATGTCATTACAGGCCCTAAACCAGCAGCCGTGTGCTTACAACTCCAATTCCATTCACTATATTATATTACTAAGTGGCCCATTGTGCCACCAGAAACACTAGTTCTATAATTTCCTAATAATTACTAGTATCATTATATGCAGGGAGATGTATAACCTATACCAGCTGTACATATATAATTATATACAGGAGATCTATAACTTATACCAGCTGTACACATATCATTATATACAGGAGATACCCAGGTCATGCTCCATATCACTATATACAGGATATATAACTTATACCAGCTGTACATATATAATGATATACAGGAGATACCCAGGTTATACCAGCACGCTCCATATCACTATATACAGGAGATGTATAACTTATACCCGCTGTACATATATAATTATATGCAGGACATACCCAGGTTATACCAGCATGCTCCATATCACTATATACAGGAGATGTATAACTTATACCAGCTGTACATATATAATTATATACAGGAGATACCCAGGTTATACCAGCATGCTCCATATCACTATATACAGGATGTATAACTTATACCAGCTGTACATATATAATAATATACAGGAGATACCCAGGTTATACCAGCATGGTCCATATCACTATATACAGGAGATGTATAACTTATACCCGCTGTACATATATAATTATATACAGGAGATACCCAGGTTATACCAGCATGCTCCACATCACTATATACAGGATGTATAACTTATACCAGCTGTACATATATAATTATGCACAGGAGACGCCCAGGTTATACCAGCACTGTCCATATTAGTATAATAGATCAGCAGGCTGGCTCTTGTGATCTTCGTTTAGCCCCTGTCCTCTCTATGGAGACTGTGGAGTGTGAGTGGACATTAGGACAATTATGTGCTGCTATTAATACCGCCTTCTGGTCAGACAACCTGTGTAATAGTATCTGCTAGTACATGGTGTACAATGATGTATTTGTATGTCACATTAGTCCTGGTCACCAGAGGAGTTATACATCGATCAGTCATGGACGAGCCCCGCGGCCGGTCAGCACTGATAGGCGGAATCATTGTCAGGAGGCGTATCATCTGTCATGTGACCGGCGTCTCATTACTTAAAATGTCCCAATGTTGGCATAGGGGCCGCTCTGTCATCCTTTCCACCTCATTGGGATTCCATGTCACCCTCCAGTCCCCGCATCTCTAAGGCATAATCAATTATTCAAATGTTTTCCTAGAGTTCAGCACAATTACACCAAGATACCTCCGTAATACATCATCCTCCAGCTCACTGACAGCTACACATATGCAGGATGACTAATCCATCTCCTGTATATAATTATATATGTACAGCTGGTATAGGTTATACATCTTGTATATATGTGATATGGAGCATGCTGGTATAACCTGGGCGTCTCCTGTGTATAATTATATATGTACAGCTGGTATAAGTTATACATCCCCTGTATATTGTGATATGGAGCATGCTGGTATAACCTGGGGATCTCCTGTGTATATAATGATATAAGTACAGCTGGTATAAGTTATACATCCTGTATATAGGGATATGGACAAGCTGGTATAACCCAGGTATCTTCTGTATATAGTGATATGGAGCATGCTGGTATAACCTAGGTATCTCCTGTATACAATTATATATGTACAGCTGGTATAAGTTATACATCTCCTGTATATAGTGATATAGGGCATGTTGGTATAACTTGGGTATCTTCTGTGTATAATTATATATGTACGGCTGGTATAAGTTATAGATCTCCTGTATATAGTGATATGGAGCATGCTGGTATAAGTTATATATCCTGTATATAGTGATATGGAGCATGCTGGTATAACCTGGGTATCTCCTGTATATATTTATAAATGTACAGCTGGTATAAGTTATACATCTCCTGTATATAGTGATATGGAGCTTGCCGGTATAACCTGGGTATCTCCTGTATATATTTATAAATGTACAGCTGGTATAAGTTATACATCTCCTGTATATAGTGATATGGAGCTTGCCGGTATAACCTGGGTATCTTCTGTATATAATTATATATGTACAGCTGGTATAAGTTATACATCTCCTGAATATAGTGATATGGACCATGCTGTTATAACCTGGGGATCTCCTTATATAATTATATATGTACAGCTGGTATAAGTTATGTATCCCCTGTATATAGTGATGTGGACCATGTTGGTATAACCTGGGGATCTCCTGTATATAATTATATATGTACAGCTGGTATAAGTTATACATCTCCTGTATATAGTGATATGGACCATGCTGGTATAACCTGGGGATCTCCTGTATATAATTATATATGTACAGCTGGTATAAGTTATACATCTCCTGTATATAGTGATATGGACCATGCTGGTATAACCTGGGTATCTTCTAGTATGTATGTATAAGTATATACCAACTGTATATCTCTTTACCTTTACAGTTGGGAAGCCTATCCCAGTGGTGGAGAATCCCAACCCATCCGTGGAGGAGGTGGACCGCATGCACAAGCTCTACATGCAGAAACTCTCTGAACTCTTTGAGGAACACAAGACCCTTTATAATGTCCCGGCTGACAGACATCTGACCTTCATATAAGAGCGTCTCATTGGTGGACATTGTGCTTCCGCTGATACACTGAAGCTGCTGCTTAATCTAATTCTAATCACCACATTAATACTAGTATCGTAGGACATCTGCTAATTAACGCCGAATCAGCCAAACGTTTGGGACAAAAAAATTCTATAATTTTCTTAAAACAATTTTGAATTTTGTTATGAAGATTTTTTTCCATCCGATGATGTTTTTTAAGAAATAAAATTATTTTTAAGTATTTTTTGAGCTCATTGTTTTTTGTTTTTTTTTATATCAGCTTCTTAAACATAAACATTAAATAACTCACAGTAGCTGCATTTATATCCACAGGTTATACCATAGTGTCTGGCAGATACACGGCCCACGTCTGATGAGGAGGAGTGCTCCACTGTTCCCATGACTCCAAAGGAGTGAATAGACGTGTGACCAAGGGCATACATAGAAATGATCGTGCCCCATAGCCAGTGCCAGTCCCAGCTTAGATGGCACCGTGTGTGGATTTTTTTTTTTTGCTGCCCCTCCATCATAAATAAAATAAAATGATATAAAAAAAGATGATATATATATATATGGCACTGATAGGCAGTCTACAATACAGCTGCATATCCACTCCAAAACAGCTCAGTCAATACAGCCCCAGAACCAAGCTCACCACATAAATACAGCCCCAGAACTTAGCACATAAATAAGGGAAAGCCCGACCTCACTACATAGACACAATGATGCTGATGGGCTGACAGCGGTGCCACAAAACATCAGAGGGGCAGATGCAGAGACCAGGGGATGATTATTGCCCCAACCTACACCTGCCTGGTGCCCTCCTACATGCTTGTAGCCGGCGTCCTGTGTGACTGTGCAAGTCGCATGTAGCTAAGGTTGGCCATGCCTATAACAAGTCAAAGTTGCGCTCCCCTCAAAGAGATAAGATTTGGCCAATGAAGAAAGCTCAGCCTCCTTACACAGCGGTGGCAGCAACAGCCATCACCAGGCCCCTTTTATTGTACTACGGTGCCACTTGTGCAGGAAGCAGGGGTCAGTCTAAGCCTGCGGTTTGCAGTAGTCCAGGGCTTCCCAGCACCATTGGAGGCACACCACTATCTCTATCTATGTTCTGTCTGGATGTGGCGGACCGCAGCAGCCTGACCAAGTGGGAACAGAAATACCCTTGCTTTGGAGATCTCTGTGATCCCCACACCTGATTTCCTGCAGGTCTCTGTGTGTTGCAGCCACTTCCATGTAGTGCAGCCTCTTGTCTGATACTTATCGGGTACCATCTTGATAGTGAAAGATTTTGGTTTTACTTTCACAGCTGTCACATGATGCATCAGCTTAACATTAGATGGAGGCTGCACCATTTCTGCCTGCTGGGAGGAACAGTTTTACTATAACCTTTAATATTCATTTAAATAAGCTGCAGCCCATAAGTATACAATCCGGAGGATGAGCTGTGATCTCCTCTGTTATAACTGTGTGACAGGAGCTATGTGATCATCATTAGTAACTGTGACAGGAGTGTCTGTGTCCCCCTTTCTGTGGTAGGTGCCTGCAATGGCATCACATAAACTGAGAAAACGACTATTTGAGAACACTTAAACCTAAGAAAATCGGAGCTGGCCAGAACTGAGATCACATGACCATCTGAGGAAAAGAGGCCGAGAGTCTCAGACAGAAAGGAATAACTAACTAAGTTAACACTAACCCACTTATATATATTGGGGGATAGCTACATAATAAATGGGGGGGGGGGGATCACTAGTGTGGCCCTTTAAGTCTCCTTAGCTGACAGTGGCGTTGGTTTCGTTACTGTAGCTTCTCATATTTTTTTCGCTGACCAATTAACTGCAGTCTAATCCTCTAACAATTCTCTGTTCTATTCT
Source organism: Eleutherodactylus coqui (assembly GCA_035609135.1). Taxonomy (NCBI): domain Eukaryota; kingdom Metazoa; phylum Chordata; class Amphibia; order Anura; family Eleutherodactylidae; genus Eleutherodactylus; species Eleutherodactylus coqui. The sequence goes on along the minus strand of CM069405.1, from coordinate 514,103,937 downwards.
TTGCTGGAAGTTGAAATATAAGTGACGTTGCCATGGTAATTAAGCCTGTTTAACCCCTTCATGACACGGCCTATTTTGGGCTTAAGGACGTAACGATTTTTGGCAGATTTTCATCTCCATTTTTCAAAAGCCATAACTTTTTATTTTTCCGTCGACGCGGCCGTATGAGGGCTTGTTTTTTTGCGCGGCGAACTGTAGTTTTTATCGGTGCCACTTTTGGGTACATAGACTATATTGTAAAACGTATTATTTTTTAATGATAACAGGAAGAGAAAATGCATCAATTCTGCCATAGATTTTTTTTTTTTTACAGCGTTAATCATGCAGCATAAATGACACAATACATTTTCTCTGCGGGTCGGTACGGTTATAACAATACCAAAATTCTTATATTTTTTTAGGCTTTTCTACCTTTCTGCAATAAAAACCCTTTTTTGGAAATCTTTTTTTTTTCCCCTAAATCACTGCTTTCAAAGTCCTATAACTTTTTTTTATTTTTCCATGGACGGAGCTCTGGGAGGGCTTATTTTTTGGAGATGTGTGGTAGATTTTATTGGTACCATTTTGGGGTACATGCGGCTTTTTTGATCACTTTTATTGCATTTTTTGGGAGGCAAAATGCTAAAAATTAGCATTTTACTCCAGTTTTTTAGCAGTTTTTGTTTTACGCTTTTTGCCGTGTAGGATAAAAAGCATGTGCAACTTATTGTACGTGTCGTTACAGAACATGTTGAGGGTTTTTTTTACGCTAATATGAGAAAAAGCACAAACTTTTTTTACATTTTTAGTTTTTGTACATTATTTTAATCTTTTTTTTACACCATTTGTGTCCCTCTGGGGGACTTACATCATAGCGCCATGATTAGGCATTGCAGGACTTCTCTCCTGCAATGCCTTATTGCTTTTTACAGCGATCATAGGCAGTGGTAATACATTGCAAGAGCAGATGACGTCACAAAAGAGAGCGCGCTCCCTCTGTGAACCCTTCCCAAGCTGTGATCTACATAGATCGCAGCAGGAAAGGGTGAACAGTGGGGGTCGCATCTCCGATGCACTCCCGCTGTTGCAGCAGAGGCAGGCTATCAGTGAAAGGCGGCTCCAGCTGCCAGATGGCGTGAAATTTCTTCTGATCTCACGCTATCCACATGACGTAACAGTACGTCCAGGTGTGCGAAGTACAACGCTGCCATGACGTACCCTTACGTCATGTGGAGGGAAGGGGTTAATACAGCTACAGATGGTTTCTACTGGCCGTCATAGATTACTGCAGTTTGTGTATTTCTCTATGGAGTGTTGTATAAAACTTCCCATTGGCTGAAGAGGTCAGGTGGGAGATCTGGTGGACTCGAGATCACAGAGAGCTGCAAGCTGGGGAGCAATTACAGTGGTACTTAAGAAAGACTGCATTGCCGGGGCGAGTGTGAAGTCAGCTTAGGGAGCCATGGAGGACGTGACTTGGAGAATCCGTGGCTGTTAGAGAGTGATAATGACACAAGAAAAGAGGTAACGAGTGTTTGACAAGCACAGTTCCATAATGTGGCAGAACCGATGTCGCTGAGATAAAAAGAGCTGCAGTAACTACATCTAGAGAGACTGCTACAAAGAATTCACATCTTCCTGAAGCTCTACGAATCGGACATGTCACCTACATTACAGGACCGAACACGCTGGAAATACGTAAGTGAGGTGGGCCCTCAGGAAAAGGCCCAACATCTGACCACAGGTAGTGACTTAAACACAGTCCTGCCAGTTAAAATATGCAAGCTCAAGCCGACACTAGAGCATAGTCTGAGATGGAGTCAGTTAGGGTGTCTAACGTTTCTGAGTATCCACATATTGCTTATCTATTAACAGAAGCTTCTGCGCCAACTTCATCTCCAAGTGTATTTATATATATTTTTGTGAGCCTGGTTCATGCATCGTACTTCGGTTCCTGTGTCTCCTGTCAACTACAACTACGAAGCTTCGCAGTGAGGGATGCTATCTACATGGGGACATGTAAGTCTGCTACAGGAGGCGATGCCAGGAGGCCATAAATCTGCTTCTAGACTCCTAACGAATAAACCCAGCCCAGACGATCCCTGATGGCCGATGAGAGAGCCAGGTTATTTTCCCTGCAGGAGTGGTGCCCCTCTTCACCAACGGTGCCACTTTACCAATGCCATGTCCAAATCACGAGAACCATTGGGCCACACTACCTCCAAATTAACTCCGCCCAGAAACAATGCAAACCCCTCCCATAGTCACCAAAACTCGTCTTACTCCACTGACTGTGATCCGCCTAATGTAGAGATATACAGTCTCTGTCCCGATGTGCACTATGAGGTCAGGTAGGTCAGGTAATTATGGCCGGTGAGGCCGGACCCAGATAAGGTTTACATGTCCCAGCACATTCTTCTATCATGACGGTGACTATCATACACAACGCCACAAACTGACAAACACAATGTGCCCGGATTCCAGGAAGCAAAGACAACAGCAAACTGCAGCGAATGGACCGAGATGAAACTGTATCAGTGCTACACTCACTACACACAGAATTCTGAGGCTCTTAACCCCTTAGTGGCGTCTATTCTGGGCCTCATGGACCAAGCGAGCATCACATTATAAGAGGCAGAATCTGTTGACAGCCGGATTACAGACCAGTTGTATATTTTATGCCTTCATTTTGGGGAATAACTTATGTGTTGTAGAACTTATTACATTTTCTTTTGGGGTAGATGGAAAAAATGTCCAGAAGCTCCGCCATTGTTTTTGGGTTTTGTTTCCACAGCGTTCACCGTTTGGCAAAAATAACAGACCTTTCGTATCTGATCGGCACGATTACTGCGATGGCAGGTTTATAGAAAATGTATTGGATTTTTTACTACTTTTGCACAATAAAATCAAGTTAAAAACAACAAACCATTGCCCCCCATCATGGCATTTGAACATTTTTATTCTCCCGGCATGGGGCGCTGTGAGGGTTGTACGTTTTTAAGAGTTGTAATTTTTGTTGGTACCATTTTTTGGTGACTTTTGGATGGCTTTTTATTGTGTTTTTTGGAGCTGAACAAGAGAAAAATAGCAATTCTGGCGTTAGTTTTTAAAATGATTTTTATGGTGTTCAACATATGAGAGAAATAAATGAGGGGTTTTAAACCTGGATTTTTTTTCTTTCAATGATCGTTTGATCGCTAGGATAGTACACTGCAATACTTATGTAATGCACTCTACTAACCTATCAGAGTCCGGTGTATAGGCTGTTACTAGGTGGTTAAGATCCCTCTACACGGGATGATTGTCAGGACCTGACAACCGTTCACGGACTGCGCCTGACTATCGCTCCTGTGCTTATATAGGAGCACCAGTTCTGCAAGTGAATGGAGGAGCAGCCGGGGATCGTGTCAGCCGCCCGCATCCATTCACAGCAAACAGGAGTCGTTCAGACATTAAGTGTCTCCTCCTCCCACGGCCCGACGGTCGCTTGGCTTCTATTCTGATAAAAACAGTTGGATCCGAGAGCTGAGCGGCTTCTCACTCAGTGCCGTGTTGGCGGCCGCGTGGACACAGGACGATTATTGCCCAAATTCACAGTTTTCAGCAAGATTTCAAATGATTGCTCTATGTAAAGTACCCTTTAGTCAGTGCCAGCCTTAGGCTAGATGCCACCTTGTATGGAATGTTTTTTGGCCGACCCTGTCATAAGAAAAAACTATAATATAGCACTGAGATGCAGCCTGCCTGTAGGAGCATACCCAAACCAGAACAGCTCCGTGTATAAATGCTGTACCAGAGGCAAGCTCATAACATAAATACAGCACTAGATCCAAGTTCAGTACATAAATTTGGCCCCAGAATCAAGCTCATAAGATAATTAAAGCACCAGAACCAAGCCCATAACATGAATACAGCACCAGAACCAAGCCCATAACATGAATACGGCCCCGGAACAAAACTTACAACTTAAATAAAGCACCAGAACCAAGCTGGTAACATAAATCCAGCACCAGAACCAATATTAGTACATAAATATAGCCACAGAACCAAGCTCATAACATAAATACAGTAGCAGAACTAAGCGATTGTGTTGTGAAAGCGGAGGAGACAGCCAGAATGATGATGATTCATGTAGCAGCATGACAAGTTGCACTGAAGAAGAAGATTATCTGCTCCGGCAGACCTAAGGTGGGTGATCTCCCCCAGTGTACATCTACCTGATGACCCCTTACAAACTGGTGGCGTCTTTAAGACGGGGATTGTCCGGATGTTTTAGGGTAGAGTGTTCCAGATCACCGCTGCTGCTCTAGAGAAGTCTTAGAAGCGAGATCATTTTGTATCTTGCAAAAATTCTTCTGTTAGGGCAATGAAGAGTAAAATGATACGGGCGTGATACGGCAATGTGATTCAGGCAATGAAAGGCAATGTTATGTGAGGAACATGCGGTGGCCTCACTGTGGTGTGGTAGTATTTAATCACCGTACAACAGGATGTGAAGTATAATAGTGCCGTATAGCAAGAAATAGCAGCATGCGGCAATATTAGTTGAGTACTGTATACAATCGTACTCTTTACATACAGTACTATATGAGCAATGAATTATAATACCATTTGGGGATGGAAGGACAGTATGGCGCTATTATTTTTAATATATATATATAATTTTGCCATGATGTAACTGTATTATTTGGCGGTGGTACGATGGTGCTATTTGAGCAATGTAGAACAGCATTATGTGGGCCACATGCGGTGCTCTTACTTTACTGTGATATTATTTGATCAGCATTACACTGTAGTAATTAGCCGAGGTATGACAGCGCTGTTTAGCAAGAAATAGCACCATCTATCACCTGAAGGCCATATACAACCGTACAATTTGCATACACTACTGCTCAAGCAATATATAGTAATACCATCTGGGTATGGTAGGGCGCTATTATTTATGATCTGACAATAATATTTTGCCATGATGCAAATAATATTATTGGGTCATAGTGTGACGGTGTTATTTGAGCAATGCAGAGCAGTATTACTTAGGCATGATATGACAGTATTATTTAGGCAATGAAGGGGAATGTTATTTGACCATTTTCTAATACTCTTATAGAAGCAGTGTGGAGTGGCGTTTCATTGGCATGGTATTATTTCAGCGATACAACACAGTATTATGTGAGTGTAGTACGGTAGGATTTAACATGGAATAGCACCATATGGCGTTGTTAGTTGAACATCACATGCAATAGGACAACTTGGACAGTGTATTTTGTTATTACGGTAGTGGAGCCAGGGTTGGCAGTATTATTTCAGTCTTGCATTATGTTCCGATGAATGCTATATTATTGGGCACTATAGGGCGGATATTTTATGACACGGCTGTTCTTTTCCTGCACTATATTAGGTTGGCAAAGCTCAGTAAATGGAGATTTGTTGTTTTTCCATATATTTTCAACACATTTTCCACTCCAGATTAGATATGTGTCCATTATTCATCATTTATAGGATAACACGATAAGATGTGGCAGCAGTCATCATGCTGTGTATGTAAACACGTCCGACCTTTGTAGTGCGGATCAGGAGGTCAGTAGTATTGTTTAGTCAGGGATTAGTAGGGTTATGGCGCTCAGCGCTGATAGAGATTACACTAGGGTGTATATAGACAACACTTAAGGTTTCTGTGGCCCCTAGAAGCTCCGGGCCCTCGGGCAGAGTAGTCAGTGCACCATTATGAAGCGGTATGTGATGGCTGTGCGCTCTGGCGGCTCTTCAAGGTTTGGGTTTGCCTGTAACCTTCCTTCTTCGGTGCCCAAACAATAATTAATCCGGGGCCGGCATATCCGGTGCCAACTTGGCCTCAAGTCCGTTTATCCTTATTTGTCCCCAAATAACCAGATTTGCACATATTTACCCAAAATGCTGTTTCTCAGCTGTGTTTTTATTTCTTTGTGATCGATGTGACTTTTCTTAACCCCTTAGTGACTATTTTTGACATAAACTCCTTCTTATTTAAAACATAACTTTTATTGATAATCTTATATAAAAATAATAGTAATAAAGAAGGCCTCAGAAGAAAAAAGCATAACTCGTTCTGATATGCAGCGTGGTACACTCAGTCCCCTTGCCCACAGGTAGCTGTTAAAGCTTAGACCAGAGTGTACCATATCATCCAAGGCCAACTCAAGTAACTAGAGATGAGCGATCGTACTCGGCCACGCCCCTTTTTCGCCCAAGCGCCGCGATTTTTGAGTACTTCCGTACTCGGGCGAAAAGATTCGAGGGTCGCCGTGGGTGAGTGGGGGGTTGCAGCGGGGAGTGGGGGGGAGAGGGAGAGGGCTCCCCCCTGTTCCCCGCTGCTACCCCCCGCTCCGCCACACCTCCCCCCGCCCCCCGTCGCCCCCCAAATCTTTTCACCCGAGTATGGAAGTACTCAAAAATCGCGGTGCTCGATCGAGTAATTACTCGAAACGAGTAGGTTCACTCATCTCTACAAGTGACCAAGTTGTTCGTTCTGTGATCAGGAATTACCTTATCAGGGCGATAGTACTGATTATTTTATCCTGTTCCAAAACTCACCGGTGCATATCTCAGTCCATACTTGTAACTGAATACATATAAGGTCCCTGGTTCAGTCTGTGAAGGCACTACATATATTACTGATTCCCCTGCGACTGTGATACCATTTTTGACATAAACACACAATTTTTTGTAGAATTTTATCTGCACTTTTCAAAAGCCATAACTTTTTTATTTTTCCATCGCCCCGGCCGTCCGAGGGTTTGTGTATTGTGGGTTTTATGGGTACCATTTGGGTACATATAATGTATTACATGACGTGTTTTTATGAATCGCTGCATTCGAAGTCCCATAACTCTTATTTTTCCGTGGGCGGAGTTCCCTGAGTGCTTGTTTTTTGCATGACAATCTGTAGTTTTTATTGGTACAATGAATGAAAAAAGCAATTCAGTTCCTTTTTTTGCCATTTATTATACAGGTCGTTACGGATGTAACAATACCAAATGTGGGTTTTTAAATGTTTTTTTTGCATTTTTTTAAGCAAAAGAGGGTAAAATGTGCCAAAAAGTTTTTTTTTTTTACTATTTTTATTTTCTACTTTTTTTTAATGTCCCTATAGGGTATTTGAACCTGTGATTCTATGATCGCTGTGATAATACACTGCAGTACTTCTGTACAGCAATGCATTATTGATTACCATAGCGATCACATTGACAGGTGTTCAGTTGCCATGGCAACCCATCGGCCCTCCGCGATTACATAGTGGAGGGCCGGTGACATCACAGAAGAAAAACACCCTCCCTCTGTTAATTTTTTTATGCCTTAATCAACATTAATCGCAATATGTAAGGGTTTAACAGCGGGGATCGGTGTTGTCTCTGACCCTTGCAGTTGCAGCTGTCAGTCCCAGCTTGCTCCTGCTGCGGATGTCATGGGTTCAGATTTGGAGTACGCTTTATCTATAGAACGTAACTGTATGTTTATTCATGGGAATCCCTTCAAACCCAGAGGGTAAATATGTGCCCTGAGGCGGTAGGGGGTTAAGTAAGATCTAGGAAATGTAAAAAAACATAGCTTTGATAGCTAATTCTGCCTGAGCTCACATCTTCCAGCATCTCCCTGCTTGTTCAGTGTCTGAAAAGTAACATTATTCTTCTCACCCTGTAAGTGTATGGCACAGGCATCAGTGAATGGGGGGTTCTGCAGGACTTCTGCAAGCCTTATGCAGATGAACGGGACAGTACCAGAAACTTCTACAACAAATCTACCCCATGTGAATATACTGTACTTACTTATCTAGTGCTGGTCTTTCATTGGATGGATGGATGAATGCAGAGGCGTAACTTGAAGCTCCCGGGCCCCGATACAAAACCTGTAACAGGGCCCCCAACTATAATGCTTTATTCATAGTACTGGGCTCCCTATATGGAGAAGAGAGGCCTTATGGGCCCCCTAAGGCTCCTGGGCCCGGGTGCAACCGCATCCCCTGCACCTCTATAGTTAACCCCCTGGATGGATGGATGGATAGATAGATAGATATGCAAGAAAAAAGTAAGTGAACCCTTTGGAACTAATAACAGACCGTTGTACTGTTCATATCTCTTACTGAGCACATAGAGTAATCACCACAGTGCAGGGGGGTGGGGGAGTAAGTGAATCCTTGAATGTATTAACCTGTAGATCCCCCTTTAGCAGCAATTACTTCCACCAAAGATTTCCTGCAGCTGCAAATAAGATGTACACAACATTGAGGAGGAATTTTGGACACGTCCTCCCTGCAAATGTGTTTAAGTTCATCAATATTTCTGGGATGCCTTATGTACACAGCCCTCTACAAGTTATGCCACGGCATCTTCATAAGGTTAATGTCAGGAATCTCAGTTGGCCATTCCAAAACACAAATCTCTTTCCACCATTCTTTAGGTGATTACTTATGTGCTTTTAGTCATTGTCTTGTTGCCTCGCCCAATGTCTCTTTAGCTTGAAGTCCTGGATGGCTGCCCTTATATCCTGCAGCAAGATGTTATGATCCAGCTTAGAATTCACTGTTCCCTTAGTGATCATAAGGTGCCCATACCCTGAAGAGCAAAGCAGCCCAAACCATGATGCCCCCTCAATAGTAGCCCCAAATCTTGTTGCCCCTCCCAAGCTCCACAGGTGGATGAGGTTTCAGTGTTGGTTGCAGTGTTCTTCTACCTCCACATATAGTGTTGTGCATTTGTCATAAAAACTTCCTCGTTTGTCTCATCCTTCATGGTGTCAATGCATGATCACCATTCTTGGTCAGTGTTCCTCTGACAGAGGACATATGAACAGAAGTCTCTGCAGTCTGTAGACTCTTCTGTAGGTCCTCTACTGTTCTTCTTGGGTTCTTTCTCACCTTTTTCAGGATTGCCTGCTGTGGAGTGATATAGTAGGATTCTCATGGGGAGAGTAGAACAGTCCTGAATGTTCTCCAACTGTAGGTGACTGAATTTGTACTTATGGGTCTTTTGTAGCCTTTTTCAGCTTCATGCATCTTATAACACGTCTTCTGGAAGTTGCTTGCCTCAGAGCATGGCTCACACTAACCACATTTTCCTTAGATAAACACATCTGTCAGTAACCAGGCTTTGTGTACCTTTATTTAATGGGCAAAGCACCTGCAACACCCACATTTTACTCATAGAGAAGTTAGGGACTCAAGGGTTCACTTACTTTTCCTCCCTGCACTAGGGATGTTACAACTCAATAAAATACATTACATTGTGCTTGTCTATAATTGTGAGATACAATCAGACCACAGTGTATTAGCTATCAATGCCGAAACTTCAAAGGGTTCATTTACTTTTTATTGCAACTGTAATAAGATAGATAGAATGACCCGTTTTCTTTATCCGGCCCCTCCCCCCAGTAACAAGATTACAGATCGTACAATGCACAGTGCCGCTCTCAGTCTGAGCGTGAGGTTCTCATGGCCTTGGCACTCTGAGGTTACAGTCCCATACCACTCTCATTTCTTTCCCTACATTGTACCAATGGAAAGTAATCTCTGCCAAGCATTGCTTCTGCCCTATGCCCAGTGCCAGCCTGCACAGAGGGCACTCTATATGGGCATTTTCTGCAATGCAGCACAAAAGCTCTTAAATGGGGCCGGAACAGACGATACAAGGATCCCTTACATAGAGATTAAATTCTATTTGCAGGATGATGAGGGGGGGGGGGGGGGCACAGTTACGAAAATTGGGGCAGCACTTTGGTGTTAAAAAAAAAAAAATCACATGCTTGCTGTCAGTGAATGGGAACAGTTTTGTTAATATCTAGAGACTAAAAACCTGAACAGACCTCTTCATTGTCACAACTGAAGTTTTGTTACAATTGTATCCAGTCTAAGCTCAGCAGCCTGGAGACCCTGCTGATACATTGTTTGCTGTACGACCTGCAGGGCACCTTGCGCCACGGCTGCACAGTGACTTTGACTACAAGAGAAGCTGAGCAACCAAAGATCGCTGTGTAGCACTGCTACATCGCACTCAGTGGAGTCTGAGTGGGAGTTGAAGATTGCCTCGGACTGCCAGAACCGCAGTGTTGCCAAAGAAAACCTCCAATCCAAGAAAACCCAACATGACCCGTGGCAACCTGTGGAGCCATTGTGGGACGTGGCAGTGCTACACAGCAATCGCATGACCCCTGCCGCCAAATTTGTTATGTAGCACTAACCTTAGTGAGATACATTATGCTCCACTGGCGAATGACCCCCAAAATGGACCAGCAGCCGTGGATATCAGCTAAGAGATCCTTCTACATTACGAGAGTGGCGCTTCTATGCTTTCCAGTTTACATCAAGAGCCTGATAATCCAGAAAGGTTTATAATCCGGCATTGGTTTCAACCAGAACCAGAGCGATCTGGAAACTGTTCTGCAACACAGATACTTCCAGATCTTGTGTTAAAGGGGCGTTTCTTATCCAGGCCAAAGACGGCTGCAAAGGGAATACCTCTCCGTATAAAGTGGCTGAACGGATGGAAACTCCCGAGTGCGACTCTGCTACACGGCTACCATAATTCTCATAGACGTCAATGGGGGTTACATAAGCAGCGTGGCACAGTCAGCTGTGCTGCCTCCATAACCCCCAAGTTACAGGAACAGTGCAGCTCACTGTGCTATGCTGTTTGCGAAAATGACATTGACTTCTATGGGAGTAAAACAAATGGCACAGCCCAGCCAGACTGGAGGTACTCACTCCGTTTCCCAACCCGCTCCCCTTAAGCTCCACCCGTATTGGCATTTTAGGTGGGGTAGGCCACAGCTTTATAAAATTCCAAATAAACCATAAATTCCATATAACCGTTAATGCTTTCCATGCTTAAAAAAAGTCTGAAAGGCGTACGCAAGCCCCAATCTAACAATCCTTCTCTTACTACAACTGCTGGCATGGAAAGAACTTTCCGCCTATAGCACAGCTGTGACAACTTCCAAGAACTCTGCATCCGCATACTCCGTAGCTCCGACACGAACCTTCCTGCACTCCTCTTGCAGGAGGGTGGGCGAGTGTCTTCCACTCAACTCCAACTCCGAAGCTGCTTCATTCTTCATCCTTCTGCTTCCTCTTCTTCTTTCCCTCCTAATACTTCTCTCCGCCTCTTCCTACTGCAGGTCGCCACCCCTCCTATCCTAACCGCGCCCTCCAGTCCCTGGCAGCTGCATTAAGCATTTTGCTGCCTTCCGAGCTCGGCTGTTTACATCCTTCTGGCCACGTTATACAGATAGTGTTCCCATTGTGGCCATTAAGGTTGCGGCCTTTTTTTTTCATTTTAGTTTTTTCCTCTTCACTTTCAAACAAATCCTAACTTTTTTGCTTTTCCTTCTACATAGCTACATGGGGGCTTGTATTTTCCAGGCCGAGTTGTATTTCCAATAGCATCATATAGCGTACAACATAATCTACTGGAAAATGTAAAAAAATTTCTAAGTGGGTTAAGTGGAAAATAAACACGCAATTCCACCATCTTTGGGGGATGGGTCTCGTTTCTATGGCGCACACATGATAATTTTATTCTGCGGATCAGTACGGCTACGATTATGTCAAATTTATATATATATATATTTTTTTTTTTTTGCCGCACTACTTTTAAAAAATTAAATATCTTTGGGGGAACAAATTTATTTTCTGCCGTCGTCATCTGTCCACCAGAACGTCTTTTATATTTCCATTGACAAAGTTGTCTGCGGGCTCATAAATTAAAATAAAAAAAAAACGTATTTTTACTTCTTTTTTTTTTTTAAGTTCCCCATAGGGGACTTGAACTTGCAATTGTTTGATTGCTTATACAGTATAATGTTATGCCACAGTATTCTGACAGGCAGTCATAGGTATTTATTCATGGCAATCCTTGAAGGTCCCTGGCTGCCATGGCATCCAAATGGCATCCTGAACAACAATCAAGGCATTTAAATGCTGCTGTCAGAATTTACAGCAGCATTTAGAGGGTTAACAGCCATGATTGATGCAGGCAGGTGTTTGCCTCAGTGCATGGGGTAGTGACATACAGTACTGTACGCCCGATGCACTGAGACCCTAACACTGCATTGGGTCTGGCAGGGAATGGACACTGTGAGGGAGAGAAGCTATCTGCAGCACAGAACGGCTTCTCCTTACACAGCGCCGGGGACAGATCTTCAGTACACAGGAAAAGCAAGTAGGGTGGAAAATATAAAGCAGATATTTATTAATCCCCTCTTATATTGAATCAGCTGTACCAGCAGTAGAGAGAATTGCAGGTAGCAGAATGCCTTATGCAGGTGCAGGGACTGGGGGGGCAGGGGAACAGAAGGGTTAAATGGGAGCGAACCTAGTAGAAAAGGGTGGAGTTAGAGGAAGTGGGCGGAGAGTCAGACAAGAGAGAAGAGAACAGCAGTAGATGGAGCACCGCATCACAGCTGTGTTAGAGGCAAAGAACTTTCCATGCTAGCCGCGATAGGACAAGGAAAGTTGGCAAGCCCGATGAGATCAGGACTTACAAAAAAGAGTTAAAATGTTTAAAAAGTTTGTTACTAAGGGTGGATCCAGATGACCGTATATCGGCTTGGTTTTCACGCTGAGCCGATATACGTTGTCCTCATCTGCAGGGGGGGGGGATGGAAGAGCCAGGAGCAGGAACTGAGCTCCCGACCCCTCTCTGCCTCCTCTCCGCCCCTCTGCACTATTTGCAATGAAAGGAGGCGGGATGGGGGCGGGGCTAAGTTCACCAAATTAGCCCTGCCCCATCCCGCCTCTCCCCATTGCAAATAGTGCAGAGGGGCGGAGAGGAGGCAAAGAGGGGGCGGGAGCTCAGAGCACTGCTCCTGGCTCTTCCAGGCTCCTCCCCTGCAGAGAGAGACGACGTATATCGGCTTGGCGTGAAAACCGAGCCGGTCGATATACGTTCGTCTGAATCCAGCCTAAAGCTGTGGCCTACCCCACGTTTAACAGTCAGAAGTATTGCAAGCCTTTCTTCTAATTAAGTAAGGGAGTGAGATGGTTAGGTGATGCACCTCCAGTCCTGATTTCTAAGCCCCGCCTCCTCCTAGCTGCATAACTGGAGGGGTTTTCTATGAAAAATCTACAGAATTGGCTGATAAAACCTATTGCAAAAATGCTTAGAAACGCCTATTCTGTACATTAAAATGTGTAGCCCCTTATTAAGCATTTGTAGAGGGGTGCTGAGCCTCTCACTTCAAGCATCCAACTGCACTCCCACAACCATATTGTGGGCATAGTTTACCATTAGAGATGAGCGAACACCAAAATGTTCGGGTGTTCGTTATTCGTAACGAACTTCCCGTGATGCTCGAGGGTTCGTTTCGAACAACGAACGCCATTGAAGTCAATGGGCGACCAGAACATTTTTGTATTTCGCCGATGCTCGCTAAGGTTTTCATGTGTGAAAATCTGGGCAATTCAGGAAAGTGATGGGAATGACACAGTGACGGATAGGGCAGGCGAGGGGCTACATGTTGGGCTGCATCCTAAGTTCACAGGTCCCACTATTAAGCCACAATAGCGGCAAGAGTGGGCCCCCCCCCCCTCCCAACAACTTTTACTTCTGAAAAGCGCTCATTAGCATGGCATACCTTTGCTAAGCACCACACTAGCTACAACAAAGCACAATCACTGCCTGCATGACACTCCGCTGCCACTTCTCCTGAGTTACATGCTGCCCAACCGCACCCCCTCCCCCCCACAGCGCACACCAAACTGTCCCTGCGCAGCCTTCAGCTGCCCTCATGCCACACCACCCTCATGTCTATTTAGAAGTGCGTCTGCCACGACGAGGGACCGCAGGCACACACTGCACAGGGTTGGCACGGCTAGGTAGCGACACTCTTTAATAGGGGCGGGGCGATAGCCCACAATGCTGTACAGAAGCAATGAGAAATACAATCCTGTGCCACCGCCATCAGGAGCTGCACACGTGGGCATAGCAATGGGGAACCTATGTGCCACACACTATTCATTCTGTCAAGGTGTCTGCATGCCCCAGTCAGACTGGTTATATGCACCTTAACAGTAACCGCGTTGGTGGTAATGTGGTGGTGACTGCGGACCTAGTACCACGGTTGTATTTTGTTGGTTTTCGGAATGTGGCCAGGATTAAGTGGGCCGTGGCGGGGGGATGGTGGGGGGGCTCTCTTGTAGTGTCGGTAAAGGTGAAATTCTTGGACTGCCGCCAGACGAACCAATGCAAAGGCATTTGCCAACAATGTTTTCCCTGTTGGAGGAGGAGGGGGATGTTTTTGAGGCACTACGTGTCCTCTCCACGTGTCCGTGGTTATATGCACCTTAACAGTAACCGCGTTGGTGGTAATGTGGTGGTGACTGCGGACCTAGTACCACGGTTGTATTTTGTTGGTTTTCGGAATGTGGCCAGGATTAAGTGGGCCGTGGCGGGGGGATGGTGGGGGGGCTCTCTTGTAGTGTCGGTAAAGGTGAAATTCTTGGACTGCCGCCAGACGAACCAATGCAAAGGCATTTGCCAACAATGTTTTCCCTGTTGGAGGAGGAGGGGGATGTTTTTGAGGCACTACGTGTCCTCTCCACGTGTCCGTGGTTATATGCACCTTAACAGTAACCGCGTTGGTGGTAATGTGGTGGTGACTGCGGACCTAGTACCACGGTTGTATTTTGTTGGTTTTCGGAATGTGGCCAGGATTAAGTGGGCCGTGGCGGGGGGATGGTGGGGGGGCTCTCTTGTAGTGTCGGTAAAGGTGAAATTCTTGGACTGCCGCCAGACGAACCAATGCAAAGGCATTTGCCAACAATGTTTTCCCTGTTGGAGGAGGAGGGGGATGTTTTTGAGGCACTACGTGTCCTCTCCACGTGTCCGTGGTTATATGCACCTTAACAGTAACCGCGTTGGTGGTAATGTGGTGGTGACTGCGGACCTAGTACCACGGTTGTATTTTGTTGGTTTTCGGAATGTGGCCAGGATTAAGTGGGCCGTGGCGGGGGGATGGTGGGGGGGCTCTCTTGTAGTGTCGGTAAAGGTGAAATTCTTGGACTGCCGCCAGACGAACCAATGCAAAGGCATTTGCCAACAATGTTTTCCCTGTTGGAGGAGGAGGGGGATGTTTTTGAGGCACTACGTGTCCTCTCCACGTGTCCGTGGTTATATGCACCTTAACAGTAACCGCGTTGGTGGTAATGTGGTGGTGACTGCGGACCTAGTACCACGGTTGTATTTTGTTGGTTTTCGGAATGTGGCCAGGATTAAGTGGGCCGTGGCGGGGGGATGGTGGGGGGGCTCTCTTGTAGTGTCGGTAAAGGTGAAATTCTTGGACTGCCGCCAGACGAACCAATGCAAAGGCATTTGCCAACAATGTTTTCCCTGTTGGAGGAGGAGGGGGATGTTTTTGAGGCACTACGTGTCCTCTCCACGTGTCCGTGGTTATATGCACCTTAACAGTAACCGCGTTGGTGGTAATGTGGTGGTGACTGCGGACCTAGTACCACGGTTGTATTTTGTTGGTTTTCGGAATGTGGCCAGGATTAAGTGGGCCGTGGCGGGGGGATGGTGGGGGGGCTCTCTTGTAGTGTCGGTAAAGGTGAAATTCTTGGACTGCCGCCAGACGAACCAATGCAAAGGCATTTGCCAACAATGTTTTCCCTGTTGGAGGAGGAGGGGGATGTTTTTGAGGCACTACGTGTCCTCTCCACGTGTCCGTGGTTATATGCACCTTAACAGTAACCGCGTTGGTGGTAATGTGGTGGTGACTGCGGACCTAGTACCACGGTTGTATTTTGTTGGTTTTCGGAATGTGGCCAGGATTAAGTGGGCCGTGGCGGGGGGATGGTGGGGGGGCTCTCTTGTAGTGTCGGTAAAGGTGAAATTCTTGGACTGCCGCCAGACGAACCAATGCAAAGGCATTTGCCAACAATGTTTTCCCTGTTGGAGGAGGAGGGGGATGTTTTTGAGGCACTACGTGTCCTCTCCACGTGTCCGTTCCATGTAAGCAATAGTAGCACTCAAGACAGGCCCCAGTAACAATTCTGAAGCAGCAGTATAGCGGGAGCGCAGTCTTCGTTCCATGTAAGCAATAGTAGCACTCAAGACAGGCCCCAGTAACAATTCTGAAGCAGCAGTATAGCGGGAGCGCAGTCTTCGTTCCATGTAAGCAATAGTAGCACTCAAGACAGGCCCCAGTAACAATTCTGAAGCAGCAGTATAGCGGGAGCGCAGTCTTCGTTCCATGTAAGCAATAGTAGCACTCAAGACAGGCCCCAGTAACAATTCTGAAGCAGCAGTATAGCGGGAGCGCAGTCTTCGTTCCATGTAAGCAATAGTAGCACTCAAGACAGGCCCCAGTAACAATTCTGAAGCAGCAGTATAGCGGGAGCGCAGTCTTCGTTCCATGTAAGCAATAGTAGCACTCAAGACAGGCCCCAGTAACAATTCTGAAGCAGCAGTATAGCGGGAGCGCAGTCTTCGTTCCATTTCAGTAGCCTTAGTATAGCCAAGGCACAAGTGACATTTATGTAGCTAAACTGTAGGCCAACCCCACACACCTTTCTGTACCATGAGTGCAGGCGAAGAACATAGAAATTACTATGATTACACTGTAGGTGAGGGCCCCAAAAAATTGGTGTACCAACAGTACTAATGTACCTCAGTAAAAATTGGCCATGCCCAACCAAGATGACAGGTGAATCGCTTTGGTTAATGTGGCTTAAGTGGTAACTAGGCCTGGAGGCAGCCCAGTGTAACGAAAAATTGGTTCAAGTTAAAGTTCCAACGCTTTTAAGCTAATTGAAACTTATACAAATTGTTCTGAAAAATTATTTGAGTGAGCCTTGTGGCCCTAAGAAAAATTGCCCGTTCAGCGTGATTACGTGAGGTTTCAGGAGGAGGAGCAGGAGGAGGAGGAGGAATATTAGACACAGATTGATGAAGCAGAAATGTCCCCGTTTTGGATGGTGAGAGAGAACGTAGCTTCCATCCGCGGGTGCAGCCTACGTATTGCTTACGTATCGCTGCTGTCCGCTGGTGGAGAACAGAAGTCTGGCGAAATCCAGCCTTTGTTCATCTTGATGAGTGTTAGCCTGTCGGCACTGTCGGTTGACAAGCGGCTACGCTTATCTGTGATGATTCCCCCAGCCGCACTAAACACCCTCTCCGACAAGACGCTAGCCGCAGGACAAGCAAGCACCTCCAGGGCATACAGCGCTAGTTCAGGCCACGTGTCCAGCTTCGACACCCAGTAGTTGTAGGGGGCAGAGGCGTCACCAAGGATGGTCGTGCGATCCGCTACGTACTCCCTCACCATCCTTTTACAGTGCTCCCGCCGACTCAGCCGTGACTGGGGAGCGGTGACACAGTCTTGGTGGGGAGCCATAAAGCTGGCCAGGCCCTTAAAGACTGTTGCACTGCCTGGGATGTACATGCTGCTCGATCTACGCACATCCCCTGCTACCTTGCCCTCGGTACTGCGCCTTCTGCCACTAGCACTGTCGGCTGGGAATTTTACCATCAGCTTGTCCGCAAGGGTCCTGTGGTATAGCAACACTCTCGAACCCCTTTCCTCTTCGGGAATCAGAGTGGGCAGGTTCTCCTTATACCGTGGATCGAGCAGTGTGTACACCCAGTAATCCGTAGTGGCCAGAATGCGTGCAACGCGAGGGTCACGAGAAAGGCATCCTAACATGAAGTCAGCCATGTGTGCCAGGGTACCTGTACGCAACACATGGCTGTCTTCACTAGGAAGATCACTTTCAGGATCCTCCTCCTCCTCCTCCTCCTCAGGCCATACACGCTGAAAGGATGACAGGCAATCAGCCGGTGTACCGTCAGCAGCGGGCCAAGCTGTCTCTTCCCCCTCCTCCTCATCCTCCTCATGCTCCTCCTCCTCCTCCTGTACGCGCTGAGAAATAGACAGGAGGGTGCCCTGACTATCCAGCGGCATACTGTCTTCCCCCGCCCCCGTTTCCGAGCGCAAAGCAGCTGCCTTTATGGTTTGCAGGGAATTTCTCAAGATGCATAGCAGAGGAATGGTGACGCTAATGATTGTAGCATCGCCGCTCACCACCTGGGTAGACTCCTCAAAATTACCAAGGACATGGCAGATGTCTGCCAACCAGGCCCACTCTTCTGAAAGGAATTGAGGAGGCTGACTCCCACTGCGCCGCCCATGTTGGAGTTGGTATTCGACTATAGCTCTACGCTGTTCATAGAGCCTGGCCAACATGTGGAGCGTAGAGTTCCACCGTGTGGGCACGTCGCACAGCAGTCGGTGCACTGGCAGCTTAAAGTGATGTTGCAGGGTGCGCAGGGTGGCAGCGTCCGTGTGGGACTTGCGGAAATGTGCGCAGAGCCGGCGCGCCTTTACGAGCAGGTCTGACAAGCGTGGGTAGCTTTTCAGAAACCGCTGAACCACCAAATTAAAGACGTGGGCCAGGCATGGCACGTGCGTGAGGCTGCCGAGCTGCAGAGCCGCCACCAGGTTACGGCCGTTGTCACACACGACCATGCCCGGTTGGAGGCTCAGCGGCGCAAGCCAGCGGTCGGTCTGCTGTGTCAGACCCTGCAGCAGTTCGTGGGCCGTGTGCCTCTTATCGCCTAAGCTGAGTAGTTTCAGCACGGCCTGCTGACGCTTGCCCACCGCTGTGCTGCCACGCCGCGCGACACCGACTGCTGGCGACATGCTGCTGCTAACACATCTTGATTGTGAGACAGAGGAGGAGGAGGAGGAGGAGGGTGCTTTAGTGGAGGAAGCATACACCTCCGCAGATACCACCACCGAGCTGGGGCCCGCAATTCTGGGGGTGGGTAGGACGTGAGCGGTCCCAGGCTCTGACTCTGTCCCAGCCTCCACTAAATTCACCCAATGTGCCGTCAGGGAGATGTAGTGGCCCTGCCCGCCTGTGCTTGTCCACGTGTCCGTAGTTAAGTGGACCGTGGCAGTAACCGCGTTGGTGAGGGCGCGCACAATGTTGCGGGAGACGTGGTCGTGCAGGGCTGGGACGGCACATCGGGAAAAGTAGTGGCGACTGGGAACTGAGTAGCGCGGGGCCGCCGCCTCCATGATACTTTTGAAGGACTCCGTTTCCACAACCCTATACGGCAGCATCTCAAGGCTGATGAATTTTGCGATGCGGACGGTTAACGTTTGAGCGTGCGGGTGCGTGGCGGCGTACTTGCGCTTGCGCTCGAACACTTGCGCAAGCGACGGCTGAACGGTGCGCTGAACTACACTGCTGGATGGGGCCGAGGACAGCGGAGATGAGGGTGTGGGTGCAGGCCATGAGGCGGTAGTGCCTGTGTCCTGAGAGGGGGGTTGCATCTCAGTGGCAGGTTGGGGCACAGGGGGAGAGGCAGGGGTGCAAACCGGAGGCGGTGAACGGCCTTTGTCCCACCTTGCGGGGTGCTTGGCCATCATATGTCTGCGCATGGTGGTGGTGGTGAGGCTGTTGGTGTTGGCTCCCCGGCTGAGCTTTGCGCGACAAAGGTTGCACACCACTGTTCGTCGGTCGTCAGGCGTCTCTGTGAAAAACTGCCAGACCTTAGAGCACCTCGGCCTCCGCAGGGTGGCATGGCGCGAGGGGGCGCTTTGGGAAACACTTGGTGGATTATTCGGTCTGGCCCTGCCTCTACCCCTGGCCACTGCACTGCCTCTTGCAACCTGCCCTGCTGATGCCCTTGACTCCCCCTCTGAAGACCTGTCCTCCTGAGTAAGCGTTGCACACCAGGTGGGGTCAGTCACCTCATCGTCCTGCTGCTCTTCCTCCGAATCCTCTGTGCGCTGCTCCCTGGGACTTACTGCCCTTACTACTACCTCACTGCAAGACAACTGTGTCTGATCGTCATCGTCCTCCTCACCCACAGAAAGTTGTTGAGACAGTTGGCGGAAGTCCCCAGCCTCTTCCCCCGGACCCCGGGAACTTTCGAATGGTTGGGCATCAGTGACGATAAACTCCTCTGGTGGGAGAGGAACCGCTGCTGCCCAATCTAAGCAGGGGCCCGAGAACAGTTCCTGGGAGTGTTCCCGCTCCTGAGCAGGTGTCATTGTAGTGGAGTGAGGAGGCTGGGAGGAAGGAGGAGCAGCAGACAGAGG
The DNA here is from genome assembly GCA_035609135.1 of Eleutherodactylus coqui. Taxonomy (NCBI): domain Eukaryota; kingdom Metazoa; phylum Chordata; class Amphibia; order Anura; family Eleutherodactylidae; genus Eleutherodactylus; species Eleutherodactylus coqui. The sequence goes on along the minus strand of CM069405.1, from coordinate 514,083,882 downwards.
ATTCGGATTGGCAGCAGTGGACGGCGCAGAACTGCGGGTAGACGATAGGTTGCTCGAAGCACTTTCTGCCATCCAGGACAGGACCTGCTCACACTGCTCATTTTCTAATAACCGTCTCCCGCGTGGACCCATTAATTGGGCGATGAATGTGGGGACGCCAGAAACGTGCCTCTCTCCTAATCGCGCAGCAGACAGCTGCGACACACCTGGATCAGGAGCTTGGCCTGTGCCCACACCCTCACTTGGCCCTCCGCGTCCTCGGCCACGTCCACGTCCACGTCCTCTAGGCTTACCCCTACCCCTCAGCATGCTGTATTACCAGTGATTAGATTTCCCAGGCAGGAAATAAATTGGCGCAAGACTGCAGGCCAAATATAATTTTTGCCCTTTTTGGAAAACGAAAGGCCCCACTGCCTCTAGTGAATGAATTATCTAAGTTTAATAACTGTGCTGTGTCCCTGCTTATGTGTCACAGAACGTGAGGGTAGCAGAGTTATTAACTGTGGCAGAGCAGGTATTTTTTTTCCCAATTAAGGAAAGCAAATGGCGAAGCCAGCAGTAAAGCGTAGCTGGGTGCGTATGATTTAGCAATGTTTTTCACGCAGCTCACACGTCTCCACAGGCGTAAGGACGGACACAGGCTGGACAAATAGATTTCTTTTCAGTTTTTTCCCATCAACAGGCAGCACTGCGTATATTCAATGAACCTGCGAAGTTTAATAACTGCGCTGTGTCCCTGCTTATGTGTCACAGAACGTGAGGGTAGCAGAGTTATTATAACTCTTGGAGAGCAGGTATTTTTTTTCCCAATTAAGGAAAGCAAATGGCGAAGCCAGCAGTAAAGCGTAGCTGGGTGCGTATGATTTAGCAATGTTTTTCACGCAGCTCACACGTCTCCACAGGCGTAAGGACGGACACAGGCTGGACAAATAGATTTCTTTTCAGTTTTTTCCCACCAACAGGCAGCACTGCGTATATTCAATGAACCTGCGAAGTTTAATAACTGTGCTGTGTCCCTGCTTATGTGTCACAGAACGTGAGGGTAGCAGAGTTATTAACTGTGGCAGAGCAGGTATTTTTTTTCCCAATTAAGGAAAGCAAATGGCGAAGCCAGCAGTAAAGCGTAGCTGGCTGCGTATGATTTAGCAATGTTTTTCACGCAGCTCACACGTCTCCACAGGCGTAAGGACGGACACAGGCTGGACAAATAGATTTGTTTTCAGTTTTTTCCCACCAACAGGCAGCACTGCGTATATTCAATGAACCTGCGAAGTTTAATAACTGCGCTGTGTCCCTGCTTATGTGTCACAGAACGTGAGGGTAGCAGAGTTATTATAACTCTTGGAGAGCAGGTATTTTTTTTCCCAATTAAGGAAAGCAAATGGCGAACCCAGCAGTAAAGCGTAGCTGGCTGCGTATGATTTAGCAATGTTTTTCACGCAGCTCACACGTCTACACAGGCGTAAGGACGGACACAGGCTGGACAAATAGATTTCTTTTCAGTTTTTTCCCATCAACAGGCAGCACTGCGTATATTCAATGAACCTGCGAAGTTTAATAACTGCGCTGTGTCCCTGCTTATGTGTCACAGAACGTGAGGGTAGCAGAGTTATTATAACTCTTGGAGAGCAGGTATTTTTTTTCCCAATTAAGGAAAGCAAATGGCGAACCCAGCAGTAAAGCGTAGCTGGCTGCGTATGATTTAGCAATGTTTTTCACGCAGCTCACACGTCTCCACAGGCGTAAGGACGGACACAGGCTGGACAAATAGATTTCTTTTCAGTTTTTTCCCACCAACAGGCAGCACTGCGTATATTCAATGAACCTGCGAAGTTTAATAACTGTGCTGTGTCCCTGCTTATGTGTCACAGAACGTGAGGGTAGCAGAGTTATTAACTGTGGCAGAGCAGGTATTTTTTTTCCCAATTAAGGAAAGCAAATGGCGAAGCCAGCAGTAAAGCGTAGCTGGCTGCGTATGATTTAGCAATGTTTTTCACGCAGCTCACACGTCTCCACAGGCGTAAGGACGGACACAGGCTGGACAAATAGATTTCTTTTCAGTTTTTTCCCACCAACAGGCAGCACTGCGTATATTCAATGAACCTGCGAAGTTTAATAACTGCGCTGTGTCCCTGCTTATGTGTCACAGAACGTGAGGGTAGCAGAGTTATTATAACTCTTGGAGAGCAGGTATTTTTTTTCCCAATTAAGGAAAGCAAATGGCGAAGCCAGCAGTAAAGCGTAGCTGGCTGCGTATGATTTAGCAATGTTTTTCACGCAGCTCACACGTCTCCACAGGCGTAAGGACGGACACAGGCTGGACAAATAGATTTCTTTTCAGTTTTTTCCCACCAACAGGCAGCACTGCGTATATTCAATGAACCTGCGAAGTTTAATAACTGCGCTGTGTCCCTGCTTATGTGTCACAGAACGTGAGGGTAGCAGAGTTATTATAACTCTTGGAGAGCAGGTATTTTTTTTCCCAATTAAGGAAAGCAAATGGCGAACCCAGCAGTAAAGCGTAGCTGGCTGCGTATGATTTAGCAATGTTTTTCACGCAGCTCACACGTCTCCACAGGCGTAAGGACGGACACAGGCTGGACAAATAGATTTCTTTTCAGTTTTTTCCCACCAACAGGCAGCACTGCGTATATTCAATGAACCTGCGAAGTTTAATAACTGTGCTGTGTCCCTGCTTATGTGTCACAGAACGTGAGGGTAGCAGAGTTATTAACTGTGGCAGAGCAGGTATTTTTTTTCCCAATTAAGGAAAGCAAATGGCGAAGCCAGCAGTAAAGCGTAGCTGGCTGCGTATGATTTAGCAATGTTTTTCACGCAGCTCACACGTCTCCACAGGCGTAAGGACGGACACAGGCTGGACAAATAGATTTCTTTTCAGTTTTTTCCCACCAACAGGCAGCACTGCGTATATTCAATGAACCTGCGAAGTTTAATAACTGTGCTGTGTCCCTGCTTATGTGTCACAGAACGTGAGGGTAGCAGAGTTATTAACTGTGGCAGAGCAGGTATTTTTTTTCCCAATTAAGGAAAGCAAATGGCGAAGCCAGCAGTAAAGCGTAGCTGGCTGCGTATGATTTAGCAATGTTTTTCACGCAGCTCACACGTCTCCACAGGCGTAAGGACGGACACAGGCTGGACAAATAGATTTCTTTTCAGTTTTTTCCCACCAACAGGCAGCACTGCGTATATTCAATGAACCTGCGAAGTATAATAACTGCGCTGTGTCCCTGCTTATGTGTCACAGAACGTGAGGGTAGCAGAGTTATTAACTGTGGCAGAGCAGGTATTTTTTTTCCCAATTAAGGAAAGCAAATGGCGAAGCCAGCAGTAAAGCGTAGCTGGGTGCGTATGATTTAGCAATGTTTTTCACGCAGCTCACACGTCTCCACCGCCCGTAAGGACGGACACAGGCTGGACAAATAGATTTGTTTTCAGTTTTTTCCCACCAACAGGCAGCACTGCGTATATTCAATGAACCTGCGAAGTTTAATAACTGCGCTGTGTCCCTGCTTATGTGTCACAGAACGTGAGGGTAGCAGAGTTATTATAACTCTTGGAGAGCAGGTATTTTTTTTCCCAATTAAGGAAAGCAAATGGCGAAGCCAGCAGTAAAGCGTAGCTGGGTGCGTATGATTTAGCAATGTTTTTCACGCAGCTCACACGTCTCCACCGCCCGTAAGGACGGACACAGGCTGGACAAATAGATTTCTTTTCAGTTTTTTCCCACCAACAGGCAGCACTGCGTATATTCTATGAATAATAACTGTGTTGTGGCCCTGCCTATACAATTCTTTCCCTGCAGTATCAATGGAGGGTGGAATGCTCTGCAGAGGCGATTTTGAGAAGCCCAAAAAAAATGCAGCACAGCCAACAGCAGCCTGGACAGTACTGCACACGGATAAATATGGCCCTAGAAAGGACCGTTGAGGTTCTTGAAGGCTACACTCACTCCTAACACTCTCCCTGCCTATGCAGCACTTCTGTCCCTAATGCCAGGTGCAACAGTCTGCAGAGGCGATTTTGAGAAAAAAAAAATCCCACTGCTAACAGCAGCCAACACACAGCTATCAGTGGCCCTAATAAGGACCTTTGGGGGGTCTTGAAGCCTACACTAACTACCAATTCTTTCCCTACAGCAGCTCCGGTATAAACAGCACTGTCCCTCATCTAACTCACACCGCATCTGAGGCGAGCCGCGGGAGGGGCCGACTTTTATATTAGGCGAACACCTGATCTCGCCAGCCACTCACAGCAGGGGGGTGGTATAGGGCTTAAACGTTGCAGGGGGAAGTTGTAATGCCTTCCCTGTCTTTCAATTGGCCAGAAAAGCGCGCTAACGTCTCAGGGAAGGAAGTGAAAGTAACCAGAACACCGCATGGTGTTCGTCACGAATAACGAACATCCCGAACACCCTAATATTCGCACGAATATCAAGCTCGGACGAACGCGTTCGCTCATCTCTATTTACCATCCATATGACGGATGAGCGTGCCCACCCAAGTACAGGTACACTGGACCAAAGGCATGGCATTATAGGGATCCACAGTCGGGCCAGGACACTCAGCAGTAATGTGCCCACTATAGGGTTGTGTGAATGGAGCCTTAATCTGACTTTGGTGGAATAGCACACTAAATGGCAAAAATTAAGTGAACCCCTGATGGTCACACTTCTATGAGCACGTTCTCACTGAGCTCTTCAGGATGCCTCATGCTCTTACCATCCATGTCTGACTGTGGAGATTACACGGCTGCCAGCTGGGTGCGGCGGGGATCCCTGACCTCTATCATCAGGAGGGGGGGGGGGGGGGGCACATACTTTTGCCCTGTATAGTGCATATATAGAGACCGCAGCCTTTGTCCTCACAGCTGGTCTTATACAGTCGGTCGTTCCCGCAGACAGAGGATTACACTAATGTTGCTGCTTCTTGCATAATTAGACATTCGTCAGTATCTGACTTGTATTTGGCGAGAAGCCAAATGATATCAATTTGCTGAGCGGTCAGAATCCTCGGAATGAACTTTTACCTCCGAGAATAAATTTAGATTTCGATGCAGTTCAACAGAAGGTCTTTAGTGCAACGGAGATAAGCGTGGCAGCAACTCAAGGGTTAATGGGCCAACTTGGTGCATTACCAAATCTGGACCCAGTGTCTTAGCTATAGCCTGTGCATAGATAGCAGTGTTGCAGGGCGGGCCCTGATGGCCATGGGGACCTTAAGCCCATCTACCACAAAAGAACCCAGTGTTATAAATGGCACATGGGAGGTGGGGGCCCTGGAACAGATTTTGCATTAGGGGCCAGGAGTTTCAAGTTACTTAAACCTCTCTTTGCTACACAACTGTATATACCACTGACCACCAGGGATGCATAACTGACCACCAGGGATTCACCACTGACCGCTAGGAATTCACCCCTGACCACCAGGGATGCATAAATGACCACTAGGGATTCACCACTGACCACTAGGGATGCATAACTGACCACCAGGGATTTACCACTGACCACCAGGGATGCATAACTGACCACCAGGGATTCACCACTGACCACCAGGGATGCATAAATGACTACTAGGAATTCACCACTGACCACCAGGGATTCGTAACTGACCACTAGGAATTCACCACTGACCACCAGGGATGCATAACTGACCACTAGGAATTCACCACTGACCACCAGGGATGCATAACTGATCACTAGGAATTCACCACTGACCACCAGGGATGCATAACTTACCACTAGGGATTCACCACTGACCACCAGGGATGAACCAACGAACACCAGTGATGCTCCACTGACCATTGACTTGCAGGAAGACACTACTGACCACCAGGGAGGCATTATCAACCACCAAGAAACACTTATGAGATGGGCAAAAGGTGGAAACAAAAGGTGCAAAGGGATATGAAAACACAACAATCCCCCCCCCAAAAATAAGAATTACATCCACCAGTGTTTGTGTCTGTGATTGTCAATAAAGATGATTAGATTTTATTTTGGGTCGGCGTATTTACTCGTGGATGTAATTCTTATTTTTTTTCCACCAAGAAACACCGACCACCAGGGATGCAATATTGACCAGCAGGGATTTACCATAACCAACAAGTATGTCCCATTGACTCTCAGAGATGTACTCTCGACTGCTAGGGATGCAACACTGACCACCAGGGGATGCACCACTAATCGTTAGGGATCAACCACTAACTTCCAGGGATGCACAACTGACCACTGGGAGTGCATTACTGATTACCAGAGATGCACCACTGAAAAACAGGAATGTACTGATGACTTTCAGGAATACACTACTGGTTACCAAGGAAGCAACACTGACCACCAGGGATGAACCACTTACCACTAGGGATGCAACACTGACCACCAGGGATGAACCACTTACCACTAGGGATGCAACACTGACCACTAGGGATGCAACACTGACCACCAGGGAACAAGCATTGACCACTATAGATGTAACATTGACCAACAGAGATGAACCGCCTAAACACCAGTGATGCTCCACTGACTACTAGGGATGCAATACTCACCACCAGGAATACATCATTGACCACCAAGGTTGCACCACTAACCACCAGGGGTGCACCACTGACAACTTGCCCATTTTCTATGTGACTAGATGCTGTTCATACCACTGTTAGCGCTCTATATACTTGCCCCTTTCATAGTATATACCATCAGATGTTGTATAGGCCACTATCATGAATGGCTGTTGTTTACACGACTGACATTCTATATACTATAGATCTCTGTATATACCACTGGTTCACCACATTGTTCATTCTTTATAGTCATAAGTAATGCATATACCATTATCCAATGGTTATTTACCCCAGGTAAAAAGTATATATACACCACCGTCTGCCATTATGTATACCACTGATACACAGCACTCTGGCCAATATGGATTCTTCATCAGCTACTATAAGTATATAGCAGCAGGGACCGGAACCCCCATGCCTGCTATCAGTGGGTGCAGAGAAGGCATTTGACTGGGGATTCCTGTCAGAGACCCTTAGACAAATTGGCTTGGACCCCAAGTTCTTAGTCTAAATACTCGTCCTTTATACATGCCCCACAGCTAGGATTGGAGTAAATGGTAGATTGTCCCCTTCCATGCCTATAAGACATGGCCCCAGGCAGGGCTGCCCCCTCTCTCCATTACCTTACATATTGGGGATGGAACACCTTGTGGTACCAATCAGGGACAATCCTGATATCCGGGGTCTGCAAATGAAGGGGGGAGCATTTTACGACAGCGCTCTATGCCGATGACCTACTATTACCCAGCTCCGCATCACACTTCCTTCCTTAAAACAGGAGGAGTTTGAGAAGTTTAGACATTTATCTAATTTAAAGATAAACTATTCAAAAACAGAAGTCCTGAATAGAGATGAGCGAGTATACTCACTAAGGCTCATTACTCGAGCGAGTAGTGCCTTAGCCAAGTATCTCCCCGCTCGTCTCTAAAGATTTGGGGGCCGGCGGAGGGCGGGGAGCGGCGGGGAGAAACGGAGGGGAGATCACTCTCTCCCTCTCTCCCCCTGCTCACCGCCGCAACTGACCTGTCACCCGCACTGGCCCCCGAATCTTTAGAGACGAGCAGGGAGATACTCGGCTAAGGCACTACTCGCTCGAGTAATGTGCCTTAGTGAGTATACTTGCTCAACTCTATCCCTGAACCTTTTACTCCCATTAGCAGAGCAAGAACACATCTTAGAACATTTCCCCTTTAGATGGCAACAGTAGACTATGCAGTATATAGGGGTGCAAATCCCAGCAGATCCAAATGGTTTCCTTTAAATTACCAAGCCCTTCTAGAGGGTACATTGTAGGACCTCTACTCATACGCTTCCTGGGATCGCTCTTGGTTTGGGCGGATAAATACCCTTAACATGGATGTACTCCCCACATATATATATATATATACACACACACACACATATATAAATCTTTCCAGCGGTCCCCATTATACCACCTGTATCGTTTCTCAATAAACTCTGTTCGGCTCTGTTCAGGTTTGTGTGGGGACGCCGGAGACCTCGGCTGGGAATTATTACACTATCCCATCCTAAAGGCTGGTTTAGACACAACGATTCTCGCTCAAGAATCGATTAAAGCCGTCTTTTGAGTGATAATCGTTGTGTCTAACTGCACTGACATCCTGCAGTTTTCATTAAGGAATCGTTAATCGTTGTCTTTCAGCATGCTGAAAGAGAACGATCAGCCTTATCAGGAGTTCACAGCGGGATACCGCTGATACTATTATTTCAGCTGTATCCCGCTCCGTGAACACAGCTGGGGTATGAAGAACACAGTGGTTCAGCTGCGTTTTGCATACTTGGCTCGGAGCGCTCGGCTGTATACCTGCTGAGTGCTCCAAGAAGAGAACAGCTGGAAGTAGAAGACAAGCGGCCGCACTTGTTTTCTGCAAACTCCACTTGGAGCGCTCAGCTGTATAACAGCTGTGCGCTCCGTGAACACAGCAGGAGTATACAGAAGACAGTGCTCCACCTGTCTTTTGTATACCCCGCTTGGAGGGCAAAGGGATCGCTCAAAACTGTCAATCAGACTGCCATTTGAGCGATCACCTTGCCCTGTAAATGAACACAACGATAATCGCTCTTTTGAGGGAGAATCGTTGTGTCTAAACTAGGCATTAGACTGGCATTAGACTGGCATTAGACTGGCACTACCATGCAGCCAACAAACAATGGGTGACCCTAGAACAAATAGACTGTCTGATTCCTCTAAAACTCCTAGCTTGGATCGGACCCCAAGATAGGGCGCAGACCCTCTCCCCAAACTATTTTATGAACAGAACACTGGGGTTGTGGGACCGAGGCTTACGCAACCAAAACCTGTTCAGAGAGGATAGCCCCCTCACACCTCTTTTTCCCACCAGGTGATACTAGTGACCTTTTTTGGGATGGGAGTTACGAGAGGTCCACCATATCCTTGAATATAGATTCAAGGAACTCAACATCTCATGGCTAGAATATGACCAATCACGCTCCTTCCTTGCTTCTCGTGGGAACAGAAGCTCCTTTGGTTGAACATTGACACCTTTTGAGAAACAGTTCTCACTACAGTCTCCTCGGAGGAGCACAGTGTCTCTGATTTACACCTTACTGATCCAACAGTCCTGCACCGCAGGCCCTAAGTTATAAACGGGTGGGAGAGAAGGACCTAGGAGCTGAAATTACACAGAATGACTGGCAAAAGGCGTTTGTCTTCACTCACAAACTACCCATGGCCTGAGCTGCTCCGTGTCAAGGTGATAAGCCGGAAGTCTATAAACAACACCCCAAAAGTTGTTCTTCTTTCCATGCTTACTGGTTCACAGAAAAAGGGCTTGCTCCGGCTTTTCCTGGCAACCACTCAGGCAGTCATTCTACACCATTGGTGGTCTGCACAGGTTCCTTCCATGTACGAATGTCGGCAAGACATGTCCCACCTATGCCAGCCTTGGATAAACTTTGAGTTTTCTGCGGAGTTTCAGAACTTATTCTCTTAGAGTCCTAGGGGGTTTATGTTTAGACTCCAAAATGATTTTGAACCCTCCCCGGGGTGGCTGGTGCTCCTAGCCCGGCATGGATGTTCTTTAATCTGGTCCTGCGAGACTCACTTCATAATGAATATTTTATGGGAAAAATTCAATAAAAATGGATTAAACATAAACATATATTGCAGCAGAAACCCGACGTTGGCACTGTATATATGGGCGGGTGGATGTATATACCAGTGTAAAGCAGAGACCAAGCACTGTACATACCCCCACCATTTACCAGATAATGACTATTTAAGGGGTAGTGGCCCTTTAAGCCCCTTAGGCTTTGGGGGACTTTTGCCCTTTTTGTCCCTTCTCCTGCAGCTGCACTAAAAATATAAAACCATCATAAAAATACTATTCGTATGTGAAGGAATAATCCGTAAATGTCGTTATCTGGGGCAGAATCCTGCTCGCACCTGGAGCCAACCACGTAAAAATAAATGGCACGGCGCGGTTTCTATTCTCGGATTCTCTCTCTGTCAGGGATTTTATGAGCACAGATAAAATATAGAGATACAAATATAACATAAAATGTGGGTCTCTGTCTTCTATCCGCATTACCAGAGACATGCAGGAGGTTATGGGGTCAAATCAATTCCCCCCCCCCCAATCCTGAAAACTGAAAGCGCTGATAGTTGGCTGAACTTTCCAATAAATCCCATCTCCCAACAATCCAGGATTCGGTGGGACAGTCCCAGATTCTGTGGGCTGTCCCGGCATCCTGAGGGGCTAGAGAGGGGCGATGTCCTGCAGGAGAAGCCGGGAATGGAGAAAAAGCAAAAAGCAGCCTATGCTCACCTCTTTTGATCACCCGGCGCTCTGATCTCTGCCCAGTTCTGTATAGCGCAATCACCTGCTGTCCAGCATATGATTGCTGCGACCAATCACATGCATCAGTTGTACCAACGCGAAGGCCAGGAATTGGCTGCAGCGATCACATGATCGTGCTACCCAAAAGTAAGTGGGGACTGAAACGGCACGGACCAGTGCAGTGGACAGAGCAAGAGAGGTCAAAAAAGGGGTATTATTACTGTGAGGGGATCACAGAGGGGCACTTTTACTGTTAGGAGGTTACTGAGAGGCATTACTACTGTAAGGAGATCACTGAAGGGCACTATCAGGGGCATAACTATAGAGGATGCAGGGGATGCGGTTGCACCCGGGCCCAGGACCCTTAGGGGGCCCATAAGGTCTCTCTTCTCCATACAGGGAGCCCAGTACTATGAATAAAGCATTATAGTTGGGGGCCCTGTTACAAGTTTTGCATTTGGGCCCAGGAGCTTAAAGTTACGCCTCTGGGCACTATTACTGTAATGGGATCACTGAGGGGCACTATTACTGTAATGGGATCACTAGGGGGCATTACTACTGTTAGGAGGTCACTGAGGGGCACTATTTCTGTGAGAATATCAATGAGGGCACTATTATTTGAAAAACTTTACTGAGGGGCACTATTATTTTGAGGAGATCACTAAGGGGCACAATTACTGTGAGGAGATCATGGAGGGGTACTATTGTTGTAATTGGATTACTGAGGGGCACTACTACTGTTAGGAGGTCAGTGAGGGGCATTACTAATATTAGGGGATCATTGAGTGGCACTATTACTGGGAGGAGATCTCTGATGGGCACTATTAGTGTGAGCAGATCAGTGAGGGCACTATTTTTTGAAAAGGTTCACTGAGGGGCACTATTATTGTGAGGAGATCACTAAGGGGGACAATTACTGTGAGGCAGCCACACTGAGGGGCACTATTGCTGTGAGGGGATCATGGAGGGGCACTGTTAGTGTATTGGGATCACTGAAAGGCACTACTACTGTTAGGAGGTCAGTGAGGGGCACTACTACTGTGAGGATGTCACTGAGAGGCACCATTACTGTGAGGATGTCACTGAGAGGCACCATTAGGGTGCGTTCACACGAACGTATATCGGCTCTGTTTTCACACCGAGCTGATATATGTTGTCCTCGTGTGCGGGGGGGGGGGGGGCTGGAAGAGCCCAGGAGCAGGAACTGAGCTCCCGCCCTCTCTGCCTCCTCTCCACCCCCTCTGCACTATTCGCAATGAGAGGAGGCGAGACGAGGGCGGGGCTACGTGCTGTGAATTAGCCCCGCCCCCGTCCCGCCTCTCCCCATTGCAAATAGTGCAGAGGGGTGGAGAGGAGGCAGAGAGGGGGCGGGAGCTCAGTTCCTGCTCTTGGGCTCTTCCAGCCCCCCCCCCCCCCCCGCACATGAGGACAACGTATATCGGCTCGGTGTGAAAACCGAGCCGATACACGTTCGTGTGAACGCACCCTTACTGTGAGGATGTCACTGAGGTGCACTACTACTTTTATTAAGGGAGGGACACTGCCTTGCGAAGATCACTAATAGCACTAATACTGTGAGTGGGTTATTGAGCGGCACTATTACTGTGAGGGGATTACTGAGGGACACTATTACTGTGAGGGGATCACTAAGGGGCACAATTATTGTGAGAGGGTCATTGAGGGGCACTGTTACTGAGAGGGTTTCACTGAGGGGGCACTATTACTGTGAGGAGGTTACTGAGGGGCACTATTACTGTGAGGAGGTTACTGAGGGGCACTATTACTGTAAGCGGACCACTAAGGTGCACTACTACTTTTATGAAGTCCCTGAGGAGCACTATTACTGTGAGTAGATCACTAAGGGGCACAATTATTGTGAGGGAATCACTGAGTGGCGCTATTACCTTGAGAGAAGATTACTGATGGCATTAAATTGAATTGTGCACTGGCATTGAATCCTGCACTGAGCAGGGGGTTTGACCAGATGACCCTGGAGGTCCCTTCGAACTCTACCATTCTAGGATTCTATGACCTTGAGAAGATCACTAATAGCACTAACACTGTAGGTGGGTTATTGAGGGGCACTATTACTGTGAGGGGATCACTAAGGGGCACAATTATTGTAAGAGGGTCATTGAGGGGCTCTGTTACTGTGAGAGGATTACTAAGGGGCACTATTACCTTGAGAAGATCACTAATAGCATTAATACTGTGAGTGGGTCATTGAGGGGCACTATTACTGTTAGGAGATCACTAACGGGCACTATTACTGTGAGGGGATCACTGTGGGGCACTATTACTGTGAGGATGGCACTGAGTTGCATTAATACTGAGTGGGTCATTGAGGGGCACTATTACTGTGAGGATGGCACCAACAGGCACTATTACTGTGAGGAGATCACTGAGGGGCACTATTACTGTGAGGATGGCACTAACGGGCACTATTACCTTGAGAAGATCACTAATTGCACTAATACTGTTAGTGGATCACTGAGGGGACACACATTGTGTGGCTTAGTGTAAAAGCGGCATGGCTTAAAGAGGTATTTTGGCACAGACTAATACTTTAAAATCTAATGCCCATCATCACAATGGACAGGCGGGGAGGCACTGCATCGCATCGCTCATGAGGTCGGAGCGCCGGAAGCTCTTGTCTGTCGGCTTCAGCAGGCTTTTTCTGATACTCTTGGCTCTCAGTAAGAGAGAGAGGTTGGTGTTGGTAAGTTGTAGGACCTGTGAGCTGTGGGCGGAGCTACAGCGCTGGCAGGTAAACGAGCTCTATGCATGCTGGGAGCTGTAGGTAACAGTCTGTCTTTATGTTTACTGCAGAAGTGATGCATGTAAACAGCGTCAGATCAGCGGCTGCACAAGGTGAAGAAGAGGCGGATAAAGGTCCACGTTAGAGGCGGATAAAGGTCCACGTTAGAGGTGGATAAAGGTCCACGTTGCCGCTACTTCGCTCTACATCCCAGATTTCAGCATTTTCAGAATTTCCATTCTGTGCCCTGAAAACCCTTTTCAGGATAGATTTACATGTAGCGGAAATGCTCCGGCGTCTCCGCAGCGTAACACTCTGTGGCAAATTCGGCAACATCTCGGTTTCCAAAACAGAGTCAAAATCCGCACCATCAATGAGCTTCTGATTTCAGAAGATTCCACTCTCCCCCTCACCTCTGAAGTCGTTGTGCTCTCACCGCTTCCTTCACCGGGCACTGGTAAAGTGAGGCACTAAATGGCACTATATTGGCAAAGTATTGCATATTCTGGGCATAGTTTGGCACAACATGGCACTATGAGGGCAGTGTGTAGACATAGTATAGCAGTTTGATCATGGTTTACCTATATCTGCGAAAACCACAGTATTACGGGAGTACAACTGGGCAGTATGTGGCGATACCAGGAGACCAAAGTATGGGACAATGGGCAATGCAGAAAACATAATGTATTTTGCAATTGACTAGTGCTGAGTTGCAATGCCAGGGCCCGCCATGAACAAGGGTGGAGCTGCTTTGAGTGAAACAAAATAAGCAGATCCTTCCATATAATCTCATACAACCGCTACCTGTCATCCATCTGACTCTTGCATCAGCAGGTCCCTGTCCAGGGTAAAGGGGACTGAGTTCATCTGCAAACAGCAAGGGATTAATAATCTCATGATGAGCAATAAGGTACACAGGAGTGACCGTCCACATACACTACCAGCGGGCACAGGGCACAAAAGCAGAGCCAGCCTGCGATTATGGCACTTGTGTGGAATTTTGTTTTTACGCCACCCTCCTACCCATCATAAGAAAAAAAATATATGGCACTAATAGGCCCCCTGCAGACTGGCGGAAATTCCGCGGCGGAATTTCCCGCAGAATTTCCGCCCGTGCCCGCTGCCACAGGATTGCATTAGAAAACGCAATCTTAGGCAGACGGCCGTGATTTGTCCGAAAACACGCGTGGAAAACAAATCACGTCGTGTTCTATTTCTGTGCGGGCCTCACAGAGACCCGCACAGAAATGCCAGTGGTGATAGGCTGGCTTCTCTCTGCTCATGCGGCGGCTGGCCGGCACACAGCGCAGAGAGGAGACGCCGGAAGCGGGTAAGCCACAGGGCTGTGCAGGGGCACGGGTCCGCATCCCGCTGCAAGAATACTCACAGCAGGATCCGACCCGGCCGTCTGCAGGTCGCCATAGGTGGTCCGTCTGTATTCCGCTTGTTCAGAAAGCATCAAGACACTGTAGCAGCAAACCCACAGCAGAACAGCTCAGTGCATAAATAAGGTACCAGAACTAGGCGCATAACAAATACAGCACCAGAACCAACCTCTATACATAAATACATCAGTAGAACAAAGCTCAGTACAGAAATACAGCAGCAGAACCAAGCTCATATATAAATGCAATACCAGAATCAAGTTCTTAGCATAAATACAATAGCAGAACTAAGCGATTGTGTTGCGGGGGGCGCCCGTGGGTTGATAGCGGCACCTCAGGCCATCAGAGAGGAGACAGAACTAGGAAGATGAGAATTCATGGAGCTCCACAAGACACTGCCACACGGAGGAAGAAGATCATCTGGCTGAGCTGACCTAGGGGAGACAATTGCCCCCAGTCTATATATGCCTGGCGCCTTCTCTACAAGCTGGTGGCCGGTGCCCTGTTCCACCACATGGATGGCATGTAGCTAAGGCTGGTTGGGCACAGAAGTGAGCGTCTACTTACAGCAAGCTGACCTGCTCCATTAGGGCCTCCTGTCCACAGGCGATATATAATTGCGTTATCCGCAACGATAATCCGCACGCCGGTAACGCAATGAGCACTTTCCATAGGATAACTATGAAGAGCGCAGCACAATGCACACGAGTGGAAAATCGACGTGATTTTCCGCTTATGTCTAAAAATCGCGGCATGCCATGATTTGGCTGCGATTAACCTATGATGAATGATAGGTTCATCATGAAAAATTGTGGTGACTTTAGCGTTCTCCTGCGGCGGAAATCCGATGTGGGAAAACGCTACACCCGTGGACAGGCGGCCTCAGAGGCATCCAGTCTTATATAAATGACATGTGTACTCTGCTTCAATGTCTATTTTCAAGATCTTCTGCTTGCTGTCAATCATGCCTGCACACACAGCTGAGGGTTTGTTACAATGTATCAGTACAGACCATCGGTTTTGAGAAGATGCACAAATGTATTCCTTGTCCCGAACCCGTCTGTTTAGGCCCAATGTCCACGGGCGGATTTTATTTGCGGAATCCGCACGGATTCGTCGCCCATAGAAATGAATGGAGCTTCCGCGATTAATTTTAGGTCCGCGGATTTGATTTTATGGTATTTATTTACTATCCGCGTGGATTTAAAACCGCAGCATGCTCCATTTTCATCGCGGATTTTGCGCGGATCTTTCTCCATTGAAGTCTATGGGAGTCGCCGATCCGCAAATACATTTAAATGTATTTGCGGATTTGCTGCGGATTTGAAGGTTAGAAGTAATTAGGGAGGTGGGAAAAAGGCTTGGAAGGGGTTTGGTTTGTTTTCCCATTTTTTTCATTTAAGTTCCGCGCAATTCCAATCCGCGTAGATCCTCATACACCAGTGCGGGAAAAAAAACCCCACAGAATTCGCGACCACCCGCAATTATTAAAAAATAATTTTTAACACAATCCGCTGTGCACCCGCTGTGGATCTGAAGCTTAGATCCGCAGCGGGGGCACTGTGGATGCACTGCATGCCGTGGACATGCTTTGATACATTGTAACCAAATGTAGCTGTGTGAGCCATATCAGGTTAGAGGGGTCTCCGAGTGCACCAGCCAGCGGTACTCGTACACTTCAATAGGGAAAACCAATATTTGGACAAACCCATCAAACTTTGTAGTAGAAAGGGAAACTTTGGAGTGACGGCGGCAGAAGGAGGTGAGGGGGCAGAGAGGGCAGACGGTTACCAAACCTCATTGTGTAAGGCAGAAGTACTCGCAATGTGCAGTGAGGTTACATCATAGAGATGAGAAGTCACTCCACGATGCACGTCGTCCACCCCGAGTACTGTGCTACTATCGCCGGACTGTGTCAGAAAGTACGAGGGCGAGGTAGTGCCCCGCGAGGGTCCTGGTTTAGGCCTCATGTCCACGGCACACAGTGCACCCGCTGCGGATCTAAGCTTCAGATTTTTTAATAATTGCGGGTGGTCGCGGATTCTGTGTTTTTTCCGCACTCGTGTACGCAAATTTGAATTGCGGATTCCACGCAGAAATTAATGAAAAACAAAATGGCCGACAGATGTTTCTGAGAAATCCCCTTTTACCCACCTACCAGGCTTCAAATCCGCGCGTGTGATCCGCAAATGCATTTAAATGCATTTGCGGATCGCTGCGGATTCGCTAACTCCCATGGACTTCAATGGAGCAAGATCCGCGCAGAATCCGCAATGAAAATGGAGCGTGCTGCGATTTTAGATCCGCGCAGATAGTAAATAAATACCATAAAATCAAATCCGCGGACCTAAAATCAATCGCGGAAGCTCCATTCATTTCTATGGGCGGCGAATCACCGCGGATTCCGCAAATAAAATCCGCCTGTGGACATTGGCCTTAGGAAACCTATTTTAAAGGCTACAAGGAGAGTCTCCTGCCTGGAGGAACTGGTGCGATCATACAGTGAAAAAGTGTAATACTTCATTTCTCCTGTGGGGGCGCTGCAGGAAACTTTAACACTTGCTGTCAGGTACCTCCACAGATCACAGGTGATTGCTGAGGGAATTTGCAACATGGCATGATGTGATCAGCTCATCATAGGAGAACCCTGTAATGCCAAGGGATCGTTCTCAGTGAAGAGATCTTTTAATCACGGTTAACCCCCTCAGCGGGCTCAGGAGATGAGTTTCCTGCATAACGGGACGCTATCATCTGTTTCTGGTGATTGTATCAGTTAACTGTTTAAATGCCATGGTCAAAACAGTAAGCAGGAGGGGGTCCCCTTACCATGCCAAATCTGCACATTCATGTGATACCGATGAGTCCACACAGCAGCCAGGAGTCTTCTGAAGGCACCCAGGGCTGCCCTGCATAGATGCCTATCACGCCCTGCTTGACAGGCAACATGAAAAATCGCTGTATATACTGCAATACTGAAGTATTGCAATACATAGTAGAAGCGATCAATGATACCAAGTTCAAATCCCCGGTGTGGACTGAATAAAAGTATTAAAAAAATTTAATAAAAAATCCAAAGAATTAAAAAAAAACACATCCTGGCATCGCCGCGTATGTAAAAGTCTGACTTATTAAAATATCACAATATTCAATCTGCGTGGTGAAGACCAAAATAAATAAAAAAGGACGGGATGCCAGAGTTGTAAATGAAGAGAGATGAAAAATGCACGTTTCCCAAAAGGGTAGTAATAAAAACTGCATCCCACCCCCCAAAAACATGTAGCCACTCATTACAAATAGAGAATATTTTAAAAATTACATACATTTGGCCTCACTGTAATCATACGGACCCACAGAACAAAGCTCAAATGTCGCTTTTACTGCAACTTGGAACACCAGCATTACATTCGACTACGATTTCCATGACTTTGTCAGAACGATTCCTGACATCCTCCTCTGACCCCTTACAGTGATGAGTTGTTTTGTGAGAAGGCCAGGGGCTCTAAATTGGAGATGGTGCTCAAATAAAGGGGCGGGGGTCCTAATAAGGGGGAGGAGGATCTAATAAAGTATACAGTACTATGGAATCTGGTGATTTGCCATGACTAGTGTCAGTTTCAGCTCTGCTACATCCTTTTCAGACTTGCAGACTGGGGTGAAGCCACAGACTGAGGGTGAGACAATGTCACCGGGGTCAGACAGTGTGATAGACGTCCAAGTCCGATGGCCAGGTGTCCTTGGTTGGTCTGTGCTGTCACCACACTGGCACTGGACCCACCTTGGAAGGGATCCCTGTCTGGCATAACTTTGGGCTGAACTGCTCTTTCAATACAAAAACGGAGTAAGACAGACTGGGAAATTGGGAAATTGGGACACAAGTGATGGCCGGGCTGCAATATTCTCCATTGTCTCCCGCAAAAGGGACAAGAGGTCACATCTAAATATAGAAATTGTGACACATCGAAACGGCGTCTTTAAGACAAAGTAAAGATCACGTAAAGTGCTGCTCACCCTGCTTGGTAGTCAGACGCTATCTATCTATCTATCTATCTCATATCTATCTATCTCATATCTATCTCCTATCTATCTATCTATCTATCTATCTCTCCTATCTATCTATCTATCTATCTATCTATCTATCTATCTATCTATCTATCTCATATCTATCTATCTATCTCATATCTATCTATCTATCTATCTCATATCTATCTCATATCTATCTATCCCATATCTATCTATAAATCTATCTCTCCCATATTTATCTATCTCACATCTATCTATCTATCTATCTATCTATCTATCTATCTATCTATCTATCTCACATCTATCTATCTATCTATCTATCTATCTCCTATCTATCTCCTATCTATCTATCTATCTATCTATCTATCTCCTATCTATCTCATATCTATCTATCTATCTATCTATCTATCTATCTATCTATCTATCTATCTATCTATCTCCTATCTATCTATCTATCTATCTCACATCTATCTATCTCCTATCTATCTCCTATCTATCTATCTATCTATCTATCTATCTATCTATCTATCTATCTATCTATCTATCTATCTATCTCCTATCTATCTCCTATCTATCTATCTATCTATCTATCTCCTATCTATCTCCTATCTATCTATCTATCTATCTCATATCTATCTATCTCATATCTATCTATCCATCTCATATCTATTTTATTACATTTGTTTTATCAGGGCTGATTTGTGTAAAGTTTACAACAACTTTTTAAAAATAGTTCTTTATTTTTACATTTTCAAATTTACACTAACATATTTGTCATTTCCGAACTGCAGAGTCTGGAGCTTTGGGTTGGTGATAATGCTGTGTCTTGGGGTTTATTTTAATATGTTAACAAAGGGGGCAGTATTAGAGTAGTTATATTCTTGTACATAGGGGGCAGTATTAGAGTAGTTATATTCTTGTACATATGTAGCAGTATTATAATAGTTACATTCTTGTACATAGGAGGCAGTATTATAGTAGTTATATTCTTGTACATAGGGGGCAGTATTATAATAGTTACATTCTTGTACATAGGGGCAGTATTATAGTAGTTATATTCTTGTACATAGGGGGCAGTATAATAGTAGTTATATTCATGTACATAGGGGGCAGTATTATAGTAGTTATATTCTTGTACATAGGGGACAGTATTATAGTAGTTATATTCTTATACATAGGAGCAGTATTATAGTAGTTATATTCTTGTACATAGGAGCAGTATTATAGTAGTTATATTCTTGTATATAAGGAGCAGTATTATAGTAGTTATATTCTTGTACATAGGAGCAGTATTATAGTAGTTATATTCTTGTACATAAGGGCAGTATTATAGTAGATATATTCTTGTACATAGGGGGCAGTATTATAGTAGTTATATTCTTGTACATAGGGAGCAGTATTATAGTAGTTATATTCTTGTACATAGGAGCAGTATTATAGTAGTTATATTCTTGTATATAAGGAGCAGTATTATAGTAGTTATATTCTTGTACATAGGGAGCAGAATTATAGTAGTTATATTCTTATACATAGGGGGCAGTATTATAGTAGTTATATTCTTGTACATAGGGAGCAGAATTATAGTAGTTATATTCTTGTACATAGGGGGCAGTATTATAGTAGTTATATTCTTGTACATAGGGGCAGTATTAAAGTAGTTATATTCTTGTACATAGGAGCAGTATTATAGTAGTTATATTCTTGTATATAAGGAGCAGTATTATAGTAGTTATATTCTTGTACATAGGAGGCCGCATTATAGTAGTTATATTCTTGTACATAGGGAGCAGTATTATAGTAGTTATATTCTTGTACATGGTGGACAGTATTATAGTAGTTATATTCTTGTACATAGGGGGCAGTATTGTAGTAGTTATAGTCTTATACATAGGGGGCAGTATTATAGTAGTTATATTCTTGTACATAGGGGGCAGTATTAGAGTAGTTATATTCTTGTACATATGTAGCAGTATTATAATAGTTACATTCTTGTACATAGGAGGCAGTATTATAGTAGTTATATTCTTGTACATAGGGGGCAGTATTATAATAGTTACATTCTTGTACATAGGGGCAGTATTATAGTAGTTATATTCTTGTACATAGGGGGCAGTATAATAGTAGTTATATTCATGTACATAGGGGGCAGTATTATAGTAGTTATATTCTTGTACATAGGGGACAGTATTATAGTAGTTATATTCTTATACATAGGAGCAGTATTATAGTAGTTATATTCTTGTACATAGGAGCAGTATTATAGTAGTTATATTCTTGTATATAAGGAGCAGTATTATAGTAGTTATATTCTTGTACATAGGAGCAGTATTATAGTAGTTATATTCTTGTACATAAGGGCAGTATTATAGTAGATATATTCTTGTACATAGGGGGCAGTATTATAGTAGTTATATTCTTGTACATAGGGAGCAGTATTATAGTAGTTATATTCTTGTACATAGGAGCAGTATTATAGTAGTTATATTCTTGTATATAAGGAGCAGTATTATAGTAGTTATATTCTTGTACATAGGGAGCAGAATTATAGTAGTTATATTCTTATACATAGGGGGCAGTATTATAGTAGTTATATTCTTGTACATAGGAGGCCGCATTATAGTAGTTATATTCTTGTACATAGGGAGCAGTATTATAGTAGTTATATTCTTGTACATGGTGGACAGTATTATAGTAGTTATATTCTTGTACATAGGGGGCAGTATTGTAGTAGTTATAGTCTTATACATAGGGGGCAGTATTATAGTAGTTATATTCTTGTACATAGGGGGCAGTATTAGAGTAGTTATATTCTTGTACATATGTAGCAGTATTATAATAGTTACATTCTTGTACATAGGAGGCAGTATTATAGTAGTTATATTCTTGTACATAGGGGGCAGTATTATAATAGTTACATTCTTGTACATAGGGGCAGTATTATAGTAGTTATATTCTTGTACATAGGGGGCAGTATAATAGTAGTTATATTCTTGTACATAGGGGGCAGTATTATAGTAGTTATATTCTTGTACATAGGGGCAGTATTATAGTAGTTATATTCTTGTACATAGGAGCAGTATTATAGTAGTTATATTCTTGTACATAGGAGCAGTATTATAGTAGTTATATTCTTGTATATAAGGAGCAGTATTATAGTAGTTATATTCTTGTACATAGGGAGCAGAATTATAGTAGTTATATTCTTGTACATAAGGGCAGTATTATAGTAGATATATTCTTGTACATAGGGGGCAGTATTATAGTAGTTATATTCTTGTACATAGGGGCAGTATTATAGTAGTTATATTCTTGTACATAGGAGCAGTATTATAGTAGTTATATTCTTGTACATAGGAGCAGTATTATAGTAGTTATATTCTTGTATATAAGGAGCAGTATTATAGTAGTTATATTCTTGTACATAGGGAGCAGAATTATAGTAGTTATATTCTTATACATAGGGGGCAGTATTATAGTAGTTATATTCTTGTACATAGGGAGCAGAATTATAGTAGTTATATTCTTGTACATAGGGGGCAGTATTATAGTAGTTATATTCTTGTACATAGGGGCAGTATTATAGTAGTTATATTCTTGTACATAGGAGCAGTATTATAGTAGTTATATTCTTGTATATAAGGAGCAGTATTATAGTAGTTATATTCTTGTACATAGGAGGCCGCATTATAGTAGTTATATTCTTGTACATAGGGAGCAGTATTATAGTAGTTATATTCTTGTACATGGTGGACAGTATTATAGTAGTTATATTCTTGTACATAGGGGGCAGTATTGTAGTAGTTATAGTCTTATACATAGGGGGCAGTATTATAGTAGTTATATTCTTGTACATAGGAGGCAGTATTAGAGTAGCTATATTCTTGTACCTATGTAGCAGTATTATAATAGTTACATTCTTGTACATAGGGGCAGTATTATAGTAGTTATATTCTTGTACATAGGGGCAGTATTATAGTAGTTCTATTCTTGTACATAGGAGGCAGTATTATAGTAGTTATATTCTTGTACATAGGAGCAGTATTATAGTAGTTATATTCTTGTACATAGGGGGCAGTATTATAGTAGTTATATTCTTGTACATAGGAGGCAGTATTATAGTAGTTTTATTCTTGTACATAGGAGGCAGTATTATAGTAGTTATATTCTTGTACATAGAGGGCAGTATTATAGTAGTTATATTCTTGTACATAGGGGGCAGTATAATAGTAGTTATATTCTTGTACATAGGGGGCAGTATTATAGTAGTTATATTCTTGTACATAGGAGCAGTATTATAGTAGTTATATTCTTGTATATAAGGAGCAGTATTATAGTAGTTATATTCTTGTACATAGGGAGCAGAATTATAGTAGTTATATTCTTGTACATAGGAGCAGTATTATAGTAGTTATATTCTTGTACATAGGGGGCAGTATTATAGTAGTTATATTCTTGTACATAGGAGCAGTATTATAGTAGTTATATTCTTGTACATAGGGGGCAGTATTATAGTAGTTATATTCTTGTACATAGGAGCAGTATTATAGTAGTTATATTCTTGTATATAAGGAGCAGTATTATAGTAGTTATATTCTTGTATATAAGGAGCAGTATTATAGTAGTTATATTCTTGTACATAGGAGGCAGTATTATAGCAGTTATATTCTTGTACATAGGGGGCAGTATTATAGTAGTTATATTCTTGTACATAGGAGCAGTATTATAGTAGTTATATTCTTGTACATAGGGAACAGTATTATAGTAGTTATATTCTTGTACATGGTGGACAGTATTATAGTAGTTATATTCTTGTACATAGGGGGCAGTATTGTAGTAGTTATAGTCTTATACATAGGGGGCAGTATTATAGTAGTTATATTCTTGTACATAGGAGCAGTATTATAGTAGTTATATTCTTGTACATAGGAGCAGTATTATAGTAGTTCTATTCTTGTACATAGGGAACAGTATTATAGTAGTTATATTCTTGTACATGGTGGACAGTATTATAGTAGTTATATTCTTGTACATAGGGGGCAGTATTGTAGTAGTTATAGTCTTATACATAGGAGGCAGTATTATAGTAGTTATATTCTTGTACATAGGGGGCAGTATTATAGTAGTTATATTCTTGTACATAGGGGGCAGTATTATAGTAGTTATATTCTTGTACATAGGGGCAGTATTATAGTAGTTATATTCTTGTACATAGGAGCAGTATTATAGTAGTTATATTCTTGTACATAGGAGCAGTATTATAGTAGTTATATTCTTGTATATAAGGAGCAGTATTATAGTAGTTATATTCTTGTACATAGGGAGCAGAATTATAGTAGTTATATTCTTGTATATAAGGAGCAGTATTATAGTAGTTATATTCTTGTATATAAGGAGCAGTATTATAGTGGTTATATTCTTGTACATAGGAGGCAGTATTATAGCAGTTATATTCTTGTACATAGGGGGCAGTATTATAGTAGTTATATTCTTGTACATAGGAGCAGTATTATAGTAGTTATATTCTTGTATATAAGGAGCAGTATTATAGTAGTTATATTCTTGTACATAGGGAACAGTATTATAGTAGTTATATTCTTGTACATGGTGGACAGTATTATAGTAGTTATATTCTTGTACATAGGGGGCAGTATTGTAGTAGTTATAGTCTTATACATAGGGGGCAGTATTATAGTAGTTATATTCTTGTACATAGGAGCAGTATTATAGTAGTTATATTCTTGTACATAGGAGCAGTATTATAGTAGTTCTATTCTTGTACATAGGGAACAGTATTATAGTAGTTATATTCTTGTACATGGTGGACAGTATTATAGTAGTTATATTCTTGTACATAGGGGGCAGTATTGTAGTAGTTATAGTCTTATACATAGGAGGCAGTATTATAGTAGTTATATTCTTGTACATAGGGGGCAGTATTATAGTAGTTATATTCTTGTACATAGGAGGCAGTATTATAGTAGTTATATTCTTGGACATAGGAGGCAGTATTATAGTGGTTATTTTCTTGTACATAGGAGGCAGTATTATAGTAGTTATATTCTTGTACATAGGGGGCAGCATTATAATAGTTACATTCTTGTACATAGGACGCAGTATTATAGTAGTTATATTTTTGTACAAAGGGGGCAGTATTATAGTAGTTATATTCTTGTACATAGGAGGCAGTATTATAGTAGTTATATTCTTGTACATAGGGGGCAGTATTATAGTAGTTATATTGTTCACATAGGAGGCAGTATTATAGTAGTTATATTCTTGTACATGGGGGCAGTATTATAGTTGTTATATTCTTGTACATAGTGGGCAGTATTATAGTAGTTGTATTCTTGTACATAGAGGGCAGTATTATAGTAGTTATATTCTTGTACATAGGGGGCAGTATTATAGTAGTTATATTCTTGGACAATGGCGGGTAGTATTATAGTAGTTATATTCTTGTACATAGGGGGCAGTATTAGAGTAGTTATATTCTTGGACAATGGGGGGTAGTATTATAGTAGTTATATTCTTGTACATAGGAGGCAGTATTATAGTAGTTACATTCTTGTGCATAGGGGCAGTATTATAGTAGTTATATTCTTGTACATATGTAGCAGTATTATAATAGTTACATTCTTGTGCATAGGGGCAGTATTATAGTAGCTATATTTTTGTACATAGGAGGCAGTATTATAGTAGTTATATTCTTGTACATAGGAGGCAGTATTATAGTAGTTACATTCTTGTGCATAGGGGCAGTATTAGAGTAGTTATATTCTTGTACATATGTAGCAGTATTATAATAGTTACATTCTTGTGCATAGGGGCAGTATTATAGTAGTTATATTCTTGTACATAGGAGGCAGTATTATAGTTGTTATATTCTTGTACATAGGAGGGAGTATTATAGTAGTTATATTCTTGTACATAGGAGGCAGTATTATAGTAGTTATATTCTTGTACATAGGGGCAGTATTACAGTAGTTATACTCTTGTACATAGGAGGCAGTATTATAGTAGTTATATTCCTGTACATAGGGGGCAGTATTACACTAGTTATATTCTTGTACATAGGAGGCAGTATTATAGTAGTTATATTCCTTTACATAGGAGGCAGTATTATAGTAGTTATATTCTTGTACATAGGAGCAGTATTATAGTA
Source organism: Eleutherodactylus coqui (assembly GCA_035609135.1). Lineage (NCBI taxonomy): Eukaryota > Metazoa > Chordata > Amphibia > Anura > Eleutherodactylidae > Eleutherodactylus > Eleutherodactylus coqui. The sequence continues at coordinate 514,058,163 of CM069405.1, read as the reverse complement.
GTTATATTCTTATACATAGGAGGCAGTATTATAGTAGTTATATTCTTGTACATAGGGGGCAGTCTTATAGTAGTTATATTCTTGTACATAGGGGGCAGTATTATAGTAGTTATATTCTTGTACATAGGGGGCAGTATTATAGTAGTTATACTATTGTACATAGGGAGCAATATTATAGTAGTTATATTCTTGTACATAGGAGCAGTATTATAGTAGTTATATTCTTGTACATAGGGGGCAGTATTATTGTAGATATATTCCTGTATATAGGAGATAGTATTATAGTAGTTATATTCTTGTACATAGGGGCAGGATTATAGTAGTTATACTCTTGTACATAGTAGGCAGTATTATAGTAGTTATATTCCTGTACATAGGGGGCAGTATTATAGTAGTTATATTCTTGTACATAGGGGGCAGTATTATAGTAGTTATATTCTTGTATATAGGAGGCAGTATTATAGTAGTTATATTCTTGTATATAGGAGGCAGTATTATAGTAGTTATATTCTTGTACAGAGGAGGCAGAATTATAGTAGTTATATTCCTGTACATAGGAGGTAGTATTATAGTAGTTATATTCTTGGACAATGGGGGGTAGTATTATAGTAGTTATATTCTTGTACATAGGAGGCAGTATTATAGTAGTTATATTCTTTTACATCGGAGGCAGTATTATAGTAGTTACATTCTTGTGCGTAGCGGCAGTATTATAGTCGATATATTCTTGTACATAGGAGGCAGTATTATAGTTGTTATATTCTTGTACATAGGAGGCAGTATTATAGTAGTTATATTCTTGTACATAGAAGCAGTATTATAGTAGTTATATTCTTGTACATAGGGGGCAATATTATAGTAGTTATATTCTTGTACATAGGGGGGCAGTATTATAATAGTTATATTCTTGTACATAGGAGGCAGTGTTATAGTAGTTATATTCTTGTACATAGGGGCAGTATTATAGTAGTTATATTCTTGTACATAGGGGGCAGCATTATAATAGTTATATTCTTTTACATAGGAGGCAGTACTATAGTAGTTATATTCCTTTACATAGTAGGCAGTATTATAGTAGTTATATTCTTGTACATAGGGGGCAGTATTATAGTAGTTATATTCTTGTACATAGGAGGCAGTATTATAGTAGTTACATTCTTGCACATAGGGGCAGTATTATAGTAGTTATATTCTTGTACATTGGAGGCAGTATTAGAGTAGTTACATTCTTGCACATAGGGGGAGTATTATAGGTGTTATATTCTTGTACATAGGTGGCAGTATTATAGTAGTTATATTTTTGCACATAAGAACAGTATTACAGTAATTATATTCTTGTACATAGGAGGCAGTATTATAGTAGTTATATTCTAGTACATAGGGGGCAGTATTATAGTAGTAGTTATATTGTTCACATAGGAGGCAGTATTATAGTAGTTAAATTCTTGTACATGGGGGCAGTATTATAGTTGTTATATTCTTGTACATAGGGGGCAGTATTATAGTAGTTACATTCTTGTGCGTAGGGGCAATATTATAGTAGTTATATTCTTGTACATAGGAGGCAGTATTATAGTTGTTATATTCTTGGACATAGGAGGCAGTAATATAGTGGTTATATTCTTGTACATAGGAGGCAGTATTATAGTATTTATATTCTTGTACATAGGGGGCAGCATTATAATAGTTACATTCTTGTACATAGGACGCAGTATTATAGTAGTTATATTTTTGTACAAAGGGGGCAGTATTATAGTAGTTATATTCTTGTACATAGGAGGCAGTATTATAGTAGTTATATTCTTGTACATAGGGGGCAGTATTATAGTAGTTATATTGTTCACATAGGAGGCAGTATTATAGTAGTTATATTCTTGTACATGGGGGCAGTATTATAGTTGTTATATTCTTGTACATAGGGGGCAGTATTATAGTAGTTATATTCTTGTACATAGGGAGCAGTATTATAGTAGTTATATTATTGTACATAGGAGGCAGTATTATAGTAGTTATATTCTTGTATATAGAGGGCAGTATTATAGTTGTTATATTCTTGGACATAGGAGGCAGTATTATAGTTGTTATATTCTTGGACATAGGAGGCAGTAATACAGTGGTTATATTCTTGTACATAGGAGGCAGTATTATAGTAGTTATATTCTTGTACATAGGGGGCAGCATTATAATAGTTACATTCTTGTACATAGGAGGCAGTATTATAGTAGTTATATTCCTGTACATAGGGGGCAGTATTATACTAGTTATATTCTTGTACATAGGAGGCAGTATTATAGTAGTTATATTCCTTTACATAGGAGGCAGTATTATAGTAGTTATATTCTTGTACATAGGAGCAGTATTATAGTAGTTATATTCTTATACATAGGAGGCAGTATTATAGTAGTTATATTCTTGTACATAGGGGGCAGTCTTATAGTAGTTATATTCTTGTACATAGGGGGCAGTATTATAGTAGTTATATTCTTGTACATAGGGGGCAGTATTATAGTAGTTATACTATTGTACATAGGGAGCAGTATTATAGTAGTTATATTCTTGTACATAGGAGCAGTATTATAGTAGTTATATTCTTGTACATAGGGAGCAGTATTATAGTAGTTATATTCTTGTACATAGGAGCAGTATTATAGTAGTTATATTCTTATACATAGGAGGCAGTATTATTGTAGTTATATTCCTGTATATAGAAGGTAGTATTATAGTAGTTATATTCTTGTACATAGGGGCAGGATTATAGTAGTTATACTCTTGTACATAGTAGGCAGTATTATAGTAGTTATATTCCTGTACATAGGGGGCAGTATTATAGTAGTTATATTCTTGTACATAGGGGGCAGTATTATAGTAGTTATATTCTTGTATATAGGAGGCAGTATTATAGTAGTTATATTCTTGTATATAGGAGGCAGTATTATAGTAGTTATATTCTTGTACAGAGGAGGCAGAATTATAGTAGTTATATTCCTGTACATAGGAGGTAGTATTATAGTAGTTATATTCTTGGACAATGGGGGTTAGTATTATAGTAGTTATATTCTTGTACATAGGAGGCAGTATTATAGTAGTTATATTCTTGTACATAGGAGGCAGTATTATAGTAGTTACATTCTTGTGCATAGGGGCAGTATTATAGTAGTTATATTCTTGTACATAGGGGGCAGTATTATAGTAGTTATATTTTTGTACATAGGGAGCAGTATTATAGCAGTTACATTCTTGTGCGTAGGGGCAGTATTATAGTCGATATATTCTTGTACATAGGAGGCAGTATTATAGTTGTTATATTCTTGTACATAGGAGGCAGTATTATAGTAGTTATATTCTTGTACATAGGAGCAGTATTATAGTAGTTATATTCTTCTACATAGAAAGCAGTATTATATTAGTTATTTTCTTGTACATAGGGGCAGTATTATAGTAGTTATACTCTTGTACATAGGAGGCAGTATTATAGTAGTTATATTCTTGTACATAGGAGGCAGTATTATAGTAGTTATATTCCTGTACATAGAGGGCAGTCTAATAGTAGTTATATTCTTATACATAGGAGGCAGTATTATAGTAGTTATATTCTTATACATAGGAGGCAGTATTATAGTAGTTATATTCTTGTACATAGGGGGCAGTCTTATAGTAGTTATATTCTTGTACATAGGGGGCAGTACTATAGTAGTTAAATTCTTGTACATAGGGGGCAGTATTATAGTAGTTATATTCCTGTATATAGGAGGTAGTATTATAGTAGTTTTATTCTTGTACATAGGGGGCAGCATTATAACAGTTACATTCTTGTACATAGGAGGCAGTATTATAGTAGTTATATTTTTGTACATAGCAGGCAGTATTATAGTAGTTATATTCTTGTATATAGGGGGCAGTATTATAGTAGTTATATTCTTGTACATGGGGGCAGTATTATAGTAGTTATATTCCTGTACATAGGAGGCAGTATTATAGTAGTTATATTCTTGTACATAGGAGGCAGTATTATAGTAGTTATATTCTTGTACATAGGGGGCAGTGTTATAGTAGTTATATTCTTGTACATAGGGGGCAGTATTATAGTAGTTATATTCTTGTACATAGGGAGAAGTATTATAGTAGTTATATTCTTGTACATAGGGGGCAGTATTATAGTCGTTATATTCTTGTACATAGGAAGCAGTATTATAGTAGTTATATTCTTGTATATAGGAGGCAGTATTATAGTAGTTATATTCTTGTACATAGGAGCAGTATTATAGTAGTTATTTTCTTGTACATAGGGGGACAGTATTATAGTAATTTTATTCTTGTACATAGGGGCAGTATTATAGTAGTTATATTCCTGTACATAGCGGGCAGTATTATAGTAGTTATATTCTTGTACATAGGGGGACAGTATTATAGTAGTTTTATTCTTGTACATAGGGGCAGTATTATAGTAGTTATATTCTTGTACATAGGGGGCAGTATTATAGTAGTTATATTCTTGTACATAGGAGGCAGTATTATAGTAGTTATATTCTTTTACATAGGGGGCAGTATTATAGTAGTTATATTCTTGTACATAGGGGGCAGTATTATAGTTGTTATATTCTTGTACATAGGGAGTAGTATTATAGTAGTTATATTTCTGTACATAGGAGGCAGTATTTAAGTTACTTTTTGCATTCCTTGGACCTAATCACCTATGGATTTTAATGGGAGCTTTCATGCATCGTATGTCTCTAGCATACTGTGCGATGTGCATGTGAGTACGATGTCAGATTTCCCATTAAAATCAGTTGGAAACACTTCCTATCCTCTATCTCATGATATCGGACACTTGTTTTTCGGACAGATATCGCGCTCCCCCCTGTGTAGGTAACGTTATAGGGAGGTTAAGGTCTCATCAGTTGTAACCTGTAAATTTTTGCATTTCCAGCTCAAAAAACATAAAAAGGAAGTGTTACGATCATGTGGGCAAACTAAGCACGGGCCCACGCGATCGTGACCAAAGGACGGATACTCACGTACAGGTTTCTGACAACTGGCCCTGAACTGCAGGGAGGATGACCTGGCCCTACCCAATCAGGGGCATCGCCCCAATAAAGGGCGGCCCAGCGGTCTTCGGATCTGGTCCCTAGCTGCTCCTAGGAACCACGTACCAGAACAAGATATATACACATGGCACATGACAGGGACAACTTGACAGAGTGAGCTGACACACAGAGCTGGAATCACAGCATACAGCAACCAAAATGTAACCACTAATAGCAGATAGTAAGCTACATATAAATACCAGGTATTAGTTGACATTTTGATCAAAACGTGGAAGCTAGCAGGCCACTTCACGGCTCGTGGCTATACTGCTAATCCCTACACTAACCAGCAGCACCAGACACAGTTCACACCGCAACACACTAGGGTTAGCATGTCAGACACCCAACCACATTGAACAGGACAATTCACTCCTCATGTCTAGCCACCTGCTCAGACATACAGAACTTGACACTGTTCAAACCATATACATCCTACAGGGCTATCCGCACCTAATGTCTGGCCACCTGCCAAACACTGGAACACAGAAGTAACATGACTGCTCACCCTGAACACCAAACACACACTGACAGGAGCTGGGTTTATATGTGAGCAAAGACCCGGGGGATTGGCTAGCAGGAGATCACCACACCCAGCCAACACAATCATTTACCACCTGTGGGGCTGTGCTGCTAGTAGACATAGTAATACAGGTCTCAGCAGCACAACCTAAGGGTACATTCCCACGAATGTATATCGGCTCGGTTTTCATGCTGAGCCGATATACATTGTCCTCGTGTGCAGGGGGGGAGGATGGAAGAGCCAGGAGCAGGAACTGAGCTCTCGCCTCCTCTCCGCCCCTCTGCACTATTTGCAATGGGGAGAGGTGGGGCGGGGCGGGGCTAATTCGCAGACCTTAGCCCAGCCCCTGCCCCGCCTCTCCCTATTGCAAATAGTGCAGAGGGGCGAAGAGGAGGCAGAGAGGGGGCGGGAGCTCAGTTCCTGCTTCTGGCTCTTCCATCCTCCGCCCCCCTGCAGATGAAGATGACGTATATCGGCTCGGCATGAAAACCGAGCCAATATACGTTCGTGTGAATGCACCCTAACAGAAAGTTCTTTACAGTGAAGAGTAGAATAAATCTCATGACTGACGACCATTATTGAGGTGAGTTCCGGGCAACGCCACTCTGCAATCTTTGCACATTAATTATCGCTATGTGACCAATCCCTGATTATTAATTATGAGATACGGTTGGTGTTTTCTACGGAGGATCAGAGTCCATACAGTAAGGAGGTGAAGAATGGAAAAGCAGGCGTCCAATATACTCTGCTTACAGTGCAGATTTATCGATTGCTAGTTAAGCAACAGCTTAGCACAGTGAACAATGTACCCGAGCCCTATGGACCTCCGGCACGGAGCGCAGTTGTGCCTGAACAAGGGGAATCCCTTCCCTTTGCTAGCTTTTCAAACTCCGTGCCAGAGCGCAGAAGCTCGAAAATAACCGAGGGAAGATAGGTGCCGCCCGGTCCTCCCCGCACGTAGTGAATAGTGAAAAGGTCCGTCCTGTCTTTTCTCACCCGCACAATTAGCAACCGAAACCACTGAAGATCATGGATATCGGTGGTTTTATTTAGTCCCATTAAACGGCAGTGATGATCACAGCTAAACAAGGGGGGAAAAACACAGAAAGGCCAAATGCACACGGGCGGAAATACCGTAGCGGGCTTTCACGCAGAATTCTCGCAGTATGATGTGAGTTGTGCCCCTGCAGTGACCCGGCGCTCACCCCCTCACGGCGTCTCACGCTGCTCAGATAGATAGATAGATAGATAGATAGGAGATAAATAGATAGATAGATAGATAGATATGAGATAGATAGATAGATAGATAGATAGATAGATAGATAGATAGGAGATAGATAGATAGATAGATAGATAGATAGATAGGAGATAGATAGATAGGAGATAGATAGATAGGAGATAGGTAGATAGATAGATAGATAGATATGAGATAGATAGATAGATAGATAGATAGATATGAGATAAATAGATAGATAGATAGATAGGAGATAGATAGATAGATAGATAGATATGAGATAGATAGATAGATAGATAGATAGATAGATAGATAGGAGATAGATAGGAGATAGATAGATAGATAGATAGATAGATAGATAGATAGATAGATAGATAGATATGAGATAGATAGATAGATAGATAGATAGGAGATAGATAGATAGATATGAGATAAATAGATAGATAGATAGATAGATAGATAGATAGATATGAGATAGATAGATAGATAGATAGGAGATAGATAGATAGATAGGAGATAGGTAGATAGATAGATAGATAGATAGGAGATAGGTAGATAGATAGATAGATAGATAGATAGATAGATAGATAGGAGATAGGTAGATAGATATGAGATAGATAGATAGATAGATATGAGATAGATAGATAGATAGATAGATAAGAGACAGATATATAGATAGATAGGAGATAGATAGATAGATAGGAGATAGATAGATAGATAGGAGATAGATAGATAGATAGATAGGAGACAGATAGATAGATAGATAGATAGATAGATAGATAGATATGAGATAGATAGATAGATATATAGATAGGAGATAGATAGATAGATAGATAGATAAATAGATAGATAGATATGAGATAGATAGATAGATATGAGATAGATAGATAGATAGATAGGAGATAGATAGGAGATAGATAGATAGATAGATAGATATGAGATAGATAGATAGGAGATAGATAGATAGATAGATATGAGATAAATAGATAGATAGATAGATAGATAGATAGATAGATAGATATGAGATAGATAGATAGATAGATAGATAGGAGATAGATAGATAGATAGATAGATAGGAGATAGGTAGATAGATAGATAGATAGATAGATAGGAGATAGATAGATAGATAGATAGATAGGAGACAGATATATAGATAGATAGGAGATAGATAGATAGATAGATAGGAGATAGATAGATAGATAGGAGATAGATAGATAGATAGATAGATAGATAGGAGACAGATAGATAGATAGATAGATAGATAGATAGATAGATAGATAGATAGGAGATAGATAGATAAATAGATAGATAGATATGAGATAGATAGATAGATAGATAGATAGATAGATAGATAGATAGATAGATAGATAGATAGCGTCTGACTACCAAGCAGGGTGAGCAGCAGTTTGCATGATCTTTACTTTGTCTTTTGCGGGAGACAATGGAGAATATTGCAGCCCCGGCCATCACTTGTGTCCCAATTTCCCAATTTCCTGGTCTGTCTTACTCCGTCTTTATATTGAAAGAGCAGTTCAGCCCAAAGTTATGCCAGACAGGGATCCCTTCCAAGGTGGGTCCAGTGCCAGTGTGGTGACAGCACAGACCAACCAAGGACACCTGGCCATCGGACTTGGACGTCTATCACACTGTCTGACCCCGGTGACATTGTCTCACCCTCAGTCTGTGGCTTCACCCCAGTCTGCAAGTCTGAAAAGGATGTAGCAGAGCTGAAACTGACACTAGTCATGGCAAATCACGAGATTCCATAGTACTGTATACTTTATTATATCCCCCTCCCCCTTATTAGGACCCCCGTCCCTTTATTTGAGCACCATTTCCAATTTAGAGCCCCTGGCCTTCTTACAAAACAACTCATCACTGTAAGGGGTCAGAGGAGGATGTCAGGAATCGTTCTGACAAAGTCATGGAAATCGTAGTCGAATGTAATGCTGGTGTTCCAAGTTGCAGTAAAAATGACATTTGAGCTTTGTTCTGTGGGTCCGTATGATTACAGTGAGGCCAAATGTATGTAATTTTTAAAATATTTTCTATTTGTAATGAGTGGCTACATTATTTTGCAGGGTGGGCTGCAGTTTTTATTACTACCCTTTTGGGAAACGTACATTCTTCATCTCTCTTCATTTACAACTCTGGCATCCTGTCCTTTTTTATTTATTTTGCTCTTCACCACGCAGATATATATTGTCAGACTTTTACGTACGCGGCGATGTCAGGATGTGTTTTTTTTTAATTCTTTGGATTTTTTATTACATTTTTTTAATACTTTTATTGAGTCCACACCGGGGATTTGAACTTGGTATCATTGATCGCTTCTACAATGTATTGCAATACTTCAGTATTGCAGTATATACAGCAATTTTTCATGTTGCCTGTCAAGCAGGGCGTGATAGGCATCTATGCAGGGCAGTCCTGGGTGCCTTCAGAAGACTCCTGGCTGCTGTGTGGACTCATCGGTATCACATGAAGGACTGTGCAGATTTGGCACTGTAAGGGGACCCCCTCCTGCTTACTGTTTTGACCATGGCATTTTAACAGTTAACTGATACAATCACCAGAAACAGATGATAGCGTCCCGTTATGCAGCAAACTCATCTCCTGAGCCCGCTGAAGGGGTTAACCGTGATTAAAAGATCTCTTCACTGAGAACGATCCCTTGGCATTACAGGGTTCTCCTATGATGAGCCGATCACATCATGCCATGTTGCAAATTCCCTCAGCAATCACCTGTGATCTGTGGAGGTACCTGACAGCAAGTGTTAAAGTTTCCTGCAGCGCCCCCACAGGAGAAATGAAGTATTACACTTTTTCACTGTATGATCGCACCAGTTCCTCCAGACAGGAGACTCTCCTTTTAGCCTTTAAAATAGGTTTCCTAAGGCCCAATGTCCACGGGCGGATTTTATTTGCGGAATCCGCGTGGATTCGCCGCCCGTAGAAATGAATGGAGCTTCCGCAATTGATTTTAGGTCCGCGGATTTGATTTTATGGTATTTATTTACTATCTGCGCGGATCTAAAACCGCAGCACGCTCCATTTTCATTGCGGATTCTGCACAGATCTTGCTCCATTGAAGTCTATGGGAGTCGCGGATCACACGCGCGGATTTGAAGCCTGGTAGGTGGGTAAAAGGGGATTTCTCAGAATCATCTGTCGGCCATTTCATTTTTCATTAATTTCCTCGCGGAATCCGCAATTCAAATCCTCGTACAGCAGTGCGGAAAAAACACAGAATCCGCGACCACCCGCAATTATTAAAAAATCATTTTTAACACCACGATCCGCAGTGCGCTGAAGCTTAGATCCGCAGCGGGTGAACTGTGTGCCGTGGACACGAGGCCTAAACCAGGATAGATAGCGTCTGACTACCAAGCAGGGTGAGCAGCACTTTACGTGATCTTTACTTTTTTGTAAAGACGCCGTTTCGATGTGTCACAATTTCTATATTTAGATGTGACCTCTTGTTCCTTCTTCTGGGAGACAATGGAGAATATTGCAGCCCCGGCCATCACTTGTGTCCCAATTTCCCAATTTCCCAATTTCTGTCTTACTCCGTCTTTATATTGAAAGAGCAGTTCAGCCCAAAGTTATGCCAGACAGGGATCCCTTCCAAGGTGGGTCCAGTGCCAGTGTGGTGACAGCACAGACCAACCAAGGACACCTGGCCATCGGACTTGGACGTCTATCACACTGTCTGACCCCGGTGACATTGTCTAACCCTCAGTCTGTGGCTTCACCCCAGTCTGCAAGTCTGAAAAGGATGTAGCAGAGCTGAAACTGACACTAGTCATGGCAAATCACGAGATTCCATAGGACTCTATACTCTTTTGGAGCCCCTTCCCCCTTATTAGGGGCCACAGCTCTTAGTTAGAGCCCTTGGCCCTCATATATTTGGCGCTTCCCCATATGGTAATTCTCCCCGTGACCCCGGAGTGCGGCATAAAATCACGTGAAAAGTTTTCCGTGGATCAGTTTCAGTGTGAATCCACATTAGATGGGAAAATCCAGCGACCGGAGGGACTTCCAACGAGGTCCGGTCATCGGGGCTAGACTAGCCGGGGGCTCACTGCCAACTGCAGGGGTTTTCTTGCAAAATGGTGTGGAGAGTATGCAGAGAATGGCGCAATCAGGGAAAAGTCAGTGAGACTGCGGCCTATAAAAGGCTGACAGAGAGAGGCGGCCGCCTCCATCACCCATCGGACCCTCACAATGTGATCGCGGGGTCCCGATAGGTTCCTTAGGCTCCCGGAGGCTATGATATGGCCTCTGGGTCTCGCAGTAACAGTGACCTATGAGGCTCAGCCACGGGTTGGGCTATACTGAAGTATAAAAGATGCTGATATCAATTCCCTTAGTGGGACAAAAATAAAGAGTTAAAAAAGTATAAAATAAAAATAATAAAAATAAAAACGTCAAAACTCCACTTTTCCCCCTTTGCTATGTTAAAAAAAAAAGGTAAAAATCACACATGCGGTATCGCTGCACGTCTAATGACCCAGAGAAGAACCTTAGTACATTATTTAACCCGCACGGAGCACGACCTTCATGAAGAAAGTAGCTAATCTCACATTCCAAAAAATGGAATAAAAACTGATCAAAACGTTGCAGGGATCAACAAGTGGGGCCATTAAAGGTACAACCCATCCTGCAAAACCAAAGGACCCCTCCCGCAGCACCAGTCACAGGAAACGAGAAAGGTTGGAGGTCTTTGATTGCATCGATGGACAAAAAAAAATGTAAGAAAAAAACTACAAAAAGAACCCCAAAAACGATATAAATTTGGTCTTGGTGTAATGGTGGCAGAACTAATGTAGCTGATTATTTATACCGCACGGTGAACACCGATATACATAAATACATGCCAGAACTGAAGATTTTCTTAATCTTGCCTCTAGAAATAAAATGTAATACAAAGCAATAAAAATGTTACATGTTTCCAAAAATTGAATTAATGAAGACTAGACTTCACCTCTCAAAAAACAATTTCCCACAGAGCTCCGTCGGTGGAAAAATAAAAAAAAGTTATGGCTCGTGGAATGCAGCGCTGAAAAAAACTGTAAAGTAAGTTGGTCATAAAAGTGCAAACAGGCTTGGACACTAAGGGGTTAATAAAAGGGCCATTTAGAGCTTCCTGCAGCCACCACTAGAGGGAGCTCACTGAATGTAGATTACACTGTATACATAGTAAGCTCCCCAGCTCCCTCTAGTGGTGGTTCCAAGCAACCAGAATTTTCAGAGTTTAACTATATCTATGCAGGGGGTTTGGAGCTCTGACCGCTATAAAAATATATTAGGAAATGAATCAGCGCAGAACGCTGGACCTAAAAACACCGGCCCCTACTTATGAATGGGTTTCTGACCGATTCGTGTATAAAACCGCGCCAGGGGGATTTATACAGATTTACAAATAGTTGATTCAACAAGCTAGACACCTCCACCGTCCCCCCCCCCCCCCAAAAAAAAAGTGGGCATTGCAAGCCTTGGAGACACTTAGGCTAATTTCACATGGGCAAGTGCGATATCAAACCTTGAAAGTCAGTCTGATTTCGCGGTCGTCAACATGCGACTGTTTTTGTATCAAACTCGCCTTACATCACTTAAATGGGGTAAAATCGTATTGCGTGCCCCCAGCGTGTGGTGCGATGCCGCCGCTGGCCCCATTGGAAACAATAGGCGATGCCATGTGCGGGCACGGCTAAAGATAGGACATGCCACGATTTTTTTCCTGCATCGTTCCTGTTTACGAGTCCATTCAAAAGACTGGGGTTCATAGTAATGCGAGGTTTGTGTGTCTCACAACGCACAAGTATCACGCGAGAATCTCGGCCGCGTGAAACCGGCCTTACGAAGCGTTATTACAAGAAAGTGCTAATAAAAATCTAACGAAAGTTGATATAAATGAAGTAGCCTCTGGCGCAAATTTTTGGAGTGCGCTCGTTGTGACGCATTTTGGAGCGCAAGTCCAAGTACTTAGATTTTTTTCCTCTAAATATTGCCCCTTTTTGGTTTTTTTACGGTAATTCTGACTGTTGAATACAATAATTGGAGCAAAACATATTTTGGCGCGCAGAATGTTGGCGCTCGCAGTCGGGCTCTGCAGAGATTGGGGCATTGTGTGGCACAAAATAAACTACATGGACGGGTTGGATTTTTCCTGTTTTTGCCCCCATTTTATGTGTTAATGATTATTTTTTTTATAATGGTACATAAAGCAGAATTTGTGGCGCATTATTGGTCACACAGCGCCGCTACGTCTGCACCACAAATTCCTATTTTTGATGCAGCATAATTTATGCCAAATTTATACTTTTGCCAATTTGGTGCAATTTAGGACTGTCGAGTTCTAAACAGATGTGCATGGAACAGAATGCGGGAGAGCGCCCCCCGATGGGAATCAAAGGGCTTTTAGCATCACATATTCCGCATATGAAAAATACCTCGTGTGACGTCACTCGGTCACTCGCTGCTTTTTTTGCATGGGGAAACATTGGGGTTCCCCTTTTACTATGAATGCAGGAAATTGTGTTATTGTGGAGCAGTAAAGTATAACAGGCTTGTGGATGACGCACTGTTATGGGGGATCTGAGGAGGTCACACTGTTATGGGGGATCTGAGGAGGTCACACTGTTATGGGGGATCTGAGGAGGTCACACTGTTATGGGGGATCTGAGGAGGTCACACTGTTATGGGGGATCTGAGGAGGTCACACTGTTGTGGGGGATCTGAGGAGGTCACACTGTTATGGGGGATCTGTGGAGGACACACTGTTATGGGGGATTTGAGGAGGTCACACTGTTATGGGGGATCTGAGGAGCTCACACTGTTATGGGGGATTTGAGGAGGTCACACTGTTATGGGGGATCTGAGGAAATCACACTGTTATGGGGGATCTGAGGAGGACACACTGTTATGGGGGATCTGAGGAGGTCACACTGTTATGGGGGATCTGTGGAGGACACACTGTTATGGGGGATTTGAGGAGGTCACACTGTTGTGGGGGATCTGTGGAGGACACACTGTTATGGGGGATCTGCGGATGACACACTGTTATGCGGGATCTGGGGATGACACACTGTATGGGGAATCTGCGGATCACACACTGTATGGGGAATCTGCGGATCCCACACTGTATGGGGGATCTGCGGTTGACACACTGTTATGGGGGATCTGCGGATGACGCACTGTTATGGGGGATCTGCGGTTGACACACTGGTATAGGGATCTGTGGATGACACAATGTTATGAGGAGATCCGTGGATGGCGCACTGTTATAGGGGATCTGTGGATGGCCCACTGTTATAGGGGATCTGTGGATGGCCCACTGTTATAGGGGATCTGTGGATAGCGCACTGTTATAGGGGATCTGTGGATGGCCCACTGTTATAGGGGATCTGTGGATGGCCCACTGTTATAGGGGATCTGTGGATGGCGCACTGTTATAGGGGGATCTGTGGATGGCCCACTGTTATAGGAGATCTGTAGATGGCCCGCTGTTATAGGGGATCTGTGGATGGCCCGCTGTTATAGGGGATCTGTGGATGGCCCGCTGTTATAGGGGATCTGTGGATAGCGCACTGTTATAGGGGATCTGTGGATAGCGCACTGTTATAGGGGATCTGTGGATGGCCCACTGTTATAGGGGATCTGTGGATGGCGCACTGTTATAGGGGATCTGTGGATGGCCCACTGTTATAGGGGATCTGTGGATGGCCCACTGTTATAGGGGATCTGTGGATGTCCCACTGTTATAGCGGATCTGTGGATGGCCCACTGTTATAGGGGATCTGTGGATGGCCCACTGTTATAGGGGATCTGTGGATGGCCCGCTGTTATAGGGGATCTGTGGATGGCCCGCTGTTATAGGGGATCTGTGGATGGCCCGCTGTTATAGGAGATCTGTAGATGGCCCGCTGTTATAGGAGATCTGTAGATGGCCCGCTGTTATAGGGGATCTGTGGATGGCCCGCTGTTATAGGGGATCTGTGGATGGCCCACTGCTATAGGGGATCTGTGGATAGCGCACTGTTATAGGGGATCTGTGGATAGCGCACTGTTATAGGGGATCTGTGGATGGCCCACTGTTATAGGGGATCTGTGGATGGCCCACTGTTATAGGGGATCTGTGGATAGCGCACTGTTATAGGGGATCTGTGGATGGCCCACTGTTATAGGGGATCTGTGGATGGCCCACTGTTATAGGGGATCTGTGGATGGCGCACTGTTATAGGGGATCTGTGGATGGCCCGCTGTTATAGGAGATCTGTAGATGGCCCGCTGTTATAGGGGATCTGTGGATGGCCCGCTGTTATAGGGGATCTGTGGATAGCGCACTGTTATAGGGGATCTGTGGATAGCGCACTGTTATAGGGGATCTGTGGATGGCGCACTGTTATAGGGGATCTGTGGATGGCCCACTGTTATAGGGGATCTGTGGATGGCCCACTGTTATAGGGGATCTGTGGATGGCCCACTGTTATAGGGGATCTGTGGATGGCCCACTGTTATAGGGGATCTGTGGATGGCCCGCTGTTATAGGGGATCTGTGGATGGCCCACTGTTATAGGGGATCTGTGGGTGATATACTGTTATAGGGGATCTGTGGGTGATATACTGTTATAGGGGATCTGTGGGTGATATACTGTTATAGGGGATCTGTGGGTGATATACTGTTATAGAGGATCTGTGGGTGATATACTGTTATAGGGGATCTGTGGCTGATATAGTGTTATGGGGGATCTTCTGATGATGTAGTGTTATGGGGGATCTTCTGATGATGTAGTGTTATGGGGGATCTTCTGATGATGTAGTGTTATGGGGGTGTGTGGATAATACACTGTTATGGGGATCTGTAGTTTGCACACTGCATGGACTACTATATGCTTAGTGACCTCCAGTACATTGTCAGTCTAGTTACCTGCAAGCTCCCAGTCTACAGCCTAGAACAGGACATTGCCGCAGCCACCCCTCACCATCACTATGCCCGGCGCTGTGTACATGTATGTACGAGTCTATGCCAGCACTTGGCACCTCCGCAGCCAAGGGAAACACCAGCTCTCACTCCTCCCCCCGGAGCCGCCACTTGGTCGCGTCCTCCTCCCGCTGTCAGTATATAAGGCTGCGCGCTCGGCTGTCCGCACTGTGAGTTATCCAGGGGGGTGTGCGTACTGCAGGCTGCACCATGAAGACCATCATCGCTGCCTACTCCGGGCTGCTGCGGGGTGAGCGCGGGCACCTGCTGGCACTGCCAGCCTTGTCACTTCTCTGTATTACCGCCTGCATCGCATTAGAATATGGCTTCATTTGCAATGAATTAACACTGAGCTGCTAATTAGTAATTGCGCGGATGCAGCTGATTGATGATTGTTACATTGTTGCATTGCTTGTTCCATCATCAGCCCCTCTATAATATAATGTTATGGTTATTTGTATATTATAAGCTTATAATGATCTACAGACATAACTGCAAACCTTGATGTCTGCCATCATTTTACTAAATGACTATTGCCAGCTGCTGATATACTAGAGCACAGGCCTAATGTCAGTGCCTTGTCTGCAGAGCTTACAATCTAATGGACAGGAGGGGTCATAAATGTGCAGGATATGACTGTATTGGGGTGCAGCCCTGATATAAGGGCATTCAGGATAACTGCTGGTCTATAGATGTAGCAGAGCTGGTTGGCACGTTGGGGACCTTTCACACGGGACGAAATGGGCTGCATGACCCCCTGCAAGCCGCAGTAAATTATGCATCAAAATCTGCAGTCAGAACTGTGGCATTCCGCAGCTGCTGATCTGCATCCTGTATGAAAGGGCCCTGATTTAATCATTTAATCGTTAGCTGTCCACACTGAGGGGGAATTCTGCAGATTTGCATTTGTTTTTTAGGATAGTCGTTCTGTAAAAGCACCCTTCTACGTGGGCTGATAAGTCATTCTGTGCATCCAGCAGTATGATTATCCTTCTGTGTAATGCATGCTTTGACTGAGCGACCATCGTCCGTGTGATCAGGCAGTTATCATTTATGCACGACTGCCTGTTTACTCTGAATGGGGGGGGGGGGGGGGGTGCTGGAATGATCACTAAAGGCAACAGGTATGATCATTGTTGGGCATCTGCGCCCGACAGTCATTCTGTGTAAAAGGGTGCTTAGTTTGCACCCTGTGGCTCTCCAGCACAGGTGAAACCACAGTGCATGCTGGGAGTTGCAGTTTCAGCCCAGCTGGATGGCCGCAGGCTGCAAGTTGCTGCACTACAGGGGCAGTTGGTCAGCACTGGGTAAGTCTGTATGTAAGGGGCATGATGCTTATGTCTGAGGATGGTAATGCTGTGGGAAGATGGGCAGAGGCTGGAGCCTTTCATGGAGGGGGGAGAAAGAACTTCTTGAGTGCTGCCTGTAATACTGTATGAAGGCCTCCTAGTTTATCTCTACTGACTGGGTCCGTAAATGAGGCCTGATCCATTATAATACATGTTACCTGTCCTGCCCTCCTCTACGGGCTCGTGGCATCTACTATATCCCTTGTACAGCTTCATCATAATGTAACAGTTTTACAACTTTTTTTTTTTTTTTACAACTTATCACCTTTTTCAAGATCTCTGCTTGCTTTCAGTGTATGACAATATTCTTGTTTACACCCACGGGCCTAGAAGCTGTCTGGCCCTAATATTTCTCAAGCTGAGGGTTTGTTACAATTGTATCCAGTCCAGACAACCCTCTGCACTCCAGATTGATACATTGTAACAAACCATCAGCACAGGAAGATGTGTGCTGGTTATGTGCTTACCTCAGACCATTGGATACAGTTGTAATAAGACATCAGTTGTGTATTGGCTCTATGTATGTTACGTGTGGACAGCGCCTTGATGGTCCTAGTTCACATGCAGCAAAAAACCTTCAGATCTCCTAATCCACCAAAAGTTGGAGAGCGGCACATGGAAACAGAATGTCCCCCAAAATAGGAAATGATGGGGGTGAAGACAATGCTGGAATAGTAGCTGTGCGCTCAGATAGGAGAGTGATGATTAAATGGCGATCTTGAGTACTCACTCTGAGGGAAGGGGGGCTCCCCAATGTAGCCATACTGGGGTGTCGCCTCCTCCCCTGGAATCCTGAGAGAACCTTTCAGGTCACTAGGAGCTTATCCTCAGTCCAGATTGACACCATCAGCAAACGATAGTCGTTTCTTCATTCTTCTCAAAGACACCGTGTACAAAGATAGATGCACTCAAGATCACTATTTAATTATCATTCTCCTATCTGAGTGAGCAGCTACTATTCTAACATTCTCTATGTATGTTGCTTTTCACTGACAGCAAGCAGATATCATGACCATAAACGGAAGTCATCTACCTGTAGCTGCAACATGGATACAGCTGAGTTGTTTCGTGACTTTTGTGGTGACAAGAACGATCAGTCATGTGAATGTAGTTGCTCCCTCATATCTCCATAGGTTGCACCATTACATACACGGCTCTGCTACATTTATACATTGAGTTTCCACCCAGGCTATATATGGGGGACCTTGTTTGTAATCAACTGACACAAGAGCTGTGGGTTTTTCCAATTAGCCGGTTGAGTTCATTTTAGAGGGGTGTTTCATCTTGGGTGCTTGACATCCCCATCTGGTAAGCGGTAAATGTGCCAGCATGATATTATATTAATGTGCAGGTGCAGAGGATTGTCTGCTCTGAATCCGGTAACACTTTATATGTAGAATAACTGTACGGTACATTCAAAATAGAGTCACTGTGTACTGATCCTGAATTATCCCCCAGAGCTGCACTCACTATTCTGCTGGTGGGGTCACTGTGTACATACATTACTTATCCTGTACTGATCCTGAGTTACATGCTGTATTATACTCCAGAGCTGCACTCACTATTCTGCTGGTGGAGTCACTGTGTACATACATTACTTATCCTGTACTGCTCCTGAGTTACATCTTGTATTATACCCCAGAGCTGCACTCACTATTCTGCTGGTGGGGTCACTGTGTACATACATTACTTATCCTGTACTGATCCTGAGTTACATCCTGTATTATCCTCCAGAGCTGCACTCACTATTCTGCTGGTGGAGTCACTGTGTACATACATTACTTATCCTGTACTGCTCCTGAGTTACATCCTGTATTATTCTCCAGAGCTGCACTCACTATTCTGCTGGTGGAGTCACTGTGTACATACATTACTTATCCTGTACTGCTCCTGAGTTACATCTTGTATTATACCCCAGAGCTGCACTCACTATTCTGCTGGTGGAGTCACTGTGTACAGACATTACTTATCCTGTATTATACTCCAGAGCTGTACTCACTATTCTGCAGGCTTCAGAGCTCAAATCTCACAGCCTGCCATTCTTGTTCAGTGTCTCATCTTTTCATACAAGGTACTGTAGAGTAGTTTGATATAGGGGAGACACTAGCTGCCCCTCTGCATACGAGTTCAGTTATGTTCTTAAAGGGGAAACTGTCAACAAACCTGCTGACTGTTTCTGATAGCCCCAATTCCAGTTGTGTTACTGAGGTCTGCTCTACCTGTGTGATGTGTCTTCGGTTCCTGCCACCATAAATATTTACAGGTTGTTCCGTTCTTAATGAGACCTCATGAAATAAACAGCGGTGCTCAGTTACATGGCGGTCAGTGATCTGTGGGATTTCAAGGGCGCTATGTATCTTTGTGCCATGGAGCGGATCCCATCATGGGCCAGGAGGGCTGGCAGAGCTGTATGAGGGTCCGGCCGCTGCAGGCAGCAGAACCCACTTGTTGGTCCGCTGGACTCGCTGCTCCTGCAGGGTCTGCCACTATTTAATGAGTAGTCCGAGTTTTACATGAAGTCCTTCAGGTCTCTGGCTGCGCTGACCGGCTGGCACTGAAATGGTCCTGCTGAAATATGCAGCAGATAAGCTGATCAGGAAGGTTTGTGCCGCCGAGTCCAATGTGTCAGGTCTCCGGCCGTGTCCCTACATAACACCGCCGGTCTGCGGGGATCACGCAGGGAGCTTACACACAGGATGGCGCAGAGGCGGATTTTGTCAATTGGCGCTGATTCTGTTGCATTTAACTGCAGAACGTCTTACGGAATCTGTGTGGTTTTATATGACTTACATCTCCTGTATGTTAGAAAAGTGCAACTAAAACTCCACAAGACGTCCTTTAATTCTGCAGCGGAAAGCTCTTATACAGCAGGGGTTAATCTCGCAGTCGCCAAGTAAAGATGTGCAGATTTTAAAGGAATTCAATCCCCGCAGGGACCACATTGTGACGCACTGATTCCTTCACGTGTGAAAGGTCCCTCCGGCTCTGGTCACATCTGTGCTCTGACTGTCGGCTCAGAAGTCCTCGACAGCCGGACCGGCGACTAGCGCTTTTACACAGGCGCAAAAGTCATTCTCTGCATGGAGGTAGAGCATGCTGGGGATCACTCCTGACGCCCGCCTCCATTCGCAGCAAGGGGGGCGCTCAAACACTGCGGGGCTCCTGTTTAGGTGGTCTGACGATCTCTTGACTCAGTCAACCAAGCAGCTCAGCGCTCTGTTGGCAGCTGGTTGCACATGTGGCGACCATCGCCTGAATTTACAGTTTCGGCAATTGTGGCCCCTTGTAATGGCAGCTTTAGGGATAGAAAAATGGAAACCCCTTAACATTTTTAGGGTTCTTTTTCGTCAGATTTCTGTCTTTCATGGAAAATAAATGAATAATCTGCAGAATTTCCGCATTGACGACCTTGTCCGTTTGCACCATTAATGTGGATTTTCACTAGAAATCCGCAGCTGACTTCAGGCTGCGCTGCGCTCCCTCCACCTCCCAATGCTGCACCCCAGCAACCGCTGCTGAGCACCACCGCCGGTCATGGAACGTGGAAGTGACCTTACATGGCGGCGCGTCATGTCGGGCGGTGAGGAGGAGCGCTGCAGCTGACTGAGTCAAAATCCACAGCAGTGGTGCCGATCCTGACGGAGTATTTGATGTGGAAATGTGATGGACTCTCCGCTGCAGAAAACATCAAAGGGGATGGACTTTGCACCAAATGATGGAAAGTGTTCGCTGCAGACACTCTGAACATCCTCTTGGTAATCTGCTGCAAAGGGGTTGTCTGGTTACCGGATTACATGGCTGACTAGTAAAACGGATATATTTACCCCTCTGCAGCCGCTGGGATCCTGGCATTAGTTGTGACCACTGCAGCCAATGGGCATCACATTCCCAAACTCCTAGCACTGTGGTGCTTAGGATGTGAGCACTGATGCGGCAGCCTCTTGATCCTCCGTAGTTTGCTCTAGCGCCCCCTTAATAGGCAGCTTTTTTTTGTTTTTTTGTTTTAAATTCCAGTTTAGGTCTTTTGAAAATCTTCATGTCTCCTGTAAAACCTAGATCTCCTCCATTCACATCCAAAGCTGCATTCAGTAACCACCTGGTTATCCATGCAGATCTAGTTCCTGTATAGAGGAGATGCAATGCATTATAAGCTAGCTGTAAGGGGTTTGGTGCCCTCTAGACAGATTCCCAGCTGTAAACGCAGCTCTGGATGTAACTGGAGTAGAACATAAACTATGAAGCGATTAGGCTTGGTGCAGTGACATGAAGCAGAACTGAGAACCTGAGCGGTGGAATGAATGAGCTGTTTATTGGCGACTGGTAAGTTAATTTGCAGGAGGAGAGGAATAATTAAACTAATTAGGCCTTTGTGTCTTTCCAGGGACCGGATCCAGCATCCTCTCCACGGTGTACGATCTGCCATCCATCCCCTGGCTGTCCAAGTCTCAAGTAGAAAGACATCTTCAGATCATCTCCGTCTTACAATGGGTCCTCAGCTTCCTTGCATTGGGTAAGATCTATGGCCAATGCTACGAGGTAATGAGGGGTTAAATATCTGCTTATGAGTTTATAATCTTCTGTGTATTACAGGGGTGGCCTGCACCATGATCCTCCTCTACATCTTCTGTACAGACCTCTGGCTCCTCGCTGCTTTATATGTGGCCTGGCTGGTGTTCGACTGGAACACGCCAAATAAAGGTGAGATTTATGTAATCACTGATCCTGAGTTACATCCTGTATTATACTCCAGAGCTGCACTCACTATTCTGCTGGTGGAGTCACTGTGTACATACATTACTTATCCTGTACTGCTCCTGAGTTACATCCTGTATTATACTCCAGAGCTGGACTCACTATTCTGCTGGTGGAGTCACTGTGTACATACATTACTTATCCTGTACTGATCCTGAGTTACATCCTGTATTATACTCCAGAGCTGCACTCACTATTCTGCTGGTGGAGTCACTGTGTACATACATTACTTATCCTGTACTGACCCTGAGTTACATCCTGTATTATACTCCAGAGCTGCGCTCACTATTCTGCTGCTGGAGTTACTGTGTACATACATTACTTATCCTGTACGGATCCTGAGTTACATCCTGTATTATACTCCAGAGCTGCACTCACTATTCTGCTGGTGGAGTCCCTGTATATACATCACTGATCCAAAGTTCAAATTTCTTCACATTTTCAATAACTCTGCCTGTCAGTGAATTAAAAACTCTAATGGCTTTCGGCCTGTAGCTCATGATAACGGAGCTTCAATCCCTCTTGGTTTAGTTATCTGTCCCTTTTTTTTTAATATTTCGTATCTTGAACCCTTTGCAGCTGGCAGACGATCCTTGTGGGTGAGGAACTGGGCCGTGTGGCGTTATTTCAGGGACTACTTTCCTATACGGGTAAGTGTTTCTATGGACTGCAGAGCTTTGATGTCTATTTTATCCCAGGGGTGCCCCAATCTCTGCTGGAGGCAAAGTGTGAGATGTTCCGCACGCAAAGCAAAAGATTGAGACTTATCTGAAGGAACATAGTAATGGTGATTCCCATGGTGGCCCCTGTAGTAATGGTGATTCCCATGGTGGCCCCTGTAGTAATGGTGACTCCCATGGTGGCCCCTGTAGTGGACCTTCAGGCAGGATCCCAACACCAAGCAGTTCTCACTTGGTCCATAGCTGAGGCCCGGGGTGCTGCTGTAATCTGACTCCTGACCTATTTTCTGGCCCCCTCCACTCCCAGCTTTGGAGCTGCATATCGGCTGGTGTCTGAATGCAGGTACCACAGACATCAGATGGGTTAAGGGTCATAGTTTCGGTGCTGCCCCAGTGCCCACTGCCAGATTGGAGCTAAAGACCTGAGGGAGCTTAGTGTCTGTCAGGTTGCTGTCCACTCTGTTTGCAGCTGGAAATTTTTTTAGTGGCTGTTAGTATGGCCAGTAAAAAAAAATCCCAGCCTTGATATTTGACCAGATGGTAGCCCGACTGCCACCCTTCTGGGGTTTTGCCGAACGCCGCCTGAGGCAGCAGGCTTAGGTTGCCTCATGGTAGGGTGTCTCTGCTGTCACTGCATTGTTGCTGTGGTTTCTCAGTACATTGTGGCGATGCAGGAATTGTGCTCCGGACATCGTGTCATCACTTGGCTTGGATTAATGAAATGTTTGGTCCAGTGTCACCAGTAGAGCAAAGTGTGATTGTTCTCACTAACAGAAACCAAGGAGTCTTGAGGATATGATACCTTTCAATGGCTAACAAAAATGCATGATATCGCGAGCCTTTGAACCTCTCAGGATTGATCCTCAGGCATAATACTTTTTCTTGGGTTTATGTCCAGAGGCCATAATGACCCTCTACAATGGCACCATGGATAGTAATGGCATCCTCTGTATTTGGTCTTACTGAATCCCTATCAGTCTTGTCCACCCCCATGTTGGGCAGAGGAGGAATAACCCATTGTCTGTAGCAATAAGACTTCCAGTTGACCCTTCGTTGACTTGTGATGTTGGGTGTGACATCAGGACTTTGTTTTAGGACTTTGACTCAAACTCCCTGGCTGAGTAACAAGTCTTATCTGACACAATTACAGCAGTGAACTTTGTGATGGCAGCTGATAGGACTCCATAGATGGTGGATCTTAAGGTCTTTGGTCATGGCTGCTTCACGTGCCTTTATTATAGGTTACTAGGCAGCAGGTATAAGCTGCCAACTGGTGCCACTAATGTTTAGACTTCGGACCGTTGAGTAAATGCCAACTTGTGGACTGGTCTGAGCTTGTCCTATCTTTATCTTCCAGCTGGTGAAAACTCATAACTTGCTTCCAAGCCGCAACTACATCTTCGGCTACCACCCCCACGGTATAATGTGTCTTGGGGCATTCTGCAACTTTGGTACGGAAGCCACCGGTGTCTCCAAAAAGTTCCCTGGTATTAAGCCGTATCTCGCCACATTGGCCGGGAACTTCAGAATGCCGGTTCTAAGGGAGTACCTGATGTCTGGAGGTAAGGTCTGACTCCTTGGGTGGAGAACAACATAAGATTATCCAGTCATTGCCTGGACTGAATAGTAGGGAGTTGTACTATGCACTCTTGTCCACTGCTGGTATCTAGTTCACCATCCTCGCCCTGCAGGTAGTTAGCAGCACAATAGGAGTATGGTGTTGGCCTATTAACCCCCCCCCCCCCCCCCTTCCCCCCACTCCAGCAGTTTAGGACCAGTTTTGCTCATTCTTCAGAACAAGGACATTGGATGAACCGAGCACATCCTATCTTAAGCTGCAGTTCTATCGAGGCTACTGATGTGCGTTTGGTGTCACTTGAATGCTAAGATTCTTCAATCACCTTTAGCTCCATTTCAACCCATTGGCCCTTCATGATTACATGGAGGGACAATGAAATCAGAGGGAGCACCCCCCTCCCTCTGAACCATTTACATGCCATGATGAACATTGCAGCATGTGAGGGGTTAACAGCAGGGATTGCTGTCCTCACTGATCCCTGCTGGTGCAGCAGGAGGCTGGTTGTTGGTCACAGCTGACTCCTGCTGCAGATGGCACAGGTTCAACTTCTGACACTGCCATCTATAGGATGTAAATGTATATCCATTTGCAGAAACTGACTTTCAGCCAACATGTAAAACCAGCGCTACTCTTGTCAGCTTGTGCCAGGTATTTTGCCTCGTTTTAGTTGAGTGTTGCAATACCAGACACAGCCTGTGGGCAACAGTGGTGCTGTTTCTAGGGGGAAAAGGGCAAACCCTTCATTCTTGACCTGGACACCCCTTGAATTGTCAGATTTGGACCTTATGGGATTTTTGTTGCATAGTCCCACGGCAGGTGACCTCCAACACGTATTTCCTGCGCCCTCCTGCTGATCGTGGTCGATCATGGAAATGAGCCTTTAACATAAACTAAAATAGCCGAGCGTTGACTTTCCAGCCGTGGCTTTATTCCAGTGTGTCCAGCATTACAGCGAATGAGTCTTGCCAGACTTTCTTCTGCTTGACGATTGACTGCTCCAAGGTCATGGCTTGCTGGAAGGTCTGACATTGACTTGCAGGAATGCTGCCTTCCAATAGGTGGTGCTGTAGGGCATTGTTCCATCTTCCCACATACAAGGTCATGGAAGGAACGGTCATGATCTAATAGAACAGAGCGCTGATTGACCTCAGTCTGCAGCCGGACACAGACTTGAGAAACTCCTTTCTGTTGCTCCTTGTGGAAATGGAATTCATGTGTAATGCATCTCAGTGGGGGCAGGAGGGGAGAATTTGGCAGGGTGGGGGTGTTACTGGGCTCATAAAAGTAACAAGTAGTAATCTCCTTGTGGCCGTGAGACTTCCAACAATTCTGTTAATCTGAGGATAATGCAAAAAATGTGCCGAAACTTGAGAGCTGCTTGAGATCCCACTGCTGCCCCCCGGTGGCTGAAAATAAACTGACTAAATGCTGCTAATTTATCTTGACAGGAATCTGCCCAGTGAACCGCAACACCATAGACTACATCCTGTCCAAGAACGGGACCGGCAATGCTGTGGTGATAGCGGTTGGAGGGGCTGCAGAGTCCCTGGACTGCCAACCCGGTAAAAACACCGTGACCCTAAAGCAGAGAAAAGGATTTGTGAAGATCGCATTGCAGCATGGGTAAGAGGGAAAGGCTAACCGAGGCCACCTACTGTCAGATCAGCAATAATGCATGTAGAGGGTAGTATTATAGTAGTTATATACTTGTACATAGGAGGCAGTATTATAGTAGTTATATACTTGTACATAGGGGGCAGTATTATAGTAGTTATATTCTTGTACATAGGAGGCAGTATTATAGTAGTTATATTCTTGTACATAGGGGCAGTATTATAGTAGTTATATACTTGTACATAGGCGGTAGTATTATAGTAGTTATATACTTGTACATAGACGGTAGTATTATAGTAGTTATATACTTGTACATAGACGGTAGTATTATAGTAGTTATATACTTGTACATAGGGGGCAGTATTATAGTAGTTATATTCTTGTACATAGGGGGCAGTATTATAGTAGTTATATTCTTGTACATAGGAGGCAGTATTATAGTAGTTATATACTTGTACATAGACGGTAGTATTATAGTAGTTATATTCTTGTACATAGGGGGCAGTATTATAGTAGTTATATTCTTGTACATAGGAGGCAGTATTATAGTAGTTATATACTTGTACATAGACGGTAGTATTATAGTAGTTATATTCTTGTACATAGGGGGCAGTATTATAGCAATATTCTTGTACATAGGGGGCAGTATTATAGTAATCTTGTACATAGGGGGCAGTATTATAGTAGTTATATTCTTGTACATAAGAGCAGTATTATAGTAGTTATATTCTTGTACATAGGGGGCAGTATTATAGTAATATTCTTGTACATAGGGGGCAGTATTATAGTAATATTCTTGTACATAGTAGGTAGTATTATAGTAGTTATATTCTTGTACATAGGGGCAGTATTATAGTAGTTATATTCTCGTACATAGGAGCAGTATTATAGTAGTTATATTCTCGTACATAGGGGGCAGTATTATAGTAGTTATATTCTTGTACATAGAGGGCAGTATTATAATAGTTATATTCTTGTACATAGGGGGCACTATTATAGTAGTTATATTCTTGTACATAGGAGGCAGTATTATAGTAGTTATATTCTTGTACATGGGGGGCAGTATTAGAGTAGTTATATTCTTGTACATAGGGGGCAGTATTATAGTAGTTATATTCTTGTACATAGGAGGCAGTATTATAGTAGTTATAGCCTTGTACGTAGGGGGCGGCATTATAGCAGTTATAGCCTTGTACATAGGGGGCGGCATTATAGCAGTTATAGCCTTGTACGTAGGGGGCGGCATTATAGCAGTTATAGCCTTGTACGTAGAGGGCGGCATTATAGCAGTTATAGCCTTGTACGTAAGGGGCGGCGTTATAGCCTTGTACGTAGGGGGCGGCATTATAGCAGTTATAGCCTTGTACGTAGGGGGCGGCATTATAGCAGTTGAAGTCATATTCTGTGTCAGTGCCTGTTGTAATTTTCCAATGGCTGCAGCTCAACATTCCTCTGGCAGCCACATAAATGTATGTATTTCTCCACAGGGCTGACCTTGTTCCAGTCTATTCCTTTGGGGAGAATGAGGCTTACAAGCAAGTTGTCTTAGAAGAAGGCTCTTGGGGTCGATGGATACAAAGAAAGTTCCAGAAGTATGTGGGATTTGCCCCATGTGTTTTCCATGGTTGTGGGTTCTTCTCCGCTGATAGCTGGGGTTTGGTGCCCTATGCCAATCCCATCTCCACTGTAGGTGAGTGAGCAATATGTAGAATATATTGTGATGTTAGTGCTTCATTTGTGTATATCCCAGACCTCTTAAGACCCGACTGGTCTGAGATTAGAGCAAGTGCTCTGCTTAGAATGCAACCATGAAACCAATGAGTTCCTATCTCTTCCCCAAGGCAGAAGTGTCTACCAATCATTACACTGTGCTGCATGGGGGACAATAGTTGGGTTTTCAAATCTGCAACCTTGTGGTCACCAACTGGCTGAAGGAGCAGAGTGGGAAAAATTAACTTGTGGCACATAATGCCGGCTGTCCAGGATCACCCACGATTACATACTAGACCAGGGTGGTGAAACTATCTAGTGTGAGCAAAGCAATCAAGGGGTCTGCATCCCAGCCGGAGCATAAGCGAGCATGTAATGTGGTAAATGGTGCATTATGTGATGTGCAGAGCTCAACCCAAAAGTTCTCTGTACTGTTGACCATTGAGATTCAGTGTGGTGGCGCTATACGTACACTAACGGCAGGCATGGGCAGCAGATACTTCACCAGATACTTCACCATATATTAGTGACTGCCTGTAGACTTTGTTCCTCTGCTTACAAGTTCCCCTTAAGTCATAATGTACATGGTTGACCTAACTATTGGGACACACACGTGGTGACTGATGGTAGCACATGGATATGGCGTTCTAAATTGGCTTGATCTGGATTTTAAGTTTGCTAATGAAGTTTCCAGACATTCTGCTCCTCCACACTGTGCTGTATGACCTGGTGCTTGGTCATGTTGGTGGAGACATGGAGCTGTACCCAAGTATTACCACCGGGTAGGTGATGCCACATTCTGCAGAATGTCTCCATACCCATTGGTGTTGAGGGTGGACTTCACTATAATCAATGGCCCTAGAACGCTCTCCAAACTTCACTGTTGGGACGATGTAGTCACATGGGAACCACTTTTTAACCAACTGCCACACCCAAATGCAACCATCTGATTGGTGTACTGTGACTCATCTGTCCAAAACTTGCTTTCAGTCCGACGCTCCGAGCCCCATTGTAGGTGCCACTATGCATTCACTGCTGTTATGTGTGCCACCACTCGTCCATGGTAACCCTTCCCATGCCATTCCCTACGGATGGTTCTCGTACTGATGGATGTTCCAGTGTCCTGTGAGACCCCCTGAGCGAGGGCAGACTATGTGTGTGATGTATTAACAGCTCCTACAAGGCTACTGTGTAGTAGCTCAATGAAGACTGCAGAGGGCACTACAAGATGTCCCACCATTATGGCAATCACAGCAGCCTATGGGTTTCTTTGACCATTAGAAAGAAGTGCCCCAGGGTAGATAATGGCATAAAAAATAAAATGACTATTCTTAGCCTTTCCCTATGGCTCCAGGTTCTGATACAGGAAGTGACGGCTTCACGTTTGTTGCTTACATGACTGTTGCAGCCAATCGCTGGCCTTGGTAGTCATGTGCTCCTGAATGGCATGTGACTGCTGCTTCTTGACCCTTCATAGGGCTGTCAAGCTTTGTTGCATCAAAACTGACACTCCCTTAAGGAAGAATTTAAAAAAGGGGCACTGGCTACCAAATGGCAGTCAAGTAGTAGGGTATGATATAACTCTAATTCATCAACCCTTAAATATCTACATTTATTTTTTCTTCCACTACAGTTGGAGAACCCATCACTGTCCCTAAAACAAACCAGCCAAGCCAGAAGGACGTTGACCTCTACCACGGCATGTACATGACCTCCTTGCAGAAGCTGTTTGACAAGTACAAGACCAAGTTTGGGTTGTCGGAGTCAGATGTGTTGGAATTCCACTGAAGTGGCTGCTGACCATCGACCAGCAATGTTCTGTTGGAAACCTCTTATCTTGATTTCACCGACAAGCTAGCTGTTCATGAATCATCTAGATGAGCTTCGCCAGTGACCGAGCTCGATCTAATGTGTTGTCCTTTTGGACCTCTTTTAACTGATAAAGCAATCCTCGTTTCCTGGTAACGACTGCATCTGCTCATGTAACGTATCTCCACGCTTACTTGTGCAGTCATTTAGTAATGATAGATGGTTCTGGTGACAGTGAAGAGAATATGTATCTAAGGACCTTCTGGCCTCCTTATCTCCTGTACTACCCAATGACAGCCTCCAAGTACAAAGGCCTGGTCCAGAGATGTCTTCTGAATCATGATTCAGAAGCATGATGTCCAAAGACTGAAGACTGTCCCATAATACCGAAGATCCAGTTCTTGTTTCTGTTGCAGAATGTCCATAGTGGTAGAACAAGGAAGCTGGTTGACCCAACTTTCTATGTGATACCAAATTGTATACTGTGTGGAAAGGGTATTTCCTCCAAATAGCCATTATTACTTTCAGTATTGTGTTTTTAATCTGTGCCCAATTCCAGTATCTTAATCTTTAACATTTTAGTATGGCAGGACCTTCTGTCGAATGTAGATGTTGGTGCCTAATAGTAGACTCTCACCAAAGACCTCTGCTAGAAAGAATAAGTTGCCCATACAGACTTTTTGATAGGTCTAGTTTATCAGGTGACTATCAAATTCAGTGATCTCACCATAAGAATAGTGATGCAACTAATCAAAGACCAAGAAAGTCTCTGCTTTTGGCTTTGAGACAACGCTAGGCTCAGAAAAGCCATCATTGGACCGATTGACTTATGAAGGCATGACCATGGCTTAGACTTAAGCAGTTTTGTAGATTCCCATTAAGAGCTTCTCTAGCATGGTTGCCAAGAGAAGTGTCCTCATCCTAGAGCTCAACCTCCCCTCCTATTCCATCCTTTGTAGAGTAGAAGGGTGGCTTGACCCTAGGGCTGGTCACCCCTTTGCTCACATGCTAAGTAGAAGGAAAGGGCTAGACAAGGACAAGGGGGTCAACCAGAACGTCATGTGGGGGGAGTCCTTCAGCAGCACTGGCTTTGTCAGGGCATATATAGATCAGTGCCATCACAACTTTAGGTCATTAGGTTAATATTGTGTAGTAGTTGACTAATCCTGGTGCAAGGAAGCAGGCAGGACTCTCTCATGGGGATTTGGCAAAGTAAAGAATCATGGGGAAAGTTTACCTTTTTAGACTGGTAAGCCTGAAGCTCTGCACATGTTGTCTGCCCAATGTCAGGTTGCTGTTTAGGTAGAACAGCCTAAAGCGAGGGAAAGGTCTTTAGTACTAGTCTGCAGATATTCTGCTTTGCTTTTTGTCCAATATGATCCCTTTACACCATAGCCTATGCCTCTTTGGGAACAGGAAAATGTATTTGGCATCATACAAAACTAGAGCCATGTGGGTGATGGTGGCCATCGGTTCACATTTGGCTCCTCCATTTTTGCCTTTTAACCTTTTACTCTTTGCTACCCAAAATAGACCACCTTCCAATTTTGGTAGATTCTTTACCCTTTGAGTCAAACCTTTTCTGCCCTCTCTATAACTGGCACCGATATTTATATAGAACTCTAATGATGGGAGTTGGCATACTCTAAACCTCATCTTTCAGCACAAGGAGTATTTTCAACTCCCTTTATTTTTTCATAGCACAAACAATGCAAGTTGGTAGCGAACCCCAAATTTGAGGGTTAAAAACCAATATATATATTTTTTTTTCTTCCTAGATGGTGATTGGTTCACACTAGCCCAAATCTACACTGGTTTTTGCCAGTTGGAGTGGCATGAATGTATAATGCAATAGCTTTCAATTAGTGGCTCCCGAACGGTTTCAAAACTACTATACCCAGATGCAGGCTGGCAAGGCATGCTGGGAGTTGTAGTCCTGCCACAGCTGGGGACCCACTGGTTGGCGCTTGGCATGCATAGCACAAAATTGGTTCAAAAAATGTTTTTACTCTTCTCCATGAAGGATGCAAAACTTTAATGCCTTGTGCCCTTCCAATGCCCCAAAGGGGTGTTTGTGAGTTTGGTGCCAGTGTGGACCCAGCTGTAGCAACTTCCTGCCCACCAATCAGCTAGAAGAATGTTTTTAACTGAAATGTAACCTCCGTATATGAATATATTGGGAAGTGCAATTATTACCTTCTAACCGTATGATTGTAGATCAAAATGGTTTCGGCTTCTGTAATGTCTCGAGTTCTGCTCACTAGAAGCGTTTACACGACCGCCTTCTTCCCGGAGCCGATACAGTGTGATCTGTGGATGTCGGACGCACCTGTAATTATTTAATGTGCCTTGATCTGTTCTGGACTGTAGTATTTGTGTTTTCAGATGGCTTTGCTGTAATATATGCATCATTTTATTTTTGTACAAGTCGATGTAAGTAAATCTATGATCCTACAATGTCTGGAACTTTCTTCTATGGTCCGACAATGTCTGGAACTTTCTTCTATTGTCTACATGGGACCTTTCTTTAAATGGCCACTTGCCACAATGGACTTGGAGGTCAGGCAGTTGGCCAGTGCCCATAAATCAGGCAGCTAAAAGGCAAGTAGACCACCCTTCCCTCTGACTATATTGGACCCCAGCTGTGAACCTGCCCTGAACGTTTAGCTCTAGACTTTAATACTTGGTGTTTAGAGTGGCAAGTCTCCATAATGTGTGAGAAATTGGAGATGGTACAATACCTCTGCAGCGCTAACTCTTGGAAGATGGCTTCCTTTAAGTCTGATTTAAAGGGGTTGTAAACTATTGATGGCCTAGACTTGGAGTAAACCATCAATAGGAAGTCAGGTCTGCTGCCCTCCATCTCTACTAATCAGCTGTTCCTGGGTCTGGTGTACTCATGCATTCAGCTGATTTCTGCAGGAAGCAGACAGCCCTGTTCCAACAACAGTGGCCAGGTTTGGTATAACTAGCAAAGCTCCCATTGAAGTAAATAGGAACTTTGCGTGTAATACCAAGCTTCATCACTGTAGTGGGAACGGAGCTGTCTGTTTCCTGCAGGAATGCATTAGTGTGGGAATCGGCTGATCAATGGGGATCCCAGGGGGGCAAACCCCTGTTGATTTACTACCGTATGAGTGGCCTACCCAAAGAATAGACAACCTTTTTAACAGTACTTGCAGCATGATTGGGCTTTATTTAAACTTTCTCCATAAGACAAAAAACTGCACATCTGGAGGCAACTTTCTGGATTCTTGCCTCTTATCAGGGCAGATTGGGGGTTTAGGTTGGCTGGGTAAGTGGCCTTTGACTTGGGTCTGAAGTAAAGGTTAGAGTTTTTCCTTGTTGAAAGACTAAAGGCCCTTTAACATGGGCCAATCCTTTGGATTCCCGTGACCCAGCGAGAATCTGAGCAATTATCGCTCAATCTACATCTACGCCCGACTGACCAATGATGAAGAATTAGCTTGCTGCTCGTTCATCGTTCCCTCTCTCCATTCAGAAAACTAAACGATGGATCGGCCGTGAGAACCGTTATCACTTAGGTCCGCCTGCCTCCATTCATGTAATCAGGCAGTCGTGCATATGTAAAAGCCCAGGAACCATTATCACTGGGATGACCATCAGGCGTCTATGCCCAACGGCCCATTCTGTGTAAAGGCACCCTTACAGGCCTGGCAATGTTCCTCAGGGAAACGAGAGATGCAAATATTTCCTGCTGTTGCCAATTTCGAGAGCTGTAAATCAAACCAGGCGGGTCCGACCACCAATATGGACCATAACGGGCGCCCCGCTTACGACGCAGACTATGTAGAGGCACGGCACTCAAAATAAGGTTGTGGTTACAAGACTAACTTAAAGGGGTTGTCCCGCGCCGAAACGGGTTTTTTTTTTTTCAAACACCCCCCCCCCCCCCCCCCCCCCCCGTTCGGCGCGAGACAACCCCGATGCAGGGGCGTAAAGAAAGCTTACCGGAGCGCTTACCTTAATGCCCGCGCTCCGGTGACTTCTATACTTACCGGTGAAGATGGCCGCCGGGATCTTCTTCCTCCGTGGACCGCAGGGCTTCTGTGTGGTCCATTGCCGATTCCAGCCTCCTGATTGGCTGGAATTGGCACGTGACGGGGCGGAGCTACACAGAGCCGGCATCCTGCACGAGTGGCTCCATAGAAGAAAGCAGAAGACCCGGACTGCGCAAGCGCGGCTAATTTGGCCATCAGAGGCCGAAAATTAGTCGGCACCATGGAGACGAGGACGCCAGCAACGGAGCAGGTAAGTATAAAACTTTTTATAACTTCTGTATGGCTCATAATTAATGCACAATGTACATTACAAAGTGCATTAATATGGCCATACAGAAGTGTATACCCCCACTTGCTGCCGCGGGACAACCCCTTTAAGAGCAGATGTGAGTCTTCAAGTGTGAAACGCCTATTCCAATAGGGGGAGAACACAAGTGCTGCCATGTTAGGACAAAGACCCATGTGACCACGGAAGGATAATAAAGTGTCTTGTGGTGAAGAATAGATGGTGGACTTAGAATTCTTATACACCACTGATGCTGCTTCCTTATACTGAAACCTGTAGCAGTGCAGGTATATAGCACAGGCTCCCAATATAGTATATAGCTGTGTGTGTGTGTATATATATATATATATATATATATATATATAGAGCACAGGCTCCCATCATAGTGTGTGTGTGTGTGTGTGTGTGTGTGTGTGTGTGTGTATAGCAGTGAGGGTATATCGCACAGACTCCTGTCATAGTATATAGCAGTGAGGATATATAGCACAGGCTCCCAACATAGTATATAGCAGTGAGGCGATGTAGTATAGGCTCTCGTCCTAGTATATAGCAGTGCGGGTATATCGCACAGGCTCCCAATATAGTATATAGCAGTGAGTGTATATATAACACAGGCTCCCGTCATAGTATATAGCAGTGAGGGTATATAGCACAGGCTCTCGTCCTAGTATATAGCTGTGTGTATATGTATGACTCTAGTATTGACCTAATGATGGGTAAACCCCAACTAGGAGCGACAAGTCGGGCAAATACTCACATGTGCTGAAGGCTTCATTCGGTACATACTAAGACAAATGAACAAAAGTCGAATAGTAAGAATAGACTCCGAGTCCCAGATTAGAGGTCTGAGGAACTAGAGTATCCAGGATCAGATGATTCAAAGACACACCAGCAAAAAAATATCAAGAGCAAACCTCAATGGCAGAGAATCAAGCAGATCCACCATACACTACATGACCATGGCCGCAGACCATGCAACTGCTATGGGGCCCCTGGAAAGAAGGGGCCCCAGCTTGGAATGCACAATCCATTTTTCTACTGCAAGACCTTCCTCCAAAGAGAAAAGGCCTAAGGACCATTGAAAAGGCTGTGGATCTGCTTTCAATTCCTGGTCATTGTTACAAGGCTTGTATAGAGAGTCTAACATTGACATTAGGGAATGCTGCCTTCCACTAGGTGGCGCTCTGGACTTATTGTTCTATCTCCCTTATTTGGAGCTGGAAACAAACACCAGTCCCTACTGTTCTGGATGGCAAAACCAGATACCATAACAGAGGGTCTATTTAGGGTCTGCTATGGGTATTGCTATTCAATTCTATGTATGCCACGGCTTACCCCGTGTACTTTAACCCCTTCCAAACATACAGCTATACTGTATGCCCTAACTGTACATATCCCATGCTATTAAGACATATATAACGGGCTACTGCTTACGCTGTGTATAAAGCAGGCGCGAAAGCTGAGCTCACTCTATACATGCGTGGGTATCTGTAAGGGCTGCTGCCCACAAGCGTCGCGGGATACCGCGATTAAAAACCGTGCCTGCTGGTGATCGCAGAACGCCAGTCTCATTAATGCTATATAATGGAGCTCTAATGGAGATCTCCTGCGGCAAATAGAACATGCCGCGATTTATTTCACACTGCGGAAATCCGCGGTAGAATTCCGGCTGTGAGCGTTGGCCGGCAGAAAGCTATTACCGTAGCTTCAATAGAATCTAATAGCGGTGGAACTCACACAGATTTCAGCCGCGGGAAACACTGTAGAAATCCATTCGGGGGCATTCACCTTAAAGGGGTTGTCCCGCGAAAGCAAGTGGGGTCTATACACTTCTGTATGGCCATATTAATGCACTTTGTAATGTACATTGTGCATTAATTATGAGCCATACAGAAGTTATTCACTTACCTGTTCCGTTGCTAGCGTCCTCGTCTCCATGGTGCCGTCTAATTTCAGCGTCTAATCTCCCGATTAGACGCGCTTGCGCAGTCCGGTCTTCTCCCTTCTGAATGGGGCCGCTCGTGCCGGAGAGCTGCTCCTCGTAGCTCCGCCCCGTCACGTGTGCCGATGCCAGCCAATCAGGAGGCTGGAATCGGCAATGGAAAGCACAGAGCCCACGGTGCACCATGGGAGAAGACCTGCGGTCCACCGTGGGTGAAGATCCCGGCGGCCATCTTAGCAAGGTAAGTAAGAAGTCGCCGCAGCGCGGGGATTCGGGTAAGTACTATCCTGTTTTGTTTTTTTTACCCCTGCATCGGGTTTGTCTCGCGCCGAACGGGGGGGCCTATTGAAAAAAAAAAAAAAAAAACCCGTTTCGGCACGGGACAACCCCTTTAACAGCTGTGATAACGCGGATCGAGGCTGTTAACGCTTTAATGTTATTACTTCTGAGAGCGGCATCTAAATGTCCTGATTGATCAGGATCTAAATGTCAGGCATGGTCCTGCTGCACTAAGATACTTGGGATGCCATCATCGCAGGCTGGGGCCGTCTGAAGGAAGGGCTGCCATCTACATCTGCCTATTAGGATGCCTGCAGCACATCTTTAATAGGAAGTCTGTTAAATCCTGGTATAATGCAATACCATAGTATTGCACTATACTATATAAGCGATCAAATGAGAGCAGGTTCAGGTCCCGTATAAGGAGTAATATAAAAACGGCAGAGAAAAATGAGTGAAATAAAGAGTTTTTAGTTAATATAAAAATGACAAAGTTCAATAAAACATTTTTTTCCCAGCAGTCACCTAAAAAAATAAAAGTAAAAAAAATGATCTAAAAGTTGGTATCGCTGCAATCGAAAAGGTGCAATTTATTAAAATATTACGTGATTAGGCTGCATTCACACGAACGTATATTGGCTCGGTTTTCACGCCGAGACGATATACGTCGTCCTCATCTGCGGGGGGGAGGGAGGATGGAAGAGCCAGGAGCAGGAACTGAGCTCCCACCCCCTCTCTGCCTCCTCTTCGCCCCTCTGCACTATTTGCAATGAAAGGAGGCGGGGTGGGGGCAGCGCTAAGTTTCAAGAATTAGCCCCGCCCCATCCCACCTCTCCCCATTGCAAATAGTGCAGAGCGGCAGAGAGGGGGCGGGAGCTCAGTTCCTGCTCCTGGATCTTCCATCCCCCCCCCCCCCCCCCCCCCCCCCCCTGCAGATGAGGACGACGTATATCGTCTCGGCGTGAAAACCGAGCCAATATATGTTCGTGGGAATGCAGCCTGAATCCCATATCTGTCAGAAAAAAAACCCCACAGTGGTGAATCGCAATTATTTGGTCGCCCGTCTCCAAGAAAAAGAGTGAATAGAAATTGATCTGAAGGTCGTAGGCTCCCCAAAATGTCCCATTAAAAAAAAAAAAATTCAAGCCCCACACCGCCCTGGTGACGGAAAAATAAAGTTAGGAGGGGTCAAAAAATGGCGGCAGCAAGCATTTAAAAAAAATTATTTTTTTTCTTAAAGAAAGGTATTTTTTTTAACCCTTACTGTACAGAAACAAAGTGTAAATGTGTCATCGCTGCGATCGTACCGACCCGCAGAATAAGGCAACACGTCGCTTTTACTGGACCGTGAATGCCGTACAATGACTCTCTCCTCAAATGGCGCAGTTGTGTTTTTCTCCCATTTAGCCCCATTGAGTCTTCTGACACATTATACGGCTCGTCTGACGGATAACATAAATGGAAGAACGGGACCGTTTCCACATACGAAGGATCCCGTCAGGCGTTTGCTGGTGTAGATCCATGAAATGACCGTACCGGGGCTGTCATACGCATCTTCATCAGAGGGCCGTTTATAAGGGCTCGTTCACATTGGCGTATTCGCGCTCCGTATTATTGCACGCATTCGTTCCCATTGATTTGCATTGGGATATTCAGACAAACGTTTTCCACGCAGCACGTCCTGTTTATTCTCCATTACGGAGCAATATTGGCCATTGAAGTCAATGGGATTGCGTGAATACGCAGAAAATACGCCTGAGGCGGCCGCAATGTCATATGTGCCCATTCGTATTCACTGTTTTTACAAATGAGGACAGGAGAATCTACGGACCCTCTTGTGTTGTTTTGCACACATGAAGAATGCAGTGAATATGCGTGCCAAAAAACATGGTGGTCCAAATACGCGGTGAGTACGCATAGCGTGAAAACGCTGCATATTTCACGGACTGAAACTGCGACCGCCGGTGTGAATGAGCCCTGAATGTAATTCCTCCTTACACGCTCTGGCGCTCCCTGCACTATGATGGCATTTCTCCCCTTCCACCTCTTTAGCTTCCTACCTTAGCGGGTGGCCGGGTGATGGGTAAGGCTGGCAGAGCTGAGCCACCACCTATGAGCTGCTGGGCAGAGCGGTGTGGAGGTGCACTAAAGCTCATAATCTAAGATGGTTCCGCCAAGCCAAGCCCTGGCTGTGACCATGAATGTGGATAGCTGGTTCAGCCAGACCTTACTGCAGGCAGCATAAAATGACATGGGGGCCGGATTCATGCCACAGGCCTTGAGTTTGCCACATGTTGACCGGTGCCCAAAACTGTCCACAATATTCCATGTGTGGTCTGACCAGTGACTTGTAAAGAGGAAGAACAATGTTCTCATCATGTGCCCCTAGACTCTTCTGATGCACCCTATGATCCTATCTACCTTGGCAGCAGCTGCCTGACACTGGTTGCTCCAATTAAGCTTACAGTTAACTAAATCTCCCAAGTCCTTCTCCATGTCAGTGTTCCCAGTGGTTTCCCATTTAGTGTGTAATGGTGACATGTATTTCCTCTGCCCATGTGCAGAACCTCACATTTATCAGTGTTAGAGCTCTTTCACACAAGCGTATATCGGCTGCCGTTTTCACGGCCAGCCGATATATGCTACCAACATCTAACATTTGTGTGCCCATTCAGGCGGCATGGGCCCCGACGCATGTATGCCGAGGCCACCATGCCATTGCCCCTTCCCTCACCCTCACCGACTTACCTCCTCTCTGGCTGTTTGCAATGGGAGGGGCAGGGGTGGAGCTAATCTCCCGCCCCTTGTCCACAGCCAGCAATGGGAAGAGGAGGGATGGGGCGGAGCTTAGCTATACCCCATCCAGGCCCCTCCCATTGCAATCAGCTGGAGGGGAGGAGAGAAGAGGGAGGAAGTTTAGCAGTTAAGTTGCTAAACTCCCTCTCACCTCACTTCTCCGGCCGCTGTCATTGGCTCCCATGGGAGCCCATGCAGCGGCTGACGTATTCCAGTCCGAAAGATAGTTCCAGGATTATCTTTTGGGCCTGACGTAAAAGCGCCCGGCGCTATATTGGCCCGGCCAGGTGCTTTTACATCGCGGGAATACGGCCATGTGATCTGATGCATTGGAATCCAATGCATCAGATCATAGCATATATCGGCTGACCGTGAAAACAGCGGGCCGATATACGCTCGTGTGAAAGAGATCTTAAACCTCAATTACCGCTTTTCTGCCCAAGTGTCAGGTCATTAATAAATATATTAAGAAGAATGGGGCCTAATACTGCCCCCTGTGTTACCTCACTGGTAATGGTGGCCCAATCAGAGTAAATACCATTAATAGCCCACCCTGCTTTCTATCATTAACCAGTTACTTACCCGCTTACACACATTCTCGCCCAGACCAAACATTCCAATTTTATATACCAGCCTTTCATGTGGCTCAGTGTCAAACGCTTTGGAAAAATCCAGATACACAAGATCCAGTGACTCCCCGGTCCGGTCTAGAACTTACCTCCTTGGAGAAGCTGATCAGATTTGTTTGACAGGAGCAACCCCTCATAAACCCATGCTGATGATATATACATCTATTTACCTTGAGGTACTCCCAGATAACATCTCTTAGAAATGTTTCAGACACTTAAACCACAATAGAAGTTAGACGTAGCCGCCCACACTTTTCAGCTTTACTTTTTGACCCCTTTTTGAATATTAGCACCCCACTAGCTTTATGCCAATCAGTTGGAACAGATCTTATTACTATGGAGTCCTTAAATATAAGAAACAGCAATCTGTCTATCATATTACTTAATTCCTTTAAAATCCAGGGGTGCATGCCATTGGGCCTGGCGGTTTGTCTATATTAATCTTTTTAAGGCATCTCTACACTTCTTCCTGGGTTAAACTGGTGGCATTTAGTGGAGAGTTTACTTTATCACTTTGCATCTCACCTGACATTTCGTTTTTCTCTGTGAACACACTGGACACAAAACTAAGAGATTAGCTTTTTTCTCATCACCCTCTTTAATTTTTACTAGCCTCCCAGGCACTCTTCCCTTTACCCCTCCTTCTAACGGTCACCCAGTTAGCTGCCTGATCAGCCTGCACACCCATACTACCATTCACCCCCCCCCCCATCTACCCCAGCGAGTGCAGCTCAGTGACGAGCAAACTTCTTTCTATGTTGCCAATGAATCTCAGTCTTGAAAGCTGCTTGTTTTAGATCCAGGATCACACTCACATCTCGTACAACAGTATGCAGCCGGTCGGTCAAGGACTGCACAAGATGTACACTGGACGGCATTGTCAGTCATGGAGCGTATTCTAAATGGGGATCGTACAGAAAGATTACAGAAAAGGAATATATCCAAAAAGTCAAATAGATAAGCAGTAATTAAATACAAGTGTCTCTTCCAAAGTCCCTGAATCCCAAGTCACTAATCCCAAATCACACACTTAAGACACAGCACACTTAATGAGACAGTACACTTAAAATAGAGCATGCACACTCACTCAGCTCCCACACTCACTTGTATTTCCTTTATATAGCACTTACCTGTAATACTTCTGCTCCTCCTCTGTTTGGAGAGGGTGTTTTAAGAAGGCGGTGAGCTCTTTTTTTCTCTTTTTTACTTGGTTATGTATTACTATATAAAAGGGTCAGATTGCCTGCCGGTCAGGAGTCCACATGAATGGAGGCCCGGTTGGTACTCGAGTGAATGGAGCAGAAGTCGCCTGGATACACCGCTGCTCCATTCACTACAATGACAGTGCCAGAGATTGCTGAAGGGCTTGAACTCCATCATTTCTGGTTCTGTTATTGAAGTGAATGGAGTGACATTGTGCCTACATAACCTCCACTCGATACACTCAGAGATCGACGGGACCCCTTTCATTCCAGTGATTAAACCCCCATCAATCATAAAGTTATTCCTTATCCTGTAGCTAGGGGAGAACTTTATAACTTGGCACAACCCCTTAAATACTTGGTTTGGGGTCTGGAATTAATTTAAGGATCTGATATTAATTTGGGGGTGGGTGAAGGGGTTAATATATTTAGCTACACCTTTTTAAAGAAGCTACACTCCTCAAAATGGGCACATTAATTTTTGCCACCATCTGCTGCTTGAGTGTCACCCAGTAAAGATTTCTACAGGAAAGTTCCAGGGTTTTAATTTACTCTAATGAGCATAATCCTGGTGGGCTTCTCTTGTGGGGCGGTCAGTGGCTCACTCTGGAGAATGAAGCCTAGAAAGGGAGCTCTGCAATAGTATTATATCAGTTCAGGAGCAACAAGCCCATTATACCCATTTCCCCATTATACCCATTTCCCCACATCACAATGACTGCGGGCTACCAGAAAGTTTTAGCTACTGACTAAATTTGCATCTGGCAGCTGCGATCACACCAACACTCCTATTTCCCCCACTGGACATCAGTGGATAACCTCTTGGCTCAACTACACTATTTGGCGCTATTTATTGCCCCTAAAAAAGACAGCTAGCTTAACGGCTCCGGGGCCCCACAGCTGTAGTCCAAAACACTGATGCCCACCTGCTTTGGAGAGTCCAAGCAGGCCACCACCTGTTACACCAAAACTACTTCAATATCATATAAAGTCTTCCTCCAGATAAATAAGGGCTACCAGACCTTGCAGGCCCTAAACACCACCCATCCCCAACACCAGGACATCATAGGTGGCCCTGATACAAAACCTCTCATTACCTCCCACAAAAGACCTAATCCCCCCGCTATTACCTGGAGAAGAAATATTTGACAACATACCAACTCTCAAAGGGTCCCGGGACACTCCGGCCCACAAGGTTCAGATGTTAGCCAGCATCAGGACATCGTGTGTTGTGGCACGTGAAAATGAAGAGAGACAAGCGCGTATCAGGAGTCTGAGGATGTTAGAGGTCCTTTCTGAGGGTCTGAATACATTTTTCGATCTTGAATCTAAATTATTTTGAGGGTCGGGGTCTGTGTAAGGGATGTGGTCTGAGGTCTGAACGAATTTAGCATTGTGGTCTGAATTAGAGAGGTTGTGATTGCCTATCCACAATATATGGATAACTTGCTGATTGGTGGGGTCACATTGCTGAGACCCACAATAATACTGATAATGGGGATGCCGTGTCCCCCTACCTGTCACTGCGGGGTTGCTTCACCTCCCACAGTGACATCAGAGCTGTGGCTGAGGATGCGCGGATGTTCCGACATCCATTTCAATGGTACTGACAGTAATACCTGAGCGCTTGTACCTCAGTATCTCTGGCAGTCCCATTGAATAAATGGAGCGGCAGCGTGTTGTGTGACCAGCGCTTCGCTCAGTCTTCTCACTGCGGTGGGTGCAGTAAGCCTGCAGTGAGGAGGACAGGGGACACAGAACCCCCATACTTGGGATTAGTGAGCTCTCAGTGGTTGGACCCCCACCGATCAGAAAGTTATCCCCTAACCTTGTGGATAAGGGATAAATTGTGATTCTGGTTTGACCCCTTTATTATTGGGGTGTGATCTAACACTTGATGCCTTCACTGTCCTCATTGTGCGTTTTGTACAGTGTATATGGTGACAATATTTTTCCAAGCCCTTAGATTTTGTTCTTGAGAGCAGTACATCACCGCAAAGGGGTAGCCGGTCAACAGAGCCGGAAGAGGAGAAGAGCGCACCAGTACAGGCCGCAGTACAGAAAGGGCCTGATGAGAGTGAGCACAACGCTCAGCTATCTACGGGAGTCCCATAGAGATAAATGGAGCGGTGGCAGACAAGCGTGGCCGCTGCTGCATTCAGATGATGTCCTGGATGCACATAAGTGACATATAGGAGCATTTATTATATGTGAATGATATTCTGTATCTCTATTATCTCTTGATCCATTTTTACTAGATCTGCCTCTCCCTGTGCAAGAAACAAGTCCAGACAGTCGGGTATGGCCAACAATCATATCACAAGGTAACAACTGTGGTCCCTTCTCCTCCCTGAGGAGTTATAGGGGGCCCGTATTACCACACAGAGGCTTCTATGGAGGATTGCAAAACACAGGCAAGGTTCTATATCTTTGGATGTCACTTGACCACTTGGAGCAGTTAGAGCTGTCCTTCCCATCAC
This sequence comes from Eleutherodactylus coqui, assembly GCA_035609135.1. Taxonomy (NCBI): domain Eukaryota; kingdom Metazoa; phylum Chordata; class Amphibia; order Anura; family Eleutherodactylidae; genus Eleutherodactylus; species Eleutherodactylus coqui. Next base: position 514,015,210 of record CM069405.1, on the reverse strand, counting down.
CCATGTGCGACCTCCATGTGTCAACCCATAGAGGTCAGAAATGCTATCTTTTTTCCTTAGGGAGAGCACCTAGACAATGAGGGAGCAGACTTAAATGGCCATGCATGCTTCTCTGGGTAATATGCAAATAAGTGAGATGGAATAAAACCTCCACAGTGCCACCTATTGGAAGGCAGCATTTCTTCAAGCCAAAGTCAGACTCTTTATACAAGCCTTGTAACAATGACTGGGAATTAAAAGCAAAGCCAGACTCCATGTACATACAGCTGTTTCAGAGTTGTTGTCCTTTATCAGTGTACAGTAGGAGTCTGGCTTTGCTAGTCAGAGGCCTGGGATGGGGATCAGAAACGCTATCATTTCTCCTTAGGGAGAGCACCTAGACGGTGAGTGAGGAGACTCAAATGGCCATGCACATTCCTCTGGGTAATATGCAAATAAGGGAGATGGAATAAAACCTCCACAGTGCCACCTATTGGAAGGCAGCATTCCTTTAAGCCATAGATAAATGGTTGTGTTATGTCTTTGCAGTGACCTTCTGGTTTCGGGACAATATTCTGAGCTAGGGCAGGAGAGGGAGGAGGGTATATTACCTGGAGTCGTTCCTCTTTGCCGTTCCTCCGATCTACCAGTTTTGGGCCGTGTTTTCAGCCGTCCAAGATATCTGCAGTAATTTTATGATCAGTGGAGTTTTGACCACTGGGACTCCCACTGATCCTGTGAATGGGGGCCCGGTTGGTACTGAATGGAGCAGAGGTCAGGCGGGTATACCACTGTCCATTCACTTCAATGAAAAAAGTGTAGAATAAAAAAAAGACTCCTGCTCTCAGGTCCGTCCAGTATTAAGGATTAAAAATGACACTTACTTGGGGGAGGGGTCTTTTGGAAGCACAAACCCCCCAATAGTGAAGCCAGAGGTAGGGAAACCAGAATTCAGAAGGTCCTTTAATGGCAGCAGATAACACATACCCACATGTAAACATAAAGGGCACAATCACAGGTACAGCCTTGGCTCAACTACAGTATTTGGGGCCATTTATTGACCTAAAAAAGCTAGCTAGCTTAATGACTCCAGGGCCCCACAAAACACTGATTAGCAAAAACTGTGCCCACCTTGCTTTGGAGACTTCATACCGGCACCTACTGTCATACCAAAAAGTAATTTGGACTCTGCAGTAACTACTTCAATGTCATATAAAGTCTCCCTCTCATATAAAAAAGGGCAAACAGGCAGGGGCGTAGCTAAAGGCTCATGGGCCTGGGTGCGAAAGTTTATCTTGGGGCCCCCCAACTTCTCTTAAACCCTTAACAGAGAGCCATAACTTGAAGCTTCTGGGGCCCAATGCAAAATCTGTAACAGGGCCCCCAACTCTAATGTTTTATTCATAGTACTGGGCTCCCTTTATGGAGAGAAGAGGCCTTATGGGCCCCCTAAGGCTCCTGGGCCCAGGTGCGAACACATCTCCTGCATCCCCTATAGTTACGCCAGTGCTACCAGGAAACACAAGCCTTAAACACCACCCCATCTCCAACACTGGGAGACCACACGTGGCCCAGGTCACTAATCTACAAAACCTCTCATTAACTCCAATACAGACCTAATCCACCTGCTACTACCTCAAGAAGCAAAATATTACAAAATGCCAAGTCTTAAGGGGTCCGAGGACACCAGTCTGGCCTACAAAGTCCTGACGCTAGCTAACATTAGGACATTGTGTGTTATGGCACAAGAAAATGAAGACAGCCGAGTGGGTATCGGGAGTCTGATGGATTTAGAGGTCTGGTCTGAGGGTCTAAGGTAATTCTGAGGTTTACAACCTGAATTATTTTAAGGGGCAGAGGTCTGTGTAAATTTAGGGTTGTGGTCTGAGGTCTGAACAAATTTAGAGTTCTGCTCTAAATTAAAGAGGTTGTACTAGAATCACAAGTGGTCCCCATCAACAAGATAGAGGATAACTTGCTGATTGGTGGGGCTGAAATCGCTACTAAAACTGAGAACGAAGATCCTGTGTCCCCTCTGCCTGTCACTGCGGGGTCGCTTCCCCCACTACAATGACATCAGAATGAATGGCACTGTAGCCGAGCATGCGTGGACATTGCTCCATTAATTTCAACAGGGCTGACAGAAGCGCAGCGGGGGTGAGGAGCAGCACCACAGCCGAGGAGATGGCAGGGATAGAGATGTCACTTGTCATGGTGGCTCTACCATCTCCTTCCCCGTAAGGGATGAATGAGACCCTACAGGCTACTGCTTAGGGCCGTGATGGCGAACCTATGACACGCGTGTCAGCACTGACACGCGTAGCCATAGTCGCTGACACGCGGCCGCTCACCCAGTTAATGAATACCAGCAGGGACCGTAACTCCCCTGTCAGTAATCATTAACCAGCACTACTAACCAGCGCTAATCCCGGCGCAGACTGTGATGTTAGTGTGCACCAGGATCCTCCTCCCCCTGTCCCCCGATGTCTCCTACCTGTTGGTTCCGCGGGAGCGTCCGGGGGAGAAGGCGTCCTGCAACACACTGACGTCACAGTGTGCACGGGAGATCATCGCTGCTGGAGGGCGCCGGGCACAGGAGGAGCGGAGCATCCAAGCATCCACAAGGTAAGTACATGGGGAAGGGGGGATCCGCTGTGTCACCGCTGAGGGTCCGCTGTGAGGGGGCAGTCACCGCTGGGGGGCATTCACTGCTGGGGGGCCTCTGTGAGGGGGCAGTCACCACTGGGGGTCCGCTGTGAGGGGGCAGTCACCGCCGTGGGTCCGCTGTGAGGGGGCAGTCACCGCCGGGGGTCTGCTGTGAGGGGGCAGTCACCGCCGGGGGTCCGTTTTGAGGGGGCAGTCACCACTGGGGGTCCGCTGTGAGTGGGCAGTCACCGCTGGGGTCCGCTGTGGGGGGGTAGTCACCGCTGGGGGGCCTCTGTGAGGGGACAGTCACCGCTGGGGAGCCACTGTGGCTGGCAGATAATGCTGGGGGCCTCTGTGGGGGGCAAGTAATGCTGGGGGCCGCTGTGGGTGGTGCTGTCGCTGTTGGGGGGCCGCTGTGGGTGGCGCTGTTGGGGGGCTGCTGTGGGGTGCGCTGTCGCTGTTGGGGGGCCGCTGTGGGGTGCGCTGTCGCTGCTGGGGGGCCGCTATGGGGTGCGATGTCGCTGCGGGGGGCCGCTGTGGGGTGCGCTGTCGCTGCGGGGGGCTGCTGTGGGGTGCGCTGTCGCTGCTGGGGGCCGCTGTCGCCGCTGTGGGCTCGTCATTACTGAGATAAGTGAAGGGGAGGCTGGGAGAGGCGAGGGCCTGTGCTATGGGTGTTTTAGGTTTATTAAATACAGTTATACATATTAATTATTTAAACTATAAATATCGCAAATTTATGGATTTTTTCTTGAAGTGACACACCGCCCAAGTTATGCTCGTTTTTTTGGCGAATTTTGACACACCGAGCTCAAAAGGTTACCCATCACTGGCTTAGGGGGAGACCTCAGGGGCACAATGAACCAAGTTGCGGTTCAGAACTTACAGTTTGATGTCACGTGACACCACCATTTCTTCCTCTGCAGTGAAGTTGGATGATGTAATGATAGTCCACACACGCAGAATATAGTTGAAAACAAAGCCGGGAACGGTCAACAATGTTGCTTTACTTGAAACGCCAACACTAAACAGTTCAACAGTACATAGGCCAGAGCAAAACACCGGTACAGGAAAAGTTGGTGGTGTGACAGGGAGGAAAAACTCAGAAAGGCTCTCGGGTCCACAGTCCCAGTTATCTGTGCAGCTCCACTCCTGGAAACATACTCCTTACTCCGCCGAACTCTTAGCCCATCAACGCTCACACTTCCAGCCGACCCTCGGGGCTGCATGGTGATCTCCTCTTTCCTGTTTAATTGGAAGAACTCCTGGGGGTAGTAGTCCCAGGGCAACTTTTGGGAAATTGCTTGGCCTCTTCCATCATTCACACACAGGCCGTTCAATGTCTGCGGGGGTCCAAAAACATCTGCACCTCTTGCGAAGCCTTTTCTAGACTGACTGATGCTCTCTTGCACTCACCTTCTTGCAAACATAAAAGTGAAGCATGGTCACATGACTTCCAATCTCACAACATAGAACGATACATTTTGAAGACACAGACAACGCATTTGCAGACGTTAACCCTTTCATTCCTGCAAACATTAGTACACTTAGCTGATTTATTCCACATTAAAGATGCTATACCAGACAAAGTACAAGACAATACAATCTCCATATAGCATTCATTCTGGAGGGGCCCCAGTGACTTTGGGCCACTACAGAAGTACCCAAGCACTTGTACCTCAGCTATCTCTGGCAGTCCCACTGAAAATGAATTGCTTGCATGACCAGCGCTTCACTCAGTCTTCTCCTCACTGTGGAGGGTGCAGTAAGCCCGCAGTGAGGAGGACAGAGCACGCAGGATCCCTGTTCTCTGGATTGGTGGGGGTCTCAGTGGTGAATAAGGGATAACTTACAATTCTAGTACAACCCCTTTAATATTAGGGTGTGATCTAAGATTTGATGCCACCACTGCTCTCATCATCTTTTTTTGTAGGGTGTTTGCATTTTTTCCACCCCCTTAGACTTTGTTCCTGGGAGCAGCACATGACCGCAAAGTGGTAGCCGGTCAACAGAGTTGGAATCAAAGAGTGATAGAGATGGAAGGGACCTCCAGGGTCATCGGGTCCAACTCCCTGCTCAGTGCAGGATTCACTAAATCATCCCAGACAGATATTTGTCCAGCCTTTGTTTGAACACTTCCATTGAAGGAGAACTCACCACCTCCCATGGCAACCTGTTCCACTCATTGATCCCCCTCATTGTCAAAAAGTTTTTCTAATATCTGATCTGTGTCTCCTCCCTTACAGTTTAATTCCATTGCTTCTAGTCTTTCCTTGTGCAAATGAGAATAAGGGTTATCTCTCCACACTGTGACAGCCCTTCAGATATTTGTAGACAACCATTATGTCTCCTCTCAGCCTTCTTTTTTGCAAGCTAAACATCCTTTAACCGTTCCTCACCATCCTGGTAACTCTTCTCTGAACTTGTTCCATTTTGTCAATGTCTTTTTTTAAATTGAGATGCCCAGAACTGGACGCAGTATTCCAGATGAGGTCTGGCTAAGGAAGAGTAGAGGGGGATAATGACCTCTCGTGATCTAGACTCTATGCTTTGCCTAATACATCCCACAATTGTGTTTGTCTTTTTTGCTGCTGCATCACACTGTTGACTCATGTTCAGTCTGTGATCTATTAGTATACCCAAGTCTTTTTCACATGTGCTGCTGCTTAGCTCAATTCCTCCCATTCTTTATGTGCTTTTTTCATTTTTCTTGCCCAGTTGTAGGACCTTGGATTTTTCCTTTTTAAGTACCATTCTCTTAGTCGCTGCTCACTGTTTAAGTTTGTCAAGATCTTTTTGAATCCTCTCTTTCTCTTCTCTAGTGTTAGCCATGCCTCTTGGCTTTGTGTCTTCGACAAATTTGATCAGTTTCCTCTCAATTCCCTTCAGATCATTTATAAAAATGTTGAACAACACTGGGCCTAGGACAGAGCCTTGTGGTCCCCCACTTGAGACATTCTTCCAATTGGATGTACAGCCATTAATGACCACTCTTTGAGTACGATCACTCAGCCAGTTGTGAATTCCTCTAACAGCTACCTCGTAAGCAGTCTGCTTCATGGCTGGAGCCTCCGGTGTTGTAGTCCATGCAGACCGAGAGCGTAGTCAGAGGAGGGCCAAGAATCAGTAACAGGTGATCACAGTTCACAGTACAAGGGAGCAAACAGGTAACGTTGTCAGGAGGAATGCCAGGGGTCGGTAGCAGTAGATCTCAGTTCGCAATACAAGGGAGGAAGCAGGTAACGTTGTCAGGAGGAATGCTAGGGTTTGGTAGTAGTAGGTCTCAGTTTGGTTGCAGAGGAAGCCCCCCACACACACACACAAACACACAAACCCCCACCTCTATTACTTTCTCTATCTTCCTTTCTCTTTACAGCACTTTCTACGGTCATCAGAAGGCCTGAAGAGACGGAGATCGTTCTTTATGGCAGTTTTAGTGGATATCTGATATTGTCAGAGAATTTGGCTGCAATACTGTTTATAATATTTTTTGAAGACGTATGTAGGATGTATTTTTCTTTTGTTATATTTTGTATGGAAAATTTTTGAAAATATCAATAAAAAATTGATTTATAAAAAAAATAATCTCACAAGAAACTGAAGGAAGGGCCAGGCTTTTATAGGAAGTCCCACTAAGGAACATGGAGAAGCCAATCGGGAACCAGGAGCAGGACCTAGGAACATGAACAAGGTTATGCATGGGAGCTGTCCAGACATCTGGATGGCTCAGCAGGGAGAGCTGCTGACCGGATTACAGGAGGTCTTGGGTACAATCCCTGACATGCCTTGTCAATCCCATATTTAGTCATTTTTTCAATAAGAATGGTGTGAGATACTTTGTCAAATGCTTTACTAAAGTCAAGACATACTAGATCTACTGCATCTTCCCAATCAACCCAGTCTGTGATTCTGTTAGAAAGCAAATTAGATTAGTCTAGCATGACTTCTTTGTTAGAAACCCATGCTGGCTCTGGTATATTCAGGCTCACAGGCCTGTAGTTTCCTGGATCCACCTTTTACCCTCTTTTGGAGATAGGGACATTTGCCCTTTTTCAGTCTTCTTGGACTTCTCCTGTTCTCCATGAATTTTCAAAGATCACAGCGAGTGGTTCAGCAATTACCTCGCTGCCTCCCTTAGTATCCTAGGATGTAATTCATCTGGACCTTGGGACTTGAATTCATTTAAGTTGTCCAAGTGTTTCCACACCATCTCTCTGCTTATGGATAGCTTGCAATCTTTTATTTCCGCAATAGCACAGAGAAGATCAGTTGATGTTACATTTAGTTTCTGAAAGAACACAGATACAAAATAGAAATTTAACAGTTCGGTCTTCTCAACATGATTTTTAGCCAATTCACCATTTTCATCCTGGAAGCATCCAATAGCATCTTTGACTTTTCTTTTGAAATACCCGCCAAATCCTTTTTTATTGCTTTTGGCCTCTGTTGCAAGCCTCAATTCATTATTAGCTTTAGCGTTTCTGACACTTGCCCTACAGTCATCCTTGTCTCTTTAACTGCTTCCCATTCTTCCTTCTTTTAGGGATTGGTAACGATTGTGCTTTGAGAATCTCATTTCACAATATTTCCCAACCTTCTTGGACATTTCTGTCCTTAAGAACATCCAGCCATTGGATTCTTCCTACCCTCTTTCTGAGTCCAATAAAATCTGAAATCCAATCTTGAGGTCTGAGTCTTCTCAGGTCTTCCTCCCCTTGTTAGCCACAATTCAAGGACAGTATGATCACTGCCTCCTAAGGTCCCAGCCAACAATATTTCCTCTACCATGTCCTACCTGTTGGTAAGCATTAGGTCCAAGATATGAGGAAAAGAGTGCAGCAGTGCAGATCGCAGTACAGAAAGGACCTCATAAAAGTGAGTACAGCGCTCAGCTATCTCCAGAAGTGTCATAGAGATAAATAAAGTGGGGACAGATCTTTTGATCCGTTTTTACTAGATCTGCCTTTTCCTGTGCAAGAAACAAGTCCAGACAGTCAGGTATGGCCAACAATCATATCACAAGGTAAGAACTGTGGTCCCTTCTTCTCCCTGAGGAGTTATAGGGGCCCCATATTATTACACAGAGGCTTCTATGGAGGGTTGCAAAACACAGGCAAGGTTTTATATCATTGGCAGTCACTTGACCACTTGGAGCAGTTAGAGCTGTCCTTCCCATCACCCATGTATGAGTTCCACGTTACAACCCATGGATAAACGGTTGTGTTATGTCTTTACAGCGACCCTCTGGTTTGGGACAATATTGTGTCCCAGGACAGGAGAGGAAGTAGGGTATCTTACCTGGAGTTGTTCTTCTCGGTTGACCCTCCAAGCCACCTCTTTTGGGCCCTGTTTTCAGCCTTCCAGGATGTCTGCAGCAGTTTTGTATCTACCTAATGCACCTGTAGACTGCTCTCTGATTGGCCAGCAGAGAAGAACAACGGCAGGTAATATAATCCCTTTCTCTCCCGTCTCACGATAGGATTTGTCCTCGTACTGGAAGGTTGCTTTAATTCATTTTAAATGGCGTTGGGCTACGGATGAGGGGCAACTGTTTGTTTGAAGCAGATCAGGCCACACATCATTAGGTAATAAATAGTTGGTTGGATATCCCTTGTACATATTTTCTAGAGTCCTCATATATTTTAGGGAAGCCACAGCCAAGCAAAACTACTACTACTACAACTAGTAGTCAGTGGCAGATTTAAGGGGTTCTGTCATTTAAAAAAAGTTCTATCCTTACCTGTTAGTCTACTTACCAGATCTTCTCCTCGTTGATCTTCTCCTGTCTCCTGCAGTCCCGGAGGGTCACCTCACCTCCAGCTGGCTGATTCTTCTGCTTCCTGTGCCAAAGCGGACATTGATAGGCAGTCTCCTTCCTGCCTACAACAGAGTGCTGAGCTATTGCAGAGACTGTGCATGCCCGCTGTCTCTGCAATAGATCAGCATTTCTTCCTAGCCACTAAACGCTATGTCACAGGGATGGGGTCTTCACTGACCTGCAGGAAGAACAATGCGAGGAATACACACTGCATAACCAGCTGGCCGGCTTGTGGTCAGCAGACCCAGGGGACTGGAGAAGATCAGCGAGGAGAAGATGCCGTAAGAAGTCTGCCTGTGGAGGAATAGGTGAGTATAGAATTTTTTTTGACAGAACCCCTTTAAGTCAACCACAGGTTCTGAGGTATTTCCTAGACTTGCCCCCTCCCTCTTCCCCACTGCCACCTTCTCAAAGCTCTGTATTCCTGCACATTGATAGTATCCAATCATCTCTGACAGTATCAGACTATATAGGTACATATCCTCCTGACAAAGGAAATGGTAACACACAGCTATCAATTAGGCGTGGACTACACAGACTTTTTACATACTTTTGGTGGAATACAACTATTTACTATAACAGACATGTCAGGAGAGGTGACAGCTCCTCTATAACTACACTGATCACAGGTGATGTCTTCAATGATTTTATATGTTCTCTTACCTTTTTCCTCCATCTGACCCAGAGCTTCATGATGACTTCTCCTGACTGCAGAATTTACTGTTGAGACATCATTGGCCACCACTTCTGCAGCTCTCCTCAGCCTCTATAGCAAATTCAATAACATTAGACCCCAGATCAGACCCCTACATAAATTCAGCCCCCACACAAGACCCTATAATAAATAAAGACTACGAAATAAATACAAACCCCTGACCAGACCCTTAAAAATAAATACAGATCCTCTAAATAAAAGTAAACCCCATCCCAAACTCCTAAATAATTTTAAAGCCTAGACTAGACTGCTAAATTAATAAAGACCACAAAGCAGACCCGCTAAACTAAGACCAGAAAGCAGCACCCTGTACATTGCAGTTTACACTCTCCTACTCTCTAGAGCTTTGCTGCTTTGCCCTTCTGCTTCAGGACCTGCACACATACAATCATGTGACCATATCTGTGTAGGTCCTTCTATAATGACAGGCCTGCACACATTTGCTTCAGGACTTACTTGTACAGATATAGTCATGTGACCATATATGTGCAGTTGCTGCACTTTATTAAACTTTCAGCGTCACTGCACATCGCAGTTTTGTCGCAGTTTTTGCAGTAACCAGTGTCAAAAAAGTGCCAAAACTGCATTAAATTTTATGGTATATCATATTATAATTCACCACTGCTAATACTTTTACTAATGACTATTTTTTATTCAGCTGAGCACCATGTAAGCCACCAACATAGTGGCAGAAGTAGCAGCAACCGCACCCCAGGGTATGTGGAAGATGTCCGACTACATGCCAGACCACATGAATTATGGGCACCAGGTCAGTAACCTTATGAGAGATACCTGAGCATGGAAATCCAAACCCTTCACAATTAGCTCATCCAGTTCACCAAAGGCTTCTCAAATAGTACAACAGACACTATAACTAACACAAGTTTTTGTATTCCTCTGTTTTAGGGTCTCAGAATGTTCTGGAAGGATTATGGTACCCCATACAGGATACAAATATAAATACCATGGATATTTGGTAGCAGGGGTGTAGCTAAAGGCTCATGGGCCCCGGTGCAAAAGTTCATCTTGGGCCCCCCCCCCCCACCTTCTCTTAATGGCTCTTAAAATCCTTTCTGTCTCCATATTGTGAGACCTATATCTTTTATATTTCTGCATTGATCGGGCGGTAGGAGGGTTTGTTTTTGCAGTGCGGGTTGTAGTTTTTATTGGCCCCATTACAGGGTACATGTGACTTTTTGATCACTGTATGTTCCATTGTTTTTGGGAGACTGTGTGCCCATAACCCCACGATTCTGGCATTATTTACAGTTAGCTTTCTTCATTTATTTTATTGCTGTTCACCGTGGAGGATAAATTATGTCCTGTTTTTACTAGTCCAAACATTTAAAGATCCTGCAGTAGTAATTATGGTCATTTTTTATTGCTTAGAACTTCTATGGGAAAATAGGAAAAAGGGTTTTATTTCACTTTTTAATATTTTTTTTAGTCCTTATTTTAGATTTTTCACACACTGGCAACTTAGTACAAGAGGGTAATGAAACACATAAGAATCCATACCTCCCACCATGGTACTCCATCAGCCGACCTTTTAAAGGGGTTTTTTCCAAGTTCTAGAAAAATATTTGAGAGGGCAAAAAGGGTTAAAAATAACATACCAAGCTGTACTTACTGCTGTGGATCCCCATTGTACCAGCACCACTGCTCCCGTCCTTATCATTGACCTCCGTTTACTTGGCTATGCAGCAATGACATTCCATGTATTTATTTGTCATCACTGCAGCCAAAGTAAATACAGCCCAGTGGAGAGGACAGGAATGGTGGAGCAGCACGGATGGGAGGGGAGGACAGGAATGGTGGAGCAGCACTGATGGGAGGGGAGGACAGGAATGGTGGAGCAGCACTGATGGGAGGGGAGGACAGGAATGGTGGAGCAGAACTGATGGGAGGGGAGGACAGGAATGGTGGAGCAGAACTGATGGGAGGGGAGGACAGGAATGAGGGAGCAGAACTGATGGGAGGGGAGGACAGGAATGAGGGAGCAGAACTGATGGGAGGGGAGGACAGGAATGAGGGAGCAGAACTGATGGGAGGGGAGGACAGGAATGGTGGAGCAGAGCTGATGGGAGGGGAGGACAGGCATGGTGGAGCAGCACTGATGGGAGGGGAGGACAGGCATGGTGGAGCAGCACTGATGGGAGGGGAGGACAGGAATGGTGGAGCAGAACTGATGGGAGGGGAGGACAGGAATGGGGGAGCAGAACTGATGGGAGGGGAGGACAGGAATGGTGGAGCAGAGCTGATGGGAGGGGAGGACAGGCATGGTGGAGCAGCACTGATGGGAGGGGAGGACAGGCATGGTGGAGCAGCACTGATGGGAGGGGAGAACAGGAATGGTGGAGCAGCACTGATGGGAGGGGAGGACAGTAATGGTGGAGCAGCACTGATGGGAGGGGAGGACAGTAATGGTGGAGCAGCACTGATGGGAGGGGATGACAGGAATGGTGGAGCAGCACTAATGGGAGGGGAGGACAGGAATGGTGGAGCAGCACTAATGGGAGGGGAGGACAGGAATGGTGGAGCAGCACTGATGGGAGGGGAGGACAGGAATGGTGGAGCAGCACTGATGGGAGGGGAGGACAGGAATGGTGGAGCAGCACTAATGGGAGGGGAGGACAGGAATAGTGGAGCAGGACTGATGGGAGGGGAGGACAGGAATGGTGGAGCAGAACTGATGGGAGGGAAAGAAAGGAATGGTGGAGCAGGACTGATGGGATGGAAGGACAGGAATGGTGGAGCAGCACTGATGGGAGGGGAGGACAGGAATGGTGGAGCAGCACTGATGGGAAGGAAGGACAGGAATGGTGGAGCAGAACTGATGGGAGGGAAGATCAGGAATGGTGGAGCAGCACTGATGGGAGGGGAGGACAGGAATGGTGGAGCAGAACTGATGGGAGGGGAGGACAGGCATGGTGGAGCAGAACTGATGGAAGGGGAGGACAGGAATGGTGGAGCAGGACTGATGGGAGGGGAGGACAGGAATGGTGGAGCAGAACTGATGGGAGGGGAGGACAGGCATGGTGGAGCAGGACTGCCCGGAGGGAAGGACAGGAATAGCAGTGCTGGACTGCCGGGAGGGGAGGACAGGAATGGCAGTATCAGGGAGAGAGAGGGGGGACACTGACTGAACCTACCTCTGTAGCCAATTTCTCACAGATCAACTATTCCGAGCGCTATTGCCACTGTGAACCAGAACCTTGATCGATCACTCTAGCGGGGTTGGAAGCTTGGAATCATTAGAATAGAGGTGGATTTGTACCCAGCTTTCCCAGTCTTCTGCATGCATGCAACACAAAAGCTCAAATCACCACCTGATCCGGTCCCGCACTCTACAATACCCACACACACTCGCTGCCACTACCAGCTTTTCAAGGGAAGCTGGAACCTAGACTATGAATTACTAACACAATCTTCGGAGTTATAGTTCATTTTAAAATGGACAAGCCTTGACTAATAAATTACAGATTTATACTGAAAAAGAGTAGAAGTGCTGAATATTTATAAGTATACAAAAATATACATAAAAATGTTACAAGGTGGATAAGGTATACAGGCATACAACAGACAGTATTTTAAAATAAAACAAGGAGAAAATAAAAAAAGGTACCAAATTTGGGATACTCGGCCCAAGGTTCTAATTTGTGCAGAGTTACTGAAGCAAACTGGAAGCCTTATGCCGTAGTGTATCTCTGAGGTCTGACCCCTGTGTTACGATCGTGTGGGCAACCAAAGCCCTGGAGCCCACACGATCGTACCCAAAAAGGGATAGAATGGATGGGATGGACGCACACAGGTAGCACCAGGGTCACACGGGATTCACACAGGTTTCAGGCAACTGACCCTGTTCTACACGGGAGAATGGCATAGCCCTACCTAAGCGGGGAACATTGCCCCAATAAGGGCAGCCCAGCGGTCTTCGGAACTGGGCCCTAGCTGATCCTAGGAACCACACCACAGAACAGGAGACATACACATGCTACATGACAGAGACAGAACCACAGGATACACAGCATACAGCAGCCACAATGCAACCACTAGAACAGATGATAAGCTGAATATAAATACCAGGTATTGGTTGACATTTTGTACAAAACATGGAAGCTAGCGGGCCACTTTACGGCTCCTGGTTATACCGCTAGTCCCTACACTAACCAGGAGTCCAGCAGAATCAGACAGAGTTCACACAGAAAGCTGAAACAGGACAGGACACAGATAGCAGGTCACGCAGCAAACTGACATGAAGCTGACGGAATTTAAACGTACAAACTGACATGAACCAGCAAGACAGATTACACAGCAAGGCTTGCAACAGGACAGAACAGAGCACTGGACACACAGCCAGCTGCATCAGGAACAGGACAGAGTACAGGGCACACAGCCAGACAGACTCCACTCAGATCACATGCACACAGATGAAACTCACAGCAAGTCTATGTGTCCTCATACCAGGGGGAATAGACAGTGAACTACACAAGCTCACATAGGGAACCATGTCAAGTTACACCAACTGACACACAGAATAAGACATAAGACCTTTGGAGGCTGCACCTGTACAGGGAGAAGGAAAATGGGGCTGCATGTACTGCAGACTAGGACTACAGGTGTCCAAACAATCTTGGGGAAGCAGAGAGACAATAGACCTACTTGCAAACACAGATAAAGTGGGAACAAGCTGAACATGGCTGATAACAAGTTACAGGACACATACGTAACATGAGTGCACACCCTAGGGTCCAGCCAGAGACTGACCAGGAGCTGGGTTTATATGTGAGCACAGACCCAGGAGATTGGCTAGCAGGAAGTACCACACCCAGCCAGCTCAATTAACCCTCCACCACCTGACTGTGCTGCTAGGAGTACATAGTAAAACAAATCCCAGCAGCACACGTAACATCCTGTTTCTCTCTGAGACCCAAGTTTTTAAAGTTTCCCCAGAAGACACCTCCCCCGCCCCCTCTGAGGTCATTCAGTGAAGGATGGGGTAAATGCGTAGGGACCTGTGGAAAAATCATAATTCTCCATTTCTGCTATATCTCCGCAGGAGACCTTCCGATCTGGAATATATGTCTGGCATATTTCTGGTTATGATTTTATTGACTCAGCGATACCAAATATGACACAGAATTTATTACCAGGATACACCATTTGGGGGGGTTCTGGGCCCCGCACATCAATAAGTTTAGATGCGTTATGTTCAGCTAGGCCGCCCGATTCTAAAAATATAATTCATTTCAGGCTAGGACCTTCACACAACCAATAGTCTTTGTTCAAAGATTTTTCCGTAATTTGCATCCCGACTCTACAAGGTCTGCAAGAATCCAACTCCTAGGTGAGTGATTTTCCTTAGAATTCATTTACAACTAAACGGTCACACAATTGGGTTCCATCTTGGTAATTCTAACTAAACAGACACATGGAGCCATGAGGCCAAAAAGAATGGAATGACTTATTTACATCACAGCTCTAATCCAGGGGAATGTCAGACAATGGCCTCTTAAATGTGGATATCAACAGGCAGGTGTGAGGAACCAGGTGAAAGGTCTACTGAAAGCTACAAATGCAATCTGACTACACACAAAAACTACTCACTTCCAATGTCCCTTGGTGATCTGGTCTTGCAAGGATCTGATGCCACCCTCTGCGCATGCGAGCCAAATGGTAAAATGTTGAGCGCATGCGCAAGAGGCCGGAGGGCCCAGGAAATTTAAAATCGCTGTGCTCCCAGCTGTCAAACATAGCCAAGAACAGGGAGATGTCATCGGGGGGCGCGGTATGTGATCCTCAGTCACGTGATCACTGTTATCCAATGGCTTACAGTGATCACGGAAAGTTAAAAAAAAGTTTAAAAAATTAAAGTTTCATCTCCCCTCATGGATTGTATCCCTGAGGGGAGGTAAAATTACTCACCTGAAGCCCCTGGATTGGGATCTTTATCCGTGGACCTTTCCCTGGATTCTGCGCATACGCCCGTCGGCAAAATGCCGAACTCATGCATAGAAACTGCAGAGGGCCCAGGTAGGGTAAAATCCCCCTGCTCCTGGCTACCAAAGATAGCCGAGATTCTGGAGATTTTACAGGGGGCCGCAGTACGCAGTCTCTGGTCACGTGATTGCCGTTATCCATTGCATAATGACAATCATGTAAAAGTAAATAAAAAGTAAAACGTTTCACCTCCCCTCACAGATCAGATCCATGAGGGGAGGTGAAATTACTTACCTAAGCCCTCCGGTGATGCCCCAGCCGGGACCTTTATCGAAGGACCTTCCCCGGCTTCTGCGCATGTGCATGTTGGCAAAATATCGGACGCAAGAGCAGAAGCCAGAGAGGGCCTGCGAAATTTAAAATCTTCTTGCTCCTGGCTACCAAAAGCAGCCGAGAGACTGGAGCAGTGACCAGAAACCTTGATGAGGGGTCCCCGGTCATGTGATCGCCATTAGCAAATGGTATAAAAAGATAGCGATCTACCTTAGGTCGGTCTCATGCGACTGGATAGGAATTGTGGATTGTGGATTCCCCATCCCTGCCACTGAGGGCAAGAAATACCCCCCAAAAAGTGCCAAGTTTGCAGCAAGCATGGGAGGAGGAGGGATACATGTTTTCATTTCCTCATGTGCCCCTCCCAGCTAGGCCTCTGTTATAACTTCTTGGGAGGGGGGGGGGGGAATATTTTTAGGGGGTCAATTTTTTCCTGCACAAGTGAGCAATGGGGCCTGGAAATTATTCAGTTGTGCCCTGAAATCCAACGGGTGTTCCCTCCATTATAATCCTAGCCTTGTGTCCAGTAAGCCGATTGTGGCTACAATGGGGTTGTTGCTAAACAAAGAAGAATGAGTGCTATAAAATTTGGGGTGCGTCTCCCCAGTTTTCCTTGTTTGAAACAAAGAAAACTGTCATGAAACTGACATGAAATTAAATTTTATTCATTTTTCACCTGCTTTATAATAATTTTTTGCAAAAAACTTTGGGGTCAGAATGCTCAGTACACCCCAAAATGGGGGTCACACTTCTACCCTGGACACCGAGGGAGCAGGACGGGCCCTCAGAGCTCCTGTTACACCGCACTCCCTGGGAGCCCTCTGGTGCTTTGAAAGCAGCTATAAGGGACAGATATCCCCCTGGGAGGAAGCCCTCCGTGCCGCCGCAGAGAAGATTACAGAATTCCCCTGCACTGCACGACACGACCTAGCTGGGCCTGGAACCGGAGCGCAAGACCCCGAGAGCGGTCCCCACCTGGAAACCAGGACACAACATCCCCTGGGAGTCCACCACTGCTGGAGAACCCCGGTAGGCTCCATCTGGCTACAACTCCCCGCTCGCACCTCATCACAGCGGCTGCTGGTGCGACGTGGCCTAGCGGCGCCTATGGCCATGGCCTGGAGCTCCGGCCGCAGTACCCACAGTAGCCCTCGCTGAATGCCGCAGGGGTGAGGAGAGGATGCATGGTGCCCACGGATTACAGTGGAAGCCCTGCTTGTCTCAGGTGCCGCACTCAGAAGCCCCGGCTACGGTGGCTAAAGTAACACGATGCTGCAAGAGGGATCATACCGGAGTGACGGAGTGAAGGAGAGGAGACCAACAGCAGCAGAGATCGCCATCTTGCTGCTGCAGAGCAGAGGTGAGAGGCCCGCTCCGGCTGAACTGTGTGTGGCACTCCGCACACCCTGATGCTCTGTCAGAGCCCATAGAGGTTACGGGCGGCTTCTCCTACTGTGTCTTGTCTGGACTGCCGATGGCGTGCGTGCTGCCGCACCCCAGAGGCTATCTCACACAGCTTGCTACTGGGTGCAGTAGCACCCATCTTCCTGCCGCTGCTGGCGCCTATATTAAGGCCTATTGGCAGCCCCTGACCCCCTGGCATCTAAACCAGGGCAACAAAATGCGCTCCACATCATTGGCTCAGGGAGGTCCATCTGCTGCTGGAGGGACCACCTGCCCTGCGGCCTCCATTCTGCGTGCAGCAGAGGGGGGGAAGGCACCCTTCCACAGCTGTCTTTTTCTTTGTGGTGCCAACGCAGGGGCAGGGCACAAAGCTCACAGCACACTCCGCCTCAGGTGCCCCCCTAACAGCACCATCAAATTTATAAAGACCAGACACATTTATAAGAGACAACAAGTTTCTATATATCAAAATTCAGTTATCCACTAAACACTGCTGTTGCTGCCACCTAGTGGAGGAATAGAAGAAGGCGCCTATCTTAACAAATACAATTACCAGCCATGAGCCAGCCTGGCGGGGAATCACACGTACACATGGAATCCGAATAAATTTCAGATGAGAAGCCACATCGATATCACTAATCTATCACAAAAATCGAGAGCTGGACAGTATTTCTAACTTCTGTATACACGATCTGCAGAACATAAGTATGGACAGATATTTAAACGAATGCAGTGCGGCCACCCCGACACAAACAACGCGCCAATTAGAGTCCGAAATAACATAAACAACTGGAAAACAAAAAAATAAAACAGTTAAAGCTAAAAGAGAACGATCAGGCTTATCAGGAGTTCACAGCGGGATACAGCTGATACTATTGTTTCAGCTGTATCCCACTCTGTGAACATAGCCAGGGTATGAAGAACAGAGCGGTCCAGCTGTGTTCTGCATGCCCCGCTCGGAGCGCTCAGCTGTATACCAGCTGAGAAAAGAATAGCTGGATGCAGAAGACATGCGGCCCCAATTGTCTTCTGCATCCTCCGCTCGGAGCGCAAAAGTGATCGCTCAAAGTTTGAGCGATCACCTTGCCCTGTAAATGCACAACACGATTATCGCTCAAAAGTCACTCAAAATATATCTTTTGAGCGATAATCGTTGTGTTTAAGCCAGGCTTTAGGAATGCCGCATGGTGAGACTGCAGTAAAATGTGACACTTCATAATATTGAGAGCTGCTGGAGTTTATAAAGACTTTTATGAACTAGGAATATCAAGAATGAGGATCATTCAGAGACCTTCTGCTTCCTGTGTAGTAGACATGACTAGGCGGACTTGAGTGTATAGCAGGACATAGTCTGTGTTCCTATACGCTTTGAGGGCGCTCGCCCGAGGGGCGCACTCTCCTAGGTAATAGTGTGAGGTCAGGTAAATTTAAAATACGCGTATTCACTTGTATGATCGAGCACGGTATATGCTCTTGTACAAAGGGAAGGATACGCGGGGATTATAGCCGTGTGGTATGATGGCTGAAGTCTCCGGATATTGTTGAGGTCTTGGTCACTGAATATAATCGTCAGTCTCTGTGTATAGCTAAATATCATGTCCAAATTGTGTGCAGGGAGTGCTGTTGGGGATTACTAGTTGAGGGTGGGCTGTTGCAAAGGTAGGGGAGATATATACCTTGAGCCGTTGTGGGTATTCTCCAGTAATCCCGTCTGTTCGGTGTTATAGAATTAATGTGCATTGTGATTTGTGAGGGATATAAGAAGAGATGGGTGGAATTTCGTAAAAGAGTTTTACTGTGTCCAGAAATTTCAAATAGGATAGAATAAGCAGGCAGAATAGAATACGGGATCAGTGCAGGATGTTTTACAATATGCAAAACATGTAGAAACGTTTTACAAAGAAAAGGATCAGGAAAGTTGTTGAAAGAAAGAAATGTTGTAAGACAGACTGCAGAAAGTTTTCAGAAGATAAGCAGGAAGCCCTAGCAGAAACAAAGATGCTTTAGATTGCTAGGAGGTGGTATAATGTAGGAAAGGGATTCACGAGGAGAGAGTGTAGTGGGGGATGTGTATTGCCTGTATCATGAACAATGTAATGCCTTTGTGTTGACTATAGCCCATCCCTATAATGGCGGCCGCACTTGCAATGGTTTTAAAACCCCACATAGTGTGACTCTGCAGCAAGTGTGGTGAGCCCTGCCCCCACCCTGAAATTACTTCCCTCCATGTGCTCACTTTCAGGGTGTGTGATGTTACTTCTGGCTATTCTAATTCGGGACAGGACTAAGCCCCGCCCCTTCCTCCTCCAGCAGCCATCTTGCCTCACCTGGGAGATTTGTAGCCCCACCCCTTTCTGCCTCTGGCGGCCATCTTGCTGCACTTGGGAGGCCTATATTCCCCAAAGCCACTGTATCCAGTGCTAACATCATGATTGTCTGAAGTAAGGTCCTGTTTGACCAGACTTTGTTACACTCCAAAATGTGGCCACTTTGGATGTGTGATGAGTTCAGGGAAACAAACCTTTGTGAAGATGCAGCTTAGGACATAGTAGATGACTAAGCTGGTTTATAGTGTATGGAAGATTGGAGTTGATGCCAGAGGCCAGGGACCCATGAGCAGGGGACGCCCTCTCATTGTGTGTTCCCAGGGGCTCTGTTTTCCACTGCCTGCCTCTTCAATGGATGTTCAGACAGATGATGTTAAGGAAGGCTCCTACTGATAGAATAATTTCCCTATAGTCACCCAGCAAACTTTTTCACGCAATTTGATGAAGTAATTTTGGTTTTTATGTGAGAAAGAGGGACTGAATTGCTCAGAGTAGGATGTCAATTCATCCGTATTCTTTAGTTATTTTCCTTAAGTCTTTGTATATTCTAGTGTCAGTCTACACTGAAGCTATAATTATATTCCGACAGGAGAGTGAAAGTGAAACATTGAAATTCCCTGAATGCTATTTCAATGGGTGACTGTAAAGTTTGCTTGTGTTGCGCCCCCTTGTGTTAAAAATGCTAACTGCGACCTGAAAAAAAAGAAAAAAAAGTTCTAAAGGCTGCATACAATGTCACCTTGACCTACAAAGTGCTTGTTTTTGTGCCTCTTGGTTTCCTTTTTCAACGTTGCACTAGTTTGAACACGACTACTCTTTTTCCATTGAGTATTCCAGTTCAAAAGGGGGGAGGCATAAGTGATCTAGGTCATAGGTGATCTGGGTCATAGATGATCTAGATGTTGTAGATCAGCTATTGGGTTTTTAAAAATAAAAAATAAAAATAATTAAATGAAATAAAATAAAAAGGAAATAAATGATTTTGTGCTACGAGATTCTGATCCATGTGAAATAAAACATCAACATGATTATTTAGTACTGATACAGTAAGAATCTGCAGGTATTGGAAGGCTGAACTTAGTATGTTGCTTGGTTTTAATATGGTTCTTACACTGACCATGGAAAATCCAAGCCCGGGGGACGGGGGGACTTACAGTTTGGGGACATACCGATACGGGAGGACAGATCCCTTAGGGAAGTTTAAAATAAGGGATATGTTAGATGCTCCCGAATGGAGGCCTTCACTTAGTTGCGTGCCCATAATTAACCCCCTCCGTCGTAAGATAAAGACCTTGACGAACATGATGATCATAGCTGACTCTACCTTTTGAGGAGACCTTGACAGTAAGAGACTGGCAACTCTGACCAGAATCTCTGGTTGGAGTTGATGAGGTACAAAGCTAACAAGGACAGCAAGTCTAACTGTTGCGTGTGCGGTGGTGCCCGACCACACTCGGGGATGGTCCCCCTAAATCTCCCTGTAGATGCTGAAGAGTGTTTCCTTAGTTTCGTCGTTAGCACTTCCACCAATTACACTGCTTGTGAGAAGTGGAAGAAGGAATACTCTATAACTACTTAAGTGTCTTGCACTGGAGAGAGTATTACTGACTACCCTGGAAACTACACCTGCTAGGCAAATGGGCAGGGTGGAGGGAGATTTTTGGGGAACTCACTAACGGGGATTGCTCCTCCTACAGTACGATAGGAGGGGAATGGATGCAGAATCAGGTCCAGTCCTCAGGAGACGTTTACTGGCTTTGTGAGAACATGAGGTGGAGGACCCGCCTGGAAGGTAATTGGGCAGGGAAGTGTGCCTTAGTAAAACCCTTATGCTCCTCCACATCCTGTCAGACAGCATTGAGGACAATAACAGTAGAATTCCCAGTATTAGCTTGAGGGAGGTCTACTTGACCGAAACGTCGCTACTATTCTATGTAATGGGGTAAATAAACAAGTTTTGTATCTTTCTACATTCTGGATTGCTGCCAGTTATTATTCTCTTTATCTGGACAGCATTGAGGACAATAGTTACTTTATCTCGATCCAACTCAGTCTGTGTTCTGTGGTTATCCTGTCATGTTGGTCTATCCTTGTTGTCCGCATAGGTACGGCGGTTCCTTCCAGTCTTGTCACTAGGTAGTGTAGGGTCAGTGTCGGCGGCCTGGACGTGTCCACCTTCAGGGCTATCTCCAGGAGGGACATTGGCGTGGGTGAAGATCAGGGAGTCCCACGCCGTGCGTACCTGTGCACACTACTAGTATTGTAACATTATACTAGAGCGAGAAGAGAGACCCCTGGTGGTAGTTTTGATCTACACGTGTACATTGACGTCATAGGACAGCCAAGGGGGGTACCTGACGAGTTTTAAAAATTAGAGACCAAGTTAAAGCTGGATTCGAGTCCATTTTTTCTGATCATTATGGTAAATAAAATGTTGAATGGATTAATTATGTTTATTATAATTAGCAGCGGTTTATAAATTACACTAGAGATGCCTTATAGGGACTAGTCGACCAATAGGACCTACCTCGACTATGACTTTTCAAAATAGAATGGCCTTAGATATGATTTTAGCTAAAAAGGGGAGTGTCTGTAAGATGATAGGGGAGACTTGTTGTACCTACATCCTAGACGACACGTGACCCACGGGTAAAGACGCAGTTGCCATTAAGAAGCTGACCGCACTAACTAAAAAGAGCGAGCCTTCGGGACCAGTACTCACCATGGATGAGCGGGTGGTAAAGGATCCTGGCTCAGATGGACGTCGCTGTTGTATGTGAACTGATTATCTTTTTCGTTCTAGTCTGTTGTGTTATCCCGTGTCAGAGAGAAATGTGAAACTGATGCTGGAAAAGCCGCGCCCACAATGAGTTTGCTGGATGCATCCCCAGAAGGAGTGGACAAGTCCTACACCCCCTTGAAGACCCTAAATTCAACCTTCAACGCGCTCCAGTAATAGGCTCACACGCAGAGAACTGTGAAAATTAGATGGAGAGTTAGAGGATAGACATTTTAAGGGGGGATTGTGGTAGACATGATGATTAGTTAGCGTAAAATGTCTATTGATCTGTAATGAACTGGAAGTATTACGCAGCTGTAGTGACTTTAACTCTTAGAGGCTAATGGCTGCATAATTTCATTATGGTAGTTGCTGGACAATGGCATGGTGAAAGATGTGTGTTTTGTTACTTCAGCCTAATGTGGAGCTCTGCTGCATGAGGAAAGAGTTAAATCACAGTGCTATATGTATTGCTTGTGTTCATCTTGGATGTTTCCCCAGCCCTGCCCCCACAAAGAAACTTCTTAAATAACACAAAAAACTACTTAAAAAATGACTTGTCACGTACACAGAAATTCCTTAAGGTTGACTGCATGCTGAGGGGACAAAGTCCATACTACACTGGACTTGAGAGAAGGTGGGCAGGGAGGTGGGGAATTCTATATGACCCAGCGAATAAGAATATATATATGTTACTGATGTAATCTGTTAAACGCCCATAAAAGGCAGGTATTATGTGTTTCAATAAATTGAGGCTTTTGGGCGTTTATGCTCAGAACCATTTTGGACATGAGACTGATACCTTGCATCTAACTTGGGGCAGTGTGCGCATACTGTATTACACAATTAGGAAGCTACAGAATACCCTGAAGCCTGCTGGAGAAAAACATATTCCAGATCAATATGTCCAGCTAGTTCAGCCTATTACCTCCCCTCCTTCCCATGTTGGTCCAGAGGAAGACAAAAAAAAACAATTTTCCTCTTTTAAGGGAAACAATTCCTCCTTGACTCCAAGTCTGGCGATCAGAATAATCTCTGGATCAACAACCGTTCTGAAGTAATTAGTGACTATAACTAATTTTTACCCTCTAAACTTGCCCAAGCCCCTCTAAAAAACTATTTTAGCGAATTTGCCATCACCACGTCCTCAGGCAGAGAGTTCCACAGTTTTATTGCTCTTACAGTAAAGAACCATCTTCTAGACACAGAGGATGTCCCCGTGTTACAATCCTGGGTATAATAAATCATGGGAGAGATCTCTGTATTGTCCCCTGATATAGTTATACATAGTTATTAGGTCGCCCCTCAGCCATCTTTTTTCCAAACTAAATAACCCCGGTTTTGCTAACCTCTCTGGGTTTGTAGTCCGCCCATTCCATTTATTACTTTAGTTGCCCTTTGTACCTGCTCAGGCTCTGATATGTCCTTCTTGAGTACCTGTATTATACCCCAGAGCTGCACTCACTATACTGCTGGTGGAGTCATGTACATACATTACTTATCCTCTGCTGCTCCTGAGTTACATCCTGTATTATACTCCAGAGCTGCACTCACTATACTGCTGGTGGAGTCATGTACATACATTACTTATCCTCTGCTGCTCCTGAGTTACATCCTGTATTATACTCCAGAGCTGCACTCACTATTCTGCTGGTGGAGTCACTGTGTACATACATTACTTATCCTGTACTGATCCTGAGTTACATCCTGTATTATACCCCAGAGCTGCACTCACTATACTGCTGGTGGAGTCACTTTGTACATGCATTACTTATCCTGTACTGCTCCTGAGTTACATCCTGTATTATACTCCAGAGCTACACTCACTATTCTGCTGGTGGAGTCCCTGTGTACATACATTACTTATCCTGTACTGCTCCTGAGTTACATCCTGTATTATACCCCAGAGCTTCACTCACTATTCTGCTGGTGGAGTCACTGTGTATATACATTACTTATCCTGTACTGATCCTGAGTTACATGCTGTATTATACTCCAGAGCTGCAGTCACTGTTCTGCTGGTGGAGTCACTGTGTACATACATTACTTATCCTGTACTGATCCTGAGTTACATGCTGTATAATACTCCAGAGCTGCACTCACTATTCTGCTGGTAGAGTCGCTGTGTACATACATTACTTATCCTGTACTGATCCTGAGTTACATGCTGTATAATACTCCAGAGCTGCACTCACTATTCTGCTGGTAGAGTCGCTGTGTACATACATTACTTATCCTGTACTGATCCTGAGTTACATCCTGTATTATACTCCAGAGCTGCACTCACTATTCTGCTGGTGGAGTCACTGTGTACATACATTACTTATCCTGTACTGATCCTGAGTTACATGCTGTATAATACTCCAGAGCTGCACTCACTATTCTGCTGGTAGAGTCGCTGTGTACATACATTACTTATCCTGTACTGATCCTGAGTTACATCCTGTATTATACTCCAGAGCTGCACTCACTATTCTGCTGGTGGAGTCACTGTGTACATACATTACTTATCCTGTACTGATCCTGAGTTCCATCCTGTATTATCCCCAAGAGCTGCACTCACTATTCTGCTGGGGAGTCACTGTGTACATACATTACTTATCCTGTACTGATCCTGAGTTACATCCTGTATTATACTCCAGAGCTGCACTCACTGTTCTGCTGGTGGAGTCACTGTGTACATACATTACTTATCCTGTACTGATCCTGAGTTACATCCTGTATTATACTACAGAGCTGCGCTCACTATTCTGCTGGTGGAGTCCCTGTGTACATACATTACTTATCCTGTACTGATCCTGAGTTACATCCTGTATTATACTCCAGAGCTGCACTCACTGTTCTGCTGGTGGCATGTGGTACAGCTGTCAGATAACAGCCTCTCAGTTCTTACTGATTTCTATGTATCTGCCTGCAGTCACCACTAGATGTCGTGTACCGCACACTCTTAAACCACTCCTTCCCTGCGGCTCCTGCAGTGTATACTGAATATATAGGCGGCCATGAAGGTGTAAAAGGAAGGTTTTGCTTTCTGGAATATGCAAGAAAGCCCTTTTAAGAATAATTTTTTTTAAAAAAAGCCAATGCACAGGCAACCAAATCCTGTGATCAACTTAAAGCAGAATCCTAGAGAATCATCTATTTCATACATATGGCGCCATCTAGGGGAAACATGGAAGATAACATCAATTGTTCTTCATTAGGGCGCCCACCCACTGGCGTTTGCGTTTTTCGCGGGGAAAAAACGCAGCGTTTTCGCCGTGTTTCCGTTAATTTCCATTGACATTCATGGGTGCATTAGGAGAAAAATAAGGACACATATGCAACTGACAGTTCCTATGTTAAAAACGCAAACGCAACGCAAAAAAAAACGCCAGTGGACAGGAACACATGTTATCTCTATGCCTGTGCAGGAAAAACGCAAAACGCAGGTAAAAAAACGCCAGTGGGTGGGCGCCCTTAATCTATTTTTCCTTCATTCGCAGCATTATGGGGATTACAATCTATTGCTCTCAGTTATCAGCCACTTAAGAATAAAGAGAAGCTACTTCTCCCTGCCACCAGCTATTTCAGACTTGGATAGTTAGGCCGCCTCTAGCTTGGATACAAGATGTGATACAGGGGGGCATGGAGGCTCTAGTACCCTGTTGTACTGCCTCTAGCTTGGATACAAGATGTGATACAGGTGGGCATGGAGGCTCTAGTACCCTGTTGTACCGCCTCTAGCTTGGATACAAGATGTGATACAGGCAGGCATGGAGGCTCTAGTACCCTGTGGTACCGCCTCTAGCTTGGATACAAGATGTGATACAGGTGGGCATAGAGGCTCTAGTACCCTGTTGTATTGCCTCTAGCTTGGATACAAGATGTGATATGGCGGGCATGGAGGCTCTAGTACCCTGTTGTACAACCTCTAGCTTGGATACAAGATGTGATACAGGTGGGCATGGAGGATCTAGTACCCTGTTGTACTGCCTCTAGCTTGGATACAAGATGTGATACGGGCGGGCATGGAGGCTCTAGTACCCTGTTGTACCACCTCTAGCTTGGATACAGGATGTGATACGGGCAGGCATAGAGGCTCTAGTACCGTGTTGTACCGCCTCTAGCTTGGATACAAGATGTGATACAAGCAGGCATGGAGGATCTAGTACCCTGTTGTACTGCCTCTAGCTTGGATACAAGATGTGATACGGGGGGCATAGAGGCTCTAGTACCCTGTTGTACCGCCTCTAGCTTGGATACAAGATGTGATATGGGCGGCCATGGAGGCTCTAGTACCCTGTTGTACCGCATGGAGGTATACAGGTCCTACATTTGCTGTAACTGAGCCTCTAGATCGTGTAAACTCGTAGGCTGTGAAGTTGGTGTCCCAGATGGTCCCATACATGTTCTACTGGTGATGAATCTGCTGACCGGGCAGCCATGGAAGTGTGACAATGTTATCGGGGTTTCCTGTGCCCCCCTTGTGTGTGCGGCCGGGCATTATCCTGCTGGAAGCCACCATGAGAGGAACACATGTGGCTGCAGGATGTCCTGAACATATCGCTGAGCTGTCATTGTCCTTCCTACCACTAGGGGTGACGAATTGTAGCATTTTAGGTGCTATATTGGAGCCCCGGGTGTAGCAGTCGTGCATGATCGGAGGGTAGTCGGGAGCAAGCTGTAGGTCGTCAACAGGTAGTTACAATTTGCAGTACAAGTGGATGTGGTGGGTAACGTAGTTGGAAGGGACGCCGGAAGTCGGTATCAGGAGGTCTTGTAGAAATAGGGGAGGAGCAGGCGAGTGGAGAATAATCACGCACTGAGGGGGTGGCAGGGCCAGGCTTTTAGAGGAAGTACAATCAAGACAGGCGGGTCAGGAATAGGAGGCAGGAAATAGTAAGTGGGATCAGGAAACACAGCTGAGGGTTATGCAAGAGAACTGGCCACAGCCTAGATAGCTCAGTAGTGAGAGACACTGACTGCAGAACCTGAGGTCATGGGTTTGATTCCTGACACCGACTATTGTATGTGATGGCCCCCCCAGACCATCAAAACAGCAGGGGGCAGTGCGCCACTTCACAGCAAATCACAAGAAGATAAACCAGATAACGCCTCAAGGTTGACATTCAGTGGGAACCCACACTATTTAGATCCTCCAATGCCCGGGGGAGAGCTGCAGAAATAATTGGGGTCTCTCATAAGAGAGTGGTCCCAAAAGAATAAAATGCAAAAAAGCTGTCAGCAAACAAAATTTCCTGCGCTCAATAAATAGTGTGTAACCACAAATAGTAGTCTGTCAAGAATATATAGGAGTTACACTTACTGGGAAGGAGGGGGGTATGATGACCATGAGCCCCCTCCTTGAAGTGATGACTCCTTCAGCCTCCAAATAGATGTTTACCACACGTTTTAGAAGTGAAGCAATAACACCTTTAATTCCAAACTTCACTAAAATAACAGGCGACGCGTTTCAGTGCACACAGGCACCTTTCTCAGGCTTGAGCGCAGGAAATTTTGTTTGCACTTCACAGCAAAGGCAGGATTGAGGCGCTCACCCCAAGATCTCCAGACATGAACATGGCTGTCGTCAGTGACCAAACTAAGCCTGGTTCCACTCTGTAGTGTCCAGTGTCATTGTTCACGACAACACTGCAAACGGAGGCCGTACATATAATGTGACCATTTTTTAAGCCAAGCGTCTAAAAATACTTCCAACAGACACAGGGGGTGTAATGATATCGCCCCCAGTCTCTGGATGGTGGATAACGGAACAGTTGGAGCTGTTCTTGTCGGACAAGCAGACACTTCTCTCTACTGGTGGTCTGTAGGAGGCGTCCTGACCCCGGTCACCTTGTGTGCCCTCACACATCCACTGGTCCCAACACCCCCTAACAGTCTGGTCAGACGCTCCTGTCTACTGGTGGTCTGTCGGGGGTCCTGAGCCCCGTCACCTTGTGTGCCCTCACACATCCACTGGTCCCAACACCCCCTAACAGTCTGAATAGAACGGCCCCGTGGGGGACAATTCATGGATACGACCCTCCAGCTTCTCACATCCCAATAATGCACCCCTCTCAGACTCTGGTAACGGGGTCTCTTCTCTGCGTCGTAGAGGCGTCTAGTGGTCAACAAGCTCTATACAAGCGGAAGAAGAGGTCACTACACTCAAGGGGCCTCCGAGAGCCTCTTATAGGCCAGAGGGGGGAACCACTTTTAGGGCCTCCGGTGACAAGACCGTCCATCTAATCACCACAACTCTCATCATTACAGATCTGCCTGAGAGGGAGCCGCAGGACGGGGTCTACAGCAGAACGACAACTTCTTCTGGGGATGGGAGTGTATTTGATAAAGCGTGTATCTGATGTGAAGAATAACATGGCCGATTACAATATTCTGTACTCCAAGAATAACATAAAATGAACAGAGCCGCTTTAAACCCGCGTGTTGTCCGATTCACTAATGGAAGTGTTCTGTCTTGCGGTCGGTTGTGTCTTGCGGTCAGTTGTGTCTTGCGGTCGGTTACATTGCTGTTCCAGAAGCTTCTGCCATAATCCCACAACACAGTGAATATCGCTGCCTTAGCGGCCGTTCACATTCGGACTCTCATGTATATTTAACCACCTGTATACATTCGGGCCGGTTCACATCTCATTGGCCCATCCAGGGGTCCTCTGAGGGTATACGTTCAAAATACCAAAAACCGAACCCCTAGGCAGAGACTGGATGGAAGCGATCTTGTGCAGAACTGAAAACTGCTGAAGCGGAGACCAATAAAAAGTCTCCACCCCCAATTATAGGACGCCCGGGCTGCGGCTGTGTTTAAGAATCCCACCAGGTTGAATCATTTCTGGTTTATTTCCGCCTTCCCCGTGCCCCGCTGTCTGCACAAGCCATTGGGAAACAAACGGAAAGATAAAAAAACACTAAAGTAATGTGATTGGATAAATGTTCACACCCTCTTATATCCGGCGGTGCGGTTGTGTTCAGAATTAGCCAATCACATTTAAGCTCATGTTAGATAGTAGTCTGCACTCCGCTGCCATTACTTACAGGGATTCTGGTTCCTCCCATATAAAGTTGGACTCTTCTAAGAGGATTTTCCTGACATTTTCTTAGTTGCTCCATAAAGATCTTACAGAACATTAAAGGGATCTGATTGTGGGAAGGGATCAGTCCGGAGAAGGGGGCCAAAACATCTCCAAGGCATTACATGTACCATGGAGCACAGGGGAGACCATCAGCAAGAAGGGGATTAAATGTAGCACAACGGTGACATTACCAAGAACTGGACGTCCCTGAAAAATAGATGAAAAGACCAGAAGAAAATTGGTCCTGGAGGCCAAGAGGCCGACAGCAACATTAAAGGAGCTGCAGGAGTTTCTGGGAAGTACTGGTTGTGTAGTCATGTGACACCGTCTTCCCTGTTCTTTATATGTCAGAGCTGTGGGGGAGGGGACAAGATGGAAGCCTTATCTAACAAAGTAGAACACCCGAGCCCGGCCATGTTTTACCAAAACCTCCATTGCGTCTGCCAGCAGTCTGTGGGGGACGTGTTCTGTCTGATGAGACCGAGGGGGACTTGTTGGCTAGAACTCCAGAAGGTACCAACCCTGCTATCACCAGAAGACCCCCAGACCGCAGTGAGGATGGTGGGGGCAGCATTATGTGGGGGCTGCTCTCCTGCTGGGACTGGGGCGTTAGTCAAGGGGGAGGGGATTATGAACAGTTCCAAATAGCCCATTTTGGCCCCAAACCTTCAGGTCTCTGATAAAAAGCTGTAGATGAAGCAAACGGCCAAATCGGCAAGAGAACGGCTTCCTCGGAGCCCAGACCTGACCCCATACATGGTGGATGCCGGCTCCTTCTCACAGCCGACACCCGCCAGCAACAGTCACAACCAAGCGCTCACAATAATGGTGGCTGATAACCCTTGAAATACCGCGATCATTCTGACAGTAGAATTTAAATGCCCTAATCAGAGCTTGGGGTCCCAAACGCCCCCCACTACGAGATCACAGGGTGTCGTTCAGTTGCCAAGGCATCAAACCAGACCTGTGGGGTGGCTTAACCCCTTAGTGACGGCGCTATCGTAAAACTACGTCCTGCTGTTGCAGGACGTGTATGGAGGGAGGTAGCGCCGCTATCTCCCTCCATACAGCGCGGGCGTCAGCTCTTTATTACAGCTGACACCCGCCGGCAATAGCCGCGCTCGGCCGTTCTGACAGCGGCATTTAAATCCCCCGAACAGCGTTCGGGGGTCCCGCACGGCCCCCCCCCCCGCAGTGAGATCGGGGGAGCCGTGCAGGTGTCATGGCAGCCGGGGGCCTTTAGAAAGGCCCCAGGGCTGCCTTAGCAGACTGCCTATCAATCCATCCCTGTGGGCTGGCTTGATAGACTACCTGTGAAAAAGCAGTATGACGTAATGCTATAGCATTACGTCATACTGCAGGAGCGATCAAAGCATCGCATGTTAAAGTCCCCTAGGGGGACTTCAAACTAAAGTAAAAAAAAAAATCAATAAAGTTTTTTTAATTGTAAAAAAAAAAAAAAGTTATAAAAGTTTAAATTACTCCCTTTTGCCATATCAATTATTAAAAAATCTAAATAATAAAATAAAAATATGTATTTGGTATCGCCGCGTCCGTAAAAGTCCGATCTATCAAAGTAATACATTATTTTTCCTGCAAGGTGAACGTCGTCCGAAAAAAAAAATAAAGAACGCCAGAAATACACTTTTTTAGTTACCCTGTCTCCCAGAAAAAACGCAATAAAAAGCGATCAAAAAGTTGTATGTATTCCAAATTGATACTATCGGAAACTACAGGACATCCCGCAAAATATGAGCCCTTGCTCAACTACATCGACGAAAAAATAAAAATGGTATTGCGTGCACAAAATGACCGCAGAAAAGAATTGAAAAAAATTAAATATCTTAAAAAAATATACAAGTACTGCAGCAAAAACAATACTATATAAGTTTGGTATCGTAGTGATCGTACTGACCCATAGAATAAAAATATCAGGTCGCTATTGTTGCCGTTTGTGCGCCGTAGAAGCAGGACGCACCGAAAGATGGCGGAATGTCGTTTTTTCCCATTTCTCTCCGCTAAGAATTTTTTATAAGTTTTTCAGTCCATTATATGGTACAATAAATAGTGCCATTGAAAAATACAACTCGTCCCGCAAAAAACAAGCCCTCATACAGCGACGGCGAGGGATAAATAAAGGAGCTACGATTTTTTAAAAGGGAGTAGGAAAAAACAAAAATGGAAAAAAGCTCCGTCACTAAGGGGTTAATAGACTGCCTGTCAGACTGCAGGGGCGATCAAACAATCACAGGTTTTTGTCCCCCGAAGGGACTAAAAAGATTAGAAATTAGTTTAAAAAAGCATTATTAATTATTTACATTTATTATTTAAAATTAATTTATTAAAAGGTAGAAAAAGTTTAAAAAATTCTTTCCCCATATTTAGGGCTTATTCACACGGGTTTTCATGCCCGGCCGATATCCGCTGCCCCTCTGATGCATTGGCTTACAATACACCAGTGCACAGAGGTGTATATCTGCGGCGGCAACTGCATAGATTCCTATGGGAGCTGCCAGAGAGGGGAGGGAGATAAGTAGCGTGACTGCTAAACTTCCTCCCCCTTCTCTTCTCCGGCCCTTGCTGCTGTTTGCAATGGGAGGGGGTGGGATGGGGGGAGCTAAGCTCCGCCCCCTCCCATTGCTGGCTTGGACAAGGGGTGGGGAGAGGGTGGGAGCTTAGCTCCGACCCCCTCACACTGCAAATGGCCAGAAGGGAGAGGAGGTGAGCCGGCGAGGGGAAGGGAAAGAGGAATGTCTCCCCAGGACCCATGGCATCGCGGTCTCGGCGTATATGTGACGGGCCTTTTGCCATTCAGGAGCTTTTACGGCACCCCGCCCCCACACATTCATCCGTCGAGGACGCATTTTTCTTTAACGCATGCTTTTTCTTTACTTTCAATCCCCATAAAAGTCAATGGAGATGCGGGAGACGCTGCGCAATTGTGCCGTGTAGATGGGCCCCTTATAATGAAAAAAAATCTCAAAAGAAAAAACGTATTTGGTATCGCTGCGTCCGATCTGAGTGGCGCATTATTTCACCCACATGATGAACGTCGTCAGAATAAAAAATATTGTCAGAATTGCACGTTTTTTGGTCACCCGGTCTCCAAGGAAACGTGTAATAAAAAGCCATCAAAAAATCATATGCACTTCACAACGGTACCAATAGAAACTGCAGGCCGTCCCACAAAAAAGGAGCCGCGCACAGAGCCGTCAGCGGGGAAATAAAAACGGAAGGGCGGCAGAAAATAACTTTACTTTTTTCCAAAATTATTTTAAAAGTAGTGCCGCAAAAATAAACTCTATAAATTTGGCGTCGCGGTAATCGTACCGCCACGGAACGGCGTTATCACCTCATTACTGCCGCAGTGTGTGCGCTGCAGAAACAAGATGGCGGAACGTCCAGTTTTTTTTCCATTTCAGTACATTAAATAGTAACAATGAAAAATGCGACTCGTCCCGCAAAAACCGACCGCAAGTCCTCCGGCGGCGGCAGAAAAACAAAAAGAATCATGATTATGTGGGGAGGAAAAAATGAAAATGAAAAAAAAAAGGGCGGCGTCCTTAACCCCTTAATGTCACAGGATGGTGGCTGACACAACAGGATGTAAACGTATCTCCTGGGGATACCGCGGGCTCAGAAGGGAATCGGCTGGGATTGTCACCGGCCGCTTGATGCAACAGCAGGGATCTGAGGGAACACCGCTCCCCGCTCTTAACCCCTTACATGCTGCGATCAGTGTACAGCACGGCATGTAAAGGGGTCACAGAGGGAGCGTGGGGCCGTACACTGGGGTCCGGGTCGCCATGGCCTGCCATCTCTAGTGTGAGCGATCACAGCCCTAAGGCCGGCTGTCCACGGGCGATGCGGGATCCCGCAGCGAAGCTCTGCCGCAGGGGCCGCCGGCGAATCTCCGCTGGTCAGCCCTATCTAATAGATAGGCTGACCGTGGAGAATCGGGGCAATTTGCGGCATGCGGGGAATCGCAATAATTCTCCACTCGTGGACACGGGGCCAGCGCTTTCCATAGCAGCGCCTTTAGGAAGCTTCGGCCGGCGTGATTCGCTGGCGGTTTACCGCCGGTGATTAAACTGCCGTGAACAGGGGGCCTAAAAGGGCATAAAAAATGCAAAAAATAAATTTAAAAAAGTGTAACCCCACCAGAAAACCCCTCAGTGCCCCGGCCCCAGATATTTAGTATCGTCGCATCCGTAACGACCTTACAATATATCGAACGCGCTATCCTGCAAAAAACATAAAAACCCTCAAAAAGGGTTTTCATTCTGCAAAGTGGAAATAACTAAAAACAAATAAATAATGTATCACGTGATTCACTCTGTCAAAAAAAATGTGGAGACGGAAATCCCCGACGAGCCCTCCGGTCACTAAGGGGTTAAGGCGACTAGCGTTACAAACCCGAATGACAAGTATCAGCTCGGAGCGTCACGTGACCGGGGGAAGTCACCTGACCGCTGACGTCACACCTCCTTCAGCCCACTCCACTCTAGCCGCCGCCTGACACGGAGGCTCCGTCGGCCATGGCTTACCAATACCAGTACCGCGGGCCCGACCAGTCCTTCCTGCTCAACGTCTTCCGCAGGTCAGTGTTGCCGCCCGGGGGGGTGGACTGGGATGTGTGCGGAGGGGATTGCTGGGACTTGTAGTGCCCCGCAGTGCGGGCGCAGTGCCACCTGCTGACGGATTAGCTGGCTGACAGTGACGGCTACAACCCCCTCTTCTTCCTCCTTTGGGGTATATATGAAGTATGACACTTCCTGCGCGGTACGTAAATCAGTACAGGAGGGTCTGGTGGGCGGGTCAGCTGCAGGAGGGTCTGGTGGGCGGGTCAGCTGCAGGAGGGTCTGGTGGGCGGGTCTGCCGCCGCAGGGTCTGGTGGGCGGGTCAGCCGCCGCAGGGTCTGGTGGGCGGGTCTGCCGCCGGAGGGTCTGGTGGGCGGGTCTGCCGCCGCAGGGTCTGGTGGGCGGGTCTGCCGCCGGAGGGTCTGGTGGGCGGGTCTGCCGCCGCAGTGTCTGGTGGGCGGGTCTGCCGCAGGAGGGTCTGGTGGGCGGGTCTGCCGCCGCAGGGTCTGGGCACTGGCGGATCCCGCAATCACACATCTGATGCCTGCAGTTGGAGTCGCCGTGTTTCCATTGCCAGCTTTGGCGCACTCATGTGACATAAAAGCTGTAATGGACGCCCCCGTGTCCCCCACCCCTTTAATCCACGGAGGACGCAGACGTTTTTTCTTTACTTTCAATCCCCATAAAAGTCAACAAAGACGCTGCGCAATTGTGGGGAGAAAGAACAGCTGGAGCTCATTAGCCATTTTAATCGCTGCGTTTGTTCGCCGCACGTAAACGATCATAGCCTGCGGGCGCAAAAAGTGCGGTAAAGTACGCGATGCGCGTGCAAAGTAAAAGATTCCCTAAATACGCAGCGCTCGCGTGAAGGGGCCTCGCTGACCGCCGGCTTCGCCGCCCCCGTTTTATGTGTGACGCGTTGTACTTCTCAGTACCGTATAATGTACGGAAAAACGTTAAAAAAAATTCTAAATTGAGTGAAAAGGGGGAAAAACCCACAATTGCGCCATCTTGGGGGTCTTGTATGTATGGCGTACGCAGGGCGCTGCGATTCCGACGAGATCAGATTTATATCGTTAGTTTTTCCTTCTGCGCTACTTTTTTAATAACGCCGATCTCTGGAGGAAAATACAACAACCTTCCGCCGCCGTCTGCTGGCCGCCATGACTATTTCTCCGCCGCCATCGCTGTGCGAGGCTCGTGTAGTTTCTATTGGGTCCCCGTTTGGCGCTCGTTAATATTTGATCGCTTCATTACATTTTTTTTTTCTCTTGGAAACGGGATGAATAAAAAAGCGCATTTCTGGCGCCACATATCGTCCTTCTGGCGTTAACCGTCTGCCGGGTGAATAACTAAAGGTTTTGGGTCGTTACGACTGCAGGGATTCTCTTAGACGCGGCGCATGAGTATTTTATCCATTTTAAAAAAAGGGCTTTTGCAGGAAAAATCTTTTTTTTTTTTTTTTTTTCTTATTGGATTGAAAGAAGAAAATTAAACTTGATGCTTTAAAAAAAAAAAAAAAAAAAAAAAAAAAAAGCACTTTAAGTCCCTCGAGGACCTGAGGACCTGATTGTTCGATCTCTGATGGTACACTGCGTTACTTATGTGGTGCATTCTACTAACCGATGACAGCAGCCAATCAGACTCTGCCGGAGGTGGGGTGTCACAGACTGAGTTACATAAAGGCCTTTTGTTAGGCTTCCAGTTGCCATGGGAACCCATTGGTACCTTGTGATCGCATTGTAGGGTCCCGATAGGTGACAGAAGCCCCCTCCCCCCGCCATCTGCTTACATGATTGTGGAATATAAGGGGTTAAACTGCCAGGATCTAGGGGTCTCCCCATTCCTGGCGGTTAGTAATAAGCCGTATTGCGGTCACTTAGGGGTTAATCTATGTATTCCGGCAGCTCAGGGTTGGGTTCTGTTCTGGAATGATCACTAGTAGCGGCGCACAGGCTGCGCTGGTTAAGGTCTGTCGCCGTCGGTTACGTCTCGGTCAGCCGGATCTGTCCAGCAGTAGAACTGGGTTTCCTTTGTCTCCTCTGGCGGCGCTCCCTGCCCCCGGCGAGGTCTCCTCTGGCGGCGCTCCCTGCCCCCAGCGAGGTCTCCTCTGACTCACCGACTGTCTCCGTCGGTGACTTGTGATTCATCCGAGGCACAAGGGAGACTTTAAGACTTGGAATGATCTCACCTTTTCCAGGTGTGTGCTGGGAGTCCGGGCGGCAGAACACACAGCTACTTGTCCTGGGAGGGGAAGGGGGGCAAACTGCCCGGGACCCCCAGGAAGTATCGGGCAGGGACTGGAGCTGCCAGCTTGTGCCACTCTGTAATCTACTTGTAGAAGGATTGTGCAGCAGAACATCCATATCTGTAGATACAAAGTAACGGCAGAATACGGTTACATGGAGGTCTGTATACGGCTGGAGAGGGTCTGGAGAAGTGGGGGGCAGAACAGTGTGAGGTGGGGGGTGACCCTGATAAATGTGAGGGTCTGCACACGGGCAGACGAAATGCACATCCAATCTCTGGCCCGAATCTGGCACCTCACCTCAGGGATATCTCTAAAATATGGCCGTTCCTCCCCACGGACCCGCTAAAGACACTCGTCGCCCTCATCCACTCCCGACGCGACTACTACAACTCACTGCTCATTAGCCTGACCGGACCAGACTCACTCCAGTCCATACTAAATATGGCAGCTAGGCTCAGTCGCCCTATGCCAATCGCTGCATTGGCTGCCCATCCACTGCAGAACTAAATTTAAACTCCTCACCCACAAAGCTCTGCATGGTGCTGCGCCACCATACATCACCTCCCTCCTGTCAGTATACCACCCAGCGCGCTCACTCCGATCGGCTAACACACTCAGACTAAACACCCCTGTAATACGAACCTCACACGCTCGCCTCCAGGACTTCACCAGAGCAGCACCCATCCTCTGGAACGCTCTACCCCAAGGCATCCGGGCAATCCCTGACTCGCGGAACCTCAGATGCGCCTTAAAGATGCACCTCTTCATAGAAGCATACCAAACCTGATTTAGTCCCCCACCCCCACTATATGGGTCAGTACAGAGATCTCTCCGATCATCTATTATACCCAGGACTGTAACAAGGGGGCGCTCTAGGATTAGGCCCCATTCCCCTCTGCACTTGGGCTCCGTTGGGGCTTTCCCATTTCTGTTTCGTTTTTGGAGTGCAGAAACTGAAGTTAAACTAAATGTAGAGACGTTTTTTTCCCATTGATATTGATGGCCCTGTGAGGCCTCGCGTCCGCGCCAAAAACGGAATTAGAAAATCTGCGCGTGATCCGCGCCCGTAGGGAATCATTGGGCACCCACAGGTGATTAAATACCTGCGGATGTCATTTCCCCCGGTGTGCGGATCGCACGCACTGGAAAACGCCACGGCATGCTCCATTTTCTGCCTTTTTCCCGCACAAGCCGTCTGATCCGCCGCACGGACGCGGATGACACTGTGGCTGCGTCGCGGATCTGCGGGAAAGCAGGAGTGTGCAGAAGAAAAGACGATCCGGCCGCGACGGAGGAGACCCGCGGCCGGACAAGTGAGGAATGTAATTCTTGGCCTCATGTCTGCGGAATTCTGCACAGGCAAACCGTGCGAGCGCGGGAGCTCGAGGCCTGAAAACATGGAGGACACAGAACCAAGCCAAAAAAGGAAACCTTGCCCTGTTTTCGATCATTGATTTGTCTGTTTAGGTTCAGTTTCTGTTTGAAAAGCGGAACAGAGTAGCTAGAAACCGATGAGTGCGGGGGCGAGCGCGGGCCTTGCGGGGGCGAGCGCGGGCCTTGCGGGGGCGAGCGCGGGCCGTGCGGGCCGTTTGTTTCCCTCTGTTCATGTGGTGGAACTTGGTGTGAATCTTCTGTGGCGAATTCTGCCGCAAAAATCACGTCTTTTTGCAGCATTTTTTGCGCTGATTCACATGTATAAAATCCCGCTTCTACATCGCGGTATGACCACATTTTCCGCAACACAATTCGGCACGCGGATTTTGCCCATTGACAGCCGATCGGAGGCCGCATGGTCCATCCTGGGCGCCGTGATGCCAGGAGTTCATTGACTGCCCCATATCACTGCTGGAGGTCGGCCAGACACTTTTGCTTTGTGGCTCCCAGCATGCCTTGCAGCTGCGGCGTACTCGCTGGTCACTTACCACTTGCTTTGTTAAAGCAGTGAATAGCGCAGTTTTAGTTCGGGTGCTTTTACACGATGGCTGACGACTGTCCAGACTATGATCAATCCTGCGCTTTTACACGGCGGGGTCCCGATGGATCACCATGGCAGCTGGCGGCTTCTGGTTCTATCCCGCATGCTAGCCTATTAGATTCCTGGTCACTAAGGGGTTAAATTCCTAAACAAATGTTGTGTATCATTCGCTGGCCAATAATTTGCATAACTGGAATCGGTAGAAACGCTGGAAAGACTTGGTGGCTGGGCGGTGGGGAGGATCTGCCCGCCCGGCGGGGCCCTTTATTCCTTTTTTTTTCTTCTTGGCAACATTCACCTTTTGGGACAAATACAGATAGTCCCCTCCAGAAATGTCGTACAGATAGTCCCCTCCAGAAATGTCGTACAGATAGTCCCCTCCAGAAATGTCGTACAGATAGTCCCCTCCAGAAATGTCGTACAGATAGTCCCCTCCAGAAATGTCGTACAGATAGTCCCCTCCAGAAATGTCGTACAGATAGTCCCCTCCAGAAATGTCGTACAGATAGTCCCCTCCAGAAATGTCGTACAGATAGTCCCCTCCAGAAATGTCGTACAGATAGTCCCCTCCAGAAATGTCGTACAGATAGTCCCCTCCAGAAATGTCGTACAGATAGTCCCCTCCAGAAATGTCGTACAGATAGTCCCCTCCAGAAATGTCGTACAGATAGTCCCCTCCAGAAATGTCGTACAGATAGTCCCCTCCAGAAATGTCGTACAGATGAGTCCCCTCCAGAAATGTCGTACAGATGAGTCCCCTCCAGAAATGTCGTGCAGATGAGTCCCCTCCAGAAATGTCGTGCAGATGAGTCCCCTCCAGAAATGTCGTGCAGATGAGTCCCCTCCAGAAATGTCGTGCAGATGAGTCCCCTCCAGAAATGTCGTGCAGATGAGTCCCCTCCAGAAATGTCGTGCAGATGAGTCCCCTCCAGAAATGTCGTGCAGATGAGTCCCCTCCAGAAATGTCGTGCAGATGAGTCCCCTCCAGAAATGTCGTGCAGATGAGTCCCCCTCCAGAAATGTCGTGCAGATGAGTCCCCCTCCAGAAATGTCGTGCAGATGAGTCCCCTCCAGAAATGTCGTGCAGATGAGTCCCCTCCAGAAATGTCGTGCAGATGAGTCCCCTCCAGAAATGTCGTGCAGATGAGTCCCCTCCAGAAATGTCGTGCAGATGAGTCCCCTCCAGAAATGTCGTGCAGATGAGTCCCCTCCAGAAATGTCGTGCAGATGAGTCCCCTCCAGAAATGTCGTGCAGATGAGTCCCCTCCAGAAATGTCGTGCAGATGAGTCCCCTCCAGAAATGTCGTGCAGATGAGTCCCCTCCAGAAATGTCGTGCAGATGAGTCCCCTCCAGAAATGTCGTGCAGATGAGTCCCCTCCAGAAATGTCGTGCAGATGAGTCCCCTCCAGAAATGTCGTGCAGATGAGTCCCCTCCAGAAATGTCGTGCAGATGAGTCCCCTCCAGAAATGTCGTGCAGATGAGTCCCCTCCAGAAATGTCGTGCAGATGAGTCCCCTCCAGAAATGTCGTGCAGATGAGTCCCCTCCAGAAATGTCGTGCAGATGAGTCCCCTCCAGAAATGTCGTGCAGATGAGTCCCCTCCAGAAATGTCGTGCAGATGAGTCCCCTCCAGAAATGTCGTGCAGATGAGTCCCCTCCAGAAATGTCGTGCAGATGAGTCCCCTCCAGAAATGTCGTGCAGATGAGTCCCCTCCAGAAATGTCGTGCAGATGGGTCCCCTCCAGAAATGTCGTGCAGATGGGTCCCCTCCAGAAATGTCGTGCAGATGGGTCCCCCTCCAGAAATGTCGTGCAGATGGGTCCCCCTCCAGAAATGTCGTGCAGATGGGTCCCCCTCCAGAAATGTCGTGCAGATGGGTCCCCCTCCAGAAATGTCGTGCAGATGGGTCCCCCTCCAGAAATGTCGTGCAGATGGGTCCCCCTCCAGAAATGTCGTGCAGATGGGTCCCCCTCCAGAAATGTCGTGCAGATGGGTCCCCCTCCAGAAATGTCGTGCAGATGGGTCCCCCTCCAGAAATGTCGTGCAGATGGGTCCCCCTCCAGAAATGTCGTGCAGATGGGTCCCCCTCCAGAAATGTCGTGCAGATGGGTCCCCCTCCAGAAATGTCGTGCAGATGGGTCCCCCTCCATACCGCTGTCAGAGTGGTATTTAAAGTGTTAACAGATCCGATGAGCGGCGCGGCTCGTCAGAACTGCTGCCGCCGGGTGTCCGCTGTAAGAAACAGCCTGCACCCGACATTCAGGGGGCCCGTACAGCGTCCCATGATGAGATCGCGGGACGCTGTGCGGTTGCTCGGCAGCTTCTGCCTTCTCTTTGATGGGCTCCCTGGTACTCGATGAGCGCTATGTAGAGAATGCAGGAGGTGGCACTGCCGTTTCCCACGTGACACCCAGCGATCACATGATCGCCGCTGACCCCCTGGCATGTCGGAGCTGCTTGTGACTGCTGTCACTACAGGGAATGTTTACCCCTATTAAAGTAATAAAAAAATCAGTGACAAGGTATTGACAATAGCCCCATGTGAGGGGAAAAAACGCTGCAAAAATAAGTCTGGCGGGCCATAAAAAAACCACAATATCGGCAAAAACGCTAAAAATGTTTCGTCGGTTGGGACTGACGCACGTCCAAAAGCCAGGCAGCTGGATGGAAAGCGGACAGACGCCATTGTAGTCAGTGGGGTCCGGCCACTGCTGTTCGGTTCCATCCAGAAACTGAGACGTTCGGCTTCGGGGATTCCCCTCTTCTGCTGAATGGAGCAGGAAAGGGGAACCCCTGCGCAGATGTGAAACCACGGCTTTCCTGACTCTCCCAGCTGACCCCAATTTACAGGCTTCCCCGGCTTTTTTATGGCTGCAGCAGCTGTAATGTCCTGAAAACGGTCCCGGACTACAGCTGTACGTAGACCGGCGGGAGACGGGGGAGTAAATGCCTATATTACTGCAGGAGGGGGCTGGAGGTACAGGAACAGAAGACCTGAACGCCCCCTATAAGGGATTCTAGCAGCCGGAGGTCCTATGGGGGGGGCTGTACGTTCTCCTGACTAATCTGGTGTCGTCTTTTTATTAACCCTTACAGAGTGGACACCGACAACAGCGGCGTCATATCGGACAACGAGCTGCAGCAGGCGCTGTCCAACGGTAAGGACCTCCTTTCAGCCCCCATAATGCACGTTTTTACAAGTAAACCTCTTAATCCTCAGAACAACAAAAAATGTTGTCCAAGAAATAAAGCGCGGCCGGCGCCTCCTCTGTGCGGCCGGAGCTGCGCGGCTCGTTCAGGGATGCAACCTGTTTGGATCCGCAGCTAAGCAACCGGGCTTTGCTGTCCTGCTGGTTACAACATACGGCCGAGCCCAGGTTTACACAGCGGAGCCCTCTGTGCGGGAGGAGAACACCGAGAATGGCTGCGGCTGCCAACCTACAGGAGAGCTGCATGCTGTATACCACAGCCCCGGCTCCAAGGACGCTGCTAAATGTAAATCAGGGCTAAGAAAAGGGAGAAAGTCCTGTAACCATATTGTATCCGCAGAGGATATCGGATGTGGAGGGGGAGGGGGGGAGGCATTGGTTCATTTCAAAAAAGAACAAAAAACTCATTTCATGGCAGCAACGCATTTCACCTAAGTTGGAGATGGGTAACACAAGCCTGGAGAAGTGGGACCAATGGAAAACAGCCGGACTGTATAAAAAGAGCAGGTTAGAGAGGCCGGGTCTCTGAGGTTCACCCATCTGTGAAGAACTGCGGCTACAAATATATGAGAAGAGGGCGGATTTATGGGGAAGGTCTGCAGTGATGAGAGGGGGTCCAGCCCGCCCAGCGGACCGCTCTGCCTGATTTACATGCCAGCCGGGAACTTCTTAAACAGAGATTCTTCAGGTACGGATTAATAAAGAGCCCCAGCACAATAAGTTGTCTGAACAGCTGCGCTTGGTCTAGTGGGGAGAAGGTGCTGACAGGTTCCCTTTAACCCCTTGAGTGGCACGGCCGGAAATTTTCCGGGACGAGCTCCACTGCTCATAGTGACATAGCCCGGAAGATTTCCGGGCTATGTATCACTATGGGAGCTGCAGAGCACAATGCCACAAGCTGTGACAGTGTGCTCTGCCTGCACAGACCCACAGAGAACAAAGCAAGGGCTTTGAAAAACCAGCAGAAGATATTGCCGATATGCCGGCAACCTCCTGCTTTGTTTACAGGTTGCCATAGAGACCATCGGCTTGTCAGAAGCAAGCCGATGGTCTCTGTGGCAG
Source organism: Eleutherodactylus coqui (assembly GCA_035609135.1). Lineage (NCBI taxonomy): Eukaryota > Metazoa > Chordata > Amphibia > Anura > Eleutherodactylidae > Eleutherodactylus > Eleutherodactylus coqui. The sequence continues at coordinate 513,973,121 of CM069405.1, read as the reverse complement.
GGAGAGCTGGTTCTTGGCTGTCAGAGGACAGATAGGTACTAGCTCTTACAGCAGAGATCAGAGAAAACCTCCGATCTCTGCTGTGTTAACCCTTTACATGCTGCAGTCTATGTGACTGCAGCATGTAAGGGGCTGTCACTGCAGCATGTAAAGGGCTGTTACCATCGGACCCCTGGAATGTGATCAGGGGTCCTAATGGGTCCCTGTGGAAGTCCCCTAAAGGGACAAAAAAAAAATGAAGAAGGAAAAAAAAAAAAAAAGGTAAAAAATTATAACAAAAATAATAAAAACACTTGTCTCCCTTTACTTTGTAAAAAAATCAAAAATACAATCACACATGTGGTATCCATGCGTCGTAATGACCCAGAGAAGGAAGTTAATGCATTATTTAACCCCTTAATGACATGGCCCCTTTTTTTCTTTTTTCCCCATTTCTTTTTTTCCTCCCCCCTGTTTAAAAAAATCACAACTTGTCCCGCAAAAAACAAGCCCTCATATGGCCATGTCAATGGAAAAATGAAAAAGTTATGGCTCTTGAGACGCAACTGCAAAATTAGTTGAAATTCAATGATTAGACCATTTTAAAAAACCTGCCCTGGTGGGCACGACAGGGTGGTAGGAAACCTGCCACTCAAGGGGTTAAAGATGGCCGTGTGGGGAGGGGGGGGCTGTTTCGGTGGGCTTTACTCATGCAAGGGTATGCAGAGGAGAATGGCGTGCTTAAGGAATACCAGTAAAAGAGGATTCTGCGGATGGAAACAAATTGAGGATAAAAGGGGTCAGAGGAGGATGTCAAGTCGTTGTGATGCAAACAAGTACAATGCTGGGGCTTCAACTAACATCTGAACTCGCTGTGTGTCCGTCTTCAGCAGACATCTGATGGATCCAGAGTTCTGATGCTGATGGGAGGTCAGAATTTGGCGCAAGCAGCATGAATCGCTGACCCCTTCCTGTCAGCCGGTCACAACATGTCAGCACCTCCATCTAATCTGCAGCACCTCCAAGAAGCTTCCCGTCCGCAGTATTAAGTTACTTCCAGCAGTGGTTTTGTTCTCTGGTGTCACGCAGGGGGGCGACCACCCTGGACACTGGCTGCCAAACTATACCTATACAAATAGAGCTGTACTGAGTGGCATGGAGTACGGGCGCCTCTCTCCCTGGCACAGCCCCAAGACACACAGATCCGGGTGCAGCCGTCTTGGTGCCTCTTTATCCTGTCCGTCCCGAAGTCTCCAGTGCACCGATTATACCGGCTGCAGAAGAGCAATAGTCCACCGCCCGTATACATGAGGATCCTGTCAGTGGGACTGATGTACTGGGCGTATGATATGGGTGTTCTGAGAGGGAAAGAACACTAGGGGGCACTATAACAAGTACTTAAAGGGAAGATCCAAAGCCAGGAACATTTATACCAATACAACATTTGTTATACATCCCTTGTCAAAAAACATTTGCACCCCCCCCCCTTCCTTTTTCCCTAGGAGTGTCTATGAATACATACAGCAAAAAAAGTTTTGCCAGTAGAAGAGAATGTTGTGCTTCTTTTTTTTTTTTCTTTTTTCACCAGGAAGAGAAACCAAGTAATCTTGTAGTACTTTAATAGCTACCAAATACCACAGGCGGGCATGGAGGCTCTAGTACCCCGTTGTACCGCCTCTAGCTTGGATACAAGATGTGATACGGGCAGGCATGGAGGCTCTAGTACCCCGTTGTACCGCCTCTAGCTTGGATACAAGATGTGATACGGGCAGGCATGGAGGCTCTAGTACCCCGTTGTACCGCCTCTAGCTTGGATACAAGATGTGATACAGGCAGGCATGGAGGCTCTAGTACCCTGTTGTACCGCCTCTAGCTTGGATACAAGATATGATACAGGGCGCATGGAGGCTCTAGTACCCTGTTGTACCAGCTCTAGCTTGGATACAAGATGTGATACAGGGCGCATGGAGACTTTAGTACCCTGTTGTACCGCCTCTAGCTTGGATACAAGATGTGATACAGGCGGGCATGGAGGCTCTAGTATCCTGTTATACCACCTCTAGCTTGGATACAAGATGTGATACAGGCAGGCATGGAGGCTCTAGTACCCTGTTGTACCACCTCTAGCTCGGATACAAGATGTGATACGGGTGGGCATGGATGCTCTACTACCCTGTTGTACCCACTCTAGCTTGGATACAAGATGTGATACGGGTGGGCATGGATGCTCTAGTACCCTGTTGTACGGCCTCTAGCTTGGATACAAGATGTGATACAGGCGGGCATGGAGGCTCTAGTACCCTGTTGTACCGCCTCTAGATTGGATACAAGATGCAATACAGGCAGGCATGGAGGCTCTAGTACCCTCTTGTACTGCCTCTAGATTGGATACAAGATGCAATACAGGGGGGCATGGAGGCTCTAGTACCCTGTTGTACCGCCTCTAGCTTGGATACAAGATGTGATGCAGGCATGGAGACTCTAGTACCCTGTTGTACCACCTCTAGCTTGGATACAAGATGTGATACGGGTGGGCATCGAGGCTCTAGTACCCTGTTGTACCGCCTCTAGCTTGGATACAAGATGTGATACAGGTGGGTATGGAGGCTCTAGTACCCTGTTGTACCGCCTCTAGCTTGGATACAAGATGTGATACAGGTGGGTATGGAGGCTCTAGTACCCTGTTGTACCGCCTCTAGCTTGGATACAAGATGTGATACAGGTGGGTATGGAGGCTCTAGTACCCTGTTGTACCGCCTCTAGCTTGGATACAAGATGTGATACAGGTGGGTATGGAGGCTCTAGTACCCTGTTGTACCGCCTCTAGCTTGGATATAAGATGTGATACAGGCTGGCATGGAGGCTCTAGTACCCTGTTGTACCGCCTCTAGCTTGGATCCATGATAAGGTATGGGGGAGAAGGGAATGGAAGCTCTAGTATCCTGTAGGGCATTCCTGTGACTCCCTTGTGTTTGTGGCCAGGCATTATCCTGCTGCCTCTTGAAAGCCACCATGAGAGGAACACGGCCGTCGTCAGCACCCAAACGAAACCTGGATTCATCGCTGAAGACACCTGGTTCCCCTCTGCAGCATCCAGTTCCATTGTTCACGACATCACTTGAAGCGGGGGCGACGGTGGGGGTCAGAGACTGTACGTGTAATGGGGGCGACGGTGGGGGTCAGAGGCCGTACATGTAATGGGGGGCTGAGAGACCAAATGTCCTTCAGCCAAGAGCCTGGAAATGGTGTAACGATGGCGCCCCCTGTCTCTGGATGGTGGACAATGAAATAGTTGGAGCTGCTGAATCTTGTCAGACTGGTGGTCTGTTGGGGGTCCTGAGCCCGGTCACCTTGTGTGCCCCTCATCCACTGGTCCCAACACCCCCTAACAGTCTGGTCAGACGCTCCTCTCTACTGGTGGTCTGTAGGGGGCGACCTGAGCCCAGTCCCCTTGTGTGCCCTCACACATCCACTGGTCCCAACACCCCCTAACAGTCTGGTCAGACGCTCCTCTACTGGTGGTCTGTAGGGGGCGTCCTGAGCCCGGTCACCTTGTGTGCCCTCACACATCCACTGGTCCCAACACCCCCTAACAGTCTGGTCAGACGCTCCTCTTTACTAGTGGTCTGTAGGGGGCATCCTGAGCCCGGTCACCTTGTGTGCCCTCACACATCCACTGGTCCCAACACCTTCTAACAGTCTGGACAGAACGGCTGGTGGAGGACAATTCATGGATATGACCATCCAGCGTCTCACACCCCAATAATACGCCCCCCTCTGGTAACGGGGTGACATCTCTTCTCTGCGTCGTAGAGGCGTCTAGTGGCCAACAAGCCTTAGAAGCGGAAGAAGAGGTCACTACACACAAGGAGCCTCCGAGAGCCTCTTATAGGCCAAGGGGGGAACCACTTTTAGGGCCTCCGGTGACAAGACCGTTCATCTAATCACCACAACTCATCATTTACAGATCTGCTTGAGATGGAGCCGCAGCAGAGCGACAAGTTCTTCTGGGGGCAGATTGTTGTGTGTAGTTTTTGTAAAACAGAAAAAAGTCTAATTTTGCCGGATCTAATAGAATCTATTGACATGTCACGCCGTCCCTTTATCTAACTACACTGCTGTATATCTATGTGTGTATAATATATATATATATATATATATATGCTCTCCTTGTGTATTCGTACTGTATGAATGAAGAGCTCTTCCCTCTCATTTCAGGCACTTGGACACCGTTTAACCCCGTCACTGTCAGATCCATCATCTGTAAGTACACCTCCACATATAAGTTGTCTTGTTGCCCGGGCGGCTCCTGGTAGTTGGGAGGTTCAGATCGATGGATGACGCTTTCCCATCGTTGTTACGACACAATCCGGTTTTTCTCGGTAGTCAATGATTTTCAAGCCAAGATGCAATTAAGATGTAATTTACATACAGTGTAAGTTTGCAGGGTGTTGGTGTCAGCGGGTGGCATAGATTACTTGCTGGCTCTTCATGGATATGCTGGCATCAGGAGCGGGCACTAGTGCTTATGTTGGCATGATGTTGGCAGAATGCCGTCTGTTAGCAGGGCCGTCCCATAACTGACTGATCCTGCGCTGACATGTATCTGCAGAAGCCGGTCCCTCCTGCTCCATACAAGTGTGTGCCGCAGGTTATTGCTGCTTGTGCCGCCAGTAGCTGCCGCAGGTCCTTATTCCTGCCTTTCCCATTGCACTCCTGCAGTCACCAACATGCGGTTCCATTTAGTTAAATATGTGATTCTAGGACTTGGTTCACACGGGGCGGAAAAACTCGCAGAATGACTGCATGGAAATACCGCGAGAAATGTGGCTTCAAAGCCCGGTTTGGCGCGGGGGCTGAAGCGGCTTAGCCGCCTGCATTCCGCTGCAGCCGTGCCTCCCCATAGAGAGGAGAGATGGCCGCTGTGGAGACGGCGATATAATTGACATGCCGCAGCTTTGAATTCCGCATGTCCGTTTCATTACAGCTTCTCTGCAGCGTGTGGATGACATTTTTGCAAGTCTCGTCCACTTTGCTGCTTTATTGCCGGCATGTGAACCCAGCCTTAGCGATTTGTAGTCCTGTATCCGGTTTATAGCAGCGGTCGGTGTGTCTCCTTGATCACATAGGAAGCAGTAGGCCAGGACTCGTTGCTCAGTAGGAGTCCTGATATCTGTCGCCTGTTGCACTTACAATCATGTTCCAGAGGTCAACATACTCCTGCAATGCTGGCGTCCTTGGCTGGTGCTGCCCACAGTGCAGAGCGTCGGTTATGATGCCCCCTACCAATCCTTACGATTAGGCTGGGTATTGCAATAATCTTGCGGCTGCTACAGTAATTTTCAGGCCACGCCCCCTTTTACATTAAGCCACGCCCTTTATATCCCTTCACAGTAATGGTGTTCGCTGGTGACCCCTTCATAGTAATACCATATCTCTAAAATATAGTCAGTTACCACCTCTACATAGTGACCTTAATTATAGTGCAGTTACCTTCAGTGATCACAGGTGGCGTCCTCTCCGACTGTAATTCTCTCCCCCTTTTCTTCTCTGTCCATGCCCAGACCATCACAATGACTTCTCCCAACCACAACTTGTATCGAAGAAGCTAAGGATTCCTGTGTCGGATTCTTTAGTTTCCCATCACCCTCCCTATGTCTTCTACACCTGTCCACAATCCATAGTGCCCCAGATAGTGATTAGGCCTCACATAGTAAGTACTGCTTATAGTGCCCCCTTTTCTACCCCACTTATAACTAACGCCCCCGTAATGAATAATGGCATTCTTTCTCCCCCCGTAATAGATAAGGCTTTCACGTCTGCCCCCGTGCCACTCCAGACTGCTCTTCTGATCCTCCTTCTGCGTTCAGCGTGGTAACGTGGTACTTACTGTGACGTGTGCCCATCGCTAGTACCAGCTATCTCTGAGCACGTACCATATGGCCACGGTGAACCCAGAAGAAAGGAAGATCAGAAGAGCAGTCCGGAGTGGCACAGGGGCCCTTGGCAGGAAGACGCAAGTATACTAGGAGGTTTTTTTTTTTTCCTCAAACCGCCATTGGGCCTTACTGCTGCTTGCCGAATCTGCCAAACGAGTGCTTGGGGCATCTCCGCAGCCGGGGCCCCCCTGAACATCAGGAACGCAGGGCCTGGAGCCGTGCTCCATTTGTACCATTGTTAATCCTCCCCTGGTTGTAGTATACAGCCAGCCACCACCCTCCTGGACTGATAACGATGGAACATGCTTGGTATATAATCCTAGATGATGTGCCAGCAGGCTGCTGAGATACACAAAAGTACACGTAAAAAAGTGGTGATGACGTAAATCAACAACATGACAAACCTGCAATATACTCCGGTACAGGGCGCAGGGACGTTTTATACCGACCCTTTTCTAGTGACCAGCAATATGAGTTCCAGTACAAACCAGCACAGACCTCATTCCCCAGCAGGTAAAGGGCGCCCCCTCTCTGCAGGACGCACCGTGACCCTTCGTTTCTGTGAGCGCCATTAAACACCACAGTTTTTACTGCCAGCAGCTTAATATGAAAAACTAGGAAACTTTCAGAAGAACTTTGTGCGACGCTTCCGGCCTCCTCGACCTTCTGTTTGCTGAACAGCCGGTATTCCAGGCTGGTAACTCGTACCGACGCGCCGTCAGACTGTTGTGGCAGAAGGGGAGTATTTAGTCAGACTGGTAGTCTAGATATAGTCACCACTGTGGATGTGACGAGGCCTATACAGGGTTTGTATCCTCCGGATGTCGACACGCTGCAAAATGTTTTATTGCGCAGTTTTGCTTACACGGAACTGGAACGCCCCTTTCTGTACCAGCTGGGGATGGACGCCATATTGGATTTTTGGCTTTCAGGATTTGCGCAGCGCTGCTTTCTGTTATCCACAGTGTGATATTCATGTTCGCGCTAATCTTCTCTCGTTGTATGTTCCAGCCATGTTTGACCGGGAATATAAAGGCGGTGTGAACTTCGCGGAGTTTACTGGCGTGTGGAAGTACATCACCGACTGGCAGAATATATTTCGGACCTACGACAGAGATAATTCCGGGCTGATCGACAAGAATGAATTAAAGCAAGCCTTAACAGGTTTTGGTAAGTGTTACTTGAAGTTTCCCATCCATATCTGACCTCAGAGCTGCCCTACAATGCCGAGGACCCGTCCACTGGGCAGCGGTGCTGACACGGATCCAGTATGGTGGCATACGGATTGGTTACGGGTCCAGGTCATTGGGCCGCAGGCACTCCCTACGGATTAGTTACGGGTCCAGGTCATTGGGCCGCAGGCACTCCCTACGGATTGGTTATGGGCCCAGGTCATTGGTCCGCTGTCACTCCCTACGGATTGGTTACGGGTCCAGGGCATTGGTCCGCAGGCACTCCATATGGATTGGTTACGGGTCCAGGGCATTGGTCCGCAGGCACTCCATATGGATTGGTTACTGGTCCAGGTCATTGGTCCGCAGGCACTCCATATGGATTGGTTACGGGTCCAGGTCATTGGTCCGCAGGCACTCCCTACGGATTGGTTACGGGTCCAGGTCATTGGTCTGCAGGCACTCCCTACAGATTGGTTACGGGTTCAGGTCATTGGACCGCAGGCACTCCCTACGGATTGGTTACGGGTTCAGGTCATTGGTCCGCAGGCACTCCCTACGGATTGGTTACGGGTCCAGGTCATTGGTCCGCAGGCACTCCCTACGGATTGGTTACGGGTCCAGGTCATTGGTCTGCAGGCACTCCCTACGGATTGGTTACGGGTTCAGGTCATTGGACCGCAGGCACTGCGTACGGATTGGTTATGGGCCCAGGTCATCGGTCCGCAAGCACTGCATACGGATTGGTTACGGGTCCAGGTCATTGGACCGCAGGCACTGCATATGGATTGGTTACGGGTCCAGGGCATTGGTCCGCAGGCACTCCATATGGATTGGTTACGGGTCCAGGGCATTGGTCCGCAGGCACTCCATATGGATTGGTTACTGGTCCAGGTCATTGGTCCGCAGGCACTCCATATGGATTGGTTACGGGTCCAGGTCATTGGTCCGCAGGCACTCCCTACGGATTGGTTACGGGTCCAGGTCATTGGTCTGCAGGCACTCCCTACGGATTGGTTACGGGTTCAGGTCATTGGACCGCAGGCACTGCATATGGATTGGTTACGGGTCCAGGGCATTGGTCCGCAGGCACTCCATATGGATTGGTTACTGGTCCAGGTCATTGGTCCGCAGGCACTCCATATGGATTGGTTACGGGTCCAGGTCATTGGTCCGCAGGCACTCCCTACGGATTGGTTACGGGTCCAGGTCATTGGTCTGCAGGCACTCCCTACGGATTGGTTACGGGTTCAGGTCATTGGACCGCAGGCACTGCGTACGGATTGGTTATGGGCCCAGGTCATCGGTCCGCAAGCACTGCATACGGATTGGTTACGGGTCCAGGTCATTGGTCCGCAGGCACTCCATATGGATTGGTTACGGGCCCAGGTCATTGGTCCGCAGGCACTCCCTACAGATTGGTTACGGGTCCAGGTCATTGGTCCGCAGGCACTCCCTACGGATTGGTTACAGGCCCAGGTCATTGGTCCACAGGCACTCCCTACGGATTGGTTACGGGCCCAGGTCATTGGTCCGCAGGCACTCCCTACGGATTGGTTACGGGTCCAGGTCATTGGTCTGCATGGAACGCCATACGGATTGGTTATGGGTCCAGGTCATTGGTCCGCAGGCACTGCATACCGATTGGTTACGGGTCCAGGTCATTGGTCCGCAGGCACTCCCTACTGATTGGTTATGGGTCCGGGTCATTGGTCCACAGGCACTGCATACGGATTGGTTATATATTGTCTCCGTGAGGTATAGTGGTAGTATCCCTGCTTGTAGGCCGCTGTGTCACATTTTATGGCTGTCCTGACCCTACTGTTCTCCACACTGACTCCTCGCTCCCGCAGTCTCCAAATGGGTTCATTTGCTCTTCCTTGGCTTCATATTGTGCGGATTACATTTTTTTGGGGTGGTGAACAAAAAAAAAAAGAAAAAAAATTAATTCTGGCGTTACTTTTTAAAATGATGTTTATGGCGTTCACCATGTGTGATAACTGGCACAATATTGCTACCGTTACGAACGCGGTAATACGTTATTATGTGCTGCTTTTTAATTATTTTTTTCTGGTATTTTATCATTTAAAACCAGATTTTTGTGGGGAAATAAGTATTTTTGTAAATTTGGATTTTTTTTAAAGTTTTTTTTATTGCAATTAAACTTTTATAGAACTTTTTTATACATCATTTGTTAGTCCCTCAAGTGGACTTGAAGATGCGATCGTTCAATCACTGACATAGTACACTGCATTACTGATGCAGTGCACTGTACTATGCCTAGAACAGCAGCCTATTAGGCAGGAGGGTAAAAGGAGTAGAGCTGGGTGGAGGCTCATTCAGATCTGCATCAGAGCCTCCGGGGCAGATCCCTCAGGAAGCGGTAAAACTGCCGGCCGGGTGCAGGAAGCGAACGGACCGCGCTGCAGCCAATGAGGTCAGTCCGGCAGTCGGTTCCGTTATGTGACGGATCATCCAGCGGTTCCGTTTTCCTGATGGCGCAGATGTGCATGCGGCCTAAGCGGAGTTTCCTGGACTGGAGATGCTGAATGTGAGCGGCAGATTCTTCATGTACGGAGGGATTGTCGCTCTTCCGGCGCTGCGGTCGGCTTCCACTGTAATTGGGGGGGGGGGGATTTGTCTTGCAGCCTTCTGATTACTTGTAATTACATTCATCTGTTCCGTCAGGCTGCAACTTCCTGCATGTTGTGAGAGTCTTACCTGTTGTGTGATGAGAGGCTCTCCTCTCCCCCATGATTTACACTGCAGCTCATTGCTTTTATATCTATATCTGAGGCTCTCCTCTCCCCCATGATTTACACTGCAGCTCATTGCTTTTATATCTATATCTGAGGCTCTCCTCTCCCCCATGATTTACACTGCAGCTCATTGCTTTTATATCTATATCTGAGGCTCTCCTCTCCCCCATGATTTACACTGCAGCTCATTGCTTTTATATCTATATCTGAGGCTCTCCTCTCCCCCATGATTTACACTGCAGCTCATTGCTTTATACCTATATCTGAGGCTCTCCTCTCCCCCATGATTTACACTGCAGCTCATTGCTTTTATATCTATATCTGAGGCTCTCCTCTCCCCCATGATTTACACTGCAGCTCATTGGTTTATAACTATTTCAGACTTATTGCAGACATCACTTTAGTTAGTTTCCTTCTCTCTACATTTCTTGAGCAGGTTATCGCTTAACGGATCAGTTTTACGAAATCCTCATTAGAAAGTTTGACCGGCAGAGAAGAGGACAAGTGGCATTTGACGACTTCATCCAGTGCTGTATTGTCCTACAGGTGAGTGACGGAGCTCTTAAAGGGCTTTTCCCATAAACACTTTACATATGATTGCTGGGAGCCCCATCGATCACAAGGATGACGGGGGCTCCGAGACCCCCGTATATGGAGCCGTGTTTACACATGTGCGCTGGCACTCCATTCATTGTCTGTGGGACTGAGATAAATGAGGTGCAGCACCTGCAGGTCTCCGTCAGTCCCATAAACAGGTATTTGCTGTAACTGAGCCACTAGATCGTACAAATCCGTAGGCTGTGAAGTTGGCCCCCCAGATGGTCCCATACATGTTCTATTAGTGATATATCTGGTGATCTGGCAGCCACAGAAGTGTGACAATGTTGTGGGGGCTCCTGGGACCCCCTTGTGTGTGCGGCCGAGCATTATCCTGCTGGAAGCCGCCATGAGAGGAACACATGTGGCTGCAGGACGTCCTGAACATATCGCTGAGCTGTCATTGTCCCTCGTACCACCACTAGGGGGGACCGACTGTCGTATGCGATGGCCCCCCAGACCATCACACCAGCAGGGGGCAGTGTGTCGCTCACAGGCAAAGGCAGAATTGAGGCGCTCACCCCGAGGTCTCCAGACATGAACACGGCGGCTGTTGTCAGCGACCAAACTAAACCTGGATTCATGGCTGAAGACACCCAGTTCTCCTCCGTAGCGTCCAGTTTGATCGTTCACTACATCTCTGCAAACGGGGGCGGCGGGGCTCAGAGGCCGCACGTGTGACGGGGGCGGCGGCGGGGCTCAGAGGCCGCACGTGTGACGGGGGCGGCGGCGGGGCTCAGAGGCCGCACATGTGACGGGGGCAGCGGCGGGGCTCAGAGGCCGCACATGTGACGGCGGCGGGGCTCAGAGGCCGCACATGTGACGGCGGCGGCGGCGGGGCTCAGAGGCCACACATGTGACGGGGGCGGTGGCGGGGCTCAGAGGCCGCACATGTGACGGGGGCAGCGGCGGGGCTCAGAGTCTTCTCTGCGTCGTAGAGGCGTCTAGTGGTCAACAAGTTCTACAAGCTGAAGGAGATCACTGCACACAAGGAGCCTCCGAGAGCCTAGGACGGGGAGGGGGGGGGGGGGGGGTTTGACAAAGAGTGTAGATTTTATTTGCATGAACATTTGTGCTAATTTGGTCCTGGGGACCTCCTGTAGGGACCTTATTGACGGCCTCTTCCGTAGTCTGGAAGTGTTTGCTATTCTGCTGCCTCAGGTCTGAAATTCCTGTTAATTCCTTGCTTGCTTAGGTTTAACCTATTCAGTCAGCGATGTCCGTTTTCGTGTAAAAGCCCAGGAAGACTATCGCTGGGACGGCCTGTTGGGCAGCTGTTGCCCGGCAGGTTGTTCTGAGGTCCTCGGAGTCCACGATTGTCTGTTATTTTGGGAACCTTTACCTGCTTGCTGTATTGTAACGCATTACTTAGCATTTTACTCTTCCATTTCCTCCAGAAATTGACCGATGTCTTCCGACGCCAAGACACAGACCAAGACGGCTGGATCCAAGTGTCATACGAACAGTACCTTTCTATGGTCTTCAGTGTAATATGAGGCGCTCGCTTCGGATCACTCAACAGACTGAATTGCCAAGTCTATCGTTTCTTAATTTAGCGGAATGTGGCCCAACGACGGCGCCGGGCCGTCAGACGCCTCCACGGTTTTCTAACATCTCCAGCCATTTCTAAGTTGTATATACAAAGAGCTTATTTTTACGGTTTGTCATGTTCCTCCGGCCATCGCTTGTCTGCAGCGCACTCCTAATAATGTCTTACGATTCGGGGCTGTTTTATATCATTTAGCATGTAGCTTTTTATTACATTAATGACCTTGTGCCATGGAAGCCTTTCATATAGCCAAATGCTTGCGTCTGTAGTAAGCTTCGTACTTTGATGGTTTGCTGTCTGTGAATGTCTTGGGGCGAGCGCTCCTATATAAATGTATGGCTTGTAATGCACCATATGGGTCGTAGTCTGCATTTAGGATGGGCGTTGTTAGGGGGAAGGTTCCATAGCAATAATCTCTACTAAACGTTGAGTCCATTCACACGGTTTGTAGTTCGGACTATGTTGACAAAAGTATTGGGACGCACATGGAAGGTGATGAAATTGGATTTTCTTCACGTTTTTCCATCTGGTGTGGCCGCCTTTTAGCCTGAATGACTGCAGTAAACCCCCCTTAGATGCTTTCCACCAAATTGCCATAGATGTGTGGAGGGATTTGCCTCCGCTCCTCCAGGAGCTTCAGATAGTGATGTGGGGGATGATGGGTGTGTTGGGCACGGATACGGCGTTCTAGTTCATCCCAAATATGCTCGATGGGATTAAGATCTGGACTTTGGGCCAACGGTGTTTTCAGACGTTCTGCTCCCCCACACTGTGCCGTATGACATGGCGCTCGGTCATGTTGGTGGAGACATGGAGCTGTACCCAAGTATTACCATGGGAGGTGATGCCAAATTGTCCGGGATGTCTCTATACCCATTGGCGTTGGAGGTGGACTTCACTATAACCAATGGCCCTCGGCCTCCCCCCCCCCCCCCCCCCCCCCCCCCCCCCCCCCCATCACCATAACAGAACCTCCTCCAAACCTCACTGATGGGACAATGCAGTCACATAGAATCCACTTTCCAGGCAACCGCCACACCCAAGTGCCGCCATCCAATCGGAAGATGGTGTTCTGTGATTCAGCCGTCCACAACACTTGCTTCCGCTCACATACCGTCTGACGCTCCAAGCCCCATCGCAGACGCCACTGTGCAGTCACTGCTGTGATGTTGTGTGCAGCCGCTCATCCACCCTTCACATGCCGTTCCCTACGGATGGTTTTGGTGCTAATGGATGTCTCAATGTCCTCTGAGACCCCCTGAGTGAGGGCAGATGATGTGTGTGATGTCTTCACAGCTCCTACAAGGCTTCGTTGCCCACATTCTGTCAGTTTACGAGGTCTCCCTGAACGTGGCGGCACCACACACACCGGATGGTCTCCATCCCTCAATAACATGGCCAACAGTGGACTCTGGAACGTCTAAAAGCTGCAGTGTCCTGTACTAATTGGTGACCCCCGTTGTCGGCTCTGCAGCCGGTGGCATCCCCCCGCCGGACCCCGTTGTCTGCTCTGCAGCCGGTGGCATCCCCCCGCCGGACCCCGTTGTCTGCTCTGCAGCCGGTGGCATCCCCCCGCCGGACCCCGTTGTCGGCTCTGCAGCCGGTGGCATCCCCCCGCCGGACCCCGTTGTCGGCTCTACAGCAGGTGGCATCCCACTGTTTCTGTACTGGGATTTCCTGTGTGATCCTCTCATTTATACCCAATGATCACACATCTCTGGACTGCTGGGGGGGCCAATACTTTTGTCAACATAGTGTATAGCCCATAGGTTCCCATGTGAGTGTTGTCCTACAGATACTTTTGTTTCCTGACTCTTGTGGCAAATGCAGACTGCAAACTGCGGTCCTTAGTCCGGGCTCCCATGTCCCGGTCGGATTCTGCATGTGGGAGGCCCGCAGCGGCTTCTGGCCGGTGACCCTGCGTACTTCATTTATCTATATTACGAATGATTGCGGCAGCTCGCCGTACAGTTTTCCTTCTCCGTGTTTCCCGCGTGGTACCTGCAGCCCATATGCAGTGTTAATTGTGATTTGGGCTGCGGGTCGGACTTCTCCATGGACTTCAATGGACACTATCCACACGGAGTCTGCGGCGAAACAGAGCGTGCTGCGATTTATCTTCTACTTGCGGAATACGCAATTCATAGCCGTGAGTGTGGAGGAAAAATCTAAACTACAGGCCTCTGAATGCCGGCACGGATGGGGATCACGGATTCCGCAATTAGAATCCATTCGTGTAGGACCCCCCCCCCCAATACTCTGTAGGCACTTGTGCGTTCTGGGAGCGCCAATCACACGAACACAAGTCATACCACCATTGTGATGTCGCTGCTGACGCTTCCCATTAGCAATCAGAATATGAATGAAGAAAGACTTCAACAGTAACGCTTGTCTGCAGGAACGCGGAGAGGGCATGTAACGGGAAACGCAGCACAAAAGTAATGTTATGCACTAAAAAATGGCGCACGTGCCAAATTTCGATTCTATTATGAGAAATCTGAAAAAAAAACCCTCAGTGCCAAAACCTTGCGATGGCTGCACAACACGATGACCGCGCCTCCGCCGCACGCCGTGGCAACTATCCCGCCTTTTATCAAGTGGCGTTCGCAAATGACGTTTTTTTTCTCCCCTTACTATGTGAATAGGAATGAGACCACCCTACCAGCCCGGACGCCCCCCACAAGGCGCTAATGCCTTTTATGAGTACTAGGCTGCTGGTAAATGCTAACAGAGAATGGAAGGTTCTCGTTAACCCCTTAGTGACCGGCCTCTCTTGTGCCTTAAGGACCAATCAGTTTTGATGCTCACATTGCAAGAGCCGTAACTCATTGGCAGCCATATGGGGGATCGGTATGTATCTCATTGGCCGCACCCCGGTGTGTATATAATGTGTTGGGGGACTTTTATTACATTTTTGGGGAGGCATCTGGAAACTCCATCTTTGATTTTTGGGTCTCATTTTCACGGCATTCGGTAAAGATAACAATTTTCTTATCTGAACGACCCGATTATTGGGATACCAAGTTCAGAGGGGTTTTTATTTTTGCAGGGTCGGGGGCGGGGTTACTACTTCTGCACCATAAAACACCTCTTTATAAAGAAACCCGTCTCCTGCATCGTCCCCTTCGAAGACCCCGAACAGTTGTTGTTTTCCCGCCCCCGGCGCTCCGAGAGGCCTTTTTTTTTTTCCTTATGCGAGATAAAGAACAAAATCTTTAGTTTGTCGCGGCCGTTACAAGCGCGGTAATATCTACGGGGGTTTTCTGCACAAAAGCTGAATGATGAAAGAAATCTTTGTACTATTTACACTGAGCGATAATCCTTCAGATTCCCGCGGGACGGACAGAGCGAGTCATCGGCCGAGTATAAGGGCCCACATCTGCATCCAGCCCCCTCGTCTGAGCGGTGGGGGTCTCGGCGGTGGGGCTACCCCTGTGTCCCAGCAATATGTCACCAGGTGAGAACATCCAGTCAGTCCGTGCACACTCCATAGGACAGGTGCATTGTGGATACTTCTCCCGGCATAGAGCGGCCTTGAGGCCCCGCCCCGCGGGACGGCATTGTCCACGGAACGCAGCGCAGATTTTGTCGGGTTTTCTACTGCGGCCTGCGTTCTTTTGAAATGTCTTTTGGGTTTATTTTTGCTTTTTTTTTTCCTGTAGACTTTAATTGCAGAATTACATCTGTTGTCAGATACAAATCCACAAGGAGGCGATAGCGCAGCACAAAGCCGTTCAGCCGCAGAGGTTTAATCTCGCGGTTTTGACATGAATGCCGAATTGAGGCCCCATAGGGATAACATTGTGCCGCAGTAATGTCCGCTCCGACTTGGGCTAACTTCACAAGGCCGAGCGTGATCCTAGCCTGTGAATCTCGGAATATTGCATCTCTTGGGGTACGGTCACACAGTGGAAATGCTGCAGATTTTCCACAAGCCGAAAATCTGCCGCAGACTTCACCACTTCCACTGCAGAAACTCCTTTTTTGCGCACTTTCCCTTTTGTTAGCAAATGTTTGGGGGGATTCTGTTATCCTTGCATCATAGCGACCCTGTTTATTTCATGCTACAAAAAAAACAGAAAAGTCATCAAAATACCGGATCTACCCCAATATGCTGCCAATCAAAACTACAGCTCCTCACGCAAAATCAACACGCCTCATCCGTCCGCGCCGATGGAGAAAGAAGAACTTACAGCTTTTGAAAAGTGTCCTTGGGGCCAAAATAGGGCGCGTCACTAAGGGGTTAAAGTAATCCTGTTAATTCCGTGTTTGTGTAAACGCTGCAGGTTTGTTTCGCATGTTTGCTTTATATGTATATAATCAGTTTTAGCTCATAGAGGGGCTTTCCGGGCTGCGCCCGCTGTCCCTGCCGCCGTGCATCGGCGTTGCTGCTCCGACCCTGTGTAGTGGCGGGTGTTTGTAACTGCAGCTGCAGCTCCTATTGCTTTCAATGAGACCCCAGCCTGCAATTACAAGCGCCGACCACTACACAGGGGCCGGAGCTGCGATGCTGGTGTATCGCAGCGCTGACGGCGGGCGCAGCCTGGACAACACTTTCTAAGAGCTGATGGAGAGAAATGCTCAGTGTACAGTCTGTCTAACGTCTGCATGCAAACCGCCGCCGCCCGGCGCGTTGTTTACAATACCACCAGCACCAATCCACCAACGGACAGAAGCACAAATGGCACTTTTTATTTTGCAGTCGGGACGTTTTGTTTACCTCTCTATGGCAAATAAAGCTGCAGTGTCAAAGCCATTACTGTATACCATGTGGCCCTCCGTGTCCCGTCAGGCGGGGTCTTGTGTGCACGTCTCTCATTAAAGGCTGTCGACAACTTTTAGTGGCTTTTTTTGTCTAACTTACATTTTCCTTTTATTTTTTTATGAATTTTAACCCGATCGTGACCCATCCCCCTGTGGGGCGTATTCACACGGGCAGCTTCATCTCACCAGTTTTGTGCGTTGCAAGAGCGCACAAACACAGAACTCCTGACCGGGTCATAATAATCCAGAGAACGGTGGTCATGGCTGACAGGAGGTCCAACCTGACCCAGTCCTGGCACAACTAGATATACTGCAGCCTGTCCATAGCGCCACCAGCTGCCGCGTTCCATAGAAGCTTTGCTCTAATCTTCGTATAGTCCCCTCACAAGAACATAATAGAGCCGACTTCTGGGATCCGCAGCCCAAATTTTTATTGGAAATGATTCTTCTGCGTTAATCGAATCGGCATTAAACAACAAGCGGGCTGCCACAGCTCTCCTTCACCATCTAGTGGCCAGTTGGGTGATAGCAGCTGAAGAAAAACCTTTTTCTCCTTGCTTTAAAGCGCTTTTCCAGGCAGCGCCGACTGTCAGTGCTGGGATATACCTGGGTTAGAGCACAGCCACTTCTCCGACCCTTGTGTGGTGGCCGGTGCCCACATGCAGCCCTCATTAAAATCAAAGGGAGCCGTGCCTGCAATTACAAACGTCGGCCACTACATAGAGGTCGGAGCAGCAGCTTCCGTTCCAACCTGGTGTATCACAGCACTGACAGCCGGCGCTGCCTGAAGAATCCTATGGTTCTCTTAGGTCACAGAGGATGTGTGAAAAGTGATGTCAAGCTGTCACATTAAACCTCAACCAGTGGTGGCATGTAATACACAAATACAATGATTTCCGTCCTAACAGACAAGCAATTTCCCATCTCGATGCCGCTGCAGCCCAAGTAGCGAAACCACAAAAAGCTTCCCCTTCGCACAGCGCCGACGGCTCCAGAAATATTTCGCTCTCAACGCCTCCTGGCCACGGCGGGTCAAGACCCAGACCACTCATCTTCATCCCCCGACACGTGGCACCTCTTCAGCTCCTGACCTTAAGGAATTGTATGAGAATATTCAACAACTTTTTTAAAAAAGAGCCCCACTTTGTAATTTATCAGAATTGTCCAAACAAGAACTGCTCAACGGGTTGATGAGGTAGAACCTAAAGCCAACAAGCGTATTGGAGCAATGGGTGACAGATCCTGCATCGGGGATAGCCACAATAACCTTGAACAGCTTGAATCGAAGCTCGAGGACCTTGAGAACCGTTCCAGATGAGCCAATCTACGCATCCGTGGACTATCCGAGCGTTAAGTATTTTCCAGGCATTATTACCACAAGCCGATGCAAGTCTATTCAGAAGGATTGCATCCACAGAGCCCCGACCAAGCCACAGAATTCCAATCAACCAAGGGACATCCCTAAAGCTGCATTACCCCGAGGTGCAAGACATGATCCTCTGCTGATAGAAATGTGTCACCTCTCCCAGGCACAGAGCAGGGAGTTAAACTCTTCGCAGATCTGGCCCCATCCACCCTGTATATGACAGCTACGTCCAATTACCCTGGCCCTTCAAAGTGCACAGATCCGATACCATTGGGGGGGGGGGTCCTATTTATGCTTCCAGATTGATGGGCAAGAGCATATGATACGTACGCTGTGTGAAGGATGAGACATTTTGCTCTGCCAACTTCATAATAACATAGTAGGTCTTTTTCCAGCCTTACATATGTCCATCCAATTCCGCCTGTGACTCCCCAATGCTGATCTAGAGGAAGGTGTAAAAGCCAATTTTTCTCCTTCCGACTCCAATCTGGCAATTGGAATAACCTCTGGATCACTGACCCTTCTGAGTAATCAGTGATATAACATGTAATAAGATGGAACAGGATTCTAGAGGTGAACAACTCACTTCATCGATGGTGCCGTCAGTAAAGATTTGGATTCCTAGACCATGGAGTGAATTACCTATACAATGGACTGCTTGCTACAGATGGATTGCACCATACAAAAACAGGTAAGCATATATCTGGTGGGCACCTTGCTTCACTCATTAGCAGAGCTTTAAACTAGAACAATATGGAAAGGGAAGTGAAAGGCCAGGTAAAATTATACAGCTAATTAATACATTTGAGACCCTCGCTACTAAAAGTGGAAAGAAAGAACAAAGACAAAAAATTCAAAAGGAAAGTAGAGGAGCAAGAGACACCGATCACAAACTAAAATGTTTTTACACAAATTCTCAGAGCGGTGAAACAAAAAGGAGAATTGGAGCTCCGAACACAGGAAGAGAAATATGATGTCATATGCATCACGGAAACTTGGTGGGATGATGCACTCGATTGAGATACAAGGCTTGAGGGATACAACTTATTTATAAGAAACAGACCTAATAAAAGGGGAGGAGGTGTTGCATTGTATGTTAGAACATTCATCTCCACAGAGATTCAAGCTTCAGAGCTGGGAGTTCTGTAGAAACTGTTTGGTAAGAATACAAGGAGAAAATAACAGAAAGGACACCATTGTAGGCATTTACTATAGGCTGCCCGGACAAGCAGAAGATATGGAGGAACTCTTTCTACATCAGATGGCCAAACTGTCAAAGAAGCCCAACATAGTGATCATGGGAGATTCCGCTCTTGCTGACAGCTTTATCTTCCAGAAGGTAGAAGAGAAAACAGGAGTATCTGCTATCTTGGAGCTAATTCTTACCAACAGGGAGGAAATGGTTGAGGAAGTAAGGGTGGCTGGGACCTTAGGAGGCAGTGATCATGCTATCCTTGGATGTTGGATGAAAAGGGGAGGAAGACCTGAGAACTCAGACCTCAAGGTTGGATTTCAGAAAGAGGGTAGGAAGAATCCAATGGCTGGATGTTCTTAAGGACAGAAATGCCCAAGAAGGTTGGGAAATATTGTAAAATGAGATTCTCAAAGCACAATCATTAACAATCCCTAAAATAAGGAAGAATGGGAAGCAGTTAAAGAGACCAGGATGGATGAACACAGAACTTACAGACATGTTAAAGAGGAGGAAAAATATGTTTATCAAATGGAAAGAGGGGGAATATCTAAAGAAGAATATAATGTGGTCTGCAGAAACTGTAGGGCAAGTGTCAGAAAAGCTAAAGCTAATAATGAATTAAGGCTTGCAACAGAGACCAAAAGCAATTTAAAAAAAGGATTTAGGGGGTCAAAAGCAAAAGAAAAGACAAAGATACTATTGGATGCTTACAAGATGAAAATGGTGAATTGGTTAAGAATGATGTTGAGGAGGACGAACTTTTAAATTCCTATTTTGTATCTGTTTTCTCTCAGAAAATAGATGTAACATCAACTGATCTTCCCTGAGCTATTGGTGAGAAAAACGAATTCAGACTATCTATAAGCAGAGAGATGGTGATGGAACACATAGCTAACTTAAATGAATTCAGGTCTCAAGGTTCAGATGAATTACATCCTAGGATACTAAAGGAAGCAGCAGAAGTAATTGCTGAGCCACTCGCCATAATCTTTGAAAATTCCTGGAGAACAGGAGAAGTCCCAGAAGATTAGAAAAGGGCAAATGTTGTCCCTATCTTCCAAAAAGGGAAGGAGGTGGATCCTGGAAACTACAGGCCTGTGAGCCTGACTTCTATACCGGGAAAGATCTTTGAACAAATTATTAGACAGCATGTATGCAAGTACTTGGATGAAAATGGAGTAATTAAGCAAAGCCAGCATGGGTTTGTAACAAACAAGTCATGCCAGATTAATCTAATTTCCTTCTATGACAGAATCACTGACTAGATTGATCAGGGAAATGTGATGGATATAGTTTTTCTTGTCCTTGATAAAGCATTTGATAAAGTATCTCATATCATACTTATTGAAAAAAATGACCAAATCTGGGATTGACAAGACAACTGTTAGGTGGATTCACAACTGGCTGAGTGATCGTACTCAAAGAGCGGTCATAAATGGCTGCACATCCAAGTGGAAGAATGTATCAAGTGGGGACCACAAGGCTCTGTCCTAGGCCCAGTGTTGGTCAACATTGTTATAAATGATCTGGAGGAGGGAATTGATGGGAAACTGATCAAATTTGCAGACGACACAAAGCTGGGTGGGATAGCTAACACTATGGAAAAGACTAACAGAATGGTATTTAACGAGGAGAAATGCAGAGTCTTACATCTGGGCAAGAAAAATGAAGAACCCAACATACAGAATGGGAGGAATTGGGCTAAGCAGCAGCACATGTGAAATAGACTTGGGTTTACTAATAGATCATAGACTGAACATGAGTCAACAATGTGATGCAGCAGCAAAAAGGCAAACACAATCCTGGGATGTATTAAGAGAAGCATAGAGTCTAGATCACGTGAGGTCATTACCCCCCTCTACTCTTCCTTAGTCAGACCTCATCTGGAATACTGTGTCCAGTTCTGGGCATCACACTTTAAAAAAGACATAGACAAACTGAAGCAAGTTCAGAGAAGAGTTACCAGGATGATGAGCGGTCTGCAAATCATGTCCTATGAGGAACGGTTAAAGGATCTGGTAATGTCTAGTTTGCAGAAGAGAAGGCTGAGAGGAGACTTAATATGTTACGTGTGCTGCTGGGATCTGTAGTTCTAAGCTTCCTAGGAGCACAGCTACTGGTGGTTGAGGGTTAATTGAGCTGGCTGGGTGTGGTACTTCCTGCTAGCCAATCCCCTGGGTCTGTGCTCACATATAAACCCTGCTCCTGTCAGTCTCTGTCTGGGTTCCAGAGTGAGCAGTCATGAATCCTTGTCTGAAGCTGGTCTAGTACTGTTTGGATGTATCTGTTATTTTCCCACTCAGATCTGTGATTCTGCTTCCCTCTAGAAGGTTTGGACACCTGTAGTCTTGGTCTGCAGCACATGCAGCTCCCCTTGTCTTCCCCCTTTACAGGTGTGGTCTCCAAACGTTTTATGTCTTGCTCTGTGTGTCAGTTGGTGGATCCCTGACACAGTTCCCTATGTCAGCTTTTGTGGCTGTCTATTTCCCCTGGTATGAGGACACATTGAGTCTCTCTGCTTTTCCAAGATGGTTTGGACACCTGTAGTCCTTGTTTGTGTTATTTGCATTCCCCTTACAGGTGCGGCCTCCAAACGTCTTATGTCTCGCTCTGTGTGTCAGTTGGTGGATCCCTGACACATTTCCCTATGTCAGCTTGTGTGGCTGACTGTCTATCCCCCCTGGTATGAGGACACATAGACTTGCTGTGAGTTTCATCTGTGTGCATGTGAGCTCTGGGTGGAGTCTGTCTGGTTTTCAGTATATGTTGTAGTCTGCTGTAAGGCTGTGCCTGTAAGTGGGTATCCTGTTGTCTGTCCTGTACAGCTGCTTGTGTGATCTGTGCTCTGTCCTGTGCACCTTGCTGTGTGATCTGTGCTCTGTCCTGTTCCTGATGCACATTGCTCTGTGATCTGTGCTCTGTCCTGTTCCTGATGCACATTGCTCTGTGATCTGTGCTCTGTCCTGTTCCTGATGCACATTGCTCTGTGATCTGTGCTCTGTCCTGTTCCTGATGCAGCTTTGATGAGTGATCTGTGTCTTGCTGGTTCATGTCCGTTTGTACATTTAAATTCTGTCAGTTTTGTGTCAGTTTGCTGCGTGACCTGCTATCTGTGTCCTGCCCTGTTGTAGCGTTTTGTGTGAATTCTGTCCGGTTCTGCTGGACTCATGGTTAGTGTAGGGACTAGCGGTATAACCAGGAGCCGTGAAGTGGCCCGCTAGCTTCCATGGTTTGTACAAAATGTCAACTAATACCTGGTATTTACATTCAGCTTATCATCTGTTACTAGTGGTTGCATTGTGGCAGCTGTATGCGGTGCATTCTGGCTCTGTGTATCCTGTGGTTCTGTCTGTCATGCAGCATGTGTATGTCTCCTGTTCTGTGGCGTGGCTCCTAGGATCAGCTAGGGCCCAGTTTCGATGACAGCTGGACCGCCCTTTATTGGGGTGATGTCCCCGCTTAGGTAGGGCTACTGTCATCCTCCCCTGTAGTACCGTGTCTGTTGCCTGAAACCTGTGTGCGTGCATCCATTCCCTTGGTTGCGATCGTGTAGGCCCCGTGCTTAGTTTGCCCACACGATCGTAACAATAGCTATCTACAAATATCTGAAAGGCTGTCACAGTGCAGAGGGATCAGCCCTATTCTCATCTGCACAAGGAAAGACTAGAAGTAGAGATGAGCGAACGCGTTCGTCCGAGCTTGATATTCGTGCGAATATTAGGGTGTTCGGGATGTTCGTTATTCGTGACGAACACCATGCGGTGTTCTGGTTACTTTCACTTCCTTCCCTGAGACGTTAGCGCGCTTTTCTGGCCAATTGAAAGACAGGGAAGGCATTACAACTTCCCCCTGCAACGTTTAAGCCCTATACCACCCCCCTGCTGTGAGTGGCTGGCGAGATCAGGTGTTCGCCTAATATAAAAGTCGGCCCCTCCCGCGGCTCGCCTCAGATGCGGTGTGAGTTAGATGAGGGACAGTGCTGTTTATACCGGAGCTGCTGTAGGGAAAGAATTGGTAGTTAGTGTAGGCTTCAAGACCCCCCAAAGGTCCTTATTAGGGCCACTGATAGCTGTGTGTTGGCTGCTGTTAGCAGTGGGATTTTTTTTTTTCTCAAAGTCGCCTCTGCAGACCGTTGCACCTGGCATTAGGGACAGAAGTGCTGCATAGGCAGGGAGAGTGTTAGGAGTGAGTGTAGCCTTCAAGAACCTCAACGGTCCTTTCTAGGGCCATATTTATCCGTGTGCAGTACTGTCCAGGCTGCTGTTGGCTGTGCTGCATTTTTTTTGGGCTTCTCAAAATCGCCTCTGCAGAGCATTCCACCCTCCATTGATACTGCAGGGAAAGAATTGTATAGGCAGGGCCACAACACAGTTATTATTCATAGAATATACGCAGTGCTGCCTGTTGGTGGGAAAAACCTGAAAACAAATCTATTTGTCCAGCCTCTGTCCGTCCTAACGCCTGTGGACACGTGTGAGCTGCGTGAAAAACATTGCTAAATCATACGCACCCAGCTACGCTTTACTGCTGGCTTCGCCATTTGCTTTCCTTAATTGGGAAAAAAAATACCTGCTCTGCCACAGTTAATAACTCTGCTACCCTCACGTTCTGTGACACATAAGCAGGGACACAGCGCAGTTATTAAACTTCTCAGGTTCATTGAATATACGCAGTGCTGCCTGTTGGTGGGAAAAAACTGAAAAGAAATCTATTTGTCCAGCCTGTGTCCGTCCTTACGCCTGTGGAGACGTGTGAGCTGCGTGAACAACATTGCTAAATCATACGCAGCCAGCTACGGTTTACTGCTGGGTTCGCCATTTGCTTTCCTTAATTGGGAAAAAAAATACCTGCTCTCCAAGAGTTATAATAACTCTGCTACCCTCACGTTCTGTGACACATAAGCAGGGACACAGCGCAGTTATTAAACTTCTCAGGTTCATTGAATATACGCAGTGCTGCCTGTTGGTGGGAAAAAACTGAAAAGAAATCTATTTGTCCAGCCTGTGTCCGTCCTTACGCCTGTGGAGACGTGTGAGCTGCGTGAAAAACATTGCTAAATCATACGCAGCCAGCTACGGTTTACTGCTGGCTTCGCCATTTGCTTTCCTTAATTGGGAAAAAAAATACCTGCTCTGCCACAGTTAATAACTCTGCTACCCTCACGTTCTGTGACACATAAGCAGGGACACAGCGCAGTTATTAAACTTAGATAATTCATTCACTAGAGGCAGTGGGGCCTTTCGTTTTCCAAAAAGGGCAAAAATTATATTTGGCCTGCAGTCTTGCGCCAATTTATTTCCTGCCTGGGAAATCTAATCACTGGTAATACAGCATGCTGAGGGGTAGGGGTAAGCCTAGAGGACGTGGACGTGGACGTGGCCGAGGACGCGGAGGGCCAAGTGAGGGTGTGGGCACAGGCCAAGCTCCTGATCCAGGTGTGTCGCAGCTGTCTGCTGCGCGATTAGGAGAGAGGCACGTTTCTGGCGTCCCCACATTCATCGCCCAATTAATGGGTCCACGCGGGAGACGGTTATTAGAAAATGAGCAGTGTGAGCAGGTCCTGTCCTGGATGGCAGAAAGTGCTTCGAGCAACCTATCGTCTACCCGCAGTTCTGCGCCGTCCACTGCTGCCAATCCGAATCCTCTGTCTGCTGCTCCTCCTTCCTCCCAGCCTCCTCACTCCACTACAATGACACCTGCTCAGGAGCGGGAACACTCCCAGGAACTGTTCTCGGGCCCCTGCTTAGATTGGGCAGCAGCGGTTCCTCTCCCACCAGAGGAGTTTATCGTCACTGATGCCCAACCATTCGAAAGTTCCCGGGGTCCGGGGGAAGAGGCTGGGGACTTCCGCCAACTGTCTCAACAACTTTCTGTGGGTGAGGAGGACGATGACGATCAGACACAGTTGTCTTGCAGTGAGGTAGTAGTAAGGGCAGTAAGTCCCAGGGAGCAGCGCACAGAGGATTCGGAGGAAGAGCAGCAGGACGATGAGGTGACTGACCCCACCTGGTGTGCAACGCTTACTCAGGAGGACAGGTCTTCAGAGGGGGAGTCAAGGGCATCAGCAGGGCAGGTTGCAAGAGGCAGTGCGGTGGCCAGGGCCAGGGGTAGAGGCAGGGCCAGACCGAATAATCCACCAAGTGTTTCCCAAAGCGCCCCCCCGCGCCATGCCACCCTGCAGAGGCCGAGGTGCTCTAAGGTCTGGCAGTTTTTCACAGAGACGCCTGACGACCGACGAACAGTGGTGTGCAACCTTTGTTGCGCAAAGCTCAGCCGGGGAGCCAACACCAACAGCCTCACCACCACCACCATGCGCAGACATATGATGGCCAAGCACCCCACAAGGTGGGACGAAGGCCGTTCACCGCCTCCGGTTTGCACCCCTGCCTCTCCCCCTGTGCCCCAACCTGCCACTGAGATGCAACCCCCCTCTCAGGACACAGGCACTACCGCCTCATGGCCTGCACCCACACCCTCATCTCCGCTGTCCTCGGCCCCATCCAGCAGTGTAGTTCAGCGCACCGTTCAGCCGTCGCTTGCGCAAGTGTTCGAGCGCAAGCGCAAGTACGCCGCCACGCACCCGCACGCTCAAACGTTAACCGTCCGCATCGCAAAATTCATCAGCCTTGAGATGCTGCCGTATAGGGTTGTGGAAACGGAGTCCTTCAAAAGTATCATGGAGGCGGCGGCCCCGCGCTACTCAGTTCCCAGTCGCCACTACTTTTCCCGATGTGCCGTCCCAGCCCTGCACGACCACGTCTCCCGCAACATTGTGCGCGCCCTCACCAACGCGGTTACTGCCACGGTCCACTTAACTACGGACACGTGGACAAGCACAGGCGGGCAGGGCCACTACATCTCCCTGACGGCACATTGGGTGAATTTAGTGGAGGCTGGGACAGAGTCAGAGCCTGGGACCGCTCACGTCCTACCCACCCCCAGAATTGCGGGCCCCAGCTCGGTGGTGGTATCTGCGGAGGTGTATGCTTCCTCCACTAAAGCACCCTCCTCCTCCTCCTCCTCCTCCTCTGTCTCACAATCAAGATGTGTTAGCAGCAGCATGTCGCCAGCAGTCGGTGTCGCGCGGTGTGGCAGCACAGCGGTGGGCAAGCGTCAGCAGGCCGTGCTGAAACTGCTCAGCTTAGGCGATAAGAGGCACACGGCCCACGAACTGCTGCAGGGTCTGACACAGCAGACCGACCGCTGGCTTGCGCCGCTGAGCCTCCAACCGGGCATGGTCGTGTGTGACAACGGCCGTAACCTGGTGGCGGCTCTGCAGCTCGGCAGCCTCACGCACGTGCCATGCCTGGCCCACGTCTTTAATTTGGTGGTTCAGCGGTTTCTGAAAAGCTACCCACGCTTGTCAGACCTGCTCGTAAAGGCGCGCCGGCTCTGCGCACATTTCCGCAAGTCCCACACGGACGCTGCCACCCTGCGCACCCTGCAACATCACTTTAAGCTGCCAGTGCACCGACTGCTGTGCGACGTGCCCACACGGTGGAACTCTACGCTCCACATGTTGGCCAGGCTCTATGAACAGCGTAGAGCTATAGTCGAATACCAACTCCAACATGGGCGGCGCAGTGGGAGTCAGCCTCCTCAATTCCTTTCAGAAGAGTGGGCCTGGTTGGCAGACATCTGCCATGTCCTTGGTAATTTTGAGGAGTCTACCCAGGTGGTGAGCGGCGATGCTACAATCATTAGCGTCACCATTCCTCTGCTATGCATCTTGAGAAATTCCCTGCAAACCATAAAGGCAGCTGCTTTGCGCTCGGAAACGGGGGCGGGGGAAGACAGTATGCCGCTGGATAGTCAGGGCACCCTCCTGTCTATTTCACAGCGCGTACAGGAGGAGGAGGAGGATGAGGAGGAGGGGGAAGAGACAGCTTGGCCCGCTGCTGACGGTACACCGGCTGATTGCCTGTCATCCTTTCAGCGTGTATGGCCTGAGGAGGAGGAGGAGGAGGAGGATCCTGAAAGTGATCTTCCTAGTGAAGACAGCCATGTGTTGCGTACAGGTACCCTGGCACACATGGCTGACTTCATGTTAGGATGCCTTTCTCGTGACCCTCGCGTTGCACGCATTCTGGCCACTACGGATTACTGGGTGTACACACTGCTCGATCCACGGTATAAGGAGAACCTGCCCACTCTGATTCCCGAAGAGGAAAGGGGTTCGAGAGTGTTGCTATACCACAGGACCCTTGCGGACAAGCTGATGGTAAAATTCCCAGCCGACAGCGCTAGTGGCAGAAGGCGCAGTTCCGAGGGCCATGTTGCAGGGGATGTGCGTAGATCGAGCAGCATGTACATCCCAGGCAGTGCAACAGTCTTTAAGGGCCTGGCCAGCTTTATGGCTCCCCACCAAGACTGTGTCACCGCTCCCCAGTCACGGCTGAGTCGGCGGGAGCACTGCAAAAGGATGGTGAGGGAGTACGTAGCGGATCGCACGACCATCCTTGGTGACGCCTCTGCCCCCTACAACTACTGGGTGTCGAAGCTGGACACGTGGCCTGAACTAGCCCTGTATGCCCTTGAGGTGCTTGCTTGTCCTGCGGCTAGCGTGTTGTCGGAGAGGGTGTTTAGTGCGGCTGGGGGAATCATCACCGATAAGCGTAGCCGCTTGTCAACCGACAGTGCCGACAGGCTAACACTCATCAAGATGAACAAAGGCTGGATTTCGCCAGACTTCTGTTCTCCACCAGCGGACAGCAGCGATACGTAAGCAATACGTAGGCTGCACCCGCGGATGGAAGCTACGTTCTCTCTCACCATCCAAAACGGGGACATTTGTGCTTCATCAATCTGTGTCTAATATTCCTCCTCCTCCTCCTGCTGCTCCTCCTCCTGAAACCTCACGTAATCACGCTGAACGGGCAATTTTTCTTAGGGCCACAAGGCTCACTCAAATAATGTTTTCAGAACAATTTTTATAAGTTTCAATTAGCTTAAAAGCGTTGGAACTTTAACTTGAACCAATTTTTCGTTACACTGGGCTGCCTCCAGGCCTAGTTACCACTTAAGCCACATTAACCAAAGCGATTAATGGGTTTCACCTGCCCTCTTGGCTGGCCATGGCCAATTTTTGGGATGTACATTAGTACTGTTGATACAGCAATTTTTGTGGGCCCTCGCCTACAGTGTAATCAAATTAATTTTTAGGCCACCTGCATTACAGCTGACGTTACCTCAGCTGTGTTGGGCAATGCAATGGGATATTTCTATGTACCGCCGGTGGCTTCCTGGCACCCACCCAGGCAGTGGGTCCACAGGGAGTTAAACCTACATGTGTCCACTTGTAAAGAACCCCAGTCTGACTGGGGCATGCAGTGTGGGCCGAAGCCCACCTGTATTACGCACGACATTACTACCTCAGCTGTGTTGGGCAATGCAATGGGATATTTTTGTGTACCGCCGGTGGGTTCCAGGGAGCCACCCATGCTGTAGGTGCACACTGAGTTTTTAATACATCTGTACACTTCTAAAGAACCCGTCTGACTGGGGCATGCAGTGTGGGCCGAAGCCCACCTGTATTACGCACGACATTACTACCTCAGCTGTGTTGGGCAATGCAATGGGATATTTCTATGTACCGCCGGTGGCTTCCTGGCACCCACCCAGGCAGTGGGTCCACAGGGAGTTAAACCTACATGTGTCCACTTGTAAAGAACCCCAGTCTGACTGGGGCATGCAGTGTGGGCCGAAGCCCACCTGCATTAAGCACGACATTACTACCTCAGCTGTGTTGGGCAATGCAATGGGATATTTCTGTGTACCGCCGGTGGGTTCCAGGGAGCCACCCATGCTGTGGGTCGACAGGGACTTCACAATAGGGAGTTGTACCTGCCTGTGTCTATGAATTAAAAAGCCCGGTCTGACTGGGGCATGCAGACACCTTGACAGAATGAATAGTGTGTGGCACATAGGTTCCCCATTGCTATGCCCACGTGTGCAGCTCCTGATGGCGGTGGCACAGGATTCTATTTCTCATTGCTTCTGTACAGCATTGTGGGCTATCGCTCCGCCACTTTTAAAGAGGGTCGCTGCCTAGCCGTGCCAACCTCTGCAGTGTATGCCTGAGGTCCCTCGTCATGGCAGACGCAATTCTAAATAGACATGAGCGTGGTGTGGCATGAGGGCAGCTGAAGGCTGCGCAGGGACACTTTGGTGTGCGCTGTGGGGGGGAGGGGGTGCGGTTGGGCAGCATGTAACTCAGGAGAAGTGTCAGTGGAGTGTCATGCAGGCAGTGATTGTGCTTTGTTGGAGGTAGTGTGGTGCTTAGCAAAGGTATGCCATGCTAATGAGGGCTTTTCAGAAGTAAAAGTTGTTGGGAGGGGGGGGGGCCCACTCTTGCCGCTATTGTGGCTTAATAGTGGGACCTGTGAACTTAGGATGCAGCCCAACATGTAGCCCCTCGCCTGCCCTATCCGTCACTGTGTCATTCCCATCACTTTCCTGAATTGCCCAGATTTTCACACATGAAAACCTTAGCGAGCATCGGCGAAATACAAAAATGTTCTGGTCGCCCATTGACTTCAATGGGGTTCGTTGTTCGAAACGAACCCTCGAGCATCACGGGAAGTTCGTTACGAATAACGAACACCCGAACATTTTGGTGTTCGCTCATCTCTAACTAGAAGCAATG
Source organism: Eleutherodactylus coqui (assembly GCA_035609135.1). NCBI lineage: Eukaryota > Metazoa > Chordata > Amphibia > Anura > Eleutherodactylidae > Eleutherodactylus > Eleutherodactylus coqui. The sequence continues at coordinate 513,943,156 of CM069405.1, read as the reverse complement.
GGATGAAACTGAAAGGGAGGAGACACAGATTAGATACTAGACAGTGAGGGGGATCAATGAGTGGAACAGGTTGCCACCGGAGGTAGGGAGTTCTCCTTCAATGGAAGTGTTCAAACAAAGGCTGGACAATATCTGTCTGGGATGATTTAGTGATCCTGCACTGAGCAGGGGGTTGGACCCGATGACCCCGAAGGTCCCTTTCAATTCTACCATTCTATAATATTATATCGCTCAAGAAAAACGTCCAGAACCTCTTGTACTCTTTTATCGTATTTGCCATCACCACGTCCTCAGGCAGAGAGTTCCATAGTCTCACTGCTCTTACAGTAAAGAACCCCTTTCTATGTTGGTGTAGAAACCTTCTTTCGTTTAGATGTAGAGGGCGCCCCCTTGTTACAGTCCTGGGTATAATAGAAGATGAGATATAGCTAGATGAAAAAATAAGAGTTGTGACTGCTGGAACATAAAAAGGGAAATGACTTACTGGTTCTGAAGGTTCAACTTAGTTATGTCATTAAGGGGTTAAAAATGCACTTAAGGCGACTGAGTTTTGCGCCAAATATATTTACATGAGACATAAATTTAGAATCTACAATAAAAAAGTAACATTTTCGGGAGGGTCTTTTTCACGCTTAATGTGACTGCTATGCTACAAATAAGGGAGATGGAATAAATCCTCCACAGCGCCACCTATTGGAAGGCAGCCAAAGTCTTCAAGCCAAAGTCTGACTCTTTATACAAGCCTTGTAACAATGACTGGAAATTAAAAGCAAAGCCAGACTGCATGTACAGACAGCTGTTTCAGGGTGTTTGCCCTCCATCCATGTGCAGTATGCTCTGCTACATTCACATAGACAATTTTTCCTTCCAATTTTCAGAACTCTTTTTCGGGTCGAAAATCGGACAGAAATGGAACCCATTACTTTAATGTGTATATATATATTCATTCACATTGGCTTTTTTTTACTCCAGTGAATAGTTGGAATAAAAATAAAAAATCGCATCGTCTCCTATTCTTCTCTGATTTCCGGACAAGAGTAGCACATTTAAATTTGCAGGGTCCTGCACACAGCATGTGGACAGATGTCCATCTGCTGTCCCGTCCAAATTGCACCCAAGAATCGTGGTTGCAATTTTTAAGACACCCGTGTAATGTACCCATAAGGGGTTAATTTTTCAAAACACTGTTTTTATTACTTTATTGTCTATTTCCCAGCATGGGATTTGAACCTGTAATCCTCTGATCAATCAATGTATTGCAATGTACTATGTCTGTTACTATAGATTTGACCGACAACCTATTAGGCCTCACATAGCTCCTGCCATGTGCTATTTTGGGGTAGGGTGGGAAGGGGGTTTATATATGTGCAGGGAGTGCCCCCTAGTGGTGAATGCAGGCAGCCATATTTTTCTGATTGGTGGCTGTGTCTGCATGGCATCTCATAGACTCTCCCAGAAGACGGCGACATCTGCAACTCCGAGCTCTAATACAACAAATGTATCCTTCCGCTCGTCACGTTTCCAGTTGATTGTAGATAAACTAATTACATGACATCCTAACGAGTCTTCACGTTCCATTCTTACACATGTTTATTTCCGGCTGCCGTGTTTAGTCTGCGGTAAGACATCCATCCCGGAGATCGCTGCGCTCCCTGTTCTTGGCAGGTCATCCGCTCGCGTTCCTACAGACACGTTTATATGTTTGTGCCACATCCAGCAGTTCTTGGGAGGAATTCATGTAGGAACATTCAGATTTGTTATGTTAGGGGTTGTAGTGTTCTACATGGAATCGCCCGTGACCCCGGAGTGTGACATAAAATCACGGGACAAGTTCTCCATGGATCAGTTTCAGTGTGAATCCACATTAGATGGGAAAATCCAGCGATCTGAGCGACTTCCAACGAGGCCGGGTCATCGGTGCTGGAGCAGCCGGGGTCTCGCTGCCGACCGCGGTGGGGGGGGGGGTTTCTCATGTAACGGTGTGGAGAGTATACAGAGAATGGCGTGATCGAGGAAAACATCCAGCAAAACGGGATCCTGTGGATGGAAACAACTCGTCACTGAAAGGGGTCGGAGGAGGATGTCAGGAATCGTTCTGATGAACAGGTGCTGCACAGTTAAAAGCAGTCGAATACAAACGCAGGAGCTCCAACTAACGTGTGCGAACACACAACTCGCCGTTCCTTACAGGGATGGGCTGTAACAGCAGATGACCAGTTACAGCACCATGGTGTCTAAGAGAAACAGAAAGACTCCAGCGGGCAAAAGAGCGCAAAACTTGTATCACTGAGCAGCGGAAAAACATTTCCTGGTCAGATGGATCCAGATGTCTGTTGCCCCGTGCTGATGGGAGGACAGAATTTGGCGCAAGCAGCATGAATCACTGACCCCTTCCTGTCAGCTGGTCAGAACACGTCAGCACCGCCATCTAATCTGCAGCAACTACAAGACGCTTCCTGTCCGCAGGGGCCGATATTCCTGCAGAACGGTTTTATCACCGATTGGAATCCACACTGTAATGAATTGCTTAGGGTCTGAAGGCCAAAGGAGTCCAACGCTCTACTAGATGGGGGCTGATAAAGGGGCCATTCAGTGTATGAATAGAGTATAGCAGAATTGCATTATAGTCATGTTCAGTGTTCAGGTCTTGCTGGGGGTTCTAGTGCCCCACATCTATGTAGATTGTAGTTAGACAGTATTTTGTAGGCTGTGGCTCTAGCTGGTTCTTATAGGGTCAGTATTAGGGTGGTCTCACACCTGCATCGGGGTTGCAGTTACCTGCTCCGTTCGCGGTGGAAAGGGGAATCCCCTGGCCGAATGGTTCTGTCTTATGATGGAACCGAACAGCGCCGAATGGACTCCATTGACTATAATGGGGTCTGCTCACTGTCCACTCTTCTGGTATTTTGTAACGACTCTGCCACAGAACCTCCGCCCAAAGATTCCAGCGCAGATGTGAAACCGGCCTCCATTATCCACTAATATTTCACTTGTCTTATATCCCTCTTCAGGATAGATGAAAGGGTTAATACAATCAGAGATCCATCTGAAGCTTTCTGTGGGAAATCCTTGCTGGTCCTTGGAGATGACCATGTTTATGTTGCGATGGGTGTCCGGGGCCGCGGCTCACGGACGTTCTCACAATATCTGTTGGCAACAAGCCATGGACATGATTTTCTTGAAAACCTCTATATATTCCCATCAACTTACTTAGGTCCTCAAACCGTTAATGTCTGTTACCAGTAGAGGGCGCTGCATCTCTAGATCCTAGACCTTCATCTACTGTAGATATAGGGGTGCAAAGAACACTTGTATTTGGGTTCTGGTGTCTCAGATGGCTTAAAAGCCCTTCTGTCACATGAGAAGACACCAGTATGATAAATGGCGCATGGTAGTCTGTGGATCCCCTCAATCACTTGGTCATATAATATTCAAAGCTTTATTGGCAGGACTAAGTAGATATCAGTATTACCAAAGTCATTAGGAAATAGGGATTGGGGAATATGGGTGGTAGATCGGGGCTGGGGTTCTAGGGGGTAGGGGCACTTTCTGGGAGGGGGTTTATACGTCAATGGCATATTATGTAGGGCTTGGAGGAGTCAATGCCATATCACACTCCTATCAGTCTATGGCAGGTACTGACATATTGTGCCTCTATGGCTGCTGTTTCTTTTTCGTCTCACAGCAGGATGTAGCATTTGTCTTTCTCCTCCATGGAGCTGAAGTATGAGTGGAAGTCACTGCTGAGTTTCTGGGGCATTGCAGACTGAAGTTGGCATCATCCTCCACAGCCTGCTAGTGGCTCCGTTGGCACAGTCTGCTCTCGCTAGGTCCTGACTCAATGAGCAGGCTGTGGGCACTCAGTCTGTAGTGGCTCAGGATTTGGCGCTCTCTGGAGTACCATAGGATTTCCAGATATGGGGCCATTTTGCAGTCCCTCTGTAGCCCCTCCTCGTATATTGTCAGTTTATGGGATGCTCTTGTGCCGTTCCTCCAGTCAACTCTCTGCCGGTAAGACACGTCCTCTGGCTGGCTCCCCAGCATTGCTGTCCAGCACTTTCAGCAAGCAGGGATTTAGAAATCCCCGCCTCCTGAAAGGGCTGTGCTGGTTGGCTGAGCGCTCAGCCAATTACAGCTAGTGCTTAGCCATTCATTCATGAATGAATAGCTATGCACTAGCTGTAATGAATAGCTAAGCACTAGCTGTAATTGGCTGAGCGCTCAGCCAATAGCTAAGCACTAGCTGTTATTGGCTGAGTGCTCAGCCAATCAGCACAGCTCTTTTAGGAGGTGGGGATATTTAAATCCCCGCCTGCTGAAAGTGCTGGACAGCAGTGCCGGGGAGCCAGCCAGAGGACGCGTCTGAGCGGCGGAGAGGTGAGTTAATTTTTTTTTTCTTATTTTAACCAGTTAATGATGATTTTCAGGGAAGGGCTTTTATTTCAAGCCCTTCCCCGAAAATCATACTGCTGGGCTTGCCACAAAACACTACTTTCAATGGGACCGGCAGTAGCACCAATCCCATTGAAAGCAATGGGATAGCATGCTGCACTTCTGCCACAGCTGTGACAGCTGTGGCAGAAGTCTGCGGTATTCTATGTATGTTTTCAAGGGGGCTAGCGCTGCTGCCGCTGGCCGCATTAAAAACACTGGCGATGTTCCAGCGATTTTTCAGCGTTTTTCTTGCGCTGCGAGGTGTTTTCACTTGCTCTCGCAGCGCAAGATAGAAAAAAAACTGCCAGTGGGTGTCCACCCTAAGGTAGATAATTACAGGCAATACTTCTGTATTTTCTCTCAATGCATAGGTAGGTACAGGCAACTCACCTGTCTTCCTAACTTCACTAATAAACAGGTAGCTGCAGGAAACACATCTGTCCTTCTTACTTTATACTTCTGCTTTTCTCCTATGTTTTGTAGGTATAGATCTCCTTTTACTCCTGCCTCTTTCTCTTTCTTCTGTCTTTATATATCTTTTCACTACAATCCTTCCTCGTACTTACTACACCTTCTTCTCACCGCACTGTAATCCTCCTTATCTCCCTCCTGCTCTGCTCTTGTCCTCTCTCCTCGCTGGTCTGTCTCTAACTAACTGCTCTGACAGGAATCCTGTTACCCAACCCGTGTGGAGAGCTGCTCCACCAAAAACAGGTTCTCTCCCTCCTCAATGCCCTGCCAGCCAGTCCATATCCTGTTGCTGGGTTGTACCATGGCCAATGGGAATGAGGCAACTGATAGCCAATTAGGAACACAGGTGGTTGTCAGGCAGATTACACAGTCAGTAACTGACATAAATTGAACATTTTCAAGACATGCACTGCTACATAGTAGGTGGACCCTGGATGATAGCGCCCTCTTCTGGATTGTAAGGTGTAGAGGGAGTCCACCCTGCTCAGCTCTCTGGGCGCTGTTTGAGGTGCTCCGATGGAGCAGGTTGGGTTGGCATCCCACTTTGACCGGTCGGGGTACGTGTGTGGGCCTCAGACTTTACTGCCATATAGGAGGTGTGGGGAAATGATGCTGTCAAAGATTTTGAGTCTGACCGTCACTGGTGGTTTGAGGTGGTAGAGTTGTCTTCTGATGGCATAGAAGCTTCTGTATGCCTTGTCTTTCAGAGTCTCTATGGCTGACTTGAGACTCTGCCTGGTTGATTTGTAGACCCAGGTAGGTGTACTTCAATAGGAAACAGTCTTCTCCATAAAGTTTGGATTACAGAATTACTTTCACAGCTACAGAGACAGGTTACTGTGGCTTTACCCAACTTCAGCTGCAACTTGGCATTGTGTATACTGATCACAAGGAGGTTTGAACCTGTTTGGCCATGGAAACCGCAATCCATGAAGATTGTGATGAACAGTTCTGGTTCTGTCGTTGGGTTTGGCCTCAACTTCTGCTCAATACATTGTGGTCTTGTGCAGCCACCTCTTCTGGGCTGAGATCTTGGTGCTCCTATGCATTTCCAATAGTTACAATAACCACATGTCGACCAGTACAGAAATGGTGAGAACTGACGTATTGGGAAGGTGCAGACAATATCCACCCATTCTACTGCTAATGTTGCCTATAGACAGTCCAAGGCTGTATATGTCTATCAGTACAGTGGTTGAGCTTACTTAGAGTGGTGCTCACACTCCTGGCAGTGTACTACGCGCAGTATATATATATCACATGTGCAAAGGACCTTTTTCTACTACAGAACTCTGTGATTATCTGAAATCTATCAAACCTGAAAGTGAAGACATGACTGAGAAAGGATAATGACCATCAGAAACTGTTTTGTGGGAAATATGCTCAGAATTTAATGTCGGTCTGGGAAAACAGATGTGACCGTTCCCGATGTAGTGTCTGGTAACATCCAGTGTATGTGATGTAGAGAATGCATTCCACAATTACACATCATAGCATTAATGCCAGCATACATGGCTCGGCTACATGTGTAATCACTGGTCACTGATCAGCCTAAAGAAATCAATAATTGTACAGCAGTACATTAATGAATATATATGTGATGAAAGAAGGCTTTGCCACAAAGCTTTTTCCTAAATCCTCACTAGATTCCTCCAAAATTACTATAATACTGCCCCCTATGTACAAAACTAGAACTACTATAACACTGTTCTTATCTGCAAGAATATAACTACTATAATACTGCCCCCTATGTACAAGAATATAACTACTATAATACTGCCCTCCTATGTACAAGAATATAACTACTATAATACTGCCCCCTATGTACAAGAATATAACTACTATAATACTGCACCCCTATGTACAAGAATATAACTACTATAATACTGCCCCCTATGTACAAGAATAGAACTACTATAATACTGCCCCCTATGTACAAGAATATAACTACTATAATACTGCCCCCTATGTACAAGAATATAACTACTATAATACTGCCTCCTATGTACAAGAATATAACTACTATAATACTGCACCCCTATGTACAAGAATATAACTACTATAATACTGCCCCCTATGTACAAGAATAGAACTACTATAATACTGCACCCTATGTACAAGAATGTAACTACTATAATACTGCACCTATGTACAAGAGTATAACTACAATAATACTGCCCCCTATGTACAAGAATATAACTACTATAATACTGCCCCCTATGTACAAGAATACAACTACTATAATACTGCCCCCTATGTACAAGAATACAACTACTATAATACTGCCCCCTATGTACAAGAATACAACTACTATAATACTGCCCCCTATGTACCAGAATATAACTACTACAATACTGCCCCCTATGTACAAGAATATAACTACTATAATACTGCCCCTATGTACAAGAATATAACTACTATAATACTGCCTCCTATGTACAAGAATATAACTACTATAATACTGCCCCCTATGTACAAGACTATAACTACTATAATACTGCCCCTATGTACAAGAATAAAACTACTATAGTACTGCCTCCTATGTACAAGAATATAACTACTATAATACTGCTCCCTATATACAAGAATAGAACTACTATAATACTGCCCCCTATGTACAAGAATATAACTACTATAATACTGCTCCTGTGTACAAGAATATAACTACTATAATACTGCTCCTGTGTATAAGAATATAACTACTATAATACTGCCTCCTATGTACAAGAATATAACCACTATAATACTGCTCCTATGTACAAGAATATAACTACTATAATACTGCCCCCTATGTACAAGAATATAGCTGGTATAATACTGCTCCTATGTACAAGAATATAACCACTATAATACTGCTCCTATGTACAAGAATATAACTACTATAATACTGCCTCCTATGTACAAGAATATAACTACTATAATACTGCCCCCTATGTACAAGAATATAACTACTATAATACTGCTCCTGTGTACAAGAATATAACTACTATAATACTGCCTCCTGTGTACAAGAATATAACTACTATAATGCTGCTCCTATGTACAAGAATATAACTACTATACTACTGCCCCCTATGTACAAGAATATAACTACTATAATACTGCCCCCTATGTACAAGAATATAACTACTATAATACTGCCCCCTATGTACAGGAATATAACTACTATAATACTGCCCCCTATGTACAAGAATATAGCTGGTATAATACTGCTCCTATGTACAAGAATATAACTACTATAATACTGCCTCCTATGTACAAGAATATAACTACTATAATACTGCCCCCTATGTACAAGAATATAACTACTATAATACTGCTCCCTTTATACAAGAATATAACTACTATAATACTGCCTCCTATGTACAATAATATAACTACTATAATACTGCCTCCTATGTACAATAATATAACTTCTATAATACTGCCCCCTATGTACAAGAATATAACTACTATAATACTGCCCCCTATGTACAAGAATATAACTACTATAATACTGCCCCCTATGTACAGGAATATAACTACTATAATACTGCCTCCTATGTACAAGAATATAACTACTATAATACTGCCCCACATGTACAGGAATATAACTACTATAATACTGCCTCCTATGTACAAGAATATAACTACTATAATACTGCCCCCCATGTACAAGAATATAACTACTATAATACTGCCCCCTATGTACAAGAATATAACTACTATAATACTGCCCCCTATGTACAGGAATATAACTACTATAATACTGCCTCCTATGTACAAGAATATAACTACTATAATACTGCCTCCTATGTACAAGAATATAACTACTATAATACTGCCCTCTATGTACAAGAATATACACTACCGTTCAAAAGTTTGGGGTCACCCAAACAATTTTGTGTTTTCCATGAAAAGTCACACTTATTCACCACCATGCGTTGTGAAATGAATAGAAAATAGAGTCAAGACATTGACAAGGTTAGAAATAATGATTTGTATTTGAAATAACATTGTTTTTACATCAAACTTTGCTTTCGTCAAAGAATCCTCCTTTTGCAGCAATTCCAGCATTGCACACCTTTGACATTCTAGCTGTTAATTTGTTGAGGTAAGCTTGTGAAATTGCACCCCACGCTTCTAGAAGCATCTCCCACAAGTTGGATTGGTTGGATGGGCACTTCTGGCGTACCATACGGTCAAGCTGCTCCCACAACAGCTCAATGGGGTTCAGATCTGGTGACTGCGCTGGCCACTCCATTACCGATAGAATACCAGCTGCCTGCTTCTGCTGTAAATAGTTCTTGCACAATTTGGAGGTGTGTTTAGGGTCATTGTCCTGTTGTAGGATGAAATTGGTTCCAATCAAGCGCTGTCCACTGGGTATGGCATGGCGTTGCAAAATGGAGTGATAGCCTTCCTTATTCAGAATCCCTTTTACCCTGTACAAATCTCCCACCTTACCAGCACCAAAGCAACCCCAGACCATCACATTACCTCCACCATGCTTAACAGATGGCGTCAGGCATTCTTCCAGCATCTTTTCATTTGTTCTGCGTCTCACAAACGTTCTTCTTTGTGATCCAAACACCTCAAACTTGGATTCATCCGTCCACAACACTTTTTTCCAGTCTTCCTCTGTCCAATGTCTGTGTTCTTTTGCCCATCTTAATCTTTTTCTTTTATTGGCCAGTCTCAGATATGGCTTTTTCTTTGCCACTCTGCCCTGAAGCCCAAAATCCCGCAGCCGCCTCTTCACTGTAGATGTTGACACTGGTGTTTTGCGGGTACTATTTAATGAAGATGCCAGTTGGGTACCTGTGAGGCGTCTGTTTCTCAAACTAGAGACTCTAATGTGCTTATCTTCTTGCTTAGTTGTGCAACGCGGCCTCCCACTTCTTTTTCTACTCTGGTTAGAGCCTGTTTGTGCTGTCCTCTGAAGGGAGTAGTACACACCGTTGTAGGAAATCTTCAATTTCTTAGCAATTTCTCGCATGGAATAGCCTTCATTTCTAAGAACAAGAATAGACTGTCGAGTTTCAGATGAAAGTTCTCTTTTTCTGGCCATTTTGAGCGTTTAATTGACCCCACAAATGTGATGCTCCAGAAACTCAATCTGCTCACAGGAAGGTCAGTTTTGTAGCTTCTGTAACGAGCTAGACTGTTTTCAGATGTGTGAACATGATTGCACAAGGGTTTTCTAATCATCAATTAGCCTTCTGAGCCAATGAGCAAACACATTGTACCATTAGAACACTGATAGTTGCTGGAAATGGGCCTCTATACACCTTTGTAGATTTTGCACAAAAAAAACAGGCATTTGCAGCTAGAATAGTCATTTACCACATTAGCAATGTATAGAGTGCATTTGTTTAAAGTTATCTTCATTGAAAAGTACAGTGCTTTTCCTTCAAAAATAAGGACATTTCAATGTGACCCCAAACTTTTGAACGGTAGTGTACCTACTATAATACTGCCCCCTATGTACAAGAATATAACTACTATAATACTGCTCCCTATATACAAGAATATAACTACTATAATACTGCTCCCTATGTACAAGAATATAACTACTATAATACTGCCCCTATGTACAAGAATATAACTACTATAATACTGCCCCCTATGTACAAGAATATAACTACTATAATACTGCCCCCTATGTACAAGAATATAACTACTTTAATACTGCCCCCTATGTACAAGAATATAACTACTATAATACTGCCCCCTTTGTACAAGAATATAACTACTATAATACTGCCCCCTATGTACAAGAATATAACTACTATAATACTGCCCCCTTTGTACAAGAATATAACTACTATAATACTGCCCCCTATGTACAAGAATATAACTACTATAATACTGCCCCCTATGTACAAGATATAATTACCAGGGATGAGCGAGTATACGTGCTTGGTCCTGAGAACAACATGTTTTTGGAAGAGGGTGTATTTTTCTTGGCCTTGCTCGTCTATTCCTCTTTCCCACCACAACGCCCGATGCTGGAGGAATACCCCAGAAGTAAGAAGCGGAGGTCCTGGGTTCACCCTTTTGTATTGCAGTGAGCCCGAAAGGGGGAATTTGTTAGCTTGTATAGCGACCTCCGAAGCCATCCAGAGAAGTTTATAGCCTTTTGCCTAAGGAGTCTCAAGCTGCTGCGCGGGTGCCCAACTGTATTGGGGCCCTCGATGGTAAGCACATCTGTGTAAAGAAGCTGCTGCACTCAGGGTCTTGATACTACAACTATAAACAGTACTTCTTGGGAGTTCTGTTGGCCGTGGTGGACAGTACCAGTTTATACTTGTCGACATCGGTTCCTGTGGAAGCACTGCAGATGCATCTTCAGGGCTTCCCTAATGGGCAGTGGCTTCTTTTAAACCAGCTGGGCCTGCTGGAGCCACGGCTGCTTCCTGGTTCTTCAGGCCCACCAGCTCCATTCATCATTGTGACGGATATGGGCGTTGGCCTGATAACCCAAATTCTGTGGCTATTTCCGCACAGAGGGTTGAACACGAGGAGACAGGTCTTCAATTGCCGTCTCATACGGGCTCAAGATTTTGTTGAATGTGCCTTTGAGATTCTTACCAGCAAGTGGCGAGTTTTCCTAGGCTCAATTTGGATGGGACCCCAGAACGTGTGTTCGGTAATTCAAGCCGCCGTGGTTCTGCATAGTTTTTGCCAGGCCCATGATGTGGGTTGGACTCTGGAGGATGATCCTGTTGCAGAAACCTCACAAGTTGTTGTATTGGAACTGAACCCACTGTGTAGGCCAGCAATATCCAGACTTCAAGTGAAAGCCCAATTTGCAGACCACTTTTTGACCGCCCAGGGAGAAGTACTGTGCCAGTTGGATGGTAACCGAAAAGCCCTAATGATGTAGGTCCTCCAAACCAGGTTGTTGTTTTTTTTAAACTATTTTTTATAATTTTTTTCAGTTATTTTCTAGAGATGAGCGAGTATACTCGCTAAAGGCAATTGCTCGAGCGAGCATTGCCTTTAGCGAGTATCTCCCCTGCTCGAGACTGTAGGTTCGGGTGCCGGCGCGGGGGAGCGGTGAGTAGCGTCTGTCAGCAGGGGGGAGCGGGGGGGGGGGGGGGGGAAAGAGGGAGAGAGAGATCTCCCCTCCGTTCCGTCCCGCTCTCCCCCGCAGCTCCGTGCCCGCTGCCGACACCCGAACCTGCAGTCTCGAGCGAGGGAGATACTCGCTAAAGGCAATGCTCGCTCGAGCAATTGCCTTTAGCGAGTATACTCGCTCATCTATATTATTTTCCTTTTTTGTATGTTAGGTAGGGACCCTTGACGTGGGTTGCAAGCTTATATAATGTGGCCTAATTATACAAAGGTTTTTAAACATGTGATACTTTTTACGATTCCATTAAAATTTTAGTTTTGTTTGCAGAATTTGGCCGCATTCTAAACTAATGCCTTATTACCCTTCATCGGGACTCAACAAATATTAAAAACTTTTATTAAAAAGTCTGTATCGGGGGTCCTGTTCACTGGACGGAGGCGTTAATGAAATAATTTCTTCTGGGCAATCTTGTTGCCTTTGTGGAGTATATGGCTGCTGATGCACTGATGACTGTAATACTGGTGGGGGTAGCCTTGGCCGTACTGGTGTTCATAGTTCTTAGCACTGTGATGTGGTAGTAGTTATGGGACCAGGGGCGCTGCTGGGTAGTGGCGAGCATGCCGCCACACTTTAATGTATGCATGCAATTCTCCTGCAACTTCTGCCAGGCATAAAATGTAGATTTGAGTGGAGACTCGCAAGGCCTCCAACACTCTCCTTAACACGGACGCTAGTTCTTGGCCAAAGACGTCTGCCCAGTCATTTGACTGCCTCTGACCCGGCTGCTCGACCACTCTGGAGCTGTGGAGCAACGTTGGCTTGTGCTGCTGGGTTAGAGGCATCCGCTAACTGCACAGCTGCCACACAATCATGGCTTCTTGGGTCTCCAGTTTTAGTTACAGTTGGCACCTGCCATCCAACTGGCAAGTACCTTCTTACCCGGCGCAGGAGATCCGTGCCGAGTGATGAGCCTTGTAAGCACAGCTTATGGTCAGTGAAAAAGGTAAGACATTATACGTACGGGTGAAGCTCCATTGTCGGTGCCAGGTACATCATCCCATGATATAGACGTAAGGCCGCTTTCACCTGCCTCCTAAACTGCTTTTTGACTTGGCGATATACTCTTTCCGGACTGGTCCCTGGCCGGGCGCCACTTTCTTTTCATCTCTTCCACTGAAAAGTAATGCACAAAATTCACCAAAAACCACCACGCTAAAAATGACTTACTGTTTCCCTAGTAACATGTGAGGTATGGCGCTGCAGTGATCGTGATTGCGTTGCCATTGCATTTGCTTTGCCAATCCTAAGCGCCCATAAAAACAGTAGGGCTCGTATGCCCAAATTTCGCAAAATAATTTTCTTACGTATCAAAACATACGCAATGCAAATGTGAACGGCACAACAATCCTCCATTACGTTATATCGCCGTGTGGAGGAGCCCTAACTACTACATCCTACTTTCAATGAACGTCCTGGTGACACAGACATAGGTGTGTCTCCCTAGCAGCCACTAGGTGGTGCTCTATAACTACATTTACACACATCAGGTTTTGTACTACTATACTGTATATGTTGTAGTTATATCGGTTACGGCGTTCTCAGCAGCTTCCTGATTACTGTGTTTCCCCAAAAATAAGACAGTGTCTAATATTAATTTTTGTTCAAAAAGGTTTAACTTTTTTACATGTATAGCTGCCTGGACACTATTTAAATTGACTTTTTTAATTAACTGTTAGCAGGGCTTAATTTTGGAGTAGGGCTTATATTTCAAGCATCCTCAAAAAGCCTGAAAAATCATTTTGCATCCTCAAAAATTCTGGAAAATCATGCTATGTCTTATTTTCAGGGTATGTCTTATTTTCAGGGAAACAGGGTAGCAGTAATGGTTTGTTTGATCACTTTTCTATAATAGTTGTTTGTTGATCCTTCGGTCATTAAAGATCCTCATGAGTGAAGCCTTCTGTGTCCTCATCTTATAATATCTTGCAGTTTTCTTCTCTAAGGTACAGATGTGTGGGGAGGCACTCTGAGACGGCACACATATTATGCACCTAGGGCAGGGGCCTAACTAAAGGCTCGGGTCTGGGGGGTAACGTTCAGCTCAGCCACCCCCCCCCCCCACCTGTACCTGTACCCATACCTAAACCGTGCCACGTACGGCAATCAAATACATTGTCATACGCAGTTCCGCTCACAATTGCAAGGAGGAATTGCGTAAAATGCGAGCGCAAAAAAGAACGCAGTGTGTCGATATGCATGAGGAATGCTGTCCGTGTGCATGAGATACGCGGCCATGGGCGATACACTCACAGCTATACTCGGTATTTATAAGCACCGGGAAAACGCTGCTGGAGGGACCTGCAGTGCTTTACCAATATGCCCGTGGACCTGATGACTTGGGGCTGCTGTCCACGGGCGAGAGTTCATTGCGTTATCTGTGGCAGTAATCCGGCCTCGGGGAACGTAGTGAACACTTTCCATAGCGTTGCTATGAAAAGCTCAGCCCCGACGTCCACGAGCGGAGAATCATAGAGATTCTCCGCTCGCGGGATTCAAATCGCGGCCTGCCCTGATTCTCCACGGTGAGCCTATCTGTCAGACAGGCTCACCGCAGAGACCTGACAGCGCTCCCCTGCGGTGGAATATTGCTAGTGATATTCCGTCACGGCCGTGGACAGGCCACCTTAGGCTGCTTTCATATCTGCATCCGGGATTCAGTTTTCCTGCTCCGTTCAAGGAGCAGCAAATGGGAATCCTCTGGCCAATCGGATCCGTCTTATAATGGAACCGAACAGCGCCAAACTGACCACATCTTCCTTTAACCCTAAAAGCCACAATAAAGTATTTGTAGTGCGTTTGTAACCACGATAACCAGAGGCTCTTGTGGTCACAGATATCTGTTATATGCAGCCATCCTGAGAATGCGGCAGCATTACATCCACCTTGTGTGTGGGTGGTCTTCTTACAGGATGATAGCATTTGGTTTGTGGCTCCCGTGAATCATTTATCCGCACTCCATAGGGTGAGAGGTGAAGCTCTACTCATATGTTCTTAACATGTTCCTCTGATCTCAGGAGGGAGTAACATTACCTGGTAGGCTAAAGCCACCCATGGTTATTCAGCAATGGTTGGACGACCGTTTATGTGTTTAGGGAGGTAAGTCACAGTCAGACAGCTCTGGTGCCGGCTTATCTCCTGAGGAACAAAAGGATGGGGCATTGCAATTTATTGTGCCTGAGCCTTCTTACCTAAGGTGACCGGGTGTTGTTATTTAGGTGGAACAGTCCCACTTTGGGACCTTTGTGTCGCGCTTTCCCCAGGGTCCTAAGCAAGATAGCTATATGTCCCTTGTCACTTTCAGGACGTCTGGTCACCATGAAGGTAATTACCAGCTGAGCTGCCGTGGCTCTCTGGCTGGTAATCACTCAGCAGCGCTGCGGTGGGACGCACACACTGGCGGCAGTGTGTGCACCCGGGATCTTCCTCGCCTAACCTCTCGTCATTTGGTTTCGCAGGAGGAGAGAAGGCACGAGGTGTCCAGACGCACACATCTCCACCAGCAGCAGCTCTGAGAAGACGAGGAGGAGGCAAGTATATCAGTCTCAGGGGGGCTACTGTGGGGGACACTGTTACTAGTGGGGCCAATATAGGAGTCACTATTACCACTGAGGCGACTGTGGGGCTCACTATTACTACTGAGGCAACTGCGAGGGACACTATTACTACTGGGGCAACTGCGAGGGACACTATTACTACTGTGGCCACTGTGGGGGTCACTATTACTATCGGGACCACTGTGGGGGATAATATTACTGCCGGGGCCACTTTGGGGGACACTGTTACTATTGAGGGAACTGTGGTGGACATTTTTACTACTGAGGCCACTGTGGGGGATACTATTACTACTGAGGCCACTGCAAGGGACACTATTACTACTGATGCCAGAGTGGGGGACCCTAGTACTACTGAGGCCACTATGGGGGACACTATTACTACTGGGACCACAGTGGGGGACACCATTACTATTGGGTCCACTGTGATGGACAGTAATACTACTGGGGCCACTGTGGGGGACACTAATACTACTGTGGTGGACACCATTACTACTGTGGCCACTGTCAGGGACACTAATACTACTGGGGTCACTGTGGGGACACCATTACTATTGGAGCCACTGTGGGGAATAGCACTACTACTGTGGCCACTGTGGGGGACACTTATATTACAGGGGCCACTGTGGGAGACACCATTACTATTGGAGCCACTGTGGGAGACACCATTACTATTGGAGCCACTGTTGGGGACACCATTACTATTGGAACCACTGTGGGGGACACCATTACTATTAAGCCACTGTGGGGGATAGCACTATTACTGTGGCCACTGTGGGGGACAGTATTACTACTGGAGCCACTGTGGGGGACACCATTGCTACTGTGGCCACAGTGGGGGTCACTATTACTACTATGGCCACTGTGGGAACACCATTACTATTGAAGCCACTGTGGGGGACCCTAATACTACAGGGGCCACTGTGGAGGTCATTATTACTACTGGGGCCACTCTGCATGTAGCAGCTTACCTCAAGCTGATTTACAGTATGTTCACACGTGACGGAAATGCTGCGGAATGTCTGCGTCAAAAATTTCCGCTGTAAGTTCCGCAACATTTCTGCATCTAAACCCCATTGGTGTGATTTGAAATGGAAATCAACTGTTTCCAGTCAAAAGCCGCCGCCATGGTATAAATTTTGATTGTTTTTTGGATGCAGAAATGCTGCGGAATTTTCCTTTTTTTAAACAGCCCTGTACATTCTTTAATGACGGAGATAAAATCATACCTTGTGATAAGCCCCGCCCCTGACCACACCCCTCTATCCTATCCCTGACCACATCCCTCTGTTCTATCCCTGACCACACCCCTCTGTCCTATCCCTGACCACACCCCTCTGTCCTATCCCTGACCACACCCCTATACCCCGCCCCCTGACCACACCCCTCTGTCCCGCCTTGACCTTGGGAAAATCTGGTCACCTTATTTTTACCCCCATTTCATCAGTCAGGGGAAAGCTGAGTACAAAACACCAACATTGAAGGGGTAGTCCGGTATTTTTTAGCTGATGACCTATTCCTTGGACAGGCCCTCAGTAGTTGATGGACAACGGACGGCTGCTTGGGATCCCCGTCCTTCAGCTGATCATCCGACCTGCTATCAGTGTAGCAGGCTGGACGTTGTCATCAGTCGTCGGAGGAAGTAGGCGGAGCGTCTGGTTCAGTCCTGAAACCAGTGGGAGCGCCGTGCTATTCCTACACTTAGTGTCCTGACCATGAGAGGAGCAGGAAGCAGCGCGGGGCTCCCACTGATTTCAACAGGAGTGAGCCCGGTGCTCCCCTGCTTCCTCTGACCACTGATGACAACATCCTTTCATCGTTTTCATTTTTTACTCCTCACTTTCCAAAAAATTAATAACTTTCTGGCTTTTTCGGTGACACCACGGGACGAGTTGTATTTTTCAATTGTACCATTTAATATACCAGATAAAGTATCGGAAAAGTTTTAACGGTGAAATTCAAAAAACCAACACAATTCCACTGATTGGGGTCTTTTGCTTTTACTGCATTCACGGTGCAGCAGAAAGGATGTTATTTTTTTTGGGGGGGGGGGTATATAACATTCCGTTATTCTTCTCTGCCGTAGCCCCTCCCATCCATCAGTTCTGGATTCTGTGTTCAGACATACAAGGTTGCAATTTTCCAACTGATCACTTGAGCATCTCTGGCCAATCAGAGAGCAGCTATAGTGCATTGGATTTCTGCAGTGTGGGGGATTAGGTAGTCTGAAGATTGTGTCGGCCATCTTGGATAACTGAAAACAGGAAGCAGCAGATCAACGGGGTAGCAGTGCAGAACAAGAGCAGGTAATATAACTGCCCCCTCTGTTCTGCTCTGGAAGCGGAGGTCTTCCAGAGCAGAACAGAGAATTAAGGGGTCAAAAAAAGAATTAAAGGGGTTTTCCAGCGCAGTGTGATTGCTTGATTTTGGTAAGTTGACCTGTCGATCTTATTGCTATCATTGTGCAATATAAACAACTTTTTATTCAATTTTTTCTTGGTAACACGGACACCAAAAAGGGCAATTTTGGCATTGCTTTTTTTTTTTTTTATTTCTGATGTTGCTCACCATGCAGGATTTTTTTACAAAAATTGGACTTTTACAGATGCAGCGATACCAATTTATTTATTAATTTTTATTTTTTTTAACTTTTTGATGTGCTGACCAGGAGAGGTATATTTACACCCTGGGTAAAAAGGGGTTCTTGTGAATGGCAGTAAACTTAAATCCTAGGGACGGTGCAGACTCAAAAGCCGAGCTCGCACCATTCACAGGGGGAATCACCCTGACTGACAGCCCAACTCCCACCGCAATAGCAGGGAGCGATCAATGCTGATTACAGCATGTAAAAGGTTCACAGAGAGAGGGCGCTCCCTCCGTGACATCATCGGCCCTCCGCCATGTAACTGTTGAGGGCTGATAGGTTGCTGTGGCAGGCAGATGCCAGTCAGTGGTGTCTGGGTCTGCCATGGCCTGTGACCACTATGGTAAGCAATAATTCATTGCAGTACATAAGTATTACAGTGTATTATCAGAGCGAGAGGAGAATCCCTGCAAAGACCTAAAAAATAGATAAAAGTAGTAAAAAAAACTTTTTTCACAATGTCCCCACTTGTTTAAAGAAATTTAAACAAATAAAAACCCCACCTTAGGGACACTAATCAGGTGCATAGAAGATGTGACCGTGACCGCCTTGAGGTATGGCTTATTGGTAGAGATGAGCGAACGTACTCGTTTCGAGTAATTACTCGATCGAGCACCGCGATTTTCAAGTACTTCCGTACTCGGATGAAAAGATTCGGGGGGCGGGGGGAGGCGTGGCAGAGCGGGGGGTAGCAGCGGGGAACAGGGGGGAGCCCTCTCTCTCCCACGGCGCCCCCCGAATCTTTTCGCCCGAGTACGGAAATACTCGAAAATCGCAGAGCTCGGGCGAAAAAGGGGCGTGGCCGAGTACGTTCGCTCATCTCTGCTTATTGGTTGACAGCTCCTTTATTTCCCACCAGTCATCCAATAAATCCCCAGTAATCTCCAGATCTCCGCTGCCAGGTGGAGCCAGGATACGGAGCGATGTCCTATTTATCCACATTCTCTGAGTCTGGATGTTGTCACTTCTATTCCGTATAAGGAAGGGTTAAATTACCAGACAGACACTCAGAACGTCTTTCCTCGCATGATTCTTCGTCTGACGGTAAAATTCACCAGAAGCGAAGAAACGAGGAAGAGTTCTTAATACTGCACTAAATAGAGGTAGCATAAACCTAGACGAGACTACATAATCCTGACCCCGCCCCTGTAATGGTAATGACTCTACTGACCCTGCCCTGTAATGCTAATGACTCTACTGACCCTGCCCTGTAATGCTAATGACTCTACTGACCCCGCCCTGTAATGGCAATGACTCTACTGACCCCGCCCTCTAATGGTAATGACTCTGCTGACCCCGTCCTGTAATGGTAATGACTCTGCTGACCCCACCCTCTAATGGTAATGAATCTACTGACCCCGCCCTGTAATGGTAATGACTCTACTGACCCCGTCCTGTAATGGTAATGACTCTGCTGACCCCACCCTCTAATGGTAATGACTCTACTGACCCCGTCCTTTAATGGTAATGACTCTACTGACCCCACCCTCTAATGGTAATGAATCTACTGACCCCGCCCTGTAATGGTAATGACTCTACTGACCCCGCCCTGGAATGCTAATGACTCTACTGACCCCAACCTGTAATGCTAATGACTCTGCTGACCTCGCCCTGTAATGGTAATGACTCTACTGACCCCGTCCTGTAATGGTAATGACTCTACTGACCTCGCCCTCTAATGGTAATGACTCTACTGACCCCACCCTGTAATGGTAATGACTCTACTGACCCCGCCCTGTAATACTAATGACTCTACTGACCCCAACCTGTAATGCTAATGACTCTGCTGACCTCGCCCTCTAATGGTAATGACTCTACTGACCCTGTCCTGTAATGGTAATGACTCTGCTGACCTCGCCCTCTAATGGTAATGACTCTACTGACCCCACCCTGTAATGGTAATGACTCTGCTGACCCCACCCTCTAATGGTAATGATTCTACTGACCCCAACCTGTAATGCTAATGACTCTACTGACCCGCCCTCTAATGGTAATGACTCTACTGACTCCCTCTAATGCTAATGACTCTACTGACCCCGCCCTCTAATGGTAATGACTCTACTGACTCTGCCCTCTAATGGTAATGACTCTACTGACCCGCCCTCTAATGCTAATGACTTTACTGACCCGCCCTCTAATGGTAATGACTCTACTGACTCCCTCTAATGCTAATGACTCTACTGACCCCGCCCTCTAATGGTAATGACTAACTGACCCGCCCTCTAGGGCTAATGACTTTACTGACCCGCCCTCTAATGGTAATGACTCTACTGACTCCCTCTAATGCTAATGACTCTACTGACTCCCTCTAATGCTAATGACTCTACTGACCCCGCCCTCTAATGGTAATGACTCTACTGGCCCGCCCTCTAATGCTAATGACTTTACTGACCCGCCCTCTAATGCTAATGACTCTACTTACCCGCCCTCTAATAGTAATTACTCCACTGACCCCGTCCTCTAATGGTAATGACTCTACTGACTCCCTCTAATGCTAATGACTCTACTGACCCCGCCCCCTAATGGTAATGACTCTACTGACTTGCCCTCTAATGCTAATGACTCTACTGACCCCCTCTAATGCTAATGACTCTACTGACCCGCCCTCTAATAGTAATTACTCCACTGACCTCGCCCTCTAATGGTAATGACTCTACTGACCTGCACTCTAATGCTAATGACTCAGCTGACTCCGCCCTATAATGGTAATGAGATGAAAATGCTGGCTCTACCCTCTACTGATATTGAGATAACCCCACTGACCCCATCCTCTAATGGTAATGAGATGACAATGCTGACCCCACCCTCTAATAGAAATGAGAGGACTCCACTGACTCCGCCCTCTAATGGTAATAAGATGGCTCTGTTGCCCTGCCCTCTTATGGTAATGAGATGGCTCTGACCATGCCCTCTAATGGTAATGAGGTTACTCCACTGACTCCGCCCTCTAATGGTAATAAGATGGCTCTGCTGCCCTGCCCTCTAATAGTAATGAGATGGCTCTGACCATGCCCTCTAATGGTAATGAGGTTACTCCACTGACCCCGCCTTTTAATTGTAATGACATGGCTCTAATGACCCTGCCCTCTGTTTTTAATGAGATGGCTCTGCTGATCATGCCCTCTAATGGTAATGAGATAGCTCTGATCATGCCCTCTAATGGTAATGAGATTACTCCACTGACCCCGCCCTCTAATGGTAATGAGATAGCTCTGCTGATTCTGTACCATCATGCATCACTCCGATTGTACGGCTTTTGGATGACGGATTAAACTCTGCCCCCCAGGTTGGTCAGCACCGACATAGTTGTGCAAATTCACTACAAGTTCCAGCCTTCCTCCTCCCGCTCCTACTAATCTGCCGTCTGTCACACTTTTTACCCCGGGCTGCAAAAAAAATGAGTTGCAAAAGTCTTCACACCTGCAATAAATACTGGAGACCATGTGCCATCCGTTCATCAGGATGAGCGTCACGCAGTGCTGTGTGGTCCTCACACTCATTCAGAGACTGTCTTCTATGAAGTCTCTTCCGACATCTGGGAAAACCCCTCCAATCTCTTTACTTGTTGACTTATTTTAGTAGTTTTCTTCGCTGTGGGAAACGGTTCAGAAGAAGAAAGTTGTTTACAGTCTTAAGGTTCCTTACAAGTTCTGATTCATCGAGCGTAATGGAAACAAGTTGTAAAGATCTGAGATGGTGAGCTTGTGCCGAGTGACTGCACTGTGTGGGCCGAGAGTACGAGAAATAGGGTCCAGGATGGGGGGGGGGGGGGGCTCTTTGTTTTTAAGGTGATTGTCAATGGGCCTTTCTAAAGTTAAAAACTAGAGATGAGCGAGTAGTGCCTTAGCTGAGTATCTCCCCGCTCGTCTCTAATGATTCGGGGGCCGGCGCGGGTGCCAGGTGAGTTGCGGCGGGGAGAGAGGGAGAGAGAGATCTCCCCGCTCTCCCCCGCCGCTCCCCACCCCCCGCCAGCCCCCGAAGCTTTACAGACGAGCGGGGAGATACTCGGCTAAGGCACTACTCGCTCATCTCTATTAAAAACGCATCTCAGGTTGGTTCTTCGTAATTTTTGTGCCATGCGGTTTTAACATTAGAAAGTCTCATTGACAATCGCGTGAAAAACGCAGCGATATCACAGCGCCAAAAAAACGCATGTGGCCGTTCACCCCTTAAAAACCGCAGTGATATAGTGTAAAAAAACTAAAAGACATGGATACCCTGTATAACACCCTTAGGTCACCTGGAGGGTATCGAAGTCCTTCTGAGGTGTGTTTAAGGCAAAGTTCATGAAGAAAATAGAAAGACAAGGAATACTTTTCCTCCTCCTTTTTCTTCTTCCTCCTTTTTCTTCTTCCGCTTTTTCCTTCTTTTTAAAAGAAGGAAAATTAAGAAGAATTGTAGAGGGTCCGGCAGAGACAAACCACCCGCGGTTTGGGTTTGGGTTTGTGCCAAGATTTTAGCAAAATTCGACCCGAAAAGAGTTTGACTGTTTCGGTTCTCACAAGACGAATCACTAAGGCTGGGGTCACACGGGGCGCAATGTCTGTGCGCACTTTCTGCATGGAAATTTCACCCACATTTGTAATTCCAGGATTAGCCAACAAAGTGGATGAGATTTGTTTCTACAGTGTCCGCTCTTTATGGGGAGTGATGGCCATAGCAGAATGCAGGCAGCGAAGCCGCTCAAAAATCCGCAGCTGAAGGCCACGGGTTTTGAAGTGGTGCTTATCCTGTGGAAATCTCACAGTTTTTCCATGCGCTCATTCAGCAAGATTTCCGCGGGATTTCGGTCCCATGTGAACCCAGCCTAAAGAATAATGCTGCTCTCGGTACCCCCCGGCTTCAGTTAGTGTTTCCCCAGAATGCCGTGCTTCACAGAGGTGCAACTATAGCCAAGGCTGATATTCCCAGCCCATTGTGAGGAGGCTCTCCTACCTCATGTGGAAGCTTTACGTTACGTCTTTGCCATCTTGTGTTCGGGGTAAATATCTTGGCAAAGGCAGAGCAGTTTGTTGGCGTCCTGCTGGCAGCCAGAATTCGCGAAGTACCGCCATCTTTGTTTTGGTTACAGATCACAACTGGTCTTCGCTTCTCTTGCAAAGTGTCCATCTGTATCTTGTTTCTTCACCATCAACACCTGATCCAAGTAGGAGAACACCCCTACTAGGACAGATTGGGGGGAGTCAGCTGCTCAGATCCCGGAATTGGATGTATTTGTCGCTGACCGGGGGCACCTGGCCTCACGCTGGGGTCTTATCCTTCTGAAGCGTTTGCTAGCCAGAGGAGATTCAGAGACATCTGAGAGTAGATTTAGTCATTTGTGGTTATTGGTTAGGCATGGCTACCACGAATCAATGATTACAGACCCTCCAATACAACCGCTGTGATGGCGTTTTCATTTGTCTTAAGGCAAATGTTCAGCTGTGGTCTTAAAGGGGCAGTGCAAGTATGATTTTTTTTTTAATGGCTGCAAATGCATTAAAACAATAAAAGAGGTCCTGCTCACCTGTTCGCTCCCCCGAGGATCCAGCATGGCCGATTCCATAGTCTAACGGGTCTTTGTTTACGAACGGCTACCACCTGACTGCTGAGATCAGAGACCATAGCGGTCACATGCTGTTCTAGCATGACTGCTCAGTTGCTGGGAGCCATGATGCCAGGAGAATGGCATATGACCGTCCGTGGTGGCCCCTTAATGGCTGCAGTGGTTCAATGGTAACTGTTCATAAACAAGGGCTGGGAGGACTGTGGGAGCTGCAGCGTAGGACCAGCGGGGGAACGAACTGCTGAGTAGTGCTTCTTGCATGGTTTTAACACATTTTCAGACATTTTTAAAATATTTTTCACACTTGCACTACCCATTTAGCAAGTCGCTGGGTGTGACTACTAGTGTACTACTGCACCCCTGATGCAACCACCAATCTTCTTAACCTGTATATCTTACTTTTGTCAGTAAATCTCCTCCAGACTGCTTTCTTAAGATGTAAGGCAATCGCCAACCAATTGTCTCTTTCCCTTCCTGCGCTGAGCTGGAATTTGCACCCTGCATGTAACATGCTGCATGCTGCTGCACAGGGCGCAGGCTGCTGCCTCTCCTGAGCATGAGAGCTGTCTCTCCAAAGACATGGTCATACGAATGATTTAATCGGCCCTGTGTAATGCCTCATTTGTCCTATGGTGGCTCTACAGGGGAACTGGACACATTGCAGCTGGTGGTCTCAAAGCAGTTGGGATCAGTCAACAGAGACAAGCTTAAGAAGTGGGAGTCTTGTGTCTGATTATATAATCTCACCAGTAAGAAAGCAGAATCCTTTGGCCCCTGTTGTCACTGCGAGATTTATATTGTCTCATCTTCAAAGATTGCCTGCTACAAGCTGTACGGAGTCTGTCCTCCCAGACATTGCTCTGCGTTCTTTCTCTTCTCCAGATCCGCTCTCAGATCCTCCATGTCTCATCTTAGAGAATGTTAACAATTCCTTAAGAGTCCATGACGCCTGTTCTGGGGAGTTTTGAAGATTTACAGGTAATTCTGCATTAAAGGGTTTTTCTGGGATTATCTTCAGGGGTTCGTAATTTGGGATCCCCACCAATAACCTAATTGAAGTGATAACAGTCCTTGGGTAAGTGCCATGGCTGCTTCAGTCCATATCAGACACAGCGCCGTACATTGCATAGTGGCTTTGCCTAATATAGCAGCTCAGCCCCATTCACTAGCTGCTCTCAGACCATGTGACCAATGAATGTGACATCAGACGGCTGATCGGTAGGGACCCTGAGAGCACGCCTGAGATGATCAACTATTGATCACCTTTCTTGAAGACAGATGATCAGCAGCTAGTCCTGGAAAACCCCTTTAGGTGTTAGGGCTTCCAACACATTCTTGTAGAGAGAGTCAATTTATTCTATCCTGCAGCACCTAATGTTATAAACTGTGAGGTATTCCACAACTAAAAGGGCTTTCCAAGACTTAAAAGAATGCCAGGGGACATATAATGGTGGGAAATGAAGAAGAAACCGATGTTCACTTTATAAATGCCCTGGCACCTCGGTGCCGCTGGGTGTATGGGGTGTAAGTGATACTGCTGGATGAAGGGGTTGGGATTTTTAAGGTACGCTTAAATTGTGGGTGTTGGGGATTAATTTAATTGTCTGGGGTAACACATTACAGAGAACTGGTGCAGCTCAAGGAAAGTCTTGGAGACGAGTATGGGAGGTTCTGACTACGAAGGAGATAATTAGTTTGAGATCATTAGCAAAAGGGAAAGCATGGGTAGGGCAGTAGATATAGATGATAGGGCAGTGTAGCACTGTGGAAAGCTTTGTGGATGAGAGTGAGGAGTATATATTGTATTCTATAGCAGATGGACAACCATTGCAGTGACTGGCACAGGGTGGAGGTATTGGTGTATTGATTGGCACAGGGTGGAGGTATTGGTGTATTGACTGGCACAGGGTGGAGGTATTGGTGTATTGACTGGCACAGGGGCAAGGCATTAGTGTAGTGGTTGAGAAAAAAAATATGAGCCTTGTTGCTGCATACAGAACGAATTGGAGAGGGAAGAGTTTAGTGAAGGGAAGACTGTTCAGTAGCGAGTTGTAGTAGTCAAGATGAGGATGGATCCGGGCAACATGAAGGGTTTTGTCATTTCCACAGTAAGAAAAGAACAGATTCTGGAGATGTTTTTGAGTTTCAGGTGACACGAATAGGCAAGTGATTGAATACAGGGAGTGAGGGAAAGATCAGAGTCCAATATCACCCCAGGCCAGCGGGCATGCTGCAGGAGTTATGGTGGCACCAAACGCTGAGATGGAAATACCAAGTTTAGGTTAGTTAGAATACAGCAGGGAGACAAGAAGTTCAATTTCACCATTCTTCTCTCATAGCTGACCTTCCTCCTTCACTAACATCTACACTTGAGTTGAGGCTCTTACAATCATGTGACTTGGTCTTTTTTAAACTCCACATTGACTCCTTTGGTGGCTGTTTACAAATCTTTGTCCAAAGAAAACTTTTTTCCTCAAGAACAGCCAAACCAAAGTCTGAATCCGCCCCCACTCCAAGTCTCATCTTAATACATCCACATGTCTTAAAATTAGACTCCCCAGTCTCTTCTAAATACCAAGAATTAATTGATGAAAGACATCTAAGAGAATGCATTTGTTTTTTGCTACCATCAGCCCAGTCTGGACAATGGGAGTCTTCATCCAAACTAAACACAGATGTCTCACTTGGGAAGACCTGAGCAGCTTTTTTTACTCATATTCTCTTCACTTCTTCGGACTGAGGAGCTGCTACAAGTGACATCTCCTTCTTAAGAAATGACTCGCTTTGTGCCTGTTCTGTGTTACTTGGAGTTATGTATTTTTATAGTAGAGTTCTTGCCAATTCTTGGTAGATATGTATAAGGAGTAGCATCTGAAGAGTCAAGTGACTTCGATCTCAAACTTCTTGATACAATGTTTCTTATGCTGGAGACCAGATGTCATCTGTCTGACCTGGAATTGGCCGAGGAGGAGACATTGTTTCATAAGACATGATAGCAAAGTATGTCCTCTGAGAAGAGTCATGATGTTGCAGCGGAAATAAAAAGTTGCTACTGACCCATGTTCTCCTGCTACCAAGTGACAGGAAGCAGAGTTATTGTGTCTTGTACCTGTCACATATTAACTCTAGAACTCTGTGTCATCCACCAGACTCTGCTCATCTGACAGCAGCTCTCTCTTCCCGAGACTTATCCATGGCTCTGAGGAACATCAATGGGTTTCCAAACATCTTCCAAGAAGAAATTGGCCAAGAGAGGTCAATCTTAGTTATATGGGGCATCCCCCGTTATATGGGGCATCCCCTGTACTGAGAGTTGGGAATGCTGGGCCCTGATTCATGATACATAAATACACAGTATAATAGTGAGGATAAAAGCAGACATGTCCATTTAGTTCAATGTATATTACCTTCTAGCGTTGATCCAGAAGAAGACCAAAAAGGATCGAGAATCCACCCTTAATGATTTTCATCTCCCCGCTCTGCATCCTCTGCAGCTCTCCTATATTTTCTTATATACAGCTGCCAACATTGTGAACAATAGGTGCATTTTTTATAAGGGTAAAACTATACTGACTGACCCCTTTATTAGAGCCTCGATCCTTTATCCTTTGACAATTGTCACTCTGCTGTATGGAAACTATTTCTGTGACCCCCGGAGTGCGGCATAAAATCACATGACAAGTTTTTTGTTGATCAGTTTCAGTGTGAATCCACATCAGATGGGAAAATCCAGCGATCGGAGCGACTTCCAGCGAGGCCGGTCATCGGTGCTGGAGTAGTAACAGCGTGGAGAATATACAGAGAATGGTGTAATTGAGAAAAAACATCCAGCAAAGGGGGATCCTGCGGACGGATACAACTCATCAGTGAAAGGGGTCAGAGGAGGATGTCAGGAATCATTCTGACCAACAGGAAGAACAGTCAGCTGAATACAGCGCCGGGGCTCCGACTAACGTGTCCGAATGGACAACTCGCCGTTCCTTATCACGGATGGTATAACAGCAGACAACCAGTTCCAGCGCCATTGTGTGGAAGAGAAACAGAAAGGCGAAACTCCAGCGGGCAAAAGAGCGCAAAACTTGCATCACTGAGCAGCGGAAAAACATTCCCTGGCCAGATGGATCCAGATTTCTGCTGCTGATGGGAGGGCAGAATTTGGCGCAAGCAGCATGAATTGCTGACCCCTTCCTGTCAGCCGGTCAGAACATGTCAGCACCTCCATCTAATCTGCAGCAACTAAGAAGCTTCCTGTCCGAGGCTGTGGGTGACAGATGCCACTCATTGGGGTCTATTAAATGTATACATCCAAGGTTACCATCAGGGAAAACATCTGACAGGCGCTGCAAAACACAGCCTGTGTAATGTCTAATTGGAGGGGGGTTGCAGTAACCCCGCAGTGAGGGGGACACGGGACCCCCGATTTTGAGATCGGCGACGGTCTCAGCAGTGAAAACCCCACCGACCTGCAAGTTATCCCCTATACTGTGGATGGGGGATAACTTGTAATCTTGGCACAACCCTCTAAATCCCTGTGTCATGCCCCATTCGCTCATGCACTGACCTAGGCACAGCACAATCTGTCCGTTATACCCAGAGTCCTCCCTTAAAGAGGTAGTCCCATCTGAGACACCTATGGCATATCCGTAGGAGGTGGGACTGTGATATACTCGGAGAATGAGTGTCCCTCAACTCCTTGTTTGGCGCTCCAGAGAGGAGGCGATGACGTCGAGCGTTGGCCACGTGTGGCTTTGGGCCTTAGATAGGTGATACTTTTGTGTTTTTTGTTTTGTCTTTGCTTCCTTTTTTAATAGTGACATGTTTCTACCTTCCTCCAATATAAAGACATCTTATCTGTAGTTGTGAAGTTCTGACCGTTGTCCTCCGGCAGCAGGAAGTCCATTACAATAATCCAGGGTTTAGTCGGCCCTCGGACCTCCATAAACTCGCAGAGGTTTAGTTTAAGCCCGCCAGTGATGTAAATCAGTGACTCTCGCATGAACGTATCTGTTTTGTTTCTCGGCTCGATGATAGGAAAGTGTCATGAATAGTGATGACTCATCTAACATTTCGTTTTCTCTCACATTTTCTGCTTTGTCATCTGCTCATAAGTTTCCGTACAGACCGGCGACCTCAGCAGCGCCGCACTCTAGAGAATCGTCGTACAGTCATCTCCCCTCCTTCGTGTCTTCTCATCTCTAACCACCCAACCCACGAGACTGAAAAGGACACGATCGACAAAAATGTTGTGTGTGAAAAGAAGTAACTATGGTCATGTAACATACTGGGGTCATTAAAAGGGTCGTCCAGTTGTAAACTAGTGATGGCCTATCCTTAGGAAAGCTCATCAATAGTAGATTGGCTGGGATCTGCTGCCTGGAATCTCTCTGATCAGCTGTTCACCAGGACCTTGTGTTCTCCCACTGCACTGATTTATGCAGGAAGCAGACAGCTCTATTTTTACTGCAGTGGCCAGGTTTGGTATTACAGGCCATTGGCTTCCATGAGAACTTTGCCTGTAATACCAAGTCTGGCCACTGCAGTGAGAACAGAGCTGTCTGCTTCCTGCAGAAATCAGCTCAGTAGGAGAATTTACATCCTGGTAACAGCTGATCGGAGGGGGTTCCAGACAGCAGACCCCCACCAATTTACTATTGATGGCCTGTCCTGGAGCTAAGCCATCATTTGGCTGCAACTGGACAACCCCTTTAATTCTTTCACTCTGGTCTCTCACATGCAGGTCTTCAGGGTGCTCTGTAAAAAGAAATTGCCAAAACTATAATCCCTTCTGACATCACTTCCTACTTTGCAGTGATTGGCTGAAGTTACACCTCTCAGACTTCCTGTTCTGACCGCCCCCAGCATGCATTATGCATATAATACTGATCTTAGTGAGAGCCCTCTACCTCAATGTAACGACACTGGCTGCGCCCAAGATGATAGAATTGGACTTCACCAATAGCAGTCACCTTTCTTGGGCACTAACAGTCTCTTCCAGGAATCGGATACACTCAGGACCTACAGCAGAGCTTAATGATGTCACAACTACACAGTCAAATGAACAATAATAGGAAGCACCAATCAACACTAGTAGGCAGAAATAATACAAGAATCAGCGCTGAGCAGGAGATAGGAGCAGAATCGGGATAGTAATAGGATGATGGCACCGAAGGCTGATGAGGATAGTAGTCAGATAATGGAGTAAATGGATGATGGTGATGATATCAGATAATGGAGGTAAAAAGTCTTTTTTCTAGGGATGTTCTCTGTAATAGTAAATTACCACCTGGACTCTGGAGCCCTAAAAGTGCTGGCGATGTCTGCTGGGGATTATGTGAGGAATGTGTTTATTATAATCTACACAGTGATATGAAGAACTGCGGTACAAGAGGAGTAACTTATACCAGCTGTACATATATACAATGATTACATACAGAGAAAACCCAGGTTATACCAGCATGCTCCATATCACTATATACAGGAGATGTATAACTTATACAAGCTGTACATATATAATTATATACAGGAGATACCCAGGTTATACCAACATGCTCCATATCACTATATACAGGATGTATAACTTATACCAGCTGCACATATATAATTATATACAGGAGATACCCATGTTATACCAGCATGGTCCATATCACTATATACAGGAAATGTATAACTTATACCAGCTGTACATATATACAATGATTACATACAGAGGAAACCCAGGTTATACCAGCATGCTCCATATCACTATATACAGGAGATGCATAACTTATACCAGCTGTACATATATAATTATATACAGGAGATGCCCAGGTTATACCAGCATGCTCCATATCACTATATACAGGATGTATAACTTATACCAGCTCTACATATATAATTATATACAGGAGATACCCAGGTTATACCGGCATGCTCCATATCCCTATATACAGGGGATATATAACTTATACCAGCTGTACATATATACAATGATTACATACAGAAGATACCCAGGTTATACCAGCATGCTCCATATCACTATATACAGGGGATATATAACTTATACCAGCTGTACATATATACAATGATTACATACAGAGGATACCCACGTTATACCGGCATGCTCCATATCACTATATACAGGACATGTATAACTTATACCAGCTGTACATATATAATTATATACAGGAGATACCCAGGTTATACCGGCATGCTCCATATCACTATATACAGGACATGTATAACTTATACCAGCTGTACATATATAATTATATACAGGAGATACCCAGGTTATACCGGCATGCTCCATATCACTATATACAGGATGTATAACTTATACCAGCTGTACATATATAATTATATACAGGCGATACCCAGGTTATACCAGCATGGTCCATATCACTATATATAGGAGATGTTTAACTTATACCAGCTGTGCACATATATAATTATATACAGGAGATACCCAGGTTATACCAGCATGGTCTATATCATTATATACAGGAGATGTATAACTTATACCAGCTGCACATATATTAATATACAGGCGATATCCAGGTTATACCAGCATGGTACATATCACTATATACAGGGGATATATAACTTATACCAGCTGTACACATATATAATTATATACAGGAGATACCCAGGTTATACCAGCATGCCCCATATCACTATATACAGGATGTATAACTTATACCAGCATGCCCCATATCACTATATACAGGATGTATAACTTATACCAGCATGCCCCATATCACTATATACAGGATGTATAACTTATACCAGCATGCCCCATATCACTATATATAGGAGATGTATAACTTATACCAGCTGTACATATATAATTATATACAGGCAATACCCAGGTTATACCAGCATGCTCCATATCACTATATACAGGAGATGTATAACATACCAGTTCTACATATATAATTATATACAGGATATACCCAGGTTATACCAGCATGCTCCATATCACGATATACAGAGAAATGTATAACTTATACCAGCTGTACATATATAATTATATACAGGAGATACCCAGGTTATACCAGTATGCTCTATATTACTGTATACAGGGGATATATAACTTATAGCAGCTGTACATATATAATTATATATGGGAGATACCCAGGTTATACCAGCATGGTCTATATCATTATATACAGGAGATGTATAACTTATACCAGCTGCACATATATTAATATACAGGCGATACCCAGGTTATACCAGCATGGTCTATATCATTATGTACAGGAGATGTATAACTTATACCAGCTGCACATATATAATTATATACAGGAGATGCCCAGGTTATACCAGCATGCTCCATATCACTATATACAGGAGATGTAAAACATACCAGCTGTACATATATAATTATATACAGGCGATACCTAGGTTATACCAGCATGCTCCATATCACTATATACAGGAGATGTATAACTTATACCAGCTGTACATATATAATTATATACAGGAGATACCCAGGTTATACCAGCATGCTCCATATTACTAAATACAGGAGATGTATAACTTTTACCAGCTGTACATATATAATTATATACAGGAGATACCCAGGTTATACCGGCATGCTCCATATCATGATATACAGAGAAATGTATAACTTATACCAGCTGTACATATATAATTATATACAGGAGATACCCAGGTTATACCAGCATGCTCTATATTACTGTATACAGGGGATATATAACTTATAGCAGCTGTACATATATAATTATATACGGGAGATACCCAGGTTATACCAGCATGGTCTATATCATTATATACAGGAGATGTATAACTTATACCAGCTGCACATATGTATATATATATATATATATATATATATATATATGTTAATATACAGGCGATACCCAGGTTATGCTAGTATGGTCTATATCGCTTATACCAATGGCGGGAGATTTGGGGTCAGTATGCCACTTTTACTTCAGTGTAACGGAATTCCTTTAGTATTATCTTCCTTCCTGGCAGTGCTGACTAACTCCTGGAAACCTTTTTCTTTTCTCACAGACTTAATATCCTTTAAGGAGGATCAGAATATGATCTTGTTCTGCTGAAGTCTCTGTCATCTGTTTCATGTAATAGAAGGGAATTAGCAATTTTGGAGACCACATTTCATAGAAGGCCATCATAGGGATCTGCCATGTTCCATCATTCCGTCTCCTGTTAAACACTGGTGCAGAGACGGAAGCAGATGGGATGTCTTAGGATTTCAGAGAGCTTCTTTTCTGGATTTTAATGGACTAGGATGTCCTGACTAGAAGTGAACAGAGAGGTGGTCTCACATGGGCACCACAGCTCTATAATCATGGAGCATTCTGCGTAAGGGCAGGCGGGGCATATGCCCCGGGTGCAATGAAGAGGGTGATGGCAGACCAGCCTACAGTCAAAGAAGGCAATCAGCTAAAAGAGATACCTTTAGATCTGAAGGACAGGTGATGTGATCATCATGTGGCCAGTCACAAGTAGAGATGGGCTACTAGAGGAGCTGATGGACCTTTGATAATATCATAAGCATGTGATCAGTCTGACTTGGGAAGGGAGGGGGGGCAAACTGTTTCTTTGCCCCGGGTGCAAGCAAACTTAGCTACACTTCTGTGTGCCGATGTTAATATCCCAGCTGTCGGACCCCCGGTGATCAATCATGTATCCTCTATCCTCTGGAGAGGGAATAAATGTAATGAGTAATTGTCATGCTCTGCTGTATAGTATTATGGGAGATGTAATGTGTTCACACATATTGTACAACAGCATGCTGTGTCCCGGACCCCAGGCCCCATCCTCCTGCCCTAGTAGTCCCTTCCCGAAGGTTCTGTCAGCCAGTAATCCAACCCTACTCAGGAAACTGCAAAAATTGCGTTACCGCTGCTTTAGAAGAACCGTAATCAGCACTGACAGCAGGTGGCAATGTTACTAAGTTAACTATTAATTGCCTCAGTGGGTTAAAGGGGTTGTCCAGTTCTTAGCTATTGATGGCCTATCCTCAGGGTAAGGGATCAGTAGTAGATCGGCAGTGGTCCGCCACCTGGGACCCCTGCTGATCAGCTGTACACTAGACCAGTGCACTTGTGCATAGAGCTGATTTCTACAGGCAGACAGCTCCATTACCTCTGCAGTGGTCGGACTTAGTATTGCAGGCAAAGTTCCCATTTCCTATAGAGAGAACATCACTTTCTACTTCAGCTCCATACATGATGAACAGCTGATTACTATGGGTCCCAGGTGGTGGACCACTATTGATGGCCTATTCTGAGCAGTATTGAACGAACTGGAAACAGTAAAACTCTGTTATGGGTTGAACTTAGTGAAAAGTTCGGTTTGGCATGAACCCGAACCTCAGACGGTTCGTCTCAGCCGAACCCATTAAAATAATCTCCTCTTCCTCCTCTTTTTCCTTCTTTTCTTCCTCTTCCTCTTTTTCTTCTTCTTCCTCCTCTCCCTCCTCTTCTTCTTCCTCCTCTCCCTCCTCTTCTTCTTCCTCCTTTTCCCATTCTTCTTCTTCCTCCCCTCCCTCCTCTTCTTCTTCCTTTTCTTGCTCCTTGTCCTATTCTTCTTCTTCCTCTTCCTGCTCCCAGAAGAAGGTTTGGGTTGTTTCCTGCCCTTGAACTGGTATAATAAATTATTTTGGTGTCTGTGAAGTAAAACTTCTGGCAACCGTGACCATCGGGGCAGGATCTGTGACCATCGGGGCAGGATCTGTGACCATCGGGGCAGGATCTGTGACCATCGGGCAGGATTTTTAAATCCTTCTCATTTTGATGTACTGGTAAGTGGAAGAACTGGACGCAGCTGAAGCACACAGTCCACACAAACGCTTAGACTCGTAGTCCATGACATCCCCACCATCAAGACCTGTAGGCAAAATATTCTTGCATAGATAGGGTGGGCTAAGAGTTCTCAAGGTCCCCGGGCATTAAACATCATGGGCAACAAAAATATTTGAGCAGCGCTTGTATTTTCTTCATTCCCTGCACCTTAAAGGGGTTCTGCCACTAAAAAAGAAAAATGCTATACTTATCTATTCCTCCCCCATCAGTCTACTTAACAGATCTTCACCTCACCTATCTTCTGCAGTCCTGGGGCTCACTTCACCTCCAGCTGCCTGATTCCTCTCCTTCCTGTGAGGTTACGTACATTTGGTTGGCAGTCTTCCAATGTACGTTAAGTCACAGCTCACAGGCTAGCAGGAGGACTGCCTATCTTCTTCAGAGATTGCTCATGCGAGCTGTCTCTGAAATAGATTACAATTCCTTCCTAGGCAGTGAAGCTACAGCACAGGGATGTGACTGTTACGATCGTGTGGGCAACCTAAGCATGGGAGCCCACACGATCGTGACCCAAAAAGGGATAGAATGGATGGGATGGACGCACACAGGTAGCACCAGGGACACACGGGATTCACACAGGTTTCAGGCAACTGACCCTGTTCTACACGGGGGGTTGACCTGGCCCTACCTAAGCGGGGGATTCGCCCCAATAAAGGGTGGCCCAGCGGTCTTCAGATTTGGGCCCTAGCTGATCCTAGGAGCCACGCCACAGAACAGGAGACATACACATGCCACATGACAAAGACAGAACAACAGGACACAGAGCCAGAATACACAGGATACAGCAGCCACAATGCAACCACTAGTAACAGATGATAAGCTGAATATAAATACCAGGTATTGGTTGACATTTTGTACAAAACATGGAAGCTAGCGGGCTACTTCATGGCTCCTGGTTATACCGCTAGTCCCTACACTAACCAGGAGTCCAGCAGAACCGGACAGAGTTCACACAGAAAGCTGCAACAGGACAGGACACAGATAGCAGGTCACACTGCGAGCAAACACAAAACTGACAGAATTTAAACATATAAAAGGACATGAACCAGCAGGTCACAGATGGCACAACAAGCTTGCAACAGGACAGACAACCAGGGCACGGACTCTACCATATAGTGCAAACCACACAGACTCACTTGCAAACACAGATCAGAATGGGGACAAGCTGAACATGACTGATAACAAGTTACAGACCACAGAAGTAACATGACTGCTCACCTTGGGACCCAGCCAGAATGACCAGGAGCTGGGTTTATATGTGAGCACAGACCCAGGAGATTGACTAGCAGGAAGTACCACACCCAGCCAGCTCAATTAACCCTCAACCATCTGTAGCTGTGCTGCTAGGAGTACATAGTACAACAGATCCCAGCAGCACATCCTGACAGTGACCTTCACTGACCCAGCCGGAAGGAATTTGTGGTAAGCAGCCCTCATAACAAGCTGGTCCCAGCCTGCAGTGAGCTCACCTGGGGCACTGGAGAAGCTCAACCAGGAGAAGATGTGATAAGGAGACAGACAGGGAAGGAATAGGTAAGTTTAGATATTTTTTTAATGACAAAACCCCTTTAAAGTGTCCTGTATGAACCAAAAGGTCATATGTCAGATCCCTAATGCCTGAATGGACAACCTTCTTCCTTTGGGCACCTACAATAGTGAAATCAGCAGTGATCACCAGGGCAGCTGCAGACGTCCTTATTAATGTGGTATTACACCTTTACAGGGACTCTCCACTCTGTCTAATAGGAGGAGGGGGCTTCGATTGAGCAAGCAACCTCTTTAAGAGTCTTCAACAATATAATGGGGCCCTATCTTTCCTCTGGGACTTGGACATTCACCTGACTGCTATCACAGCCCCCTATAGTAGAGGTGAGTGTGGAAGTGTGTGGCACTCTCCGAATAATTTATGAGGACTCCAATGCAGTTCAAAAGAGTGAGATTCATGAATGCAGGGTCACTCTGCTTCCTTCTATTGACTGGATGGGTTTCTAAATTACCATCACCGTGGGTAATGGTGGTCCTTTAAGCCTACTGAGTGATGAAGCACCATAAATGTGAGGACTCTATGGGTGTCACAATTAATGGAAGCACTATTTATGGGGGAACCATTTATGTGGGCTTTCCCTAGCTGGCGCTGCTTATGGGGGCCCTTTGCATTGTTAATAAAGCAATGTTAATGGAGGTAATGTCTTTGGCAATATTTATGGGGGCGCTGCTTTTGTGAGCACTCTAACACTGTATAGAGTACCATTAATGGGGCTTTCTGTAGCTGGCACTGTTTATGGGGGCACTCCCTGGCTGGCACTGTTCATAGTTAGGCCTCACATTTCAAAACAATGTGTGGCCATTTGTACTCCTCCTTGTGCCTGGATGGGTTCCTAAATTGTCATCATGGTTGGTAATAGTGGCTCCTTAGGTCTACAAGGTAATTCAGCACCATAAATAAGAGCAGTCTTTGGTTGTTAAAGTAATAAAAATGTATATCAGGAGTGCGCCAGACGTGCTTCAATATATATGCCAATTGACTAATAATGACTGTCAACTCACCTGGTGCCCAGCGGGGTATCCTTAAATAGGGGGACCCCACTGACACCTATTGTCCAGGTAGGCTTATAGGGAAATCTTTGATCCACAATCCGTCAACGCGGAGAGCCGCAGGAAAGCTCAAGCTTTCCAATATGGAGCTTGAAAAACCACGGTTCAGCAAAATAAGAAAAAAAGAAAAAAAAGAGCGCGGAACCTTTTTTTTCTTATTCTGCTGAACCACAGTCTTTGGTTGTTACAGTTAATGTAGGTAGTGTTTATGGGGCACTTTATGAAGGAACCTTAATGGGGGCAGTCATGTTGACACTTTTCATCTGCTTACTGTTTTTCAGGGCACTTAAAAGAATCTCTACTTCTTTTTTGGTTGGATGGGTTCCAGAATGGCCATGATGGTGGGTGGGGCAGGGTGGTAGTGGCCCTTATGTCTACAGGGTGATTAAGCATCATAAAAAGAGGCACTCTTTGGCTCTTACAGTTAACCCCTTGAGTGGCAGGTTTCCTACCACCCTGTCGTGCCCACGAGGGCAGGTTTTTTAAAATGGTCTAATCATTGAATTTCAACTAGTTTTGCAGTTGCGTCTCAAGAGCCATAACTTTTTCATTTTTCCATTGACATGGCCATATAAGGGCTTGTTTTTTGCGGGACAAGTTGTGATTTTTTAAACAGGGGGGAGGAAAAAAAGAAATGGGGAAAAAAGAAAAAAGGGGCCATGTCATTAAGGGGTTAAATAATGTATTAACTTCCTTCTCTGGGTCATTACGACGCACATGGATACCACATGTGTGATTGTATTTTTGATTTTTTACAAAGTAAAGGGAGACAAGTGTTTTTTTTATTTTTTTAATAATTTTTTGACTTTTTTAAAAAAAATTTTTTTTTTACATTTTTTATTTTTTTTTGTCCCTTTAGGGGACTTCCACAGGGACCCATCAGGACCCCTGATCACATTCCAGGGGTCCGATGGTGACAGCCCTTTACATGCTGCAGTGACAGCCCTTTACATGCTGCAGTCACATAGACTGCAGCATGTAAAGGGTTAACACAGCAGAGATCGGAGGTTTTCTCTGATCTCTGCTGTAAGAGCAGGTACCTATCTGTCCTCTGACAGCTAACAACCAGCTCTCCCTGCCACAGAGACCATCGGCTTGCTTCTGACAAGCCGATGGTCTCTATGGCAACCTGTAAACAAAGCAGGAGATATTGCCGGCATATCGGCAATATCTTCTGCTGGTTTTTCAAAGCCCTTGCTTTGTTCTCTGTGGGTCTGTGCAGGCAGAGCACACTGTCACAGCTTGTGGCATTGTGCTCTGCAGCTCCCATAGTGATACATAGCCCGGAAATCTTCCGGGCTATGTTGCTATGAGCAGTGGAGCTCGTCACGGAACTTTTCCGGGCGTGCCACTCAAGGGGTTAATAGAGGTCATCTAGCATTCCTTATGAAGTACCGTTTAAAGCCCATTTAGACACAACGATTATCGCTCAAAATTCGCTCAAAAGCCGTGTTTTGAGTGATAATCATTGTGTGTAGCTGCACTTACATCGTGCAGTTTTCTTCATGCCGTCGCTCATCGTTGTCCTTCAGTGTGCTGACTATGAGTCTCATCAGGGTTTCACAGTGGAATACAGCTGATACTATTGTTTCAGCTGTATCTCTCTCCCTGATAACAGGCGGGGTATGAGGAACACAGCGCTCCAGCTCTGTTCTCCATACCAGGCATGGAGCGCTCGGCTGTAGAACAGCTAGGCTCTCCGTGCAGAAAACATCTGGATGCAGAAGACAAGCGGGGACACCTGCCTGTCTTCTGCATCCTCCGCTCCCAGCGCTCGGCTGTAGAACAGCTAGGCTCTCCGTGCAGAAAACATCTGGATGTAGAAGACAAGCGGGGACACCCTGCCTGTCTTCTGCATCCTCCGCTCCCAGCGCTCGGCTGTATAACAGCTGGGCACTCGGAGCGGTGAACAGCTATATGCAGAAGACAAGCGGGGACACCGCGCTTGTCTTCTGGATCCTCCGCTGGCAGCGCAAGGTGATCGCTCATCTTGAGCAATCATCTTGCGCTGTAAATGACACAACGATGATCGCTCAAAAGTCACTTGAGCGACATCTTTTGAACAATTATCGTTGTGTCTAAATGGGCCTTAATGGGGCACACTGTTGTTGGCACTGTTCATAGGGGCAGTGTTCATGGGGTCACTCAGAACCTAAAAGAATGTGTGGTCAGTTCTCATCTTCTCCTTGACTTGACGGGCTCTTAAAAGGCCATCATGGTTGGCATTGGTGCCCCTACATCTCCAAAGTGGTGGAGGTATTATATCCCACCCCTATAAATCAGTCCTGTACAGAACCATAAAGGTAAGAAGACTATGTAACCTTCTTAGGGCTTATTTACATCAGGAAGCATAAAAACAGCACC
The DNA here is from genome assembly GCA_035609135.1 of Eleutherodactylus coqui. Taxonomy (NCBI): domain Eukaryota; kingdom Metazoa; phylum Chordata; class Amphibia; order Anura; family Eleutherodactylidae; genus Eleutherodactylus; species Eleutherodactylus coqui. The sequence continues at coordinate 513,903,600 of CM069405.1, read as the reverse complement.
TCCATGGCTGAACGATTCCATCTTATGATGGAACCAAACAGCCCCACGTTGACTATAATGGAGTCTGTTTGATTTCCAGCCAGCAGTCCGGAATTTTGACGGAATCCACAGGACGAAATAGTGCGGCTTGCTGCACTATTTTGTCTTTTTTTCTAGCGAAAATCAGTGAAGGAGGTTCCAAACAACACCACCAGTGCTGATGTGAATGAGCCCTTGGACTAAGAGGGAGAAGTTGGCTCTCAGATGTTGCTTGAAGTGTCTGGAAGGTCATATGACTATCTGAGGGTCTTTTCTTAAACCAATGGTCGGGGAAACTTTCACTTTGGAACAGAAGCTGTGAAGCCCTTGTATAGAAGTGTAATCCCCTAAAGCCATCTCTGACCTAGACTGTTTGGCATTTCCTTGTGACGCCGAGGAGGCCTCAAGACTCTTTTCATTACATTACAGATGTGATTGGTAACACGTGTGTAGAGGACACACATGACTCACTGGACCCAGCAGAGAAGCGCAGAAGTGCTTGACGTGTTTCAAGTCCTGCCAGCAACATTAACACACTGATTAGATTAAACAGGGGCAGAGTTCTGTATATACAATTAGTAATCCCAAATGTAATGACGGCTCTTCATCATTCAGTCCTGCCGTGTGGACTTCGTTATCTCTCGGGCCAAAAACCGCAACCAGAGGAGCCGAGCGGGGGTCAAACACTTTTATCTTGTTCCTTATCTTGGATCATCGGCAGAACTAAAAGAAATGTCTGTAGGGATCTTGGGGGAGAATATAGAGGACACAGAGCCCAAACAGCTAAAATCCAAAGGAGGTCTGTCCTAGTGTGCCAGTAGTACCCTCACCCCCACTAACTCCTCTGTGGGTACTGTTAATAGGGCACTTTCTAGGTAGCACTATTAACTGAAGGACTGTTTGTGGGGTCACCCTGACATTGTATTTGGGGACACCATTAATTGGGGTACTTTGACTCTTGTCATGGGAGTAATATCTATGGAGGTGCTTCTTGACAGGCAATCTTTATGGGGGTACTCAGACACAGTTTATGGGGCACCTTTAAAAGGATCTCTCTCCAACAGGCAGTATTAATAAAGGCCCTATTTAGGGGGCGCTGCTTATAGGGGCATTCTTTGGCATTGTTAATGGGTAACAGTTACTGGAGGTACACTTTGCTGGCAATGTTAATGGAGGCACTCTGACTCCATTTATGAGCACACTCTGGCATTGTTTATGGAGGCATTCTCTGTATGGCACTGTTGGGGGGGGGGGGTCAGACACTCTTTATATGAAACAGTTAATGGGGGCACCCTCTGGTTGGCATTGGGGCGCTGTTGATGGGGATACTCTGTTTATGGGGCGCTGTTGCTGGGAGAACTCTAACACTGTTTATGTGACATAGTTAAAGGGGTTGTACCACAATTACCAGTTATCCCCTATCTATAGAAGAGGGAATAACTTGCTGATCAGTGAGGGTGTCATTGCTGAGACCCCCACTGATCTCCACAATGTGACTCCTATGTCCCGCTCTGCCTGTGCTATGGGGGTCACTTCTTTCCCCACAGGGATGTCAGCATGAAGGGAGCATTGGCTGAGCATGTGCGGTCAGCCCTCCATTCATTTCAATAGGACTGATGGAAATACCTGAGTGGGTGAGTCTCATTGAAAGTGAAGGAAGTGCCAGTACGCTTGTGTAACCGTCGTTCCATTCAGTTTCCTTCTCAATGCAGGGGTGCAGTAACCCCGCAGTGAGGAGGGCAAGGGACATGGGATGGCGGTGTACCCATTTGGTACAGCCCCTTTAATGGTGACACCCAATGGCATTGTTTATGATGGCACTAACTGTATGGTACCGTTCATGGGGTCTGACACTGTTTTTGTGACATGGTTAATGAAGGCACTTTTCTAGCTGGCACTGTCCCCACTATTGATGGGGGTACTCTGGCATAGTTAATGGGAGCAGCCTTTGACTGGCATTGTTTTCACTATTCATGGGGTACTATGGTATTTTTTAAGTTGACACTCTATATGACACTGTTGATGGGTAAACTCTGACTGTGTTTACTTGACACAATGAAAGGTGGCACCCATTGACTGACACTATTTATGGGTGCAATCAGGCACCATTGATGAGGGCACTCTGGTATTGTGTATGGGGGCACCGTAGAGATTATAAAGTTGGTAACAAGAACTTCCTCTCACACTTCAAAAACTTACTTTTGGGGAAAGTGACTTCTTCTTGGTCCCCTGGAGTTGTTGGGCCTCTTTTGGTGCCCAATCTGCTTTGAATACCCACCCTTCCTCTCCTGTAATCAAAGGTGTAGCTGTAGGGGGTGCAGAGGCTTCAGTTACACTGGTGCTGGAGGGGGACAAAAAGCTGTGCGCTATATAATAAGACCCCGATGTTACAAATGGCACATGGAAGGTTGGAGTTCTGCTACAGATTTTGCATTGGGGCCCTTTAAGCTACTCCTCTGTCTGTGATAGTTCTTGGGGTCCCTTTCTTCTAGTTAGTTCCCAGCAGTCTGGCATGACCAATAATTATTATTTCTTGGTCTCTAATGGCGCAAGCTCCAGGTTTACATGGACTTTTGGGTGACAAAGGGACAGTGTGCCCCTTCAGTAATGCATAGGTCCCACTCTGCCCTGTTAGTAATTTATAGGCTGCACTGTGTCCCCTGAGTCACTTATATGTCCCACTGTGCCCCTAGTTATTTATAGGTCCTACTGTGTCCTGGGTCACTTATAGGTCTCACTGTGCCTCCTGAGTTACTTATAGAACCCACTGTGCCCCCTGATGCCCCTGAGTAATTAGTACCCCATTGTGCCCTCCAATAAAATAAAACAATAAACTCACTTACCTCCATCATGCTCCCATGGGGTCTTCAACCCTCCGCCTTGGCAACTTGTGACTGAGGAAGGTAAGTTGATTACATCATCACACTGCCTGTATGACAGAGAAGGTGTCGGGTGTTGGAACAGGAAGTACTTGACTTCCTGCTGAGCTGCTGTCATAGTCAACTGTATCCATGTCTTACAGATATTGATGCAATTGATTTCAAAGAACAAGGACTGGATGAGTCCCACGCCTGAGCGGGCCCCCCAGATCAGTGGGCTCCGATACCTGCCTCGGTTTACCAGGTGCTGATGCCAGTGCAGGCCTCTCTTCCAGCCCGCTACCAGCTACCTGAGCATTTACTGAGGACTATCCTGGGGACTGCAACCTGGCCATTCAACCAGTAGAATCCATATCCCTATGTTGGGGGTTAAAGATGAAGAACTGGATGATACCATAGATTTTGCCCCCCAGGTTAGCCAGCGCCAATGTAATATAGGTCTCCTCCATTGCTGAAACCCGATTTGGTGACATTGTGTGAACGCACCCAAACTCTGTTACCGTATGAGCTGACCATTCCAAGTAATAAATATAGGTGGCTTTCCCCTTTAAATAAATTCGAGTACTATCGCATGAATAATCATGCTTGACAGAAGCCCAATTTGCAAGTTCCCATGCACACCCCTGGCGCAGCTCTGCACCGTCCAGTAACAGCTGTCAGCTGGTCCGTATTCCCAGCTGAACGTACATGTGTGCGTCTCCAAGACATTCCCTGTCACAGCCTCAGAGTCTCATTCCACAAGTTCCACTCAAGATCTAAACTTGAAAGTTGCCATGAATTACACATCCCCACTAAAATCCTGGACCTTCTACAAACGACCCCCGACCCCTGGAAAGACAGTTCAGTGATGACCCCCAATACCGTGCAACCTTCCTGGAACGGGTTGTAAACCAAGAATGTGTTTAGAAAGAAGGAGACGCGGCTGCATCCAGAGCTGCACAGTCATCATCCTCCAAAGTAGGGGTTGTGGGTGCAAGTTAAAGGGGTTTAATACTAATGGCCTATCTGTAGGGTGAATATCTGATCGCCCCAATCAGCTGACTGAGGGGGCTGCCTCATTGTATGGTTGCACCCAGTACTGCAGTTCAGCTTCATTCATTTCATTGAGACTGTGTTGCAATATTGTCTCAGCTGAGAGCAGGACTAGCTATATACAATGTATCAGTCTGGAGTCCGGGATGTTTAGCTCACAGAGCATTTTCTAGACTGGATACAAATGTTTCCACTTCCCAGCAGTGAGCAGTACTTGCGATGTACAGGATGGTGCCCATAAATGTTAACAAGAGTTCACATTCATTGACAGTAGAGAACTTGAAAAAGAACTGAAGAAGCAGCATACTAGAGGTAGTAGAACTATTCATTTTGCATTGTTTATATAAAACTAGAAAACCCATTTAAATATTATATATATATATATATATATATATATATATATATATAGCCCAGCCCGGGCTCTCCGCTCTGCTAACGAAACTAGACTGCGCACCCCTATAATTCAAACTTCTCACTCCCGCCTCCAAGACTTCTCCAGAGCAGCACCGGTCCTCTGGAACGCACTACCAAAGGCTACCCGGGCAATCCAGGACTCGCAGAACTTCAGGCGTGCTCTAAAAACGCACCTCTTCAGGGAGGCATACCGCATTCCCTAAACTAACTCCTCTGTACGCTGCCTGATAACATGCTCCCTGACCTACTGACTGCAATCCCTGCTAGCCATCATAAACCGCTCCTGCAGTCATACTGTTTCTGCCGTCACACGGCTAAATGGCTGACCATTGTCTATGTGTATAACATCGCTCACTCTCCACCTCACCATACAGTGTACATCTCCAGCCCTTTACCTTCTGTATCCCCCCATTACTTGTAGTATGTAAGCTCGTTGGAGCAGGACCCGCACCCCTATTGTTTCCATCAGCTGATTACTATGTAACCGTGGTTCTGTAATGTTTGTACTTTTGTCTTTCTGTATTCCCCCTGTCTATGTAAGCGCTGCGGAATATGTTGGCGCTATACAAATAAAGTTTATTATTATTATGTATATAGTGTCAAGGCAGTACATCGAATGGCCTGCAGGGGCTGTAAACAGGCCTTCTGTGTACTGGAAGGCATGCTAATAAGCAGGGACAGCTGTGCAGGTGTATCAGGAGGAGGTAAAATCTCCAGACACATTCAGTTCCTGGCTAAGCTAGGCTCTGAGGGCGAGCTGGAGCTACTCCCTGAGAGGGTTGCTAAAAGGAGGCGGAATGCCTGACATCTGTGGCAGACCAGACTGCAGTACAGCCACAAGTCTGCAGGGGAAGGGCGTCCCCAGACTGATGCCTGCTTGTGTCCGTGTAGTGGCACTAGGCCACGGTGTTATAGTGAGTGAGGAAACTACTGTTTAGTTAGCGCCTTGATGGGCAAGTATCTGTTACTTTCATAGCACGGAGTGTATGTGCTGCCAGTGGCTGATGTGGTTTTCCACTGGATTTCCGTGTTATTGGGACTTTTACATGGACTGAGCCGCTGCGTTGTCGCTGACCCCACGCAGACATTGCCACAATATATACATATGGCAATCATGTAGGATGTTTAGTGCAGACTCAGGAGCCCAATCAGATATATACCCTGCAGGTGTAAGCCGCTTCCAAAAACTGACAGCCACCAGCAATGGCCACAATTGGACTAGCTTTCATCACGGCTGTTTAACCGTCTAGATGTTGGGGGTTGAGGAGAGGCGGGATGAGGCGGGGCTAATTCTCACAATTTAGCCCGCCTTGTCCCGCCTCCTTTCATTGCAAATAGTGCAGAGGGGCGGAGAGGAGGCAGAGAGGCGGCAGGAGCTCAGTTCCTGCTCCTGGCTCTTCCATCCTCCCCCCCCCCCCTGCAGATGAGGACAACGTATATCGGCTCGGCGTGAAAACTGAGCCGATATACGGTCGTCTGAAATAGCCCTAAAGAATACAATTTTCCCTGCAAAAAAAAAAAAAAAACTAGCCCTCATACATCCATGTGGATGGGAAAATAAAAAAAGTTAGCTTTTGGAGGGTGGGACATAAACAAAGAAATTGAAAAATCTCTGTTTTTTGAAGGGTTAAAGACATTATTATAACCAAATTAGAAATATAAGTAACAGATGCTTGATGGCCACAAAAAGAGCCAACGGGATCCGAGGAGTAAGATGTGTGGAGTAATTAGGGGTGCAGAACCTTCTCCTGGACGGCAGGATTGACGGAGAACACAAGACGTCTCATCAGTAAGATCTAAGAGGTTATTTGTGATCCTCCCATAAGAACGAGTCCCTGGTGGGTGGGAAGTGATTGCTGCAGTCATCTCCAGATGGGGTTGTGTCCTGCTCCACCTTCGGGGCTCATTATAGTGTGGATCCTCTGACTGGCCCACTGGGCTCTGGGTTTCATCCACCTCATGGCCGGCCTTGAGAAAAAGGAGATTTCCCATCTGTATCTCACGTCTTAATCCCTTCAGTCTTTAGAGCGTCAGCTCTAGTTTTTAGGTTCGCAGTTCATCCGCAGGTCAGCAATATCCAAAAAAGAGCCGACTCCCCGCCCTCCTTATCCTGTTATTTTCTGCATCAGGCACCTATTACTTCCTATTGTTTTCGTGGGCACAAAGCGGAGGGCGCCAGGGAGCCTTCAATGACGAAACGTCAGGAAAAAACAGCTTCTTTCTGCCAGCTTTTCCTTCTTTTCATTGCAGAATGCTCTTAATGTGCACTTATTGTTAAAGCTTAAGGATTTGGTGCTGAGCGGACTGTCTTCATGGATATTGAAGGTTTTGGACTTTTTGGACATGTAATCTACCCAATGGGGCAGTTTTACCAATGCAATGCTGTATTTATCTTGTTTTCCAGCTTTTATTATACTTTGGTCACATAAATAGTTGAGGTTCTGAGCTCACATCTCTCCGCATCCTTTACTTGTTCAGTGTCTGCGCAGAGTTGGTTGGTCTGGCTCTGTGCAGGCATCTATTATAGGAAACCCTACCTGACCCAGAATGCAGCGCTGATCAGTGTATTGCATTATGGGAACTGACCAGGCCACATTCACTCAGAGTAATTTGCAGTAATTCTGGGAATTGCGCCAATTCCACGTGGATTCTGCATCAAATCCTGGACAAGTAGGGGCCTCATTTGAATAGGAATTACTACGGAGCGGCTTTTTCTGCCTGCAGATTTGAAGTCCGCGTCACGGAAAAAACACACTTGTCACTACTTGATGTGGATTTCGCTGCTTGAAGACGTCTCCATGTGGATTAGCTCCACTGATCTCCATGTGCACATCCACGGCAGCAGTAATGAAAATTCGCTCCTAAGGCGGATTCAGATGACCGTATTCGCACACGTTTTTGTGCGTGTAAACTATATGATGTCAATGGGCTAACTCTAATGAATGCAGTTTGTATTTTGTGCGCGTGCAAAAAAATAGGATCTGCTCTATCTTTCTGCATACTGTACAGTAAAGGCCCCAATAGAAGTCTATGGGAAGTGCGCAAATGTGTGCAATTCCATGTAAAAATACCATGTAGACCTTATTAGGCTGGATAGCCTTCTAAATCAGGGTGTGGGTGTTTTGCGCGCACAAGAAGCACAGCACTAAGCACCAAAACGCACACAAACTAACCTGTTCACAGCGCAAATGCGTCGCACTGAAGTGCGCATAATTGCGCATACGGTCATCTGAAGCCGCCTTAAATTCAGATTTTGCTGCAGTTTTCCTTTGAAATTCCTTTTGGGTTTTCCAATGCGATTTATAATGCCTACACAGACCCACGGGCGTTTTTGCATTGCGTTTCCCGTCATAGTTTTGCTATGGAGAGCACAGCCCCCTGTCCACAAGCGGAGAATCATAGCGATTCTCCGCTCGCGGTGGGCAAATTGCAGCATGCTGCGAATTGCCTCGATTCTCCGCGGTCAGCCTATCTGTCAGGCTCACTGTGGTGATCCGTCAGCTGGCTCCTGCTCCCCGGCGGCGCCTCCTGTGGTGGAGATCTGCTGACACATTAATGGCTGTTCCAACACCAACCAACAGAAACCTGAGTTCTGCGTTGGGTTTCATTCACGGCTAGATGGTTGCCGCTGGGCTATTATTATTTCTTCATGATGTGTATATAGCGCCAACGTATTCCACAGCGCCGTACAGGGCATGTCATCGGTTTGTGATGCCAGCGGGCTCACAATCTGACTTCCCATACCCACTTGGACGCCGTTGAGCCGCCATATGTCTGCTCACCTGTATGAGAACGCTGGCTATATCCTTGTGTGGACGGGAGCCATGGCAGCGCTGTAGTATGAGCGCCAATGCAGATTCTTCTATACTTGGGGGTTTATAAAGGTGCGTGCACCACAATTGTGTTGTAAGCCATAGGGTGGACACCCACTGGTGTTTTTTTTTCTCCACTGCACTGCGAGAGTAAAGGTAAAGTCTCACAGCCCAGTGCGAGAAAAAAAACGGCATCACGCCGGCATATCGCCAGTCTTTCCAATAGGGCCAGCGGCAGCAGCGCTAGCCCCATTGAAAAGAGATGGAGAATGCTGCGGACTTCTGCCACAGCTGTCACAGCTGTGGCAGAAGTCCGCGGCATTCTCCCTATGTTTTCAATGGGGCCGACGCTGCTGCTGCCGCTGGCCCCATTGAAACCACGTGCGATATGCCGGGTCTATACCGGCGTCTTTCTTGCGCTGCGAGAGTTTTCTCGTGCTCTCGCAGCGCAAGAAAGAAAAAATCGCCAGTGAGTGTCCACCCATACTTGCATAAAAGTTATTGACTTTGTGTCCTGTCACCTTTTTTTTCTAAAAAATGGATAATCTGGAAAGGGAGGGGCCAGCCTCGGCCCTAAGAGTTTGCTGTAATTTTTGCAAAAAACTGGTGAAAATCCTAGAGTAGATTTGACTCTCCGGTGGGCATCCAGCAGCCCCCCGCTCCCTGCAGACAGAATTAGTTGTGCCGGGTATTTCACCTCTAGATAGGCACTGCTTGGTGATATTCTTTGTAATACTCTACAGCGCCACCTATTGGAGGGCAGCATTCCTGCAAGTCAATGTCTGACCTTTTAAAAAGCCTTCTAACAATGACTGGGAATATAAACCAAAGCCAGACAGATTGTTTCAGGGCTTTTGGCCCTCATCAGCATTGGCTTGGTAAGAGACCTCTGATGTAGGTCAGGGAGGGTATGGTTTCTCCCTAGGGAGAGCACCAAGTAACATGACTTATAAGGCCATGCATGCTCCTCTAGGAAATGTATGTTAATAGAAGATATTTGCATACATTTCCCAGAGGAGCATGCATGGCCTTATAAGTCTCGTCACTGGGTGCTCCCCCTATGGAGAAACCATACCCTCCCTGACTTACAGATCTGTGCACCTCTGTATGGCGGTACAGTCTTATTTCAGCACATGTGGGTATTAAATGGCCGTTTTATTTGCACCTGGCATCACAGGGTCATCTTTGTGTCTTCCTTTGATGCGATGCTGCTGTAGTTGTGGTGGTAGTAAGAAGGTATATCTAAGGTACCAGCTGATGTGTGCCTACAGGTGCCAGGGAGGGGCAGTGTCTATAACTATGTATCAATCTACTGTAACATAAGGAAAGTGTTTGTGAATGACTCAGATCTGTAGATTATATTATTAGGAAACTGTAAAATGGGGATCACTTAATAGTTACATTATCAGGGGCCGCATAATAAGTACCGCCACCCCCGCACACCGTGCCAATAAGTTAGCATTGAAGTGTATCACATGACTTCCAGTTCTGATGTGGTCAGAAATAAATATACGTTATAAGTTGTTTTTGCTGTACTGTATGAATCTACAGATTAAAGAAATGAAGACTTCAGAGCTGACATCTGCGTGGAAAGTACTATTGGCCTCTCGCCAGATCACCCCGCATCGCTGTAAAGGGACAACATCTGGTGGCTAAACATGTAGTGTGGATCTTAGATGGTGCAACTCTATTTGTAGTACTCTATTGGTTAGGAATAGTGATGAGTGAGCATTGCCCTTAGCGAGTACCTGCCCGCTCGGAAGAAAAGGTTCGGCTGCCGGCGGGCAGGGAGCTGCGGGAGAGAGCCGGGAGGAACGGAGGGGAGATCTCTCTCTCCCTCTCTCCCCCCCGCTCCCCCCTGCTAACTGCCGCTACTCACCGGTCCCCCGCAACGGCACCCGAACCTTTTCTCTCGAGCGGGCAGGTACTCGCTAAGGCCAATGCTCACTCGAGCAATTGCCCTTAGCGAGTATGCTCGCTCATCTCTAGTTAGAAACCAATGTGAATGAATGCATGGACTTGTGTACAGCAATGCAGCACCAGAGTCAAGCTCATGACATAAATCCAGCACCAGAACCAAGCTCATAACATAAATACAGTAGCAGGAAAAAGCAGTTTTGTTCTGGGGGATGCTGTGTGCTGATAGTGGCACCTCTGAACATCAGAGAGATGGCACCACAAGATGCTGCCATGCAGAGGAAGAAGATCAACCTACAGGAAGGAGTGTGGAGCACGATAAACTAATCTTGTGACAACTGTCAGTCGGTGAATGTGTTTCTAACTTTCTAAACCATTGCTGTGTGAGAATGATCAGAATTAACCTCAGGTTATTCTCTCAGTGGTCTCACAATATGAGAATGACCTGGGGTTACCCAACCTAGTCTTGAACTTTTGTGATCAACTGAACATTGTGAGCCGGGTCAGGATGTTCATCTTCATCTCTTCTCAGAGGGTGTCAGTATATACGAAATCATCTGTGCAAGAACTTACGGAAATCCTTCCCTCATTCTTGACCACTGGTCATTCGGGATTAGTATCAGCCACTGGCAGCGGCTCTTCAGCATCTGCAGACTCATAAACCAAAAGTCTCTTGGGAAGAATGTTGTATAAAAACATTTCTTCCCCTTCGTGTCTCGGCTCCAGGCGGATCCTCCGGGACATCTGTTGTGCAGTTATTTGCCTCATCAACATCTCCTATTTTCTGAAGAATTACCTTCTCCATTTTTATTTCCACTTCCCTATATTTAGAGGGAATCATTTCCCATGAATCACGGAGTGACTTTTTCTCTCCGCGTGGTGACGTCACGGTCATAGGAGAATTCAGATTCACAATGTGGCTCACGTCCGTCTGGGGCGCGCCACCAGAATAAACAAGTTCTGTAATCAAAGGCCGGAGCTCTGTGCACAAAGTCTAAAATTAAATCCGGTCTAAGTCATTCTTCTTCTATCCAGACACTTCTTCCCTGCAGCCCACGGGTACAAAAATGTACTTTAAAGGCACAAAGAGTTTTTGGGTCCTTAAGTTTACTTCACTTGTCGGCCACCATTAAGGCGTTTCTTAGTTCTGTCTATCTGGTTGATATTCTACTTTCATTACAGCACCAAAGAAGTGCTCACCCAACTCTCCGAGAACCCTGAACGGCAAGTTGGTGTAAATATGACCCAATATTTCTTTGAAACTTACGTGACTTCTTAAAGGGGTTTTCCATTATTTCTCATTGATGACCCATTTTAAAGGGGCGTTTAAAAAAATCTTAGAATGCTTTAAAAAAGTAACAGAAGTAATCCTCACCTTACCGATTTCCCGCCGCTCCTAATCTGACTCCCAGGGTCCCCACTAGAATCTGTACTTCCTGGTCCCTCTTGACATGGATATGTGACTGCTGCAGCTAATCACTGACGGAAGCGGTGATCTGATACAGCTACTGATTGGCTGCCATGGTCACATGTCCATGCCAACAAGGACTAAGATGGTTGGTCAGCGTCAGCATTAATCTAATATGTATGGTTAATTTAAGTATGAAACAATGTATTGACTGAATCCTAGACTGGTAGAGTTGGAAGGGACCTCCGGGGTCATCAGGTCTGACCCCCTGCTCGATGCAGGATCACTAAATCATCCCAGACAGATGTCTGTCCAGCCTTTGTTTGAAGACTTCCATTGACTGAAGCAAGAGCGGTCCAAAAACATCAAGACTATTCTATGACCGTGGTATGTGCTTTTTCATTTTTCTTGCCCAGTTGTAGGACTTTGCACATGAAGGCCCCAGAGGCTGTTGTCCGCTGCCTTCTTCCCATGACTTGTAGAAATGAAGATCATTATGACCCCTGTATGAATTCTGTTCCCTAAGGATACTTTAACATTGGCCGATCCTTTGCTAGTCATAAAGAGCACCGATCGATAAAGCATGTCATTGCGCATTCACTGCTATCCACACGTGGCAGATGAGTGTCTTAGTGGAGATGAAGGATCGTTCTCCTCTACAGTGAAAGCATTAGCTCAGTCCTTGACGGATTGATGTTGCTTTACCATGGTTGACAATTGGGCATACCATAGGATAGGGGATAACTGTCGATTGGTGGTGGTCTGACCACTGTGACCTCGGTGCTACTCTAAATTTTGACAGTGGTGACCACACATGTGCACCTCCGGACTTTGTGTGACTGTCAAAATTTTGGGGCGCTCTGGTTGCAATCACTGTGGATCGGTGGAGTTCCAGCAGTCAAACCTACAGCGATTGGCAAGGTATCCCCTATCACATTAAGGCTCCTTTTACATGGGTTGATCTGTATCGAGTGCCGATCAATGAGATTGGTGCTCATTTACATGGCCTTTACATAGGCTGATTCATACAGTATAGGAAGACAATGCTAGTTTTTGGTACGATGTATAAAAAAATGCAATCCGCCATAAAGGAGGTGTCCGATCATCGAGCCATGTAAAGGCTCCTTTATTTGCTGGATCTTTAATGTCTGTAGAGGAGGACAACTTGCATATATTCTCAGTACTACATGAGAGCAAAGCCTGAGCAGGAGCCTCTTCTTCACAGGCTCACAGCAGATGCATGAGTTGCCTCCAACATACATAGACCATTGAATTAAGGGGTTTAACCCTTTCTCTCCCCTAGACATACATTTACATCCTGATTGTGAAGAAGGCCCCTCCCCAGGATGTAAGCTTACAACCTCTTCATGGCACAGGCTCATTAGCTGAGCCCACGCCATCTGCAGCAGGAAACGGCTGTGACTGACAGCCAATGAGAACACAGATCGCCCATGTTAACCCTTTATATGCCCCTATCAATGCTGATTACAGCATGTAGAGGGTTCACAGAGAGAGGGTGCTCCCTCTGTGACGTCATCGGCCCTCTGCTATGTAATCATGGAGGGTCGATGGGTTGCCATTGCAACCAGACAATGGCGTCTGAGTCTGCCATGGTCTATGATCGCTATTATTAATGATAATAAAAATAAATAAATAAATAAAAAAATTACCTAAAAAAGAGCTGCGGAATAAGCTGACGCTATACGAATAGCAAGATTTATCTTATAATACATTGCAGTACAGACTACTGCAATCTACTATCATAGCAATCATAGATTTCCCTGTAAGGATATAAAAAAAGTTTAAGTAATTAAAAACATGTAAAAAAAATTGTATAAAAGTAAAACTTTTTTTGCACAATTTCCCCTCTTTGTTTTAAAAAAAGAACCCATTTAGTATTGTCGCATCTGTAACCGCATGAGTTAACGTAAAGGTGAGCCGTCCACAGCAATAAAGTGGCGCACAAACAGACTGCATTGATTTATAGGCTTCAAGATGAATTTCCTGTAAGCAGAGGGCTGTATATACAGTATATATATATACTCGGAGGAGGCAGCTGGCCCCGGTCCAGAGGCCCTCTCCTCCGCCTCTTCACATAGACGTGTATACATTACGGGGAGGCCCACCGCTCTGCTTTGTTGCAAACAACTTTTGATTTGCACTTTTCAGACGCTTCACACGTTTTTCGGAGTCTGCTTGCATTCCCCGTATCCTTCTGGTTAGTGAAAGGCACGATGGATGACATGCTGTAAATATTGACTAGAAGGCCTGTGATGGTCCGCTGCCGCTGACTAGATCTTCTTGGTGTCATAGAAATACTTTTTGGAAGATTACCAATATAAACATAGAGACGGTTCCTTGCTACTAATTAAAGGGGTTTCCAGGATTGCAAAACTATTCCTGCTATCTCTCTAAAACAGCGCCATGCGTCTCCATAGGCTGTGTGTGGTACTGCAGTCTAGCACCGCCACTTCAATGGAATCTGCAGTACCAAACAGAAACAGGTGTGGTGCCGTTTCTGGTAGAAAGCAGCCATGTTTTTGTAATTCTGGAAAACCCTTTTAAATATTTGTGGGAGTCATTTTAGGAATTGAGAATCATCCCAAAATCTGGTATATACCATTTATATGATGGACATCAAAAAGTAGGGTCCTCCCCGCTTTGGTTAGCAGAACCCCACCCTTCATCATGGAACAGAAGAGACTTGTGAGTTATATGTTGGCTTTTTTTCATAGCAGGCAAATAGGGAATGGAAAAGTGCCTCAACAGCACCACCTATTGGAAGGTGACTTACCTACAAGTCAATGCTCGACCTTTCAACAGGCCATTGACTTATAGGAAAGTCATGTTCCAATAGGTGGTGCTGTGGAGGTATTTTTCCATCGTGTATTTGCATACTTTTTCCCAGAGAGCATTGCATGCCCTATATAAGACTTCCTAAGCCAACTTGGTAGAAACTTTATTCCCTTCCAGACCTTCACAGATTCAGTATATTGCCAAAGCCTTGTATCTAGATACCCTGGAGATGGCAGATTGGCAACCCTCCTGGCATTCAGATCCTCCATGGGCGAGTTTTGCCTCCCGCTAGTGCCCATATAGTGTAGGGTACCTGCCCCAGATGGAATTGATCTAAGCTGGGAACCACCAATATTCCTTAGACCACTTAGGCTATGTTCACACAGCAGACTTTGCCGCAGATTGGAAATCTGTGTCATAAAGTGTATTATTAACTCTCATGGAAATCCACAGGTTAGTCTACAGGACGGATGTCAAATGTGTGTCATGAGAAAAAAGGAGTGCCATGTCACATCTTGATGTGGGTTCAGCCTCAGTAGCTACAGGGATTCCTGTAGGGTAGATATACCCTTACCATGGGCATGAACCTAATGGGCATCGTTAGTTCTCACCTTCATTACCTCATTTCTTGTTGTTGTCGCCTCTTGGTCTTCGTGTCATTTCATGTTTTACAAAAAAGACAAATACATAAAAACGCCCTGAATTTTATAAATGCTTTCCTTTATATTGTAACCTGCCATAGGAAGTACAAAATAAAGAATTATCTCCATTTTTTTGTTTCTGCAGCGAGGCAAAACAGTTCCTCATTACTGTTCCGAGAGCATCACCAACAATGGCGATAATAAGACATTCCAAAGTATTTTGGTCGGGAGTGTTTTTGAGAGGTGTCGAATCAAGTCATTTGATTTACAATGTAATTCGAGGTCAGGTGGCTGCCATAAAGCCTTTTCTATACAGTGGCCCTGTACAACAGAACCTTCATATTAAGCTTTAAATGTCTGGTTAACTTTTTGTTTGCAGTAAAAACCCAAACACCCAACGCCCACGGCGGCGGTGAGCAGTGATACCAGGACTATAGTTATAATAATGACTATGTTCATGTCGATCTCCTCTTCTTCACAGTTATCAGAATTGTCTTGACCTAGAAGGATCTCTACTCTTTCACCATTAGAGTTCTGACACATGGTGGCATCTAGATCTATGATGCTCGCCATGTTCCTTCGGACCATATGGCTGATCCAAGAATTTGCGCAGCAGCTGAGGGGGTTTCCGTATAAGGAAAGATTTTTTAAAGTATTCTCCAAGATAGGAATATTACTGTCCTTAAGGTTGCTAAAGCTGTTGTTACTTAAGTCAAGTGTCTCCAAATGGCAGTTCTTGTTCCAAGGAGGAAGCCATGTCAATTGGTTTCCAGAGAGGTTTAGGTATCGGAGTTGGACTAAAAAAGGCAACTCAACATTCAACTGAACCAGAGAATTTTCTTCGACATGTAGAACCTCAAGAGAATTTTCCAATCCCTTCATGGCATTTGGTTTGATGGTAAGGCCGAGGTTCATGGAGATGTCAAGAAAAGTCAATGGAGTGCCATAAAATGCAAACTGTGGAAGAGTCTGGAGCATATTTTGCCGGAGGTTTAAATATTGTAAAGTTGGGATATTATAAAAGAATATACAAGCATGGGTCCCTGGTTTTTGCCTCGCTGCTTCCAAGTTCATGCCACACAAGTCAACATTATTGCTTTGAAGGTTAATAGTGGCAATGCTAGGAAGATCTTGGAAAGTTCTTGACTCAACCGTGTGAAGTTGGTTATTCTGTAAGTGAAGAACTTGTAAAGATGGTAACGATCCTATACCCAGTGACATGTTTTGTATCAAATTTTCACTCAAGTCAAGTTCCTCCAATGAGTCCAGTTTAGCTATATCTCCAAATTGAAAAGATTCCAGACAATTTCTGCTCAGGTTGACAAATTTCAACATTGGCATGGTAGTGAAGACGTCTTCGGTGATGGACTGGATGTTGTTGTAACTCAAATCTAGATGGGTGAGCTTTAGTAAATTGACCATACTTGCATTCCTCCCACCATCCTCTTCCAACCAACTGTATTCCTTCTGAGACGTCTCCTCTCCGAACCGGATGAGGTTCATGGATAGGTTTAAGAAAGTGATACTGTTGATATCTGGAAAAACTGGAAAACGTACTAGTTTGTTGTCACTGAGGTCAACGTTTCTTAATTGATACTCTTCATTGGACTCCGAGGTGTAGAAGGATTGTAGGCTATTCTTGCTGAGATTAAGACTTTGGAGTTGTCGGAGGTTAAATTGGGATATGCAGGTGATGGAATTCAAGGCAAGATTAATGTGTTTGAGATGTAGAAGGTACTCAAAAGAACCTTCCTCGATGTCCATGATGATATTGTTATGAAGGTCGAGTTCTTCTAGAGATGGGGCGCCTGAAAACATTTCCGGAGAAATCATTGTGATGCTGTTTCCTGACAGAGAAAGGTAGCGGAGGTGAGGAGCGTTTTCTAGAAAATACCCGATCATATCTGTGTACAAACTATTCCTTGACAAGTCCAGCCTTCGAACATTGGGTAAGAGACCCAAGCCTGGTGACCTGTCACTCACAGATCTATCCAAGTAGTTGTCAGAAAGATTAATTTCTTTCAAGTAGCCCATGTCCTCGAAAGTATCAGGCTGGATGTAACGTATTTTGTTGTTGCTTAGATCAAGGATCTCTATGAAGGAATACAAAGACAGCGGGGTCTTGGTGAGGTTGCGTAGGTCATTCTTAGACATGTAGAGTACATTAATATTCACGGGAAGTCCTAATGGGATCTCTTGAAAGGATTTATTTTGACAGTGTGCCACTGTATTTATCTGTCGGGGGGGGGGAAGAAGGAGAAAATTATTAATAGGTGTAACATGAAGATAAGGGTAGATACAGAGGCATTTCATGAGACTCAATTGACCAGATTTTGGGCTATAGCATGAAGACTTTTGGTTTTAGAGCAATCAAGGTCAAAATTCCACAACCTCTGGGCTTTCCAATGGGAAAATAGTTGTGCGTCAATAATCAACATTTCCGACCATATCCGTAACGCTTTATCATCACAAGAGTGTTGTAACCGATGTTGCTGTGGAACACCAACTTAAGGGCAAAAACACATGGCTGTATGCGCAACTATGCTTCATAGCGGAGAGCATAGTTGCGCATAAACAGGGGGGGGGGGGTCTTCCTAGAAGTATTCAAACACTATAGTTTAAATAAAACAGCAGGAAAGATGGGCAAGTTCTATCTTTTCTCAACCATACTATTAACAGGCGAAAATACCGATAATGGAAGCGAACCTGCTGAAATCAATGGCTTTGTTTAAGCCCGTTATGCGGCTGTGATTATCACAGCGACATAACAGATCGCAATCACGTCTGTCTGAAGAAGCCCTAAAGCTGGCCATAGATGTAAGAGATCGATCAGCCGCATAATCTGTGGGATCGGTTGCATGAACAATCCCACTGAATCTGGCAGGCCATGGCGCAAAATATAGAAGTAAGTCAATATGGTGGGCCTTACAGCACAGGAAGCCTCGTAACCGCCGCTCCAAATCTGGTAGCAATCACATGCAGAATGAACAACCTATGAGCTTCTTCTGGGTTCATAGCACAGGTAACGGGACCTCCTGTGCTGGACGGGGACACGTAAAGTGAGGGAGTATAGACTTATTTCTCTATTTTACACCATTTCAAGTGGCCTGGTTGAATGGCTTCGGCTGATCATGCCATATACTTGCAATTATGGCTGCATTGGCTGGAAATATTCTATTGTGATGAATGACTATTCACTTTAATTTTGTGGCTGATGGTCACCTGGAATGCCAAAAGTTGGCCATTCCAGGTTACTTTTATACCACTTATATGGCCAGTTTAAAATATATCATTGCAGAAGGATTGACTACAGTTAAAGACTAGAGGAAAATGGGATTCATCAAGCCATTTGCAACACTTTTCTTATGTAAAGAACAATTGTAAATTTTGTTGCATAGCAGATTTGTTGCACAATTTGTGTTTTTTTTATTTATTTCCACTGTTTTCACCACATTTGACAATTAAAAACATGGCAGGGCTTAGCGGGAGGCATGCGGCCTCCTGAGAACCAATAGATATTCTATCATAGTGCACATTTACGACAGCTCGTAGCAGGTGGAGATCTGAATTTCTGGCGCACGGACAGGAGAAGATATGCCAAATTTATTAAGACCCTTTATTAAATTTGATGCATCTTACTCCAACATTCTTTGGTTTAAGCCTAAGATATGAAACAATAATTATCACATGACCTCATATAACGCCGCAATAAATAGGACTGATTGGTCAAGGTCCTCACCGAAGCTGAACTCCCTTGCGCTTGTGTGAGAGGAAAGACAAGTAATTGAGGAACTGAAAGTGTTGCTGACAAAAGAAAGATGAACAGTAGGAGTTCCAATACCGGAGTACAATTTAGGATGTCCCTAAAGGCCCATTTAGACACAACGATTATTACTATAAATGCGCTCAAAAGCCATCGTTTGAGCGATAATTGTTGGGCGTAAGCGTGCCCATCTTTTACTTTTTGCCGAACAATCATTTTCAGTTCGGCATAAAATCCATCCTTCAAAAGAAGAGCTGATAAGCAGGACCGCATGCTGTGTTCTGCCTGGGGAGCACTGATTATAGCTGATTACATTGTCTCAGCTGTCAGCCCCATAGCAGAACAAAGGGAATTTATTCAGAGAACAGCGGGTGGTCTGTTCCCTGAATACAGCTCCCTGCGACTCACATTCTACTAATTGGTACTAATAGGTATTAGTACCAAGTAGTAGTTTATGCAAAAGCCATCTTTTGAGCGATCATCTTTGTGTGTAAAAGGATCAGACTGTGTTGTTGACAGTTAAGAAAAGTTTGCGGCAATATGTAAAGTAGAAAAGAATGTTTGCTGACATGCCATCCGGCTCAGTGCCGACCCTGCAGCCAAGAGTTTTTCATCAACCATGTAAGCCCCAAGGATATAATGATTTGGCCATCCTCTGTTCCAGTTCTAATGACCCAAAAGGCAGAACCTGCATCACAACTGGAAGGAGACCAAGAAGCTTCAGCTGTGGCAACCAAAAGGTGTTACCAGCCCCAGCAGTAAGTGAACCCTGTTGAAACCCTCCTAGACTTATCGGGGTCGGAGATGAGGTCAACTCTGATTGACCCCTGCGACAACATAAGAGAGGGTCTATACCACCTGATGTCGTAGCCGGCCAGGAAGTGGAGGCTCCAACACTGCAGGTCTTGGTTTGACCCCCCTGAACGACACATTTAATGAACTCTACTGGACCATACCATGTTATCATTGGCTTCCACCACATGCTTCGCACCTTCTCACTGGTCTTTAAAGGACCTGAACAAATGAATAGACAGCAGCCTGAAGCTCTGGTTGTTCTCCTCCAGAAGTTCTTCTACTTTCTGCTTTCCTTAAATGTGCCTATTAACAGATTGCAGCCGCTGACAGCCCGGATACGGAGTATACAGAGTACGCCCCGGTTAATCTATCACAGCCCGATCTTTAATACATTGTACATTTGGCAATTCCACAAAAGGATGGAAAAAAATCCCCGTGACCGAAGCTGTGGGAGTTTGTGTTAATTGCTGTAGCTGTAGAGACATCTGCTTCACATGAGACCCTACAGACAGCAATGCCAGATGCCGTTGCATAACACACTCGTGCCTGGCGCTGGACTTACATGTGTGCATTATAATGCACTGTATACACGCCGGCCTTTGCATTGATTATATTGTGTCTATAGCTTGGAAAAGAAATGTTCCTCTTGTGGTTCAAATCAAGATGTAAACCAGGCAAACATAGAGGCCAATGTCCGGGGGACATAGCTAGAGGCTCATGCAAAAGTTCAGTTCGCCCCTCCCCCTATTGCACCCAGAGGTTAAATGTCGAGGACCCCAATCCAAAATCAGTAACATGTGCCCCTCAGCCATCCATGTGCCATTTATAATACTACTGTTTTCTTGTATGTTTTGTAAGGCTCCGGTAGTGACTGCTACCTCTGCATCCCCCATAGCTTTGCCCCTGCCAGTGTCTTCTTTGGGCCAACCCTCTTCTTCCACCACTAGAAGGCAGTAGACCTCAGATCACCACCACAGAGTAAACCATAATGGCTAAGAGGACAAGCGAAGCAGTTCGATGCTTCCCCTCCCCCACCTACCTACTATAAATATATGGTGTTTGCAGAATAGTGAATATATAGCGGGGTCTCCTTCATTATAGTCAATTTCTGCAACATTTTCTTCTCCACAGTTCCAAGTCCACGGCTATATTCCTGGGATTATTGTGTTCCCTGCAAGAACCCCAACTCTCCAGTGGATGCACTTGTCTGCAAACCATCCTCTCTTCCTTCCATACGTTATCTATACGGCCCTCTATAAACTGTAGAACCGCCCCACAGAATGGGAACCATATAAGACCATCTGTCCTCACTGAGGGCTTCAGCAGCCATGGGGCTCATGCATAGGCGTAGCGTCAGGGGGTGCTGGGGTCGCCATGGCGACCCGGCCCCTGCGCTCAGGGGGCCCCGAGGCCACCCTCTGCATAACCAACATGCACATTTAGTGCATTAATCGCTGACCGTTCTGACTGCAGCAAAATTCTCATCATGCGGCAGCCGGAACGGCCAGCGTGAGAGGAAGGCTCGGCAGAGCAGGGAGGAGGAGGGAGGAACTCACATGGGCCGGCAGCATATTTGGGATTTCAGCCGCACTTAAGCAGCAGTGAGCGATTCCAGCGACCTGATTGGTTGTTGGGTACACACCCCCCTTTGGAGATATATTAAACTGCTTAAGTGCGGCTGAAATACCTAATATGCTGGCCGGCAGGGGAGAAGGAGGAAGTCACATGGGACGGCAGGGGAAGAGGGAAGAAGTCACATGACAGGGATCATATGCTCCCCCCCCCCCTGCTTCCTGCTGAACGGGAAGCTTCTGAATTGCTGGCTTGCTGCTGCTGTCACATGAAGGAGAAGTGGACCGGGCCCTGGGGTAAGTGCATATGTATGTGTCTGTCTGTCTCCCTCCTTTATCTATCTATCTATCTACAATGTATCTATCTATCTATCTATCTATCTATCTATCTCCTATATCTATATACTATCTATCTATATACTATCTATTCATCTATCTATATACTATCTATCTGCTATCTATATACTATCTATCTATATACTATCTATCTATCCCATATCTATCTATATACTATCTATCTATTCATCCATCTATCTATATACTATCTATCTGCCCCATATCTATATACTATCTATCTGCTATATATATACTATCTATCTATCCCATATCTATCTATATACTATCTATCCCATATCTATCTATTCATCCATCTATCTATATACTATCTATCTGCTATCTATCTCATACGAGATAGCTAGATAGTATATAGATAGATGAATAGATAGTATATAGATAGATAGTGTATAGATGGATGAATAGATAGATGGTATATAGATAGCAGATAGATAGTATATAGATAAATATGAGATAGATAGTGTATAGATAGATATGAGATACATAATGTATATATAGATAGTGTAAAGATATAGTATATCGATAGATAGATAGTGTATAGATAGTAGATAGATAGATATGAGATAGATAGATAGTATATAGATAGATGGATGATTAGATAGATAGTATATAGATAGCAGATAGTATATAGATAGATATGGGATACATAGATAGTATATAGATAGATATGGGATACATAGATAGTATATAGATAGATATGGGATACATAGATAGTATATAGATAGATATGGGATACATAGATAGTATATAGATAGCAGATAGCTAGTATATAGATAGATATGGGATAGATAGCTAGTATATAGATAGATATGGGATAGATAGATAGTATATAAATAGATGTGGGATAGATAGATATTAGATAGATAGATAGATAGATAGATAGTATACAGATAGCAGATAGATAGTATATAGATAGATATGGGATACATAGATAGTATATAGATAGATATGGGATAGATAAATAGTATATAGATAGATATGAGATAGATAGTATATAGATAGATATGAGATAAATAGTTTATAGATAGATATGAGATAGATAGATAGATATGAGATAGATAGATAGTATATAGATAGATATGAGATAAATAGTTTATAGATAGATATGAGATAGATAGATAGTATATAGATAGATAGACACGTGTTCAGAAAACGCAGCTTGAAATCGTGGCATTTTTACCAGGATTTTGAGCAGCGTTTTCGAACACAGGTTACAGCGTCTGACGGCGCTTTTTAATGCCCCCTATCATTGTGAGGAGGTGTGTTAAAAACCACGACAACGCAAAAATAGAACAGACAGCTCTCTAAAATCACAGCGTTAGAAACACCATGTTCGAGCGCAGGTTTAAGTAAGCTCATTAAAATCTCTGGGAGTGTTGTACCGCGGTTAGTACGGCGCTCGGGACACCGCGCTAATAGCGGTACAAAGCGGTGTGTGAGAGTGGCCTGCGGGGCTACAAACAAATGTTCATGTGCAGGAAATGCGTCATGTTTGGAAAAATTACGCCAAGGGGGAGATCACGTATGCAGCACGATCTAGGTATGGGTACGGGGAAGTGTGGGGTGGAGGCCCAGGGGGGGGGGCCCCGAGCTGAACTTTTGCACCCGGGCCCCTGAGCCCTTAGGTACGCCCCTGGGCTCATGCCCACGGCTGTGATGGACTCCGCCAGCGGAATATTGCAGTGGAGTCCACCACGGCGCACCCCCAAAACCCCCATACTTACCACTCCGGATCCTCCGTACATGTCCCGCATGGAGGGCCAGCGCGTATGCGCAGTACAGCGCAGGACGTGCAGGCAGTGTCAGATGACGCGGATGGCGGTGGGTGGGGCCGCGTATTCACGCAATACTTCCGTTGTGCTACAGCGGAAACATAGCGTGACGGACGGCTTCCATTGACTACAATGAAGGCCGGCCATTCGTATTCCAGCAGCATTTAAAACATGCCGCGGTCTATTTCACGCTGCGGAATTCCGCAGCATGCTCTATTTTGCCGCGGATTCCGCGAAGGCAGCCTCAATTGAAGTCAATGAAGGCCGCCTGACCCGCAGCTCATACGATGGCGCGGGAAATGCAAACAATCGAAAAAAACCCAAAAGCCTATAGTGTCACCGGCTGGAGTCCGCTGCGGGCCTCTCGCTTGCAGAATCAGGTCCGCCCATGTGAAGCCAGCCTCAGTCTGCTTGAGGGACCGGCACTTCGGTCAGTCTCCTCCTCGCTGCAGGGGGTGCAGTAACCCTGCAGAGAGGATGATGGGGAACACGAGAGCCCCGTTCTTGAGATTAGTGAGAGTCTTAGCGGTGAGACCTCACTGATCAGCAAGGTATGCCCTATCCTGTGGACATCCTGTGGATAGGAGATAACATGTAATTATGGTACAACCACTTTCGTATAAATCAATTTTCATCAACTTTTGCTGAAGTCTACTTTTTTCTTTGCTAACAACAGCGCCACTCTTGTCTATTGGTGGTGTCTCGTATTACAGCTCATTCCCATTTGATCTGTGACGATCAGTTGACTACTAAACCCGGCCTTCAGACAAGAATGGAGCTGTTTCTGGAACAAGAAAAAAAATCGCGATATTCCCTTTAAGTTCTTATTTTCCTCTTCTGTTTCTTAAAGGGGTTCTCTGCTTTGGGCAATCCCTTTTTGCTACAATGTCCTTCAGAAAACTGATCACAGTGTATCCTGCTATTGGGACAGCAATCAGCTGTGATCTGTAAAAGAACCTGCCAGCAAGTGTTCAATTTCCCTACAGCACTCCCGCAGGGCAAATGAAGCATTACACTGGTTCCTATTGAAATCGATTGGCAGTCATACAATCTACAGGGGTCCTCTGTAAGGATGTGCATCAATGTAACCAGACCGTTTCTCCTGTTAGACGCAGATTAATTTTGGAGGAAGACCGGGGATGTAGATTAATATGTCATGTGATATTATTCACTATTTTATGGGGTTCACTAGGAAAAGCCATCGGCTTTGCAAGATTTTACGACATGAAGCGCATTCTTGCAGGCCATGTTTGTCTAGTGGACCCTTTGATGTTCTCCGGTGGAGGTTACAGACGCTGGGGGTCATCTGCTGCAGTTAAAGAATGGTAAATATTTCTATTGAAGAAGGATTCTACATTCCAAGAGCAACACTTCCTAAGTGCTCCCCGGAGAGCCTAAAACTCCCTGCTATCACTGGGAATTTGCTATTTCTTGGCCTAGAGAGAAGCACTGTCAGAAAAAGTAATCCTCAGGGCCCACCTTCTGGTTCTACAGAAAATTCAGTGTACACGCCCACTTTTAAAGGGATAGTCCAATAAAAGAGATTCATAGCATTAGATTAGAAAAACATGACTACTTTCTTCTCGAAACGGCGCCACACCTCTGGAAGAAAGCAGCAATTTTTTGCTAACCCTGGACAACCTTTTTATCCAGTACCCAGTGATCTGGAAATTCAGCGTGCATCGATAAGTCAGGTGGCTGTTGGTCAGGTGGGCTGTCCACTAATTTAAGCATCTATGTAGACTTAAAGAAGGGGCCTTCATTAAAGGGGTGTTACCTAGCAAAACATGTATCCCCAATCAACAGGATACCAGGAACTGCACCTTAATGGCCCTTTGTGCATGGGCATTGAGTGGTGGTGCTCATGCATGACCACCATTCCATTCACTGCTATGGGACAGATGGAGATTGCCAGGCGTATTGTGGTGAGACCCCCGATGATCACACATTTACTCTCCATCCTGTGGATAGGGTATAAATGTCTTTCATGATAAAACCTGTTTAATGCCTCCTATGTGACACAGAAACATCTGTGTCATGCTGTCATTACATTTGGTTATGAAACCCCTTTAATGACCTCTCACTTCAATGAGATGGAAGACGACTTTGGAGCACATTGATCTCCATCTGTCTTATAGAAGTGAATGGAGTGGTGGCCGAGTATGTGCACTGCCATTACATTCACAGTGGAGGCATTTGTGGGCACAGATCTTAGACACACTTGAGGTCCCAGCAGTCAGACCCCCAGCGATCAGACTAGTATTTATTCCCTATCCTGTGGATCCAGGGGCAGGGGCGTAACTATAGAGGGTGCAGGGGATGCGGTTGCACCTGGGCCCAGGAGCCTTAGGGGGCCCATAAGGCCTCTCTTCTCCATATGGGAGCCCAGTACTATGAATAAAGCATTATAGTTGGGGGCCCTGTTACAGGTTTTGCATTGGGCCCTAGAAGCTTCAAGTTATACCTCTGTGCAGCATGGTTTAGGTATGGGTACGGGTACAGATACAGATAGAGGGGGGGCCCCAGCTCACCTTTTGCATCAGGGCCCCTGAGCCTTAAGTTATGCCCCTGTCCAGGGGATAATTGTCTTTCCTGGTAAAACCTCTTTATGACCTCCTATTCATCAAAAAATATCCACATCATGGCATCATAAAATAATAAATCTTGTTATTTGTATGGTGCCAACTTATTCCGCAGCGCTTTCAGGTAGTTTATTTATTACCCCCCACCAAGCTGGGTTCTCATTTTACCGACCTCAGAAGGATGGAAGGCTGAGTCAACCTTGAACTGGCTACCTGAACCAGGCAGGGATTGAACCCACAAACCTTCAGGTCGTGAGCGAGAGCTTAGGACTGCATACTGCTGCCTTTATACTCTGTGGCACACAAGGCTCTCACATTGGATATTTTAACTCTAATGCCCCTAAGAGGGCACAAAGACTCTTCTGCCAAATGAGAGGACACCAATACTATGGCACAGTTACAAATTTTGCATTAAGGTCCAAGAGGTTGACGTTGGCCTTGGGTGGGCACTCCTAGTGTCTCCTTACAGTGCAAACCTATAGGGCAGAACTATAGAAATATTCTCTATGTAAGAAGCTGGAGGAGAAACCAGGTAATATTGTAGATATGATACCTTTTAATGGCTAACAAACATACATGATGTAATAATAGCGAGCTTTCGGGTTCTTCATCAGTCGACAATCATCAGTCGGTAAGAAGACCCCAAAAACTCGCTGTAACATCATGTATTTTTGTTAGCTATTAAAAGTTATCATATCTACAAGATTACTTGGTTTTTGTTAGTGAGAGCAATCACACTACTCTACTGGCTAACACGGTACTAAACCTATTTTTTTCATAGAAGCTGGCGGCACATAGAGGTATATACATATATATAGGGCTTTCACACACACACACACACATATATGTGTGTGTGTGTGTGAAAGCCCTCGCCGACTGACTGACCTGCCACTAATTCTCTGACTTCCCGGTGTCGTACAAACATGAAATTTGGCAGGAGCATTCATTAGGTCCTAAATAGAAAAAGTACAGGTCTCACAATGTGATTATTCAATGCTAAGTGCAAAAGTATTAGCACCCCTGTGTAATGTACCAAATCTAATTCTCTAACTTCCCGATGTTGTACAAACAGGAAAAGCAAAGGGGTCACAACTTGCTTATTCAACTTGCTAATTACAAAAGTAAGTGCACCCCTATGTAATGTAACTTTCCGGTGTCGTACAAGTGTGAAATTTCGTGTGAGCATTCTTTACGTCCTAAATAGAGAGAATTGGAGGGGTGGAGGGGTGGCACATTCTGCAGTGGGACATCGATACATACAGCCTGGGGAGAATCTAAAGTTCCTCCATATGTATACATATTTTATTCCTCGGTTCCTCTAAAGTAACCACTAATTCATAAAATTTTCTGTGCGCACTACACGTAAACACATGTATCAAATTGCCTCGGGCTAAGCCAGGTATATCAGCTAGTGTGTGTGTGTGTGTGTGTGTGTGTATATATATAAGAAGTGGATGGTGACAATGTAACAATATCACATTACATTGTATCTCCTCAGCCGCAGAGATTTCCTAGAACTCAGGATGTCGACTCCAACTCTGCGCAGTTTCAGGAGGTTTCAATGTGACAGATTCTTGGAGGTTATTTCTGTTCCGTAGAACTCGCTTCATGTATTTCAGGTCCTGCTGGACGTTTCCTCACCAAGAGCAGCCCAACAATCTGCAGCAGCGCAGAGCGGACGAGAGCTTCCCGCAGGAACTACTCCCAACTACTCCCATCGCTCAACACAGATTCCTTCTCTTACAGGAATTTGGCTCCAATCTCAGTATTGTTATCTCCAGAATTTCACTATTTCACTGCTTGGAAACCGGCATCACTACAATAAAGTCGTATATATAGAAATATATATATATATCATTGCCGATATCACATGCGGAACACTCTATATACACAGCATCTGTATAGCAGATTATCTGTAGTAATCCCATGTGAAATATTATACTTGTATTCCTGTACACAGGGGGCAGTATTATAGAAGATATAGTCTTGTACATAGGGGGCAGTATTATAGTAGTTATATTCTTGTACATAGGGGGCAGTATTATAGAAGATATAGTCTTGTACATAGGGGGCAGTATTATAGTAGTTATATTCTTGTACATAGCGGCAGTATTATAGTAGTTATATTCTTGTACATAGGGGCAGTATTATAGTAGTTATATTCTTGTACATATGGGGCAGTATTATAGTAGTTATATTCTTGTACATATGGGGCAGTATTATAGTAGTTATATTCTTGTACATAGGGGGCAGTATTATAGTAGTTATATTCTTGTACATAGGGGCAGTATTATAGTAGTTATATTCTTGTACATAGGAGCAGTATTATAGTAGTTATATTCTTGTACATAGGGGGCAGTATTATAGTAGTTATATTCTTGTACATAGGGGGCAGTATTATAGTAGTTATATTCTTGTACATAGGGGGCAGTATTATAGTAGTTATATATTGTTGTTCATAGGGGCAGTATTATAGTAGTTATATTCTTGTACATAGGGGACAGTATTATAGTAGTTATATTCCTGTACACAGGGGGCAGTATTATAGAAGATATAGTCTTGTACATAGCGGCAGTATTATAGTAGTTATATTCTTGTACATAGCGGCAGTATTATAGTAGTTATATTCTTGTACATAGGGGCAGTATTATAGTAGTTATATTCTTGTACATATGGGGCAGTATTATAGTAGTTATATTCTTGTACATAGGGGCAGTATTATAGTAGTTATATTCTTGTACATAGGGGGCAGTATTATAGTAGTTATATTCTTGTACATAGGGGCAGTATTATAGTAGTTATATTCTTGTACATAGGAGCAGTATTATAGTAGTTATATTCTTGTACATAGGGGGCAGTATTATAGTAGTTATATATTGTTGTTCATAGGGGCAGTATTATAGTAGTTATATTCTTGTACATAGGGGACAGTATTATAGTAGTTATATTCTTGTACATAGGAGGCAGTATTATAGTAGTTATATTCTTGTACATAGGGGGCAGTATTATAGTAGTTATATTCTTGTACATAGGGGGCAGTATTATAGTAGTTATATTCTTGTACATAGGGGCAGTATTATAGTTGTTATATTCTTGTACATAGGGGGCAGTATTATAGTAGTTATATTCTTGTACATAGGGGGCAGTATTATAGTAGTTATATTCTTGTACATAGGAGGCAGTATTATAGTAGTTATATTCTTGTACATAGGGGGCAGTATTATAGTAGTTATATTCTTGTACATAGGGGCAGTATTATAGTTGTTATATTCTTGTACATAGGGGGCAGTATTATAGTAGTTATATTCTTGTACATAGGGGGCAGTATTAGAGTAGTTATATTCTTGTACATAGGAGCAGTATTATAGTAGTTATATTCTTGTACATAGGAGGCAGTACTATAGTAGTTATATTCTTGTACATAGGGGCAGTATTATAGTAGTTATATTCTTGTACATAGGAGCCAGTATTATAGTAGTTATATTCTTGTACATAGGGGGCAGTATTATAGTAGTAATATTCTTGTACATAGAGGGCCGTATTATAGTAGTTATATTCCTGTACATAGGGAGCAGTATTATAGTAGTTATATTCTTGTACATAGGGGGCAGTATTATAGTAGTTATATTCTTGTACATAGGGGGCAGTATTATAGTAGTTATATTCTTGTACATAGGGAGCAGTATTATAGTAGTTATATTCTTGTACATAGGGGGCAGTATTATAGTAGTTATATATTGTTGTACATGGGGGCAGTATTATAGTAGTTATATTCTTGTACATAGGGGGCAGTATTATAGTAGTTATATTCTTGTACATAGTGGTCAGTATTATAGTAGTTATATTCCTGTACATGGGGACAGTATTATAGTAGTTCTTGTACATAGGGGCAGTATTATAGTAGTTATATTCTTGTACATAGGGGGCAGTATTACTGTAGTTATTTTCTTGTACATAGGGGGTAGTATTATAGTAGTTATATTCTTGTACATAGGGGGCAGTATTATAGTAGTTATATTCTTGTACATAGAGGGCAGTATTATAGTAGTTATATTCTTGTACATAGGGGGCAGTATTATAGTAGATATAGTCTTGCACATAGGGGGCAGTATTATAGTAGTTATATTCTTGTACATAGGGGGCAGTATTATAGTAGTTATATTCTTGTACATAGAGGGCAGTATTATAGTAGTTATATTCTTGTACATGGGGGCAGTATTATAGTAGATATAGTCTTGCACATAGGGGGCAGTATTATAGTAGTTATATTCTTGTACATAGGAGGCAGTATTATAGTAGTTATATTCTTGTACATAGGGGGCAGTATTATAGTAGTTATATTCTTGTACATAGGAGGGCAGTATTATAGTACTTATATTCTTGTACATAGGGGGCAGTATTATAGTAGTTATATTCTTGTACATAGGGGGCAGTATTATAGTAGTTATATTCTTGTACATAGGGGGCAGTATTATAGTAGTTATATTCTTGTACATAGAGGGCAGTATTATAGTAGTTATATTCTTGTACATGGGGGCAGTATTATAGTAGATATAGTCTTGCACATAGGGGGCAGTATTATAGTAGTTATATTCTTGTACATAGGAGGCAGTATTATAGTACTTATATTCTTGTACATAGGGGGCAGTATTATAGTAGTTATATTCTTGTACATAGGGGGCAGTATTATAGTAGTTATATTCTTGTACATAGAGGGCAGTATTATAGTAGTTATATTCTTGTACATAGGGGGCAGTATTATAGTAGTTATATTCTTGTACATAGGGGGCAGTATTATAGTAGTTATATTCTTGTACATAGGAGGGCAGTATTATAGTACTTATATTCTTGTACATAGGGGGCAGTATTATAGTAGTTATATTCTTGTACATAGGGGGCAGTATTATAGTAGTTATATTCTTGTACATAGGGGGCAGTATTATAGTAGTTATATTCTTGTACATAGGGGGCAGTATTATAGTAGTTATATTCTTGTACATTGGAGGGCAGTATTATAGTAGTTATATTCTTGTACATAGGAGCAGTATTATAGTAGTTATATTCTTGTACATAGGGGCAGTATTATAGTAGTTATATTCTTGTACATAGGAGCAGTATTATAGTAGTTATATTCTTGTACATAGGGGGCAGTATTATAGTAGTTATATTCTTGTACATAGGGGGCAGTATTATAGTAGTTATATTCTTGTACATAGGGGGCAGTATTATAGTAGTTATATATTGTTGTTCATAGGGGCAGTATTATAGTAGTTATATTCTTGTACATAGGGGACAGTATTATAGTAGTTATATTCCTGTACACAGGGGGCAGTATTATAGAAGATATAGTCTTGTACATAGCGGCAGTATTATAGTAGTTATATTCTTGTACATAGCGGCAGTATTATAGTAGTTATATTCTTGTACATAGGGGCAGTATTATAGTAGTTATATTCTTGTACATATGGGGCAGTATTATAGTAGTTATATTCTTGTACATAGGGGCAGTATTATAGTAGTTATATTCTTGTACATAGGGGGCAGTATTATAGTAGTTATATTCTTGTACATAGGGGCAGTATTATAGTAGTTATATTCTTGTACATAGGAGCAGTATTATAGTAGTTATATTCTTGTACATAGGGGGCAGTATTATAGTAGTTATATATTGTTGTTCATAGGGGCAGTATTATAGTAGTTATATTCTTGTACATAGGGGACAGTATTATAGTAGTTATATTCTTGTACATAGGAGGCAGTATTATAGTAGTTATATTCTTGTACATAGGGGGCAGTATTATAGTAGTTATATTCTTGTACATAGGGGGCAGTATTATAGTAGTTATATTCTTGTACATAGGGGCAGTATTATAGTTGTTATATTCTTGTACATAGGGGGCAGTATTATAGTAGTTATATTCTTGTACATAGGGGGCAGTATTATAGTAGTTATATTCTTGTACATAGGAGGCAGTATTATAGTAGTTATATTCTTGTACATAGGGGGCAGTATTATAGTAGTTATATTCTTGTACATAGGGGCAGTATTATAGTTGTTATATTCTTGTACATAGGGGGCAGTATTATAGTAGTTATATTCTTGTACATAGGGGGCAGTATTAGAGTAGTTATATTCTTGTACATAGGAGCAGTATTATAGTAGTTATATTCTTGTACATAGGAGGCAGTACTATAGTAGTTATATTCTTGTACATAGGGGCAGTATTATAGTAGTTATATTCTTGTACATAGGAGCCAGTATTATAGTAGTTATATTCTTGTACATAGGGGGCAGTATTATAGTAGTAATATTCTTGTACATAGAGGGCCGTATTATAGTAGTTATATTCCTGTACATAGGGAGCAGTATTATAGTAGTTATATTCTTGTACATAGGGGGCAGTATTATAGTAGTTATATTCTTGTACATAGGGGGCAGTATTATAGTAGTTATATTCTTGTACATAGGGAGCAGTATTATAGTAGTTATATTCTTGTACATAGGGGGCAGTATTATAGTAGTTATATATTGTTGTACATGGGGGCAGTATTATAGTAGTTATATTCTTGTACATAGGGGGCAGTATTATAGTAGTTATATTCTTGTACATAGTGGTCAGTATTATAGTAGTTATATTCCTGTACATGGGGACAGTATTATAGTAGTTCTTGTACATAGGGGCAGTATTATAGTAGTTATATTCTTGTACATAGGGGGCAGTATTACTGTAGTTATTTTCTTGTACATAGGGGGTAGTATTATAGTAGTTATATTCTTGTACATAGGGGGCAGTATTATAGTAGTTATATTCTTGTACATAGAGGGCAGTATTATAGTAGTTATATTCTTGTACATAGGGGGCAGTATTATAGTAGATATAGTCTTGCACATAGGGGGCAGTATTATAGTAGTTATATTCTTGTACATAGGGGGCAGTATTATAGTAGTTATATTCTTGTACATAGAGGGCAGTATTATAGTAGTTATATTCTTGTACATGGGGGCAGTATTATAGTAGATATAGTCTTGCACATAGGGGGCAGTATTATAGTAGTTATATTCTTGTACATAGGAGGCAGTATTATAGTAGTTATATTCTTGTACATAGGGGGCAGTATTATAGTAGTTATATTCTTGTACATAGGAGGGCAGTATTATAGTACTTATATTCTTGTACATAGGGGGCAGTATTATAGTAGTTATATTCTTGTACATAGGGGGCAGTATTATAGTAGTTATATTCTTGTACATAGGGGGCAGTATTATAGTAGTTATATTCTTGTACATAGAGGGCAGTATTATAGTAGTTATATTCTTGTACATGGGGGCAGTATTATAGTAGATATAGTCTTGCACATAGGGGGCAGTATTATAGTAGTTATATTCTTGTACATAGGAGGCAGTATTATAGTACTTATATTCTTGTACATAGGGGGCAGTATTATAGTAGTTATATTCTTGTACATAGGGGGCAGTATTATAGTAGTTATATTCTTGTACATAGAGGGCAGTATTATAGTAGTTATATTCTTGTACATAGGGGGCAGTATTATAGTAGTTATATTCTTGTACATAGGGGGCAGTATTATAGTAGTTATATTCTTGTACATAGGAGGGCAGTATTATAGTACTTATATTCTTGTACATAGGGGGCAGTATTATAGTAGTTATATTCTTGTACATAGGGGGCAGTATTATAGTAGTTATATTCTTGTACATAGGGGGCAGTATTATAGTAGTTATATTCTTGTACATAGGGGGCAGTATTATAGTAGTTATATTCTTGTACATTGGAGGGCAGTATTATAGTAGTTATATTCTTGTACATAGGAGCAGTATTATAGTAGTTATATTCTTGTACATAGGGGGCAGTATTATAGTAGTTATATTCTTGTAGATAGGGGGCAGTATTATAGTAGTTATATTCTTGTACATAGGGGGCAGTATTATAGTAGTTATATTCTTGTACATAGGGGGCAGTATTATACTAGTTATATTCTTGTAGTAAAGCTTTTCAGCTTCTTTTATCATGACAATAACAGAGTTAGTCTGTAAGGTGACAATGGTTTTCATGAGGCAGCATTACTCTCAGGGTTGCTGTCAGATATAATTATGGTAGGAACTTGACCATGTTACTTGAGGTCAGTACAAGATTAATTTTGGAGGCTGTTTTATACAATAAAGTATTGAGCAATGTTTATTATTAGACAGGCCATGTATTGCAGCACAGAGAATAAAATCAGCAACAGATGTTCTTTTATGTAGAATTTTTCATAGTAATTTATGATTTTGGATCCTTTTTCTGCTTACAGGACATTTGGTGTTTGCTATTAATTCATTTTTACTGCTTGCCTAATCTTGTTGTCATGGATCAGTAACTTATCAGTTCCCACTGAAAATAGTCCTCCGAAGATAAGCACTCACAATGTAATACAGCATAGAGGACCAGCACTCACAGTGCAAAACACTGGGGGGTCTTTAAGTATTTAATGCAATGTGCTGCCCTATGTATCCTCCATCATCATAAATAATGCATTCAATGTGCTGTGAGATATTCACCTCTATAGATCCGCTGTCCTCAGAAATTATCTGCAGAACTATGTGTAAATTAACCTTATCCTAACAATTGTACACTAGGTGGCAGTGTTTTCTTGCTTGCTCTGTGTTCCCTTGTTTCAGGAAGCCGGAAGGGGGTCGGGGTGGAGAAAGTATTACTTAGAGAGGAATATGGGTTGCTACGGAGGTCCCATAGACCCCTGCAGAAAAAAAACGCTGCGAATTTCGCAGTGAAAAAAAAACTGTAGTGGGTAGTCACCCTTAGGGCTCCTCTCCACTGGCGAGGTAATTGCACGTTTTCAGTGCGATGCGACAGTGCGAGCTCTCGCAGGAAAGTCCCACACATGATGATTTATTACAACCTTTCCACCAGCGATGTTTAAGGGCAAACTGCAATGCGAGGATTAAAAATCACAGCAGGGGGATTGTTTCAGCGTTTTGCATTTTTCTGTCGCCCATACAGTGCAATGGCAAAACAGATTCTCGCATCACAACGCAAAAGCTTGCGATTTTGCTGCGATGTGATTTTAACATTGCGGTTTTCTCGCACCGCTATCGCTATCGCCAGTGGAAAGGAGCCCTTAGGGCGCCTTTCCACTTGCGTTTTTTTAACACGATTATCAATGGCACTTTCTAATGTTAAAAACGCATCGCACAAAAATCGCCATTATCTCTGTGCTTCGCTTCATTCAGCTTTCCATCCACCCTGACCGGTCTCCCCTCACCCAGCATGATGCTCCACCACCAGGCTTCACTGTAGGGATGGTATTGGGCAGGTGATCAGCAGCGTCTGGTTTCCTCCAGACAGAACGCTTAGAGGCCAAAAAGTTCCACCTTAGTTCCATCACAGCAGAGAATCTTGTTTCTCGCAGTCTGAGAGCCTTTAGGGTCTTTTTGGTAACTTCAGGGGGCTTTCACGTCTTACTGAGGAGGCTTCTTTCTGGCCCCTCCACCATAAAGCCCAGACTGGTGGAGGCTGCATTGATGGTCGACCTTCTGGAAGTTTCTCCCATCTGCACACAGGATCTATGGAGCTCGGCCAGAGTGACCGTTGGGTTCTTGGTCTCCTCTCTCACTGAGGCCCTTCTCCCCATTAGTTTGGGGGGGGGGGGGCGTGGCTCTAGGAAGAGTCCTGGTGGTTCTTCCATGTAAGTTATATGGGGGCCGCTGGGCTCTTGGGAACTTTCAGGGCAGCAGAAATGTTTTGTGGCTTCCCCAGATCTGAGCCTCCACACAATCCTGTCTCTGAGCTCTACAGGTAGTTCTGTCCTCCTCATGGCTTGGTTTTGGCTCTGATATGCATTGTGAGCGGTGAGACCTTATATAGACAGGATGGGGGGTCTTATGTCCAACCAGCTGAATGTAACACAGGTGACTCCAATCAAGAAACATCTCAAAGATGGAGAAATAGGAGGGGCAGAGCTAAATGTCATGTGACCGACCAAAGGGGGCGAATACGTATGGCAACGCAAAATGTTAGCTTTTCATTTATAAAAAAAATTTCCAAAGGTTTCTACCTCTGTTGTCACTTTGTCATTATGGGTTCTTGACTGCAGAATGGGGGAAAAACTGGATTCTTTAAAAATGTCCACAAGGCCCCAACATTACCAAAATGTAAAAAAAAGTGGAAGGTCTGAAGACTTAGGCCCAATGTGCATGGACGGATTTTCGCTGTGGACTTCGCGGTCGGACACCCGCTACAAATTCCGCAGCAATGTCCGCCGATAGACATGCTATATTAAAGGATTCTTTCCTGCCCACAAGTGGAAATCAACTTCGAATTACCGCTCGCGGGGGAGAATCGCAGCATACTCAATTTGGTGCGGAAAATCGCACGGATGGCTTCCATCACTGCGCAAGCGCACCAGCTCACCGGCCGAGACACTCGCGGTGGATCTGGACAGGTGAGTATGTGTCTCTGGGGGTCTCTGCCGGGGCATCGGGTCTGATTCTGCTGCGAGATTTCACAGTTGGAATCCGACCCGGCCGTCGCCATGAGGCCTTCCTGGACCCGCTGTAGACAGAGAGATAGGTGGGAATAGAATGACTTACATGGACATCACACAGCCCAAAGACGTTACTGTGCCGGAGGCCTTAGTCCGTGACTTCCTACCTGCTGCGGTATGGATATACATGTATATACTAACAGATATGACAAGTTAAAGGCATATTCTGGTTTTAGCAAATACACCTCCATAATGGAGAATTCTACAATTTTCTAATATAATTTGAATTTGTAACAAGATCTCTGCTTCCAGTCAGTGAATGGAAACTTTTCTTAGTAACGTCTAGGGGAGGGACATGTTGTGCGTTCATGTCATGATCACACTTGTATAAAGCTCGTTATATTGGCACTATCTCGGCCGTGCAGCTGTATGAGCATCACACAGGGAAGTAAACAGTTTCCATTCAGCGACTGCAAGCAGAGATCTTGTAAACCGTCATGAATTGATATAAAATGTATTATTTAAGACACCAAGAGATTAGCAGATACACAAAGTCTCAGGTCATACCGATATTACACAAGGCGGCTTCTCGTGGGCGCGGTAGGTTGCAGACCCTTCGTTCACCATTATCATCAGTAGCAGCGGAAGATAAAGGAGCATGGCTCTGTGAACAGAAGAGAGAAGCATTGGTTGGAGATGATGGGAGTTGTTGTTCCCCAGCAGCCGGAGAGGTTGACAATATATAACATCCCTAAGAGTGACTACATGCCGGGATCTTCATACAGACAAGAGAAGGAAGTCGCAGTGTTTGTTTTTGCTTAGAATGCGGCAGTAAATTCCTCACTGAAGGCAGATCCCGTCTGTGCAGAATAATGGCAGGAACACGGCGCAGCAAGGGTTAATGAGAGTAACCCAACTACCCTTCAGCTGTTTCCAGCAGTACCGCTCACTTTTCCAGCAGTACCGCTCACTTTTCCAGCAGTACCGCTCACTTTTCTGAGATGTGTCGCTGCCGTCAATTTATAAATCAGTTCATTTTTCATAAATGAGATGGAACAATCCCCCCCCCCCCCCCGATAGGGTCTAGGGTGCATGAAGTATGGCTGGATTTTTTTCTTTACATTTAGTTACATTTTACAGCATCCCAATCCCTCCCCTAGAAGGAGTATATATATATATACACACTCCTTGTCAGTACCCTCCCTCCCCTAGAAGTTGTAGGATAGATGATACTTTCTCAGTGATTGTAACATTATTATAACGAAGTGATTACATATCAGAGGAAAAGGGTAATTTATTGTGGAGAACCGACCCTGTAGAGAGGCTCTAGTACCCAGTTGTACCATCGCTAGCTCGGATACAAGATGTGATACAGGGGGCATGGAGGCTCTAGTACCCTGTTGTACTGCCTCTAGCTTGGATACAAGATGTGATACGGGCAGGCATGGAGGCTCTAGTACCCTGTTGTACCACCTCTAGCTTGGATACAGGAAGTAATATGGGCGGGCATGGAAGTATACAGTTTCCATATGGTATTCTAATATGTGCTCTAGGTTCTACTGTGAATAAGGTATGATATATGGGATTTCCAAATCATTGTGTTATTTTTTTCTTTACATTTCTTTACATTTTGCACACTGTCCCAACTTCTTGGGAATTGGGGTGGTATCTCATAGGTATCTATCTCATATAATAATAATAAACTTTATTTGTATAACGCCAACATATTCCGCGGCGCTTACATAGACAGGGGGGATACAGAAAGACAAAAGTACGAACATTACAGAACCACGGTTACAATCGTAATCAGCTGATGGAAACAATAGGGGTGAGGGTCCTGCTCCAACAAGCTTACATACTACAAGTAATGGGGTGATACAGAGGGTAAAGGGGCTGGAGATGTGCACGGTATGGGGAGGTGTGAGCGATGTTATACACATAGACAATGGTCAGACATTTAGCCTTGTGACGGCAGGATCAGTATGACTGCGGGAGCGGTTTATGATGGCTAGCAGGGATTGCAGTCGGTAGGTCAGGGAGCATGTTATCAGGCGGAGTACAGAGGAGTTTGTTTAGGGAATGCGGTATGCCTCCCTGAAGAGGTGCGTTTTTAGAGCACGCCTGAAGTTCTGCGAGTCCTGGATTGCTTGGGTAGCCTTTGGTAGTGCGTTCCAGAGGACCGGTGCTGCTCTGGAGAAGTCTTGGAGGCGGGAATGAGAAGTTCGAATTAAAGAGGCGCTCAGTCTGGTTTCGTTAGCAGAGCGGAGAGCCTGGGCTGGTTGATGGATTGAGATGAGGGAGGCGATATATCTATCTATTTATCTATCTCATATCTATCCATCTATCTATCTATCTCATATCTATCTATCTATCTATCTATCTATCTCATATCTATCTATCTATCTATCTATCTCATATCTATCTATCTATCTATCTATCTATCTATCTATCTCATATCTATCTATCTATCTATCTATCTCCTATCTATCTATCTATCTCCTATCTATCTATCTATCTATATATCTCATATCTATCTATCTCATATCTATCTATCTATCTCATATCTATCTATCTATCTCATATCTATCTCATATCTATCTATCTCATATCTATCCATCTATCTATCTATCTCATATCTATCTATCTATCTATCTATCTATCTATCTATCTCCTATCTATCTATCTATCTCCTATCTATCTATCTATCTATCTCATATCTATCTATCTATCTATCTATCTATCTATCTATCTTCTGTAGTTATTTCTGCTAGTCCTTTCTTACCTCTCCAAACTTTGCCCCTTCCTTCACATGTATCAGCAGTATCACACAACCTGCAGTCTTCTGTTGTCTGGGACTGTCCCTGTGTGTCTCCCCCCACGGCTCAGAGTCAGCACCAGCCCTGCTGGGGAGATGTTTTTCAAGTGAAATGTGTTTATCAGCGATTCACACCAAGAAAGTTAAAAAGGACAGTCATTTCCTCCTACATTCCAAAAAAAGACCTCATGGATGTTTGCTCTCTTCTTCGGCTGTACCCAGGAAGTTTCCTGTTCTCAAATATGTTTTAGGTTCTTCAGTTCAGTGAAAGAAATTCCCAAGGAGCTGTGTGAGTAGATGTGATCTGCCTCCTGTGATCCAGTTGTGTAACCTCCAAATCCTTAAAGTGAAGTCCCCTTGATCT
The DNA here is from genome assembly GCA_035609135.1 of Eleutherodactylus coqui. Lineage (NCBI taxonomy): Eukaryota > Metazoa > Chordata > Amphibia > Anura > Eleutherodactylidae > Eleutherodactylus > Eleutherodactylus coqui. The sequence continues at coordinate 513,864,164 of CM069405.1, read as the reverse complement.
CAATTATTCAGCATCTGTATATCCCCCTATTGCTCCTTTTAAGGGCTGAGTGATAATGTTATAAAATTCCAAATATCAGGCATATAGATACCTCCATCAGAATCCCTGTTTTTGGCAGCTGGTATCAGCTCCATCAGGGCAGCTTCTCATTTTTCCTTTTCACTGAATAAAAAGTACCGCTATGGGGTCTCAGTGGACCCCAGAGGAAAAATCTGTGAATTTCCCACATGTAGCATAGAAATAGAAGTGGAGAATTCCACCAAGTCAACAGAATAGGCTCCATCTGAGCTCCTATGGCCACAATGTCCAATAAAAGTGTCAGTTTGTATATCTGATAGACCAAATCTTGCAGTTTTGAAGCTAAAGTTTTGCAGGAAAGCTTCACAATGCTTCCTCTATCTGCTGTCAGAATATCACCACCCCTATAGCTGCTGTAATCATGTATAGAGTAGTTTATATGTTCCCTGTATAACTATATAAACAGCGACATTACCGTAACCGGCATTCAATATTCCAAACATAATACGGAATCTAATTTATAATCTTCCAAGATTAGATGCAAACTGAGAGTCGGTGATGAGAAGCTCTGATTACACAACTGACAGCAGCAGCCAGCGATGATTGTCATGTGAGCGACTAGCGAACTGTAAAGGAATGGCGCACGATGGCCGTGCGTGTAAATGCGCCGGTTATCACGCAGACTTGTTTGTTTGAGTACATTTTTTGAAATAATCACCACTGTTGGCACACTATTCTTCTTATTGTTTCTCTCTGTCTCACCCATGTGCACTGTCATTTGTTCCTGTATGAGATCATGAAGTTTCACAGATGACTTCCTGCATATTTCAGGTGATTTCCAGGTAACATTAACATACTGGGTTTAATTACAGATGAGCTTGTAGTCAACAATGTCACTGAGAACTCGTGGGTGACTATTGTGTGTATCTATAGTGCAGATCTCTGCATGTAACAGAATCATAGAATGGTAGAGTTGGAAGGGACCTCCGGGGTCATCAGGTCCTCCGGGGTCATCAGGTCCTCTGCGGTCATCAGGTCCTCTGCGGTCATCAGGTCCTCCGGGGTCATCAGGTCCTCCGGGGTCATCAGGTCCTCCAGGGTCATCAGGTTCTCCCGGGTCATCAGGTCCTCTGCAGTCATCAGGTCCTCCGGGGTCATCAGGTCCTCCAGGAAAATCGAGTCCAACCCCCTGCTCTGTGCAGGATGCACTAAGTCATCCCAGACAGATGTCTGTCCGCCTCTGTAGCATTATTCTATCATTATTGCCTTTTACATATGGTCAGTGAACAACAGATAGCGCCCTCCTATGAGTCTCTGTCTGACATGGGGATTGCCTCTACTTCTTCAGCACCTATAGCACTGGGAGCTACAGTCATGGCTGGATGGCGACATGTAAAGGTTCCTGGCAAAAATATAATACGGACCCCCATAACAGTGCTGGAACTTGGATCCCACCTGCCCAATATAACATAGACCTCTCCACTAAAGTCTACAGAGTTTTGGAACTAGCCAAAGAAAGCCATGCGCATGCGTCTCCACCACTTCTTGGCTGGATAGGATTGTCGAAGAGCCGTTACAGATTGTAGTCAGAGGTGCGAAGTGTATACATTGCCCGCACTGACTACAATATACAAGGCCCTATAGCAAAACTAGGAAATTGCCTTCCTCATTTTGAAGCCCGTTAAAACGTCACTACAGGTTTTCCCTACTTCGGGCTCACGGAGGCGTATTTGGCTTCCGTATTCCGTGTGTATTTTATTACTGCCTAATACGAACGGCATGAAACCCCATAGACTGTTCAGGTATTTTACACACGTGAAGAAAAATCTATAGGAGCTTTAACCCTTTCCAATCCACTGTCTGACGTCTAAAGACATTCTGATTGAAGGCTGTACAGCTCCGATGTCGGAACACGTCCGGCAGGGTATTCTTACTGTAGATTACTGGCTGCTCTGTTGTTGGGGGGCCTCTCCAGCATATCCCATACCGCAGCACTGGCTCTAGCCAGCAGATGGCGCCATTGTATATATGGCAGAAAGAGAAAGCCCCCTAGGAAACCCTGAATCCAGAAGCAACAGCTTCTGCTCCAGCCCCTGTGTGACAGCATACACCCAATCAGCTGATTGCTAGCCCCCAGTGATCAGCCATGGTGATCTATCCTGAACACAACAGGCCGTACATTTACGTCCTGGCTGTCCCGGGTTTATATGGAGCGGGATCGCAAGCCGCTCTCACTCCATGCAAGGCAGTGCCAACTGTCTGTGATAGCAGACACTCGCCTGCAACAGCCACGATCAGTGCTAACGCTGATCAAGTATGGGGCTGGAGCGAGAGGGGTCGTGGCCCCTTTAAGAGGAAGCCCATCATGACGCGTGGGGCGAGCTAGCCGAAGTGAGGAATAGGTTAATAAAACCGGGGAAGTGTGGGTAGAAAGTGCTAGAAGAGAAGTGGGAAAGGGTCAGGATTGGTGGAAAGTTTAGTGGGCGGGGGTTATATAAAGTGGGGAGCTTTGGGGGGGTCGCCATCTTTGAGAGGAGTGAGCAGAGAGTCCCGCCCGCCCGTTTTTTGGTGGGTTTGGGGTAGTAAAAGGGTAATTTGTCATGGCAGTGTTGGGTGGGGGGTCCTTGGAGTCGTTGGAAATTGTGTAGGGGGGAGTTGGGTGGGCACGGTCTCACCCGTAAAGACTCCCTCCTGGATAATCAGTATCGTGTCTGGTGCGGTGACTTGGCTGCTGGGGGGGGGGCTGTAAGTTGCATAGTGGTAGCCACCTAAGGGCGGCTTGTGGTGCCCCTGAGCCTGTTTTCTGGCTGTGGGGCAGTGTTAACAGTTTGGTTATGGTGGCACCAGATTTTTGTGGCCCCAAGGACCCCCCCCCCCCCTCGTAATTTTGTTAATTCATTGTATAGTTTTGTTAATAAATAGGCTGCTGTGGCCAATATTATCCAAATTAGAAGTGTCTGTCTGTTATTGGGAGCGGGGACGGTAATAAAGAAAGGGGCATTCTGGCCTCCATGGGTCATGGGTATTAACCCTTTGAATGCCACGGTCAATTCTGACAGCTGCATTTACATGCCCTATCCCTCCCCGTGAAGTGATTGGTGGGTGCCATTTAGTTGTTTCTGTGGTACACCTTCATCGATTGTCTGTCAACATACCGTGTGAGTGATCAAACGATTACAAGTTCAAGACCCACTAAGGGCCCCTAAACAAAAAACTAAAAATAAGTTAAAAAAAAAAATTAAATTATTGCCAAAAAATAGAGGAAGTAAAAGTAAAACAAAAAACCTTTCCTCATATTAATAATAAAAAATTAATAAAACCCATATTTGGTATTGTCGCGTCCACAAGATCCGAAACCCACGATTGTCGCCCATGCGGACGATCAGCGGTATTCCGCATCCATAAACAAGAATAGCGCATTCGCATGTCTGCTCACATGAGCCAACAACTGTTGTGATTCCCGCTCGTGGAAATAAAATTGCAGCATGTTCTATTCTTACGCGCATTTAAGCCGTCGCCGGTACCCACTTCATCGCCTAGCGACAGCGCAGAAAAAAAAATCTGTACTGCACATGTCCGACGGCGAGCCACCGGGTCCATCCGCAATACAAATAATAACAAGGTATGTGCGGTCGGAACTGGATACCGCTGTGGCCTCCCGCATGCAGAATCCGACCTGTCCGTGTGAGACCGATCTTAATGGGTTAATTGGGAGTTTCCCTAAATTCCCTGTAGTTGTAAGCCTTTGTACTGCCCCCTACATGCCCAAATTATCATCTTAATCATCGCACTGGGCAGAAGAATTGCTCTACGTGTGGCCATACCCTAACATCTTGGTAGACAAGAAGCTCTGTCACCTTGCTTCTCAAGGTCAAGAGCCAATAGGGGCGTCCTACAAGTATGGCTGCATGACTTTCCCATGGTAGATACCCCAGCGATATACGGTACACAGAAGCACTTGGGGCAGGACCAGACACCTGTAACTGCTGTACAATAGTTGGCATCGGCGCGGAGGGCGGGGAGGCGCAGGTGGGATCTGATTCACTCCTTAAGAAGAATAAACGTCTTCATTTCCAACAGTCGGGGAATGAAACTCGTTTTTCCGGAATGTGGAGGTGGGACGCGGTGTGAGGGCCCCGACTAGATGAAACCATTGATTGATGCTGATTTATGGCGGTGACATCAGCGTTTAGTGGTGGGACCGTGTTATTGCAGCCGTGTATTTCCCATGTCCTCGCCTCTACCTGCGGGACAATAACTGCGTCTGTAGACGGCTGCAGCGCTTACTGACAGGTTCATCTGCTGCACGCAGGCGGCTCCCAGGACACAAGAGTACTTCTATTGTGTTCAGATGGGGGAGCCGCTTCTGGCAGCGGAGGACTGTAAGGTTCCCAGAGGAGAGAGTAGACCTATCAGGAGGACACAGCCAGAAGCTATGCAACGAGAATCCACTTCAGACCTGCAGTAATAGAATAGACAGTCCGCGGTGGACAATGTTAGTACATTATGGTGTACACTGAACCGCCCCTTTATTAGCCCCATCAGCCAGTCATCGTGCCGTAGATTCTACTAGGTGATTGAACCGTTCTGCAGGAATATCGGCCCCTGCGGACAGGAAGCTTCTTGTAGTTGCTGCAGATTAGATGGCGGTGCTGACATGTTCTGACCAGCTGACAGGAAGGGGTCAGCGATTCATGCTGCTTGCGCCAAATTCTGGCCTCCCATCAGAATGGGGCAACAGAAATCTGGATCCATCTGACCAGGAGATGTTTTTCTGCTGCTCAGTGATACAAGTTTTGCGCTCTTTTGCCCGCTGGAGTCTCATCTTGTTTCTCTTAGACACAATGGCGCTGGAACTGATCGTCTGCTGATATATCCCATCTGTGATAATTAATGGCGAGGTGTGCGTTCGGACACGATAGTTGGAGCTCCAGCGTTGTATTCAGCTGACTGTGCAGCCTGTTGGTCAGAACGATTCCTGACATCCTCCTCCGACCCCTTTCAGTGATGAGTTGGTTCAAACCACAGGATCCTTTTCATGCCACTCTCTGTATACTCTCCACATTCCTGCATGAGAACCCCCCCCCCATCCCCGCCGTGGTTGGCAATCCCGGCCCCGGCTAGTCTAGCACCGATGCCCGGGCCTCGCTGGAAGTCGCTCCGATCGCTGGATCTTCCCATCTAATGTGGATTCAAACTGAAACTGATCCACAAAAAATTGTCACGTGATTTTATGCCGCTCTCCGGGGGCTCTAATAAAGGGGTCAGTGTAGTTTTGTATAACTCGGTCCTGCACTCCATCTCTGAGCTCTGGTCTCTGGATCTCCAGTCTCTGCGGCTTTGACTTCATGTCTCTGGTCTTTCTCTCTCTGACTGTTGGTCCCTGAGCCACCGCTCCACAGGACAGGATATAATGATGCACTTCCACCAATGCAGCTCTGTGTTCTCTTTAAATCAGTCTGTTCCAGAGAATAAATGAATTAGGTGTTTTCCATGTCACATGTGGAGCCGTAATCTCCTGTAATTAGCACCAAGCGATATCACGTTAGAGCGTAATGAGACCACAGGATGAGGACATGGTTCTTCCTCTTTACTAGTCACTGGTCAGACCACAGGTGGGATATTGTGGACAGTTTTGAGCACCGGTATAAAGGGGGAAACTAAAGAAATTAGTGGAATGGGCGGACTACAATACCCAGAGAGGTTATCAAAATTGGGGTTATTTAGCTTAGAAAAAAGATGGCTGAGGGTTAGGGTTATATCAGGGGACAATACAGAGATCTCTCCCATCATCTATTACACCCAGGACTGTAACAAGGGGGCGCTCTAATAACTATGTATACATATATCAGGGGTCAGTACAGAGATCTCTCCCATCGTCTATTACACCCAGGACTGTAACAAGGGGGCGCTCTAATAACTATGTATAGATATATCAGGGGACAATACAGAGATCTCTCCCATAATCTATCATACCCAGAACTGTAACAAGGGGGCGCTCTAATAACTATGTATAGATATATCAGGGGTCAGTACAGAGATCTCTCCCATCATCTATTACACCCAGGGCTGTAACAAGGGGGCGCTCTAATAACTATGTATAGATATATCAGGGGACAATACAGAGATCTCTCCCATCATCTATTACACCCAGGACTGTAACAAGGGGGCGCTCTAATAACTATGTATAGATATATCAGGGGTCAGTACAGAGATCTCTCCCATCATCTATCATACCCAGGACTGTAACAAGGGGGCGCTCTAATAACTATGTATACTATATCAGGGGTCAGTACAGAGATCTATCCCATCATCTATTATACTCAGGACTGTAACAAGGGGGCGCTCTAATAACTATGTATAGATATATCAGGGGTCAGTACAGAGATCTCTCCTATCATCTATTATACCCAGGACTGTAACAAGGGGGCGCTCTAATAACTATGTATAGATATATCAGGGGTCAGTACAGAGATCTCTCCCCATCATCTATTATACCCAGGACTGTAACAAGGGGGCGCTCTAATAACTATGTATAGATATATCAGGGGTCAGTACAGAGATCTCTCCTATCATCTATTATACCCAGGACTGTAACAAGGGGGCGCTCTAATAACTATGTATAGATATATCAGGGGTCAGTACAGAGATATCTCCTATCATCTACTATACCCAGGACTGTAACAAGGGGGCGCTCTAATAACTATGTATAATATATCAGGGGACAATACAGAGATCTCTCCTATCATCTATTATACCCAGGACTGTAACAAGGGGGCGCTCTAATAACTATGTATAGATATATCAGGGGTCAATACAGAGATATCTCCTATCATCTACTATACCCAGGACTGTAACAAGGGGGCGCTCTAATAACTATATATAATATATCAGGGGTCAGTACAGAGATCTCTCCCATCATTTATTATACCCAGGACTGTAACCAGGGGGCGCTCTAATAACTATGTATAGATATATCAGGGGACAATATAGAGATCTCTCCCATCATCTATTTATACCCACGACTGTAACAAGGGGGCGCCTTCTACATCTAGAGGAAAGAAGGTTTCTACCTGACATAGAAGGGGGTTCTCTACTGTAAGAGCAGTGAGACTGTGGAACTCTCTGCCTGAGGACCTGGTGATGGCGAACCCGATAAGAGTACAAGAGGGGCGTGGACGTCTTTCTTGAGCGTTATAATATTACATGTTATATCACTGATTACTCAGAAGGGTCGGGGAGCCGGGGATCATTCTGATCGCCAAATTGAGTCAGGATGGAATTTTTCCCTTAAATGGGGAAAATTGGCTTCTACCTCATTGGGATTTTTTGCCTTTCTTTGGATCAACATTGGGGGTAATAGGCTGAACTGGATGGACCTGAGTCTTAGTATAGTATAACATGTATGTATTATATAATATGTATAGTACTGTCCAGAAGTTTCCATTCTCAGTCACTGTTTAGGAACGCTAAAACTTTTTTTCAAGGTGGTTTCCACCTCGGTGATTTGTATGTCCCCTCCTCGTTGCATGAAGATATGACACAAACACAATCCATTTACTTGCGGCTCCTTCAGACGGACGTGTGTTTTTGCGCACGCCTCATCACAACATGTTTGCGCTATAGATGAGGCTTTTTACACATCAGCGCGTTGTACTGTATTTTTTCCGCACGCAGGGCATGTTGATCTGCGGGCAGCAGACGACACGTGCCGATTAAAATGGCTAATTAGCCAATGAGTTCAATATATGTTCTTTATTACATGGAAGTGTGCAGCATATTGTGCATCTGTGCGGACATTGCGAGCGCATTTGCGCACCACCCTTAGACTTTAATGGGGTGTTTGGTGCGCAAATGCACACAAACATAGAGCATGGACTGTCCAAAAAAAGGCAATGTGAATGAAGCCATTGAAATCAATGAGTTCTATTCTCTGCATATTGCGCCCGTGTGGAGGAGCCCTTAGTTTGGGTAGTCCCTGCATGGGGTACTGCAGGTCATGGCCATGATTCTGGGTTACTATAGCCATTTCAATACTGGCGTGGACAATTAGATGCCCAATGTATGTACATGCACCTCTGTGCCCTGCTGACACCACTGTGATCTTCCTATAACGGTGTTCAGCCTCTTAAAGGGCCAGCGTGTACTAATTAATGTATTTAGTCCACCGCTGAATGGCAGCATAGCTAAGGTCCTCTTACATTTAATGGCCTGAGTATCTATGAATGATGGCCTGTTTACTGTGAATGGAGGCGGGTGGCCGCAGCGATCCCCAGCCCGCTCTACCTCCATTCACTGAGCGATCCCTACTCCTGTGTGAAAGCAGAGGAACGACTATCGCTGGGACGGCTGTCGGACGCTGAAGCACTTGACAGTCATCCTGTGTAGAAGAGCACTTAGACACAAGTGTTCAATGAGGTCCAGATAAGTGTGTTCCATATTTCATGGGTCTACGTTTTTACGCACCGTATATTCGCCAGTGTTAATGGATGCATTGGAAGCCAAGGCCACAGATGGTCACGTATATCGGTTGCCCATAAAAACGCGTCATTTATGCGCTCGTGTGAAAGACCCCCCAGCCTGTACATACCTACTTCTGCTCTCAGCCCCAAAGTGGATACAATTGTATCTAATGTAGATAACACTCCGTGAGCGTGAAGCAGAGCACAGTATGACGCCGTGTACGTGGCCTGATATCGCGCTCGGGAGCATATGATGTACCCACGATGTGAGGCGTTAATGTGTAAAGAACGCCTCTATCACTCCAGTAGAGTTGCGATCCTCCGGCGCGGCTTTCGGTTCTGCTCTCAGCTCACAAGGTGATTCAATTGTATCAGTGTAGAAATATGGCAAAACAGTGCGCATACATACGAGCAGCGGTACCTCATTTGGCTTGATAGCCATTTACATCATGCTGGGGTGATTCCTTCACTCATGTAACCTGGCGATGCCTGCACCAATACGGATAGTATCTGCGCAGTCACACATGCAAAGTACACTCATTCTCTGTGAAAAAAAATTGTACAGGAGCGAGCATATTTTGGAAAACACTTGTCTGAAGGAGCCCTGATACATTGTACACAGCCAGTCCTGCTCTCAGCTGAGAAGTGGATACAACTGTATCCAGTGTAGACAATGCTCTGTGAGCTCCACAGCCTGGACTCCAGACTGATACATTGTATATAGCCAGTCCTGCTCTCAGCTGAGAAGTGGATACAACTGTATCCAGTGTAGACAATGCTCTGTGAGCTCCACAGCCTGGACTCCAGACTGATACATTGTACACAGCCAGTCCTGCTCTCAGCTGAGAAGTGGATATGATTGTGTCAGTGTAGACAATGCTCTGTGAGCTCCAGAGCCCGGACTCCAGACTGATACATTGTACACAGCCAGTCCTGCTCTCAGCTGAGAAGTGAATATGATTGTGTCAGTGTAGACAATGCTCTGTGAGCTCCAGAGCCCGGACTCCAGACTGATACATTGTACACAGCCAGTCCTGCTCTCAGCTGAGAAGTGGATATGATTGTGTCAGTGTAGACAATGCTCTGTGAGCTCCAGAGCCTGGACTCCAGACTGATACATTGTACACAGCCAGTCCTGCTCTCAGCTGAGAAGTGGATACAACTGTATCCAGTGTAGACAATGCTCTGTGAGCTCCAGAGCCCGGACTCCAGACTGATACATTGTACACAGCCAGTCCTGCTCTCAGCTGAGAAGTGGATATGATTGTGTCAGTGTAGACAATGCTCTGTGAGCTCCAGAGCCCGGACTCCAGACTGATACATTGTACACAGCCAGTCCTGCTCTCAGCTGAGAAGTGGATATGATTGTGTCAGTGTAGACAATGCTCTGTGAGCTCCAGAGCCCGGACTCCAGACTGATACATTGTACACAGCCAGTCCTGCTCTCGGCTGAGAAGTGGATATGATTGTGTCAGTGTAGACAATGCTCTGTGAGCTCAAGAGCCCAGACTGCAGACTGATACATTGTACATACTGTAGCTAATTCTACTTTCAGCTCAGAACTGGATACAATTGTTGGATACCAATCTCAAGAATGGGGGTCCCGTATTCCCCATCCTCCTCACTACAGGGTTAGTGCACCCCCACAGTGAGGATGAGACTGCCAAGATACCTGAGCGGCACCTAGTTGGGTGCTTCTATCATCCCCATTGAAATGAATGGAGCGCTGACCATGCAAGAGCAGCCAGCGCTCCATTCAGAGTGATGTCACTGCGGGGAAAGAAGCGACACCTACAATTATTAGAAATTAGGATATGGGAGTCCTGTTCTCTCAAGATTGGTGGGGTTCTCAGCAAGGTATCCCCTATCCCGTGGATGTCCTGTAGATAGACGATAACTCACTATTCTGGCACAACCTCTTTAATACATTCCTGTGACTGTGATTATCCTGTACGGTATCATAAATATGAGATAGATAGATAGATAGATAGATAGATAGATAGATAGATAGATACATAGATAGATATGAGATAGATAGATATGAGATACATAGATAAATATGAGATAGATATGATATAGTTACGAGCTAGATACATAGAGAGATATATGAGATAGATAGATAGGAGATATATAGATAGATAGGAGATAGATAGATAGATAGATAGATAGATAGATAGATAGATAGATAGATAGATAGATAGATAGATAGGAGATAGATAGATAGATATGAGATAGATAGATAGATAAATAGATAGATACAGGATAGATAGATAGATAGATAGATATGAGATAGATAGATATGAGATAGATAGATAGATAGATAGATAGATATGAGATAGATAGATAGATAGATATGAGATAGATAGATAGATATTAGATAGATAGATAGGAGATAGATAGGAGATAGATAGATAGATAGATAGATATGAGAGAGATAGATAGATAGATAGATAGATAGATAGATAGATAGATAGATATGAGATAGATAGATAGATATGAGATAGATAGATAGATAGATAGGAGATAGATAGATAGGAGATAGATAGGAGATAGATAGATAGATAGATATGAGATAGATAGATAGATATGAGATAGATAGATAGATAAATAGATAGATACAGGATAGATAGATAGATAGATAGATATGAGATAGATAGATAGATAGATAGATAGATAGATAGATAGATAGATAGATAGAAGATAGATAGATAGATAGATAGATAGATAGATAGATATGAGATAGATAGATAGATAGATAGATAGATAGATAGATAGATAGATAGATAGATAGATAGATAGATAGATAGATATGGGATAGATAGATAGATAGATATGAGATAGATAGATATTAAATAGATATGATATAGTTACGAGCTAGATACATAGAGAGATATATGAGATAGATAGATATGAGATAGATAGATATGAGATAGATAGATAGATAGATAGATAGATATGAGATAGATAGATAGATATTAAATAGATATGATATAGTTACGAGCTAGATACATAGAGAGATATATATGAGATAGATGGATAGACATTAGATCGGTAGATACAATATATACATAGATATGAGATAGATTGTGGGGAGTTCTGCTGACAGTAATATTTATGGGGACATTACATTGGCAGACGACCAACCAAAGTTGGCCAAATATACCAACACATATCCAATGTGTTTGGCCAGTTGTACGAGGAGCAGCGGTCTGTAGCAGCTGGAGACAAGGTGCTGACAGCTGCAGATGTGACAGGGGCTATAAGATGTGCCGCCCCCCCGGACCGGGAGAGTCTTTATACAATGTATACAACCAGACAGACCGTATATGAAATGTAGGGGCCGTTTTACACAGAATGGTTATCGTACAAGAAAATCATTGGATGGTGTAACTGTAAAGGACAATGAGTGTAAAGCCGGCCGATGAACAGCGAGCGAATGTAATGTGCTCACTTATCGCTTGTTCTTCACTTTATGCAGACTTTGAAGTTATTCCTCAGTCGTTCACAAGTTGTTCAGTCGTTCGCACTCACTGTACTGTCTCTCGAATGACTAACAATTAGGTGAATGAGCGAATGACGAAAAAAGGTAAATGATCATCTGCCAGTGTAAACTGACTGCATTTACGACTCACCAGTCACTCCTTGTTTGTTCCTTGGTGTGAAGGGAGCCGAACCAGAGAGAGCGCTGCCGGCTGCAACATGTTATCTATCTGCTCCAGCTCTGCAACATTGTATCCTACTGGGGGCTGTTATCACAGCTGAGACCCCCACATTGTTACTTCTACATCAAAACAACCACCAGACCCTGCAGCCCGGCCACTGTGCAGCAGAACTACAAGTCTCAGCAGATGTGGCACAGAGTGTATGAGAGCAAGGAACGGAACTTGTACTTCCACTGAGCCAAACACATTCAGAAGTCACAATAATCATGTGGTTGATGGGAGTTACAACTGACTTCATACTGTATAATAATAGTGAGCCGAGAGCAAGAGAAGATAGATAGATATGAGATAGATAGATAGATAGGAGATAAATAGATATGAGAGAGATAGATAGATAGATAGATAGATAGATAGATAGATAGATAGATAGATAGATAGATAGATAGATAGATATGAGATAGGTAGATAGATAGATATGAGAGATAGATAGATATGAGAGAGATAGATAATTATATGAGATAGATAGATATGAGATAGATAGATAGATAGATAGATAGGACATAGATATTATATGAGACAGATATGAGATAGATAGATAGATATGAGAGAGATAAATATGAGAGAGATAGATAGATAATTATATGAGAGATAGAGAGATAGAGAGATAAATAGGAGATAGATAGATAGATAGATAATTATATGAGATAGATAGATATGAGTGAGATAGATAGATATTAGATAGATAGATATGAGATAGATAGATAAATATGAGATAGATAGATAGATAGATAGATAGATAGATAGATATGAGATAGATAGATAGATATGAGATAGATAGATAGATAGATAGATAGATAGATAGATAGATAGATATGAGATAGATAGATAGATAGATAGATAGATAGATAGATAGATATAGATATGAGATATATAGATAGATAGATAGATAGATAGATAGATAGATAGATATGAGATAGATAGATAGATATGAGTTAGATAGATAGATAGATATTAGATAGATAGATAGAAGATAGATAGATAGATAGATAGATAGATAGATAGATAGATAGATAGATAGATAGGAGATAGATAGATAGGAGATAGATAGATAGATAGATAGGAGATAGATAGATAGGAGATAGATAGATAGATAGATAGATATGAGATAGATAGATAGATAGATAGATAGATAGATAGATAGATAGATAGATAGATAGATATGAGATAGATAGATAGATAGATAGATAGATAGATAGGAGATAGATAGATAGCTAGGAGATAGATAGATAGATAGATAGATAGATAGATAGATAGATAGATAGATAGATAGATAGATAGGAGATAGATAGATAGATAGATAGCTAGGAGATAGATAGATAGATAGATAGATAGATAGGAGATAGATAGATAGGAGATAGATAGATAGATAGGAGATAGATAGATAGATCGATATATAGATAGATAGATAGATAGATAGATAGATAGATAGATAGGTAGATATGAGATAGATAGGAGATAGATAGATAGGAGATAGATAGATAGATAGGAGATAGATACATATGACATAGATAGATATTATATGAGACAGATATGAGATAGATGACACAATCCCTCATGATAATTTGGTTTTACAGGAATGACTGATATTAGCTATTTCATCCTGATGCATACACAGTTACTCTACAAATGTCCCATTTAGCTCTGCTACATCTGTTCATGCAGCTATCAACAGTAAGGCAGCATTAGCATCTCTTCTAGTGACCTGGTCTGCCTGTACTAAGAAGCTTCCCAGGAAATATTCGCATCACAAGAGCATACTGATAGGTGGACTCAGACTGCGAGCCCCAATGGGGACATCAGGTGATGCGCAGCGCTGCGGAATATGTACAAAATAAAGAAATAAGCATTCTGTACTAATATTTAGCATCACTATGCATTATTTGGTGCAGATGTAGCAGAGCTGAACTGCCCAAGTCTCTGCTTTTTATGTGCAGTTTATCGGTTTTCTTGCAGTCCTATGTAAGAACACTGTTCCTATATTGTGACAAACTCAGCTCTGCTACATCTGTCATGTTTTCCTTCTTCTAGTTCAATAGGAGCAGTTATTACCTTATCTAGAGAGGAGGGTGATTGGGTTCTTTGGCTTTCTATGACATGCAGATTTGGCCAGTTCCTTGAAGCCATTCATCCCGGAGCCTTGCTGTTCCTATGTGGGAAGCTTCACTGGAAACTTTGCAAAACTGAACAGGAAATTTTCAGGGAAATATCCTGCTATCCTTATATGGGACTGCGGAGTGCGGCGGGGGGCCGGTCTTAGTGCTAGTAGTATTACCGGAGAGCTGACTGATAGAATGACAGGACTCATCCTTTCTATTGGTCTCATACATCTCATACTGCCGGGGGCGGCCCAGAGCCGCACACCAGATAGAAGCTACATAACAAGTTGAGTCACTTTCTAAATGCATTGCATTACTTATTTCATGCTAAGGACGGGCTCACACGACCGTAAGCGTAAAACGCTGCGAGGGTCCTGCACAGTGTTACAGCCGTGGAGCCGCATGTGACCCTGCTTACGGACATGTATGGTGGCGAAATTGTGCTGCGCATGACTGCGTGCTGCAACACGACATCATGCGCAGGGCACCTGCTTTTTGGTTATATTTCCTGCGTCGTAGCCAAGCGACGGTGCATATACAAGCCACCCATACACAATGATATTGCGTATGGGCGGGTGCATATTAGCGCCTATAGAGAAGAAGGGCTCTATCTCACGTATATACATGGCAAAATAGAACCTGCTGCAGTCTTTTATGCGCTCGCGTATTACGCAATTCTGCCATACTAGTTTGAGCCAAACTGCATAAGGCAATGTAATTGATTGACAGAGCCTGCGTAATATGTGTTAAACAAATGGTTGTATGAGCCCAGCCTAATGATGAATTCCATCCGATATTATACTCCAGAGCTGCACTCACTATTCTGCTGGTGGAATCACTGTGTACATACATTACTCATCCTGTACTGATCCTGAGTTACATCCTGTATTATACTGCAGAGCTACACTCACTATTCTGCTGGTGGAGTCACTGTGTACATACATTATTTGTCCTGTACTGATCCGGAGTTACATCCTGTATGATACTCCAGAGCTGCACTCACTATTCTGCTGGTGGAGTCACTGTGTACATACATTACTTATCCTGTACTGATCCTGAGTTACATCCTGTATTATACTCCAGAGCTGCACTCACTATTCTGCTGGTGGAGTCACTGTGTACATACATTACTTATCCTGTACTGATCCTAAGTTACATTCTGTATTATACCCCATAGCTGCGCTCACTATTCTGCTGGTGGAGTCACTGTGTACATACATTACTTATCCTGTCCTGCTCTGAGGTACATCTTGTATTATCCTCCAGAGCTGAACTCACTATTCTGCTGCTGGAGTCACTGTGTACATGCATTACTTATACTGTACTGATACTGAGTTACATCCAGTATTATACTCCAGAGCTGCACTCACTATTCTGCTGGTGGAGTCACTGTGTACATACATTACTTATCCTGTACTGCTCCTGAGTTACATCCTGTATTATACTCCAGAGCTGCACTCACTATTCTGCTGGTGGAGTCACTGTGTACACACATTACTTATCCTGTACTGACTCTGAGTTACATCCTGTATTATACTGCAGAGCTGCACTCACTAGTCTGCTGGTGGAGTCACTGTGTACATACATTACCTATCCTGTACTGATCCTGAGTTCCATCCTGTATTATACTCCAGAGCTGCACTCACTATTCTGCTGGTGGAGTCACTGTGTACATACATTACTTATCCTGTACTGATCCTGAGTTCCATCCTGTATTATACTCCAGAGCTGCACTCACTGTTCTGCTGGTGAAGTCACTGTGTACATACATTACTTATCCTGTACTGATCCTGAGTTACATCCAGTATTATACTCCAGAGCTGCACTCACTATTCTGCTGGTGGAGTCACTATGTACATACATTACTTATCCTATACTGATCCTGAGTTACATCCTGTATTATACCCCAGAGCTGCACTCACTATTCTGCTGGGGAGTCACTGTGTACACACATTACTTATCCTGTACTGATCCTGAGTTACATCCTGTATTATACTCCAGAGCTGCACTCACTATTCTGCTGGTGGAGTCGCTGTATACATACATTACTTATCCTGTACTGCTCCTGAGTTACATCCTGTATTATACCCCAGAACTGCCCTCACTATTCTGCTGGTGGAGTCACTGTGTACATACATTACTTATCCTGTACTGCTCCTGAGTTACATCCTGTATTATACTCCAGAGCTGCACTCACTATTCTGCTGGTGGAGTCACTGTGTACATACATTACTTATCCTGTACTGCTCCTGAGTTACATCTTGTATTATACCCCAGAGCTGCACTCACTATTCTGCTGGTGGAGTCACAGTGTACATACATTACTTATCCTGTACTGCTCCTGAGTTACATCCTGTATTATCCTCCAGAGCTGCACTCAGTCACTGTGTTGTACATATACTATGATATCTCAGCTTTCCTGCCTGCGCACTTCAGGTAAGCCCCCAATTGAGTGGGCTCGGCTCATTGATAACGATCTCAGTAATGTGTTGCTCGCTGATGTTAATCACTCACATGTGTCGGCGCTGCTGGATACAATGTGTTACATTCTGTCAGTGAAAGCCTTGTGCAGTAATTAGAATAGAAAGACTCTGATGAATGCCCCAAACATCTAGATTACCAGACCTCCATGTTTTATAAACCGTCCTCACACTTTGTGGATTGCACCATTTTCTATTATTTTATGCTCGACCCCCCCCCCCTGAATTAGATATAACAGTTCTCTTGCTCTTAGTGCTCCTGTAAATACTGTAATCTCAGCTCCTTGCAGCCTCCTCCACAGGGAGCGCATGGTTTATACAGAACATTAAACTCTGTTGTAGACCCAACTTCAGATGACTTCTATGCTCCCCCTAGTGGTGGCTGCAAGGCGGTCACAATTGTATAACTTAAATGGTCCATGCAATGTCAGAGAACTTTTACTTTTGTACTAACCAATAAAAGTGAAAATCGCTTTACCTTCTTTTGCTGAAAAAAATCCCTCTAAAGTGCGCGCCACTAGGGGTCTCCCTTCATTCTAAATGACCGTCCACCTCCAGTTGTCATGTGAAATCTGCCTCTAGTAAGGAAGACACCAAGAGCAGAGAAGGTGAGGAAGGAAATATCTCTTTCTCAAGGGCGTACATACCATACAGGCAGAAAGTGCAGCTTCTCCAGGGCCCCTGGATGGTGCCCCCTAGGTCTGTTTGGTTTCACCCCATTTTCTACTGGGTTGGCTGGATCCAATGCATTACTTCCCTCTCTAGAGGAATTGAATTTCTCAAAAACAAGGTGGGTGATGTTTTTCTCGAGTGTTATGGAAAGGGAGTAGAAGAGAAAACAGACACCAGACCCTTCTCTTCAGCATCTTGATGATCGGTCTATTTGTATCTTTGCTATGGGGCTCCTTCTCTCTGTGTATGCCTGCTCTCATGCTGCCCACAGATGTCCACATGGAGAAGAGGAGGAAGCTGCTGAAGAGGGACAGAAGCATAGAACTAATTCAGTGTTTACTGGCTCAAAGCTATTGAAATCACAACTCCACTACTCAGTACAGCTGTATAATGTCCTCCATAATACAGTTTTTTCTCTGTGTGCTACAGAGCGTTGGGCAGTAGGATTTGCTTTTTTTAACACATGTGCAATGGAGACATCATAGCAGCAGCAGATAAGATGTAGAGAATAGATCCTATTCTCCTATGTGACCTAATAGCAGCAGTCTACACCCACCAGCTCAGAGATAGAATAGAGATCCTGCTCTCCTATGTGTGCAGTGTATAGATACATCATAGCAGCAGCCTACACCCACCAGCTCAAAGATAGCGAATAGATCCTGCTCCCCTATGTCAGCAGTGTATGGAGACATCATAGTAGCAGTCTACACCCACCAGCTCAGAGATGTTGAAGAGAGCCTGCTCTCTAATGTGTACAGTGTATGGGGACATCATAGCAGCAGTCTACACCTACCAGCTCAGAGATAGAGAAGAGATCCTGCTCTCCTATGTGTACAGCATATTAAGACATCATAGCAGCAGTCTACACCCACCAGGTGTACAAAATAGGACCTGCTCTATCTTATATGTGTTTGCGCAACAAAGGGCCCCATAGAGGTCCATGGGAGGTGTGCAAACACACGCAGGTATGCTCTAAATGCTGCTGATAGCTGCGCTCACCAGCACCACATTAGGCTAATTAGCTATTTAAATCAGAGCAGGGTGATTGCCCTATCCATGTGAATGAGAGGTGCCTATGCAAATAGGCTCAGTATTTGCATGGGCACAACCACATATACACTCATTCACTATGCAAAACATATTGTGTAGGAGCAAGCGTATTGCATAACATGCTCATCTGTTTAAGCTCTTAGAGATAAAGAAGAAGAAATCCTGTTCTTCTTTGTGTGCAGTGTATGGAGACATCATAGCAGCGGTCTACACCCACCAGCTCAGAGATAAAGAAGAGATCCTGCTCTCCCATGTGTGCAGTGTATGGAGACATCATAGCAGCAGTCTACACCCACCAGCTCAGGGATAGAGAAGAGATCCTGCTCTCCTGTGTGTACAGTGTATGGAGACATCACAGCAGCAGTCTACACCCACCAGCTCAGAGATAAAGAAGAGATCCTGCTCTCCTACCTGTGCAGTGTATGGAGACATCACAGCAGCAGTCTACACCCACCAGCTCAGAGATAAAGAAGAGATCCTGCTCTCCTACCTGTGCAGTGTATGGAGACATCATAGTAGCAGTCTACACCCACCAGCTCAGAGATAGAGAAGAGATCCTGTTCTTCTATGTATGCAGTGTATGGAGACATCACAGAGGCAATCTACACCCACCAGCTCAAGGAAAACTGAGAATTAGAGCTTCGACAGATGAACGTATGTAACCTCCAAAGGGTGAAGATCTTTAGAACTACTGTCCACTTCAGTCAAGAGATGAGATTCCCCCCTTTATTCCTGCAGAATTCCCTAATAGAACATTTGAAAATGGGTTTTCTAAGCTGGACGACCCCTTTAAGGCGCTGAGATCATGGATAATGATGAAGGTTGGGGCATGGTCATCGGAAGAGCAGCCAAGAATCTAATATAAAACCTGGAGAAGGTCCCATTGGCTATGCTTTGGGGATTCTCACCACATTTGCTCATTACAACGTCCCAGTTACTGAGAATCATTTTTCTGTGAGCAGGTCATTGTTCGAATACCAGTGACCTGACATGAAGGTTGTTGAATTATGGGAGGCGATCGGAAAGAAAAACATCTCTCCATTGCCCGGCCAGGAGCTGCTATCCATTAAAAATGAGAGCACTGACATCTGGGAGGCGTTCAGTTCTCTGCTGTTCTTTCGGGGGCCTTTTATTTGACTTTTCTTAATTGAATGGGACTGCATTGCAGACTTTAGAAAGAGCCGACGGAGAAGAGAATCGTCAAATAGCGGCAAACTGAGAACGCTAGAACATCAGTTAGTTCATGAATTTGTGAGGATAGTCCCAACATTTGCAACATGCAAGTAACAGAACACAGATACTATGTATGGCCAACGGAGGAAGTTACATTAGTTACTATTAGATACATTCAGACCAGCAGTTGTTTATGACGTAGAATCCACAAGGTGATGATGATGTAAGGGGGGGGGGGGGGGGGGTGTCCCTTGAGACTCCTTTGTTTTTTGACTCCGGTTATGTAGCCGTATGAGCTTAGTATGCCTGACACCTGGTGGATACGTCCTGGAATTGTTGTGTTCTTCTATAATAATTGTTAAGGGGGTTGTCCAGTTCCAAACTATTGATGGGCTTAACCATACAATAGGCCAACAGTAGCAGATTGGTGGGCTCCACTGTCCAGGACTGCTGCTGATCCGCTGTTTTCTGCACCGTGACTCTGTCCCTACTGCACTGGCTAGACTTGGTATCAGAGCCAAAGTTCCTATTCACTTCAATTGTAACTGGACCTGAAATACCCAAAGTGGCCACTGCAAAGGGAATGGAGCTCTCTGCAAAAAGCAGCTCAGTGCATGAGCACACTGACCCAGAAGACAGCTGACCAGTAGGGATTCTGGGCAGTGGATCCCTGTTGATCTGCTATTGATGGCCTGTCCTACAGATAGGTCCATCAATAGTTTGCAACTGAACAACCCCTGTAAGTAAAAAGATTGGTTGTGGAGGTTCATGAAGGAAGGACATAAGGACGTTGGAGGCAAGATAAAAAGTGTCTTGAGCTAATGGAAGTGAGCAGTTGTAAGAGCTGGTAAGTGGGCATGCTGCAGTCAGTCCCTGGCTGGATTTGTGGCGGTAGTTGCTACTGTACGTACCAGGGGTCCATATTGTTTAAGGAACGGCAAGTTGTGCGTTCAAACATTTTAGTTGGAGCTCCAGCGTTGTATTCAGCTGACTGTGTAGCACCTGTTGGTCAGAACGATTCCTGACATCCTCCTCCGACCCCTTTTTGGTGACGAGTTCTTTCCATCTACAGTATATCCTTTCACTGGATATATTTCCTCGCGTCATTCTCTGTATACTCTCCGCACAGTTACATGAGAAAATCCCACGCAGTTGGCAGGGAGCCCCCGGCTAGTCTAGCACCGATGACCAGACCTCGTTGGAAGTCGCTCCGATCGCTGGATTTCCCCATCAATGTGGATTCACACTGAAACTGATCCACGGAAAACTTGTCATGTGATTTTATGCTGCACTTCGGGGTCACAGGGAGAATTACCGTACAGGGAAGCACCAATCGTGAGACAGACAGGGGTGCAAATAAAGAGGAAGAGGATCTAGTAAAGGACCCGGGGATCTAATAAAGGCCCCCTGCACACAGGCGGAAATTCTGCGGCGGGCCCCCGCCTCTGCTCTGCGCATACGCCTTCTGGCCGGCACCCAGCACATCAGAGAGCAGGAGCCGCGGGAGAGGTGAGCGCCGTACTGGTCCCTGCAGGGACTTGGGTCGGATCTGACCCGACCGTCTGCAGGCGGCCAAAGGGGCCAATCAGTATATTGTAACCGTACTGGAACATGGCTTCTTAGCCAATGTGTCCAGGACCAGTGATATCCCCGAAATGGGCTAAATAGTATTACCGCCTAATGACACTCGTTCCATTGCAAATCTGCCCATTCGGTAGTGCAGCCAATTAACTGTAACACCATCCATATAATAATGCAATAAAACACTGTACCTACAACCAAGCACATAAAGTTTATATACTGTATATGTACCTTATAGAGTCCCAGCGGGGGCCCGAATGCTGACACGTGCAGAACATGAGCCCCAGTGATGTACAGATCTGAGCCGCAGATTACTTCTGTAAAGGAAAGTGAAGAATTCTAATCGGTGCAGAAAATCTGCAGTTTAAAGCCATGTTAATGGGTTCCGTCTGGATGTTAACAGCCCTTGTGGGTTTGGCATGACTTGTCTTACTCATGAGCCAGATGTGGGGGTCTCGCATTAAACAGGGCCTACGTTGGATGGTAGAATACTTTCCCTTGTTCTCCATGGCGTCTATTGGGTTCATGAACGGAATTCCGGGAGACGCTGTGACCGGCAATCTTATTGCTTAAATCATGTAGGAAACCGCAGGTAGAAATCTGCCCTGACTCTCCAATAAACTATGCCGCTATGATACAGGAAGGCACAGAGTTCTGCCTCTCCGTCATCTCGGCTCGGTCAGACGCGGTCGATGTACATCATCCATAGAAAGTCAAGACCATCTAAGCAGGTTCTGTAGACCACACACTCATCAAAGGCTGGGGAGGACATAAGGGTCAAACTGGGGCAAATGTCCAGACCGCCGGTCCCTGAAGATAAGACCCCAAGAAGGAGCCTGAGAGTGCAGCTGAGAGACATCCCACACCACGGTCACATCCAGTAGTTGATACATACAATTGTGTAGGCGTTACGTTACAACAGCAGACCTCTATGTGTCCTGCAGGCCATTGTATGGCGGTATTATGTGGATAATGAATGGTATTTTAAAGGCCCTTTATAGTAGTTTTATGAGAGCACTTTCTAAGAGTAGTATTATTTAGGGCTTGTATGGCGGTATTACGTGGACACTATTTTGGAGAATTATTTGGGCACAGGATGGCAATACTGTAAGGCTCTATATGACACTTTTTAAAGATGTATTTATGGTATTTGTATTATTTGAATACTATACAAAGGTATTATTTAGGCATTGTATGGCGGTATTATGTGGACAACATTAGTTGTATTTTGGTTATTATTATTTGAATGTTAGTTGTCATTTAATGACTGTATTTTGAGGGCACTATATGGCAGGTTTATGAGTGCAGCTTACAGTATGGAGGGATTGTGTAGGTATACTATGACAATATTATGTGGGCATTGTATCAGAGTATTATTTGGACATTGAATGGCTGTATTTCGAGGTAACAATATGGCAGTTTTCTGAAGGCACTTCATGAAAGAAATATTATTTAGTCTTTGTATGGCGGTATTATACAGACACTATTTGGTAGACTTTTTGGGGCTCCGGATGTCAGTATTGTGGACCACGGCATTGTGGATTTATAAGAGCACGTTATGGTAGTAGTATGATTTGGATGCAATATAGAGGTATTATTTAGGCATTGTACTGCGGTATTATGTGTATAGGAATAGAATTTGGACATTGAGTGATTTTGAGGGCTGTTTCTGAGTAGCTCCTCCTTATCATAGTCTGGCAGACTGCATTCTATGAGGGTGTACGATGATTGCGCCTGCCCTGTGGCGACTCTGCCTGCTCTGCGGCGATTGTGCTTGTCAGGTATTGCATTTTTTGGCTTTATCAGTAAATGTCTCTTTCTGAGCTTAGTGTTATTTAGTCTATATTGGTATTATCTGGACACTAGAATTATTTGTCATAAACAAGCCCTTTATGGCACCTTCTTCATCCCAGGAGGTGCAGAAGGTGCAGAACAGCCTAAAGTGAGCACGTCGGCTCTTCTGATATGTTTATTTTAGTAAATAATTATGCTCTTCATCCAATAACAGTACTGGAGCATCAATTCTGGAAGTCTCTGTTGTGCCGTTCCTCTGTTGTTACTCCTGGAAATATATGAATAAATTGACAGCTTGGTGATCCTAATTGTGGCAGTGTCCTTGCACACTTTAAGACTGACCAATCAGAACTTACAATGCCATGGACACACCTCTTTGACACTGAGAATGTTAGCAACCAGTTGTCAATTTATTCATGCATTTTAATGAGGAATCACAAATAATGAGCAGTTCTAAGAGAAGATGATGGAGAATTGGTATTTCATGGGGAAAAGAGGTGCAGTATTTACTAAACCAGAGGAAGTGACAGATCCTGCTTAAAGAACTTGCTGTTACTAGTAATGTCAATAGATTTATTGGCACTGCCAGCAGAGGGCAGCACAATCCTCCTGCACAGTCCGGAAAAGATGGAGCGGTGTGTTGTATCTGCTAAGGCCCCATGCCCACGGACGGGAATTCCGCAGAAGGATTCCGCGTGGAATTTCCGCTGTTGCACGCTGGCATAGGATAACATTCGTGCGCCAATCCTATGAAGACAACCGCGATTTTGATTGTGGAAAATCCGCACGGTAATAAAATCGCAGCATGTCCTATTTCTGTGCCAGCTGGCACATCGCAGAGCAGAGAGAGAAGACGCCAGATGGGTAAGTGAGAGGTCACTGCAGGGGCACGGGTCGCATCCCGCCGTGAGAATCTCGCAGTCGGAATCTGACCTGGCCGTGGGCATGAGGCCTTAGTCTGTGATTTAACCGGGCAATGTATCTATGTGTATGGCACTCTCTAGGCACTTGTAGGAAGTGTTTTGGCTCTATGTGGGTAAAGATGGGCACCCTATAGCAACTACATGGGTAATGTATACTGTTGGCAGTATGGAGCAAAGTATAGCTCTATGTTGGCAAAATATGACACTTACTGGGCACTGCTTGGCACAATATGAATCCATGTAGGAACTAGAAGGTTCTATTTGGGCAATGCATGGCAGTCACTGGACTTTGTTTAGATCTACACTAATTTGCCCCTTTATTAGACCCCTGGCCATCTCACAATTGGCGCTCCCCTGTACGGTAATTCTCCCCATGACCCCGCATAAAATCACGTGACAAGTTTTCCGTGGATCAGTTTCAGTGTGAATCCACATTAGATGGGAAAATCCAGCGATCGGAGCGACTTCCAACGAGGCCGGTCATCGGTGCGGGACTAGCCAGGGGTCTCACTGCCAACTGTGGGGGGTTCTCTCATATAACAATATGGAGAGTATAAAGAGAATGGTGTAATAAAGGGAAACATCCAGCGAAAGGGGATCCCATGGACGGAAATCACTTGTCACTAAAAGGGGTCGGAGGAGGATGTCAGGAATCGTTCTGACCAACAGGCTGTCAGGAGCAGCCGAATACAACACTGGTGCCCCAACTAACGTGTCTGAATGTACAACTCGCCGTTCCCCCGCACAGATGGGGTATAACCGCAGACGACCAGTTCCAGTGATATTGTGTCTAAGATAAACAGAAAGACGAGACTCCAGGGGGGCAAAAGAGCGCAAAACTTGTATCACTGAGCAGCGGAAAAACATCTCCTGGTCAGATGGATCCAGATTTCTGTTGCCCTGTGCTGATGGGAGTCAGAATTTGGCACAAGTAGCATGAATCGCTGACCCCTTCCTGTCAGCTGGTCAAAACATGTCAGCACCGCCATCTAATCTACAGCAACTACAAGAAGCTTCCTGTCCGCAGGGGCCGATATTGCAAAACAATTTCATCACCTAGTGGAGTCTATGCCGCAACAAACAGCTGCAAAAGCGGTTCGATGCGCTAATAGATGGGGGTCTCTGATAAAGTGGCCATTTGGTATATGTGACATTAGTTCTTCTTACTGGTACAGATGCAGCAGAGCAGAGTATGTCCGTGTAGCAGAGCTATATTTCGCTGCCTTGACTGCACACTTTCTTTGATACTATTCATAAATATCCTCCAGTAAGTTCCTCTAATTGCACATTTAGCTCTGCTACATCTACCGTAATAACTGCTTCTACCTCCAGCACATATAATAGGATGAGTAATATCGCCCTGAGGACGCTAAACCGCTACATAGAGCACATATTTCAGGAATTATGTCTATGTATCGAGGGGATTCCAGCATGAAGATAATATGCTGAGCACAATCCAGACATCACCAGTCATCAGGCGATCGCTGCCTTCTACTTTTTTTTGTCTTTCTTTTAATTATTGCTGCTGTAGTGGCCCTGAATGTATATTTGTGGCCCCACCATTCATGTCATGTCTTTTATAGATGTGCTGTGCAAAGTGTCTAGTCATCTTGTTATGTGTATTGCATAGCTGCAGCAAGTGAGAGGTTAAAGGGGTTGTCCCGCGCCGAAACGGGTTTTTTGCTTTTTTTAAACCCCCCCCCCCCCGTTCGGCGCGAGACAACCCCGATGCAGGGGTTAAAAAAACAAACCGGGTAGTGCTTACCCGAATCCCGGCGGTCCGGCGTCTTCATACTCACCTGCTGAAGATGGCCGCCGGGATCCTCTCTCTCTGTGGACCGCAGGGCTTCTGTGCGGTCCATTGCCGATTCCAGACTCCTGATTGGCTGGAATCGGCATGTGACGGGGCGGAGCTACACGAAGCCGGCATTCTGCACGAGCGGCCCCATTGAAGACAGCAGAAGACCCGGACTGCGCAAGCGCGGCTAATTTGGCCATTAGAGGCCGAAAATTAGTCGGCACCATGGAGACGAGGGCGCCAGCAACGGAGCAGGTAAGTATAAAACTTTTGATAACTTCTGTATGGCTCATAATTAATGCACAATGTATATTACAAAGTGCATTAATATGGCCATACAGAAGTGTATAACCCCACTTGCTTTCGCGGGACAACCCCTTTAATGTTTGCATGAGACTGGGAGATGCCTGCAAATGTATCAATTTATGTCATGTGGTATGTGAGAGATTATAAGTATATAATGTATGAGAAATCTCGAGAGTTCTGTTCTTCTAGGTTCCTAAGAGAGAGTGCCAGCCACATGGAGGTACTTTCAACCCTCATGTGGTGAAGAATGGAAGAGGAGGAAAGGTATCCTGAGCACCACAATGTCAGGAGCCAATAGAGAGCAAGAGAAGTAAGAGAGAGAGAGAGTTTGAGAGTGAGTGTGTCCAGAAATGCCCGAGATCACCGTGCAGAGGTACTGACCTACGTGGGTGTGTGTGGAGTGACCCTTCCCCTGTCCTCCTCTGGAGCAGTACCTGACAGATAACAGGCTGCAGGACCGGTGCCATCCTGTGTTTCCTCCCTGACCTCAAATCTGCTGTTTTGCACGGCCGTCTTTTGCATTTGTGCCTTGTGTCACATTTATTAAGTAAAGTTCTGACAGGCCCTGACCATTCCCAGGGACCTGAGGTACTTTAATACTGTCTGCGGCTCCTTTATTTACCGCTGAGGGTCATTTCGGCGGGTAACAGAACAGTGACGTCACCCGTGACAACGTTATCTCCTGCTCTTATGTTTATTGGCCATCCCTCTCCTAGGGGTGTCCGGAAGAGGCCCAGCGCTGCTCTGGCCGATGCTGCATGTCTGTCCCTCCGGGAGGGAGCCTGGTAAGTGCCACCGTGACAAGTGACCACTCTACCCTCCCAGCTCCTCAGCGTATGCCCTGAGTATGCCGAAGTCACCCTAGGGGACGCTGCAATGCTGCTGTCGTATCCAGAGCCTGATAAAAACATCAATATCCTGATGTTACGAAAAGTGCAGAAAAACTCCAGTCACATATTCTTATTCCTGCCCATTAGGGGGCAGTATTATAGTAGCAGAGCACATATAATGCTATTCGTGAGGGTACAATGTATATAGATGGAAAGCACTTAAACAGGCGGAAAAAGCCGATCCAGCGCTATATACCAATATGGGGTCTTAAATTGAAATAACAGTAGTGTACTTGAATATGAAGGCATAAATGCCCTACATGATGGTATGGCGGGTGACCCCTGGGGGCCGCGGAACATGGATTTTAGTTTTGTGTTGCGATCCCTGTAAGACAGAGTAAAACCCAATTGCAAAGTTGTGGAGTAGCCTGTGAGAAGCACAAATCTGCTTTCCGCGTCCCGTTTGACCGCTGTTATGACCGACGTAAGGAAAGCGTACTGGGAGTGGCCTCTTTCTGCTCTGATACATATATGGAGCTGGTGGATAGTGCAGTTCGGGCTGACGATATCATAGCGGGACGTGTCAGTGGACGGCGAAGCGCCAATTCAGTGCAGCTTCAATTCAAATTACTAGTAAGAGCACGACCCAATCAGAAGGCAACGCAGATTTCAGGGCGACCGTGTGGGTTGGAATTTGGCGTGATCGCCCGGTTGGACCTGTGCTCATTCAAGGGAGACTCAATGTGGATCGGTACCTGAATCTCCTGCAGATTATGGTGGACGATGTCCTGGGTGATCGGACCCTATTATAGCAGAAGGAGGCCACTTCCAGCACGCTTTCCAGAACCCCGGTTTTCATGTTTGACAACCCCAAGTGGGGTACCGTTTCTGCTGCGGGGTCCTCAAGGCGTTACACACAGACAGTCATGGTAAGGTGGCTGCTGAAGCTGCACAGGGCCGAATCGCAGAACCTGATCACTAAAGATTAGCTTTAGGCCGCCTGCACACGGGCAGATTTGAATTGCGGGATCCAGAGCGGGCGTCCGCCTCCGGATTCCACAGCAAATATTGGCCATAGCATGCTATGGTAAAGCGATTCTTCATGCACATGATTGGAAACCAATTGCGGTTTCCGCTCGCAGATGAAAAATTGCAGCATGCGCTATTTTCCTGCAGTGTCTGCGCGGACAGCTTATACTGCGCGGCAGATTGTGAGGGAAGGCAGGGGTTTTAAGAAGAAAAAATCTATACTACGCATGTCCAATGGCGAGCTGTGCGGACCAACCGCAGTACAGATGAAGAAACAGAATGGCAGGTAAGCACGGATGCAGCCGCTACCAGGGCCGATTCCACATGCAGAATTTGGCTCTGCCATGTGCATGCAGCCATAGTCAGAGCTGGCAGCCGAGCTGCAGAGATGAGGCCATGGCAGAAGCTCAGGGCAGGCAGCAGGTAATGGCCAGTAAATGGAGCCAAGGTCACGGAGCGCAGAGGTCAGGGTTGTCAGGAGTCAGAACCAGAATACACAACTAACAGGGACTTTGTCACAATAGATAATGAGACTAGAGATGAGCGAACGTACTTGGATAAGCACTACTCGTCCGAGTAATGTGCTTTATCCGAGTACCTCCCCGCTCGTCCTGAAAGATTCGGGTGCCGGCACGGAGCGGGGAGCTGCAGGGGAGAGCAGGGAGGAACGGAGGGGAGATCTCTCTCTCCTTCTCTCCCGCCCGCTCTCCCCTGCTCCCCGCCGCAACTCACCTGTCAGCAGCGGCGCTCCCCGAATCTTTCAGGACGAGTACAGCGGTACTCGGATAAAGCACATTACTCGGACAAGTAGTGCTTTACCGAGTACGTTCGCTCATCTCTAAATGAGACCTATTGCTTAGGAATCCACCCTAGGAGGAAGCTATGCCTTATGCTTGTTTTTTCATTCTTCTCGTTGTTTCTTCTTCTTTTCCTTTTACCTTCTTCTCCATCTCTTTCCTTCTTTTTACTTCTTAAAGAGGAAGAAGAAGAGGAATTAGAGAAAGAAGAAGAGAATGAGGAAGGAGAGGACAAAGAAGAGGAAGGAGAGGAAGAAGAAGTAGAGGAGGAAGGAGAGATATTAGAGAAAGAAAAGGAGGAAGGAGAGGAATTCGGGAAAGAAGAAGAGGAGGAAGGAGAGGAAGAAGAAGAGAAATGAGACAAAGAATAAGAAGAGGGAGAGGAAGAAGAAGAGGAATGAGGAAAAAAATAGGAAGAGAAAAAAAGGAATGGGAGAAAGAATAATAAGAGGAGGAATAAGAGAAAGAAGAAGAGAAGGAGGAAGGAGAGGACGAAGAAGAGGAAGGAGAGAAATAATAATAAGAATCATAGAATCCTAGAATGGTGGAGTTGGAAGGGACCTCCAGGGTCATCGGGTCCAACCCCCTGCTCAGTGCAGGATCACTAAATCATCCCAGACAGATATTTGTCCAGCCTCTGTTTGAAGACTTCCATTGAAGGAGAACTCCCCACCTCCCGTGGCAACCTGTTTCACTCCTTGATCCCCTCACTGTCTTATATCTAATCTGTGTCTCCTCCCTTTCAGTTTTATCCCATTGCTTCTAGTCTTTCCTTGTGCAGATGAGAATAGGGCTGATCCCTCTGCACTGTGACAGCCCTTCAGATATTTGTAGACAGCTATTAAATCTCCTCTCAGCCTTCTCTTCTGCAAGCTAAACATTCTCAGATCCTTTAACCGTTCCTCATAGGACATGATTTGCAGACCTCTCACCATTTTGGTAACTCTTCTCTGAACTTGCTCCAGTTTGTCTATGTCTTTTTTAAAGTGGGGTGCCCAGAACTGGACACAGTATTCCAGATGAGGTCTGACTAAGGAAGAGTAGAGGGGGATAATGACCTTACGTGATCTAGTCTCTATGCTTCTCTTAATACATCCCAGAATTGTGTTTGCCTTTTTGGCTGCTGCATCACATTGTTGACTCATGCCGAGTATCTCCCCGCTCGTCTCTAAAGATTCAAGGGCCGGCGGGGGGCGGGAGCGGCGGGGGAGAGCGGGGAGGAACGGAGGGGAGATCTCTCTCTCCCTCTCTTCCCCCCGCTCCCCCCTGCTCCCCGCCGCAACTCACCTGTCACCGGCGCCGGCCCCCGAATCTTTGGAGACGAGCGGGGAGATACTCGGCTAAGGCACTACTCGCTCGAGTAATGTGCCTTAGCAAGTATACTCGCTCATCTCTATTAGCTATCCCTCCTAGCTTTGTCGTTGGCAAATTTGATCAGTTTCCCCTCAATTCCCTCCTCCAGATGTTGACCAACACTCGGCCTAGGACAGAGCCTTGTGGTAGCCCACTTAAGAGAAGGAATGAGAGAAAGGAAAGGAAGAAGAAGAGGAAGGAAAGAAAGAAAAAAAAAAGAGGAGGATGGAGAGGAAAAAGAGGAAGGAGTAATAATTTTACCAGGTTCAGGTTCACGACAAACTGAACTTTTGCCAAGGTTCAATCTCAAACAGGGTTCAGCTATTTTGTTTCGATCCGCACTAGTCTTGGATTACAGGGTGTTTCCCTTTTTAATGTATTTGTATTTTATTCTATTATTTCATTTCCTTATTTTTGTATATTCTCGTCACTTATATGTCCCCCATGATGTTATAATCGACCTCTGGGACACTCTCACAATGTCCATTTTTTTTCTACTTTTTGCAGTTTTCCACTGTGGCTGCAGCATCCATACGAGCCCCAATTAAAGGGGAAACACCTTTCCCCTATGGTGAGCAGACACTGGCACAGCTGAGCTTGGTCTGCTAAGGCCCAGCAGCTCTGCAATGCTGGGGGGTGCCATCGATCATGTGTTTACCAGGTTCAATAGAGGGAATGGCACTCGTTCAGCCCTATGTATTCTAGAACAGAGAAGACAGAACCAGTCATGAACGGTGCAGGTATGAAGCCCACGACCAAATGCCGTATGTGTACAGTGTTTGGTCAGAATCAGGTTAAGGAAACCCAGTCATAGTTATCAGCAAAAGGGTCCGAATAAGAGATAAATGGGATCTGGTGCAACCGGACTGGATGAATTAAAACCTTTCATCCACGGAATGAAATAGTGATTCTTGCCTTTATTAGACTCAACGCGTTTCGAGGCCAGCATCTTCTTCAGAGAGCTGAGGGTTACACAAGTGTTTTAGTAGGCCGCCCTGATAGCGCCCCCTCAGCAGAATCAGCAAGGAACATTTTGTCTCTTTCTGCTGAATTTTTTTTTTTATGTTTTGCTAAGTTTTCTAAAAGTAGAACCCCCCCCCACCCCCGTGATAAAATAGATAAAAAACAGGCGAACATTTTATACATTACAGCAGAAAATGAAAGAGAATAACGACTCAGAATTTCCGTACCTGCCTCTAATAAACGATCTGAGTTCCTTCCAGTCCTCTCTATGAAAACTTTCATCTGGGAAGTAACAGAGTTTAGCTGAGTAACCGAGATAACAAGTGAACTCACTGGACCCCCCACCCACCCAGTGTACATGAGTAAACTTCCCTGCGCGGTGATATTTGGCGGCAGCCATCATCCTGAATTCTTCCCCTATTTTATCTCATTATTACGTATGCGATAAACTGGGAATTTTGCCTCCCTCCATCATGTAAACTATTTATATCACTGATAACAGCCTGAAAGAACATTGCACTGTGCAGCCTCCGGACCTTCGCTTTCACTATCGGGCACAGAGCCCTTCCATCACTACCGCACTAAATACGAGATCTAAGCCGTAATAACCGGTTATTACATGTCACCTTCCGGACCCCCTGACGTAGGAAAAGTTGGGAATCTCTGCTGCTGTGAGTTGCAGTAAATTGGGTTTATGGTACATGTGGCTGCATACACACTTCTGGTTGTTGTAAGCAGGGCAAGATTAAGGCTGCCCACAGTACATATCAGTTGGGACCCCCCCCCCCCCGCCCCTCCAGTATAGTCATTGGGAGCCCCCCCTCCATTATAGTCATTCAGTGAACCATGACACATTTTTTGAACACTCCCCTTTTATGTTAAGCCACGCCCTTAACTACTCCTCACAGTAATAGTGCTCACTAGTGACCGCTTCATAGTAATAGTATATCACTAAATTATAGTCAGTTACCACCTCTACATAGTGACCTTGATTATAGTGCAGTTACCTTCAGTGATCACAGGGGGCGTCATCTCTGATTGGTGTCACTCTCCCTTTTCTTCTCTATCCGCGCCCAGACCGTCACAATGACTCTTCCTGGTCGCAGCTTGTCTCTGAAGAGTTTGACTCACAGAAATCTTTGGCTCCTTGCTTTTCCATCATCTTCCCTACCTTTTCTACACCTCTACATAATCCATAGTGCCCCAGATAGTAAATAGGCCCCATGTAGTAAGTGCCACTTTTAATGCACTCTGCACAGTAAACATTACCACCTTTTCTGCCCCTATCAGTAGTAATGCTGCCTCTTCTACCCCATAATAAAAAATATCCCTTTGACTAAATATGCCCATGTTTTGCCCCATACTTAATAATGCTGATTTTTCTGGCCCTATAATTAATGATGCCACCTTTTCTTCCCCTATAGGTAAAAATGCCATCTTTCCTGCCCCCATGGCTAATATTGCCCCCTATCTGCCCTCATAATAGACAAAGCCACCGCTTCTGTCCCCGTAAGTAATAATGTCACCTTTTCTGTCCCTGTAATTAATACTGATGCTCTTCTGCTCCCATAATAAATAATGCCACCCTTTCTGCCCCAATAGATAGGACCACCACTGTTACCCCCATAGGTAAACATGCCAGCCTTTCTGCCTCTTTAGGTAAACTGTCCATGTAGGTAATAATGCCATAATTTCTGCCCCCATTAGTAATAATGCCGCCTTTGAGTGTTTGGGGGCCCCTGAACACAGTCCTCTGTGTTCAGGGGGCCCCAAACATCACATCCGCACAACACTATGTATTATAGTGTTGTGCGGATGGTGTAATCCTGCCTATCTAGACTCCAGCAGTAAAGCATAACTATTTACTCTAGTGGAAGAGATCTAACTCGGTTTCCCTGCACCCAGGGCTAAGATTCAGTTTGGCATTCCCTCCCCTTTGTGTCCCCCACAGTAATAGTGATCCCTATGTGGCTCCCAGTAGTAATCATAGAGCTCCTTTTGTAGATGGGGGCCTGGGTCAGGCAAGGAAATGTCTCCTAGCTCCACAGGGGGAGCAGAAACAGCCAACGCCTGCCTGCAAGGTGAGCAGGGTCTCCGGGCCCATATGAGTTGGGGGTGGTGCTAGGAGGCTTTCATGGCCTGCATCAGACCACAGGGGGTCACTATGAAGCCTACAGGCAAATTGGGCCTGCAATAGAGCAAGAATTCGCAGGCATTGGCGATAAACAACAGTAAATCCAAAAGAACTAGAGTCCGGTTCGGTCTGCACAGGAATAAATGTATTCAGTTCGTCCAATGTGACGGTTCGGGCTCAAAGTGTCCTTTGCTGTCCCACTTTCTGTAAATAAGTCCTCACGATAGCGTTCACCACCAAAATGAGAGGAGCGCCATTAATCCAGTCTCTGCCTGGGTGTTCCAACCACGCTGTTCTAGTAACAAATGCTTCAAAGCCAGTAAGAAGACCAAAAATGCCCATAGGGATGTAGCCTTAGATATAGTCTACTCCAGGGAGTATCCCTAGTTCTGCTCATGCAGCATAGCCACCACACTCCACCCACTTCCGGGTCCTATGCAAAGCCTGAATCACAACGCTCCCGCCCCACTTAAAGGTACAAGCAAGGTACTATACTGGACAGTACTAACCAGAACATTAATACAACTGGCCCTTTTATACCTGCAGTAGTAGCAGTGCTCCCTCCCCATGTGGCCCCCACGATGCTGGTCATTCAGAAGACCGGGAAACCTTTTAGGAACCACAATGGTATCTGGTGACAGAAGGGGAGAACTAAAGAGATTTTACACTTTAAGACACATTTTTCATTCATTTCTTTCCTACAAATCAAGTTGTGCAGCACTTTATAGTTCTTTATGGCTCTTTTGTGTTTTTACCTGTTTCCTCCGGTCCTGCAGATGCATTTTTATTAACCTAGGAAATACTTTATCACTGGTGTTATCCTGGGGAAGTGGTGGTCATACACTGCGGAGCACATGGGAGGAAGTGTGTCTGCTTCCAGCTACTTCCACTAGGTGGTCACAGATCCTCTAATCAACCATTATAGCTGCGTTGCATAGGTCGGGAACCCCGACGCCTCTCGCCGCTTCTGTAAAGCAATCAACATTTCAACATTTTGCTGATTTGTTGTCTTCTTACAGCTTTTTGCTGATGCGCAGTTTACGTCCCGTCTCTATCCGCTCTCACAGTATGTTGTACATGCCGGTTATCCCATTAATGACCCAATTATAGGGCTGTTTTTATTACGATTTTTACAGTATTTTTTCCTCTTTTAGTTTTATTAGGTGTAAAATGTACATATAAATTCCATATTACGGCTTCATGTTGTCTAGACTTATAATAGGTCACCTATATAGCTGTATGGGGCTTTACTGTACTTACACATGCTTCCAATTTTATGCAAATTCATGGGGGGGGGGGGGGTCTTGTTTTTCTGTAGGATTCTGGAAAAGTCCAAAAAAGAAGATTAATCCAAGGCATGCTGTATCATGGAGGCATTCTACCACATACTGCAGGTCATAAGGAATCATAAAGTGGCCAGCCGAGTCCCTACGACTCTATAGCACAGACCCGCAGGGCACTACATGTAATGTCCCCAAGTCCCACTATATGGTTCTTCCTTGTACATGAGACCTTATTGGGGAAACTATAGGAGTCCCTATTGCAAGGGAAAAGAGACCTCTGTGGTGCTAGGCATCACAGAAAGATCTAGAACCTTTGTCATGCAGAGAATACCTGGCAATCACTAGACCAGTCATATAAGTAAGATGAAATATAATCTTGAAGTCTAAGTTACAAAAACATGTCTAATGCAACAGATATAAAACACAATTTCTTACAGCTCTTTACTTGTGTGACATTCTTTTATTCTCCAAATTTTGTCTTCTCTGTGACTGCATTTTATTTAAAAGAAAAGGGCAGGAATGCTCCACCCGTAAAGGGTACTGAACAGGTAGGCTCCACCCATGAAGGGTACTGAACAGGTAGGCTCCACCCATGAAGAATACTGAACAGATAGGCTCCACCCATGAAGGATACTGAACAGATAGGCTCCACCCATGATGAATACAAAGTAAGCAGGCTCCACCAGTGATGAGTACAGAGCAGACAGGCTTCACCCATGAACAATACAGAGCAGGAAAGCTTCCCTGATGAAGGGTACTGAAAAGGTAGGCTCCACCCATGAAGGATACTGAACAGGTAGGCTCCACCTATGAAGGATACTGAACAGGTAGCCTCCACCTATGAAGGATACTGAACAGGTAGGCTCCACCCATGAAGAATACAAAGTAAGCATGCTCCACAAGTGACGAGTACAGAGCAGGCAGGCTTCACCCATGAAGAATACAGAGCAGGGAGGCTCCACCAATGAAGGCTACTGAACAGGTAGGCTCCACCCATGAAGAATACAAAGTAAGCAGGCTCCACCAGTGATGGGTACAGAGCAGGCAGGCTTCACCCATGAAGAGTACTGAGCAGGGAAGCTCCACCCATGAAGGGTACTGAAAAGGTAGGCTCCACCCATGAAGGATACTGAACAGGTAGGCTGCACCCATGAAGGATACTGAACAGGTAGGCTCCACCCATGAAGGATACTGAAAAGGTAGCCTCCACCTATGAAGGCTACTGAACAGGTAGGCTCCACCCATGAAGAATACAAAGTAAGCAGGCTCCACCAGTGACAAGTACAGAGCAGGCAGGCTTCACCTATGAAGAGTACAGAGCAGGGAAGCTCCACCCATGAAGGGTACTGAAAAGGTAGGCTCCACCCATTAAGGATACTGAACAGGTAGGCTCCACCCATGAAGGATACTGAACAGGTAGCCTCCACCTATGAAGGATACTGAACAGGTAGGCTCCAGCCATGATGAATGCAAAGTAAGCAGGCTCCACCAGTGACGAGTACAGAGCAGGCAGGCTCCACCTATGAAGAGTACAGAGCAGGGAAGCCCCACCCATGAAGAGGACAGAGCTTACAGATGTAGTGTTTATACCAATAGCCTTTCATACCAAGCCTTTGGACATATAACAGCAAATGGCTTTAGACGCTATGGATACATTTGACATGGAAAAAATGATTTTTTATGTATGCTGGTGGTCACCTTGAATTGAAAAGCATGCACAAGTTTCAGGCTGCAACCTGTTTCTAGTTTCAGACTGTTCTCATGTGAACATGTTCCTCCAGGTAATACATGCTGGATGTGAGGTCTGTGTTTCCAGGATGCTTCTGCCTTCACTAGTGCTCATGTATCAGTACAGCTTAGTCCCTGGACTGTTTTTTCCTTCTACAGACCATAAGGGATCCCTTCTCCCTTGTGCTGGTAGACACTGAAGCTGAGGAGTGTGTGATCACCTCCCCTACAGTTCTGTTGTGGATTCTCTCCTCTCTCTAGACTCAGACACAGCCTATATAATTTACATTGTCCCCCTGTAGATTGCTGTGTCTAATCTTCTCCTTATCTACACCCTCATATATTGTGGCCTGTGTGATCTGCTTTCCCTGAAGACTTGGATGCTTTCCCTCCTCTTTACACTCTGTTTCCTTTGTATATCCTCTTCCTTCTCCCTGCTTCTATCTTCAAGGCTATGTTTACGTATCATATTTGCCTATAGCAAATCTAGTGTGTGCTTCCAAGAGGATTTGGAACAGAAATCTGAAGCTGACACGTCTGCCATAGATGTGGCACAACTGTGGCAGCAGATCTGCATGACATCTTATGAAGTCTTATGTATGTGGGGATAATCCATTGCTTTTTTGCAAGAAGATTGACCATGATAAATATTTTTGCAGATCTTTTTTTACTGCAATCAGGTGTCTAAATCCTCCTCAGATCATGAGCATATAAGTGGGGTATTACACTGAAAGAAGGGAGGAACGGTGTAGATAGAGCCAAGGCAGCCGGGAGTAGTGTGATTTCAGATATGTGTAAGAAGCAATGGGATAGCCAACTATGTGAAGAAACTGCACAGACTATACAGCAGCATAATGATAGGAAATGTTTAATGAAGGCAATATATAAAATTGCTTAAAAGGGTGTTCCCATCTCAGCCAAACGTGCAGGCTTGAGCCGAGTGTGACTGGGATACTCCCCCTTAGATTTAACCGGCCAGATGACCTTCTTCCTCCATGTGGCAACGTCTTGTGGAGCTACATGAATTATCTTCCTCCTGGCATGGTCTCCTCCTTTCTGATGTTCTAAACTGCTGCTGTCAGCCCATTGGCGCTACAGAAGCACAGCAACATGTTACTACTACTGTATTTATGTAATGTGCTTGGTTATGGTGCTGTATTTATGATATTGGGATAGTTCTGGGGCTGTATTTATGGTAGCAACTTTTTTTGTGCTGTATTTATGTACTGAGTTTGGTTTGGGTGCTATATTTGTAATGAGGATGGTGCTGGGGCTGTATTTATGTAATAAGCTTGGTACCAGTTCTATATGCACTGTGCTCTATTCTGGTGCTGTATGTATGTACTGAGCTTGGTTCTGGTGCTGTATTTGTAATGAGGATGGTTCTGGGGCCGTATTTGTGTAATGAGTTCTGTAGCTCTGTTCTGGTGCTGTATTTATGTACTGAGCTTAGTTCTGGTGCTGTATTTGTAATGAGGATGGTTCTGGGACTGTATTTGTGTAATGAGCTCTGTAGCTCTGTTCTGGTGCTGTATTTATGTACTGAGCTTGGTTCTGGTGCTGTATTTGTAATGAGGATGGTTCTGGGGCTGTATTTATGTAATGAGCTCTGTAGCTCTGTTCTGATGCTGTATTTATGTGCTGAGCTTGGTTCTAGTGCTGTATTTGTAATGAGGATGGTTCTGGGGCTGTATTTGTGTAATGAGCTCTATAGCTCTGTCGTGGTGCTGTATTTGTGTAATGAGCTCTGTAGCTCTGTTCTGTTGCTATATTTATGTACTGAGCTTCGTTCTGGTGCTGTATTTGTAATGAGGATGGTTCTGGGGCTGTATTTATGTAATGAGCTTGGTACCAGTTCTATATGCACTGTGCTCTATTCTGGTGCTGTATGTATGTACTGAGCTTGGTTCTGGTGCTGTATTTGTAATGAGGATGGTTCTGGGGCTGTATTTGTGTAATGAGCTTGGTACCAGTTCTATATGCACTGTGCTCTATTCTGGTGCTGTATTTATGTACTGAGCTTGGTTCTGGTGCTGTATTTGTAATGAGGATGGTACTGGGGCTGTATTTGTGTAATGAGCTCTGTAGCTCTGTTCTTGTGCTGTATTTATGTACTGAGCTTGGTTCTGGTGTTGTATTTGTAATGAGGATGGTTCTGGGGCTGTATTTATGTAATGAGCTCTGTAGCTCTGTTCTGGTGCTGTATTTATGTACTGAGCTTGGTTCTGGTGCTGCATTTGTAATGAGGATGGTTCTGGGGCTGTATTTGTGTAATGAGCTCTGTAGCTCTGTTCTGGTGCTGTATTTATGTACTGAGCTTGGTTCTGGTACTGTATTTGTAATGAGGATGGTTCTGGGGCTGTATTTGTGTAATGAGCTCTGTAGCTCTGTTCTGGTGCTGTATTTATGTACTGAGCTTGGTTCTGGTGCTGTATTTGTAATGAGGATGGTTCTGGGGCTGTATTTATGTAATGAGCTCTGTAGCTCTGTTCTGATGCTGTATTTATGTGCTGAGCTTGGTTCTAGTGCTGTATTTGTAATGAGGATGGTTCTGGGGCTGTATTTGTGTAATGAGCTCTGTAGCTCTGTCGTGGTGCTGTATTTGTGTAATGAGCTCTGTAGCTCTGTTCTGTTGCTATATTTATGTACTGAGCTTGGTTCTGGTGCTGTATTTGTAATGAGGATGGTTCTGGGGCTGTATTTGTGTAATGAGCTCTGTAGCTCTGTTCTGGTGCTGTATTTATGTACTGAGCTTGGTTCTGGTGCTGTATTTGTAATGAGGATGGTTCTGGGGCTGTATTTATGTAATGAGCTTGGTACCAGTTCTATATGCACTGTGCTCTATTCTGGTGCTGTATGTATGTACTGAGCTTGGTTCTGGTGCTGTATTTGTAATGAGGATGGTTCTGGTGCTGTATTTGTAATGAGGATGGTACTGGGGCTGTATTTGTGTAATGAGCTCTGTAGCTCTGTTCTTGTGCTGTATTTATGTACTGAGCTTGGTTCTGGTGTTGTATTTGTAATGAGGATGGTTCTGGGGCTGTATTTGTAATGAGGATGGTTCTGGGGCTGTATTTGTGTAATGAGCTCTGTAGCTCTGTTCTGGTGCTGTATTTATGTACTGAGTTTGGTTTGGGTGCTATATTTGTAATGAGGATGGTGCTGGGGCTGTATTTATGTAATAAGCTTGGTACCAGTTCTATATGCACTGTGCTCTATTCTGGTGCTGTATGTATGTACTGAGCTTGGTTCTGGTGCTGTATTTGTAATGAGGATGGTTCTGGGGCCGTATTTGTGTAATGAGTTCTGTAGCTCTGTTCTGGTGCTGTATTTATGTACTGAGCTTAGTTCTGGTGCTGTATTTGTAATGAGGATGGTTCTGGGACTGTATTTGTGTAATGAGCTCTGTAGCTCTGTTCTGGTGCTGTATTTATGTACTGAGCTTGGTTCTGGTGCTGTATTTGTAATGAGGATGGTTCTGGGGCTGTATTTATGTAATGAGCTCTGTAGCTCTGTTCTGATGCTGTATTTATGTGCTGAGCTTGGTTCTAGTGCTGTATTTGTAATGAGGATGGTTCTGGGGCTGTATTTGTGTAATGAGCTCTATAGCTCTGTCGTGGTGCTGTATTTGTGTAATGAGCTCTGTAGCTCTGTTCTGTTGCTATATTTATGTACTGAGCTTCGTTCTGGTGCTGTATTTGTAATGAGGATGGTTCTGGGGCTGTATTTATGTAATGAGCTTGGTACCAGTTCTATATGCACTGTGCTCTATTCTGGTGCTGTATGTATGTACTGAGCTTGGTTCTGGTGCTGTATTTGTAATGAGGATGGTTCTGGGGCTGTATTTGTGTAATGAGCTTGGTACCAGTTCTATATGCACTGTGCTCTATTCTGGTGCTGTATTTATGTACTGAGCTTGGTTCTGGTGCTGTATTTGTAATGAGGATGGTACTGGGGCTGTATTTGTGTAATGAGCTCTGTAGCTCTGTTCTTGTGCTGTATTTATGTACTGAGCTTGGTTCTGGTGTTGTATTTGTAATGAGGATGGTTCTGGGGCTGTATTTATGTAATGAGCTCTGTAGCTCTGTTCTGGTGCTGTATTTATGTACTGAGCTTGGTTCTGGTGCTGCATTTGTAATGAGGATGGTTCTGGGGCTGTATTTGTGTAATGAGCTCTGTAGCTCTGTTCTGGTGCTGTATTTATGTACTGAGCTTGGTTCTGGTGCTGCATTTGTAATGAGGATGGTTCTGGGGCTGTATTTGTGTAATGAGCTCTGTAGCTCTGTTCTGGTGCTGTATTTATGTACTGAGCTTGGTTCTGGTACTGTATTTGTAATGAGGATGGTTCTGGGGCTGTATTTGTGTAATGAGCTCTGTAGCTCTGTTCTGGTGCTGTATTTATGTACTGAGCTTGGTTCTGGTGCTGTATTTGTAATGAGGATGGTTCTGGGGCTGTATTTATGTAATGAGCTCTGTAGCTCTGTTCTGATGCTGTATTTATGTGCTGAGCTTGGTTCTAGTGCTGTATTTGTAATGAGGATGGTTCTGGGGCTGTATTTGTGTAATGAGCTCTGTAGCTCTGTCGTGGTGCTGTATTTGTGTAATGAGCTCTGTAGCTCTGTTCTGTTGCTATATTTATGTACTGAGCTTGGTTCTGGTGCTGTATTTGTAATGAGGATGGTTCTGGGGCTGTATTTGTGTAATGAGCTCTGTAGCTCTGTTCTGGTGCTGTATTTATGTACTGAGCTTGGTTCTGGTGCTGTATTTGTAATGAGGATGGTTCTGGGGCTGTATTTATGTAATGAGCTTGGTACCAGTTCTATATGCACTGTGCTCTATTCTGGTGCTGTATGTATGTACTGAGCTTGGTTCTGGTGCTGTATTTGTAATGAGGATGGTTCTGGTGCTGTATTTGTAATGAGGATGGTACTGGGGCTGTATTTGTGTAATGAGCTCTGTAGCTCTGTTCTTGTGCTGTATTTATGTACTGAGCTTGGTTCTGGTGTTGTATTTGTAATGAGGATGGTTCTGGGGCTGTATTTGTAATGAGGATGGTTCTGGGGCTGTATTTGTGTAATGAGCTCTGTAGCTCTGTTCTGGTGCTGTATTTATGTACTGAGTTTGGTTTGGGTGCTATATTTGTAATGAGGATGGTGCTGGGGCTGTATTTATGTAATAAGCTTGGTACCAGTTCTATATGCACTGTGCTCTATTCTGGTGCTGTATGTATGTACTGAGCTTGGTTCTGGTGCTGTATTTGTAATGAGGATGGTTCTGGGGCCGTATTTGTGTAATGAGTTCTGTAGCTCTGTTCTGGTGCTGTATTTATGTACTGAGCTTAGTTCTGGTGCTGTATTTGTAATGAGGATGGTTCTGGGACTGTATTTGTGTAATGAGCTCTGTAGCTCTGTTCTGGTGCTGTATTTATGTACTGAGCTTGGTTCTGGTGCTGTATTTGTAATGAGGATGGTTCTGGGGCTGTATTTATGTAATGAGCTCTGTAGCTCTGTTCTGATGCTGTATTTATGTGCTGAGCTTGGTTCTAGTGCTGTATTTGTAATGAGGATGGTTCTGGGGCTGTATTTGTGTAATGAGCTCTATAGCTCTGTCGTGGTGCTGTATTTGTGTAATGAGCTCTGTAGCTCTGTTCTGTTGCTATATTTATGTACTGAGCTTCGTTCTGGTGCTGTATTTGTAATGAGGATGGTTCTGGGGCTGTATTTATGTAATGAGCTTGGTACCAGTTCTATATGCACTGTGCTCTATTCTGGTGCTGTATGTATGTACTGAGCTTGGTTCTGGTGCTGTATTTGTAATGAGGATGGTTCTGGGGCTGTATTTGTGTAATGAGCTTGGTACCAGTTCTATATGCACTGTGCTCTATTCTGGTGCTGTATTTATGTACTGAGCTTGGTTCTGGTGCTGTATTTGTAATGAGGATGGTACTGGGGCTGTATTTGTGTAATGAGCTCTGTAGCTCTGTTCTTGTGCTGTATTTATGTACTGAGCTTGGTTCTGGTGTTGTATTTGTAATGAGGATGGTTCTGGGGCTGTATTTATGTAATGAGCTCTGTAGCTCTGTTCTGGTGCTGTATTTATGTACTGAGCTTGGTTCTGGTGCTGCATTTGTAATGAGGATGGTTCTGGGGCTGTATTTGTGTAATGAGCTCTGTAGCTCTGTTCTGGTGCTGTATTTATGTACTGAGCTTGGTTCTGGTACT
Source organism: Eleutherodactylus coqui (assembly GCA_035609135.1). Lineage (NCBI taxonomy): Eukaryota > Metazoa > Chordata > Amphibia > Anura > Eleutherodactylidae > Eleutherodactylus > Eleutherodactylus coqui. The sequence continues at coordinate 513,821,751 of CM069405.1, read as the reverse complement.
GTATTTGTAATGAGGATGGTTCTGGGGCTGTATTTGTGTAATGAGCTCTGTAGCTCTGTTCTGGTGCTGTATTTATGTACTGAGCTTGGTTCTGGTGCTGTATTTGTAATGAGGATGGTTCTGGGGCTGTATTTATGTAATGAGCTCTGTAGCTCTGTTCTGATGCTGTATTTATGTGCTGAGCTTGGTTCTAGTGCTGTATTTGTAATGAGGATGGTTCTGGGGCTGTATTTGTGTAATGAGCTCTGTAGCTCTGTCGTGGTGCTGTATTTGTGTAATGAGCTCTGTAGCTCTGTTCTGTTGCTATATTTATGTACTGAGCTTGGTTCTGGTGCTGTATTTGTAATGAGGATGGTTCTGGGGCTGTATTTGTGTAATGAGCTCTGTAGCTCTGTTCTGGTGCTGTATTTATGTACTGAGCTTGGTTCTGGTGTTGTATTTGTAATGAGGATGGTTCTGGGGCTGTATTTATGTAATGAGCTCTGTAGCTCTGTTCTGGTGCTGTATTTATGTACTGAGCTTGGTTCTGGTGCTGCATTTGTAATGAGGATGGTTCTGGGGCTGTATTTGTGTAATGAGCTCTGTAGCTCTGTTCTGTTGCTATATTTATGTACTGAGCTTGGTTCTGGTGCTGTATTTGTAATGAGGATGGTTCTGGGGCTGTATTTGTGTAATGAGCTCTGTAGCTCTGTTCTGGTGCTGTATTTATGTACTGAGCTTGGTTCTGGTGCTGTATTTGTAATGAGGATGGTTCTGGGGCTGTATTTATGTAATGAGCTTGGTACCAGTTCTATATGCACTGTGCTCTATTCTGGTGCTGTATGTATGTACTGAGCTTGGTTCTGGTGCTGTATTTGTAATGAGGATGGTTCTGGGGCTGTATTTGTGTAATGAGCTTGGTACCAGTTCTATATGCACTGTGCTCTATTCTGGTGCTGTATGTATGTACTGAGCTTGGTTCTGGTGCTGTATTTGTAATGAGGATGGTTCTGGGGCTGTATTTATGTAATGAGCTCTGTAGCTCTGTTCTGGTGCTGTATTTATGTACTGAGCTTGGTTCTGGTGCTGTTTTTGTAATGAGGATGGTTCTGGGGCTGTATTTGTGTAATGAGCTCTGTAGCTCTGTTCTGGTGCTGTATTTATGTACTGAGCTTGGTTCTGGTGCTGTATTTGTAATGAGGATGGTTCTGGGGCTGTATTTATGTAATGAGCTCTGTAGCTCTGTTCAGGTGCTGTATTTATGTACTGAGCTTGGTTCTGGTGCTGTATTTGTAATGAGGATGGTACTCGGGCTGTATTTGTGTAATGAGCTCTGTAGCTCTGTTCTTGTGCTGTATTTATGTACTGAGCTTGGTTCTGGTGTTGTATTTGTAATGAGGATGGTTCTGGGGCTGCATTTATGTAATGAGCTCTATATCTCTGTTCAGGTGCTGTATTTATGTACTGAGCTTGGTTCTGGTGCTGTATTTGTAATGAGGATGGTACTGGGGCTGTATTTGTGTAATGAGCTCTGTAGCTCTGTTCTGGTGCTGTATTTATGTACTGAGCTTGGTTCTGGTGCTGTATTTGTAATGAGGATGGTTCTGGAGCTGCATTTATGTAATGAGCTCTGTAGCTCTGTTCAGGTGCCGTATTTATGTACTGAGCTTGGTTCTGGTGCTGTATTTGTAATGAGGATGGTTCTGGGGCTGTATTTATGTAATGAGCTCTGTAGCTCTGTTCTGGTGCTGTATTTATGTACTGAGCTTGGTTCTGGTGCTGCATTTGTAATGAGGATGGTTCTGGGGCTGTATTTGTGTAATGAGCTCTGTAGCTCTGTTCTGGTGCTGTATTTATGTACTGAGCTTGGTTCTGGTGCTATATTTGTAATGAGGATGGTGCTGGAGCTGTATTTATGTAATGAACTTGGTACTGGTTCTATATGTACTGTGCTCTATTCTGATGCTGTATGTATGTACTGAGCTTGGTTCTGGTGCTGTATTTGTAATGGGGATGGTTCTGGGGTTGTATTTATGTAATGAGCTCTGTAGCTCTGTTCTGGTGCTGTACTTATGTACTGAGCTTGGTTCTGGTGCTGTATTTGTAATGAGGATGCTTCTGGGGCTGTATTTATGTAATGAGCTCTGTAGCTCTGTTCTGGTGCTGTATTTATGTACTGAGCTTGGTTCTAGTGCTGTATTTGTAATGAGGATGGTTCTGGGGCTGTATTTATATAATGAGCTCTGTAGCTCTGTTCTGGTGCTGTATTTATGTACTGAGCTTGGTTCTAGTGCTGTATTTGTAATGAGGATGGTTCTGGGGCTGTATTTATGTAATGAGCTCTGTAGCTCTGTTCTGATGCTGTATGTATTGAGCTTGGTTCTGGTGCTGTATTTGTAACGAGGATGGTTCTGGGGCTGTATTTATGTAATGAGCTTGGTTCTGGTGCTGTATTTATGTAATGAGCTTGGTTCTGGTGCTGTATTTGTAATGAGGATGGTTCTGGGGCTGTATTTGTGTAATGAGCTCTGTAGCTCTGTCGTGGTGCTGTATTTGTGTAATGAGCTCTGTAGCTCTGTTTTGGTGCTGTATGTATGTACTGAGCTTGGTTCTGGTGCTGTATTTGTAATGAGGATGGTTCTGGGGCTGTATTTATGTAATGAGCTCTGTAGCTCTGTTCTGATGCTGTATGTATTGAGCTTGGTTCTGGTGCTGTATTTGTAACGAGGATGGTTCTGGGGCTGTATTTATGTATTGAGCTTGGTTCTGGTGCTGTATTTATGTAATGAGCTTGGTTCTGGTGCTGTATTTATGTAATGAGCTTGGTTCTGGTGCTGTATTTGTAATGAGGATGGTTCTGGTGCTGTATTTGTAATGAGCTCTGTAGCTCTGTTCTGGTGCTGTATTTATGTACTAAGCTTGGTTCTGATACAGTATTTATTCACTGACTTGTCCTGGTGTGGGTATGCTGCTATCGTGCTGTTTTTTGCACAAGCAGAATGCAGTCAGACTGCCTATCAATGCAATAGAAATGTTGTTCTTTTATGTCTGGGGTGGGCACTAAAGAATGCCACACAGGGTGCCAGCTATCATAAGGCTGGCGCTGGCTACTGGCGGCCACAGCTGTTATATCTACTTCATATACTGACACCAATACAGAAAGTCATTGACATCTGAGGAGAAGAAGCAGAAACACAGGACGAGCGGCCCTTCAGGTGGAATCAGACCTTCAGTCTTTGGTCCAGTGACTTCTGTTCTTGCAATTTTCTGTAAGAAAGGCATGGAAAAACCGTCAATATGAAGTTCAGCCATTCGCCGCCACTTCCACTTTCTTTGGCTTGACTTTAAAATGGGTTATTTTTCATCAGAATCAGCCAATAATGAGGCTGAAATAAATAAATCAGGACATTTCCATCCAGGTTTTCACCTCTTTATGTCACGGCAGGTTCTTAGCAAGGCGCAGAGTCATCCGTCCAACGCCGCTGACCGTGAGGTGGATCACCAGAGGGGTCCGGGTGTTTTTGAAGTCTGTGGAATTCTCCGATCTCCCATTTGTCATTCATCTGTGAGTCCAGCGGGTCTCAGACAGGAAATGAGATGGTTTTCCGGCTAATGAATCTCTGGGGGATCCTCAGGGATCGGAAGGGCCATGAAGGCCGCCGCCAGCTTTACACTCACTCAGCTCATCATATTAGTGTCTGACATTCTGGATATTTCTGCTTTTGTCAGCCATGACGTTACCGCCGGGCCCCTCTGTGGGAGGTCCGGGTACAGAACTTGGCCTCCAAAGCTTTTAATGAAACCCGATGATGAATGTCAAAGTCACTTGTGAGTAAAATCAGAAGAGAACGGATGAGCACAAAAAGTTTCCGAACGCTTTGAGTAACAATTGAGTAGTTACATATTTTTTATTTATTAACCCCTTACCGCCATAGATGTACAGTGCTAGGAGATTGTACTTTGGTGTATACTTTACTGTATACCGACTACAGAAAATGTAAGAAAAAAAGAGTGAAATTGAAAACTGTATACACAAAAATATACAATAAGAATTATAACCATTAAGGAAGTGATTACAATATGGGAGCAAAAGGGTCATTTATTGTGAAGAACCGACCCCTTGTAGGGAGGCTCTAGTACCCTGTTGTACGGCCTCTAGCTTGGATACAAGATGTGATACAGACGGGCATGGAGGCTCTAGTACCCTGTTGTACTGCCTGCAGCTTGGATACAAGATGTGATACAGGCAGACATGGAGGCTCTAGTACCCTGTTGTACCACCTCTAGCTTGGATACAAGATGTAATACAGGCAGGCATGAAGGCTCTAGTACCCTGTTGTACCCCCTCTAGCTTGGATACAAGATGTGATACGGGGGGCAGAGAGGCTTTAGTACTCTGTCGTACCACCTCTAGCTTGGATATGAGATGTGATACTGCCAGGCATGGAGGCTCTAGTACCCTGTTGTACCGCCTCTAGCTTGGATACAAGATGTGATACAGGTGGGCATGGAGGCTCTAGTACCCTGTTGTACCACTTCTAGCTTGGATACAAGATGTGATACGGGCAGGCATGGAGGCTCTAGTACCCTGTTGTACCACTTCTAGCTTGGATACAAGATGTGATACGGACGGGCATGGAGGCTCTAGTACCCTATTGTACCGCCTCTAGCTTGAATACAAGATGTGATACAATTGGTATGGAGGCTCTAGTACCCTGTTGTACCACTTCTAGCTTAGATACAAGATGTGATACAGTTGGGTATAGAGGCTTTAGTACCCTGTTGTACCGCCTCTAGCTTGGATACAAGATGTGATACGGGTGGGCATGGAGGCTCTAGTACCCTGTTGTACCACTTCTAGCTTGGATACAAGATGTGATACGGATGGGCATGGAGGCTCTAGTACCCTATTGTACCGCCTCTAGCTTGAATACAAGATGTGATACAATTGGCATGGAGGCTCTAGTACCCTGTTGTACCACTTCTAGCTTAGATACAAGATGTGATACAGTTGGGTATAGAGGCTTTAGTACCCTGTTGTACCGCCTCTAGCTTGGATACAAGATGTGATACGGGTGGGCATGGAGGCTCTAGTACCCTGTTGTACCGCCTCTAGCTTGGATACAAGATGTGATACGGGTGGGCATGGAGGCTCTAGTACCCTGTTGTACCGCCTCTAGCTTGGATACAAGATGTGATACAAGCAGGCATGGAGGTTCTAGTACCCTGTTGTACCCCCTCTAGCTTGGATACAAGATGTGATACGGATGGGCAGAGAGGCTTTAGTACTCTGTCATACCACCTCTAGCTTGGATATGAGATGTGATACTGCCAGGCATGGAGGCTCTAGTACCCTGTTGTACTGCCTCTAGCTTGGATACAAGATGTGATACAGGTGGGCATGGAGGCTCTAGTACCCTGTTGTACCGCATCTAGCTTGGATACAAGATGTGATAGGGGTCGGCATGGAGGCTCTAGTACCCTGTTGTACCGCCTCTAGCTTGGATATGAGATGTGATACTGCCAGGCATGGAGACTCTAGTACCCTGTTGTACCGCCTCTAGCTTGGATACAAGATGTGATACAGGTAGGCATGGAGGCTCTAGTACCCTGTTGTACCACTTCTAGCTTGGATACAAGATGTGATACGGGCGGCATGGAGGCTCTAGTACCCTGTTGTACCACCTCTAGCTTGGATACAAGATATGGTACGGGCGGCATGGAGGCTCTAGTACCCTGATGGCTGATACTGTCAGAGTGGATACTGGCATGGATATCACACAACTGAAAGAAGCAGTGCAAAATCGAAAACCATGGAGGAAGGGATCTCGCCTTTAGGATTGCTAAGGGTTGTGAACAACTAAACAGCTAACAACAACAATAGTTCATCCCCCTCCCAAAATAAGGGATAAAAGTTAATCAGCAAGTTATATGTACCCCAAATAGTACCAATGAAAACAAAAGTCCTCATAAAGCTTTGTCAACACTTAAAAAAAAGTTATAGCGAATGATTTTAAAAAGTTATTTTATTTTGCAAAAGAAGTAAAATGTAAAAATCCAATAAATTTGCTATCATTGTAATCGAAATGATGATACCGTATATACTGGAGTATTAGCCGCCCCGAGTATAAGCCGAGTCAATAGGTTTTACCACTAATAACTGGTAAAACTTATTGACTCAATTATAAGCCGAGCTATAGTCTAGTATATACAAGGGTAAAAAAAAAAAATCACCTCCCAGCCGGCGTCTGTGTCCCCGACGCGATGGTCTCCCCGGTGGTGCGGCAAGCTGCTTGAGAATTCTCCCCGCTGTCATCTCCCTGCTCGGCTTTGAATTCCCCTGCCGTTGGCGCTGTGTGAGTAAGCGCTGTGATTGGATCGAGCGCCAGCCAATCACAGCCAGCGCTTGATAAACCAATCACAGCCATTCAGTGATGTCATTCACTGAATGGCTGTGAATGATCGAGCACCAGCTGTGATTGGCTGGCTCTCAATCCAATCACACTGCTAAGCTACACAGCGCTGACCGCAGGGGAATCAAAGCCGAGGACGAGTATATACGGGAAATTTATAGAATTTAATCTGCATGGTGAACCGCATTTAAAAAAAATGCAAGAACCAAAGGCTGAACTGCGGTTTCTTCCACACAAAAAAATATTTTTAAAAATTGATGAATACATTATATGTTGCCAAAATGGTGCCAAGAAAAAAAAAAACTAGTCCCCTAATACATAAGCCTTCAACCTAGAACAGTACACTGACGGAAAAGACAACTCAATTACTGGATATAGAGACCGGGCCACTGGTGTTTTATGACCCTCTGACTGTTGAGCTGTAGAGCCCCCCCCCCCCCATTCCCTCCCCCCCTTCTCTAACTTAATTTTTAATTTTTCTTGTAAAATGAGGTGATTGCCAGACAAACCGGGGTGGCTGGGCTTAGTATTGTACAAAGGAACAACCCCTACTTATTGGAAAAACAAGTTTACCCAAGTCAAACACCTCGCTGTGCCCTCTTAGTAATTTATAGGTTTCATTCTGCTCCCTTAGTAATTTATAGGCTCCACTGTGCCTCCTGTGTCACTTTTAGGCCACACTAAACTCCCTAAAACATTAAGACCCCACTGTGCCGTCAGTCATTTGTAGGCTCCATTATGCCTCTTGTGTCACTTATATGCCCCACTAAACTCCCTGAGTCATTTATAGACCCCACAGCACCCTCAGTCTTTTATAGGTCCCACTGTGCCTCCCTGAGTCACTTATATGCCCCACTGTGCCCCCTGAGTCATTTATAGGCCCCATTATGCTCCCCGAGTCATTTATAGGCCCCAATGTGCTCTCTCAATCACGTATATGGTCTACTGTGCTCCCTGAGTCATTTATATGTCCCACTGCACCCTTTGTCATCTATAGGCCCCACTATGTCCCTTGAATCATTTTTAGGCTTCACTGCGCCCTGTGTCACCTATAGGCCCCACTATGCTCCATGAGTCTTTATAAACCCAACTGTTCCCCCTCTGTTATTTATACGCCCCACTATGCACAGCAGTAAACTCAGGTAATAAACTCCCTCACCTCCATCCTCTGCGTTGGCTTCTTCTGGCCAGGATTGTGTGGATGATAAAGTAGTGCTGATATGTGATGATACATCCCCCCCCCCCCCCCCCCCCCCCCCCCCCCCCCCCCTAGTTCTGTCCAGCATTCTGTGGTTCTATCTCTTATCTATCCCTTTATCTATCTATCTAGCCAGATAAGAGCCATAGGAGGAACCAGTAGGTCCGGCCAATCTCAGTAGGTGTCATAAAATCATTAAATGTTGTACAGATAGTCGCCGCGGTCAGCTGGTCTCCGGGGTCACCAAATACAGGAATAATATTAGAAATAATTGAATTAAGGGAAATAAAAATCCGATGTGTGAGAGAAACCCAGCAATCCTGTAGATAAGATTATGCCTGAAGAAGAGCCCTGTGAGGTCTGAAGCTCGCTGTAACATCATGTATTTTTGTTGGCCATTAAAAGGTCTCATCTACAACATTCCTTGGCTTCTCTTACTGGGAACAATCAAACTCGTCTTGTTTAAAAAATCCATATGAACAGCTCTGCTGCCCTCTGGTGGTGCATGCATGTGTATTACATGACTAAATATTTCTCTTTTTAACATGGATCTTTATCATATATATATATATATATATATATATATATATATATATATATATATATAGTCTCTCTCTCGCTCTCTATCTAATCTATATATCTATCTCCTATCTATCTATCTATCTATCTATCTCCTATCTATCTATCTATCTATCTATCTATCTATCTATATCACGGTCCGGTTCAGGTTCGGAGCCTTGGTATTGCAACCAGTGCGGGTAGAGCATGGTTAGGGTAAGCCAGGGGTTGGTACATGGATAGCACCAGTTAGAGTTCAGGGAAGCAGGCTGGTGATGGAGCTTGATTATAGGCTTGAAGCACAAATAATCATGCAATGAGGGGGTGGAGGGGTCGGGCTTTTATAGGAGCTCCAATCTGGGAGAACAGGGTAGAGCCGAACAGGAAACTGCATGAGGAGCAGGAAACATGGACAACATCAAGCAGGGGAGCTATCCTAAGGGCTGAAGAGCTCAGCAGGTAGAGCTACCATGTTTCACTGTCTTATATTAATTTTTGCCTCAAAAGAGGCAAAGTGTCTTATTTTCAGGGGGTGTCTAATACTCACTTTGCCGCCGGCATCTGTGTCCCTCACGCTGGTCCCCATGCTGCTGCAGTCCTTAGCGCTGACAGGATTCTCCTGGTAATGGGGCTTTGAATACCCCGCCTCCGGTAAGCGCTGTGATTGGTTCATTAAGCACCGCTCCTGATTGGCTGGCACTTGATCCAATCACAGCGCTTATTGGAGGTGGGGTATTCAAAGCCCCGTCACCAGAAGAGAATCTTGTCAGCACTGAAGACTGCAGCCTGCCACAGGGCCGGAGACCAGCATGAGGGACACAGATGCCGGCTACTAGGTGAGTATAAGCAATGAGGTAAAAAAAGCAATGCTCACCTAGCCGCCAGCATCTGTTTCCCTCGCGCTGGTCTTCGGCGCTGTGGCAGGCTGCAGTCTTCAGTGCTGACAAGATTCTCTTCTGGTGACGGGGTTTTGAATACCCCGCCTCCGGTAAGTGGTGTGTTTGAATCAAGTACCAGCCAATCATAGCCATTCAGTAATGTCATTCACTGAATGGCTGTGACTGATCGAGCGCTGGCTTTGATTGGCTGGCGCTCGATCCAATCAAAGAGCCCTCTTACCGGACGTGGGGTATTCAAAGCCCCGTTCAGCACTGAGGACTGCAGCCTGACACAGCGCCACAGACTAGCACAAGGGACACAGACGCTGGCGGCTAGGTGAGTATCGATTTTATTTTTTTACCTAGTGTAGCTAGGGCTTATTTTTGGGGGAGGGCTTGCATTTCAATTCCCTGTCCCCCTGGGTCTGGGTCCTGACACTCCCCCATGCCTATCTCTCTCTCTATATGTCCGTCCATGCACTTCGTTCTGACCACTATATTTTCACCAGTAGTACTTCTGTGGTTGAGTATTTGGAGGACTACAGAATCACGGTCCCGTCCACTTGTATCAGCCTGCACAACGTATGTCACATGGGCCGCATGCCCGGCAGAGGATTTCTGGTGGCCCTGGTACTGGAACATGACTATGATGTCAGGAGGCTAGCCACAGTGGCTAACAGCAGTAGCGGCCAGCGTGACATGACCGTCAGTGACTGACAGTCATGTGACCGGACGCACCATACATGACTGTCACTCAACCAGTATTTGGGGCTGTGTGCATATACTGCAGTAGGTACATTGCAGAGTAAAAAGGCTTCATGTGATTCTGCTGGGGGGTTTCTTAGGTTCTTAAGGTGTTACTAATTAGAGGTGTGAGTGTCCCTGCATACTCTAACACCGACCAATCAGCGCTTACAATTCCAGGTATATATGCCTTTGACAAAGGGAATGTTAACGCCCAGTTGTCAACTTGTTGATGCAATTTCAGGAGGAACAACAGAGGAACAGCAAGCAAGGTAAGGTTCTAAGAAAAGATGATCCAGAATTGGTATTTCATAGGGGAATGCAGGTATAGTATGTACTAAACCAGACATGCCAGAAGAAGAGGCGACAGATCCTTTCTAAAGAACTTGCTGTTATTAGTAATGTCAGTGGATTGACCGGCACTGCCAGCAGAGGGCAGCACAATCCTCCTGCACAGTCCAGAAAAGATGGAGAGGTGTGTTGTATCTGCTATGTAGGTGCTAAGCTGGGGCCGAAATCCGTCATTTATCTGGGCAATGTATCTATATGTATGGCACTCTCTGGGCACTTGTAGGAAGCATTTTGGCTCTATGTGGGTAAAGATTGGCACCCTATAGCCTCTCTGTGGGTTCTATATGCCTGTATGTGGAACCTATGTAAGCATTGTAAGGTTATTTTTGGGCAATGGATGCAGTCACTGGGCTTTGCTTAGCTCTACACTGACTTCCCCTTTATTAGATCCCCAACCCTCTCATAACTGGTGCTTCCCCTCTATGGTAATTCTCCCCGTGAGCCCGGAGCATAAAATCATGTGACAAGTTTTCCGTGGATCAGTTTCAGTGTGAATCCACATTAGATGAGAAAATCCAGCGATCGGAGCGACTTCCAACGAGACCGGTCATCGGTGCTAGACTAGCCGGGGGCATCACTGCCAACCGCAGGGGGGTTTTCTCGTGTAATGGTGCGGAGAGTATAGAGAGCATGGTGTGATCGAGGAAAACATCCAGCAAAAGGGGATCCTGTGGACGGAAACAACTCATCACCAAAAGGGGTCAGAGGAGGATGTCAGGAATCATTCTGACCAACAGGCTGCACAGTCAGCCGAATACAACGCTGGAGCTCCAACTGTCCGAACGCACAACTCAATGATCCTTAGCAGGGAGGGGCTATAACAGCAGACGACCAGTTCCAGCACCATTGCATCTAAGGAAAACAGGAAAACGAGATTCCAGCGGGCAAAAGAGCGCAAAATTGTATGTTTGATGGATCCAGATTTCTGCTGCCCCGGGCTGATGGGAGGTCGGAATTTGACGCATACAGCTTCTCTCTCCTCCCAGCAGAAAGTTACTACTATTCTATGATATTTATGCTGATTATACTGCGCTCCGTATTGTGCTGACGGGGAGGCTATTTGTAGGTTGCTAACTAGTTAATGCAATTTCTCTGCTTTGATCTTAACTGTCAGACTTTCTTTATAGCAGTTATCTGCATATAAGAAACCTCAGTCAGACAATGATGCATCGGTAGTGTGTACTGAGCGTGCTCTGTGGGTCGTAGGGAGCGGAACTACAGGGGCGGAGCAGCTCAGCGGTCGCTGGCAATGGGGAATCCTGCTGTATACAGAGGCGATACTCGTCATTGTAATCCTGCCAGTGAGGATGCTGAAATGACTGCATAGAGGTAATCGATTAATCTCTTGTGAAATAGAGGATTAAATGAAAATAAAAGACCCAATTATGAGGGTAATTTTTTTCTTAAAAATTGAATTTTGGTTGATTATTAGAGATGAGTGAACATGCTCGTCCGAGCCTGATGCTCGTTCGAGTATTAGCATACTCGATGGTGCTTATTACTCGAGCAAGTACCACGCCGTGTTCGACCCCTCCCCGCATTACCACTTCCTGCTGTGACGTGCCAGCGTGTGCATATCCACAGCAGTATGTGGCAGAGAGGGAGAGCAGAGAAAAAAAAGAGAGAGCAGAGAGAAAAAAGAGAGAGCAGAGAGAAAAAAGAGAGAGCAGAGGGAGAAAAGAGACAGCAGAGAAAGCAGTGAGAAAAGAGAGAGCAGAGAGAAAAGAGAAAGCAGTGAGAAAAGAGAGAGAAGAGAGAAAAGAGAGAGCAGTGAGAAAAGAGAGAAGAGAGAGCAGAGAAAAGAGAGCAGAGAGAGCAGAGAAAAAAGACAGCAGAGAGAAAAGAGAAAGGATAGAGAAAAGAGAGAACAGAGAGAAAAAAAGAAAGCAGAGTGAAGAGAGAGAGCAGAGAGAGCAGAGAGAAAAGAGAGAGCAGAGAAAAAAAAGAGCAGAGAGAAAAGAGAGAGCAGAGAGAAAAGAGAGAGCAGAGAAAAGAGAGAAAAAGGACAGCAGAGAGAAAAGAGAGAGCAAAGAGAGGAGAGAGAAAAGAGAGAGCAGAGAGAGCAGAGAAAATAGAGCAGAGAGAAAAGAGAGCAGAGAGAAAAGAGAGAGCAGAGAGAAAAGAGAAAGAATAGAGAAAAGAGAGAGCAGAGAGAAAAAAAAGAAAGCAGAGAGAAAAGAGAGAGCAAAGAAAGCAGAGAGAAAAGAAAGAGCAGTGAGAAAAGAGAGAGCAGAGAGAAAAGGAAGAGCAGAGAGAAAAGAGAGAGCAGAGAGAAAAGAGAGAGCAGAGAAAAAAAAGAGCAGAGAGAAAAGAGAGAGCAGAGAGAAAAGAGAGAGCAGAGAAAAGAGAGAAAAAGGACAGCAGAGAGAAAAGAGAGAGCAAAGAGAGGAGAGAGAAAAGAGAGAGCAGAGAAAATAGAGCAGAGAGAAAAGAGAGCAGAGAGAAAAGAGAGAGCAGAGAAAAAGAGAAAGAATAGAGAAAAGAGAGAGCAGAGAGAAAAAAAGAAAGCAGAGAGAAAAAAGAGAGCAAAGAAAGCAGAGAGAAAAGAAAGAGCAGTGAGAAAAGAGAGAGCAGAGAGAATAGGAAGAGCAGAGAGAAAAGAGAGAGCAGAGAAAAGAGAGAAAAAAGACAGCAGAGAGAGGAGAGAGAAAAGAGAGAGCTGAGAGAGCAGAGAAAAGAGAGCAGAGAGAAAAGAGAGAGAGCAAAGAGAGAAGAGAGAGCAGAGAGAAAAGAGAGAGAGCAGAGAGAAAAGAGAGGAGAGAGAGCAGAGAGACAACAGAGAGCAGAGAGAAAAGAGAGAGAGCAGAGAGAAGATAGAGAGCAGACAGAAAAGAGAGAGCAGAGAGAGCAGAGAGAGAAAAGAGGCAGAGCAGAGAGAAAAGAGAGAGCAGAGAGAGCAGAGAGAGAAAAGAGGCAGAGCAGAGAGAAAAGAGAGAGCAGAGAGAAAAAAAGAAAGCAGAGAGAAAAAAAGAGCAGAGAGGAAAGAGAAAAGAGAGAGAAAAGAGAGAGCAGAGAGAAAAGAGAGAGCAGAGAAAAGAGAGAAAAAAGACAGCAGAGAGAAAAGAGAGAGCAGAGAAAAGAGCAGAAAGAAAAGAGAGAGCAGGGAGAAAAGAGAGAGAGAGCAGAGAGAAAAGAGAGAGCTGAAAGAGCAGAGAGAAAAGAGAAAGGATAGAGAAAAGAGAAAACAGAGAGAGCAGAGAGAGAAAAAAGAAAGTAGAGAGAAAAGAAAGAGCAGTGAGAAAAGAGAGAGCAGAGAGAAAAGAGAGAGCAGAGAGAAAAGAGAGAGCAGAGAAAAGAGAGAAAAAAGACAGCAGAGAGAAAAGAGAGAGCAGAGAAAAGAGAGAAAAAAGACAGCAGAGAGAGGAGAGAGAAAAGAGAGAGCTGAGAGAGCAGAGAAAAGAGAGCAGAGAGAAAAGAGAGAGAGCAAAGAGAGAAAAGAGAGAGAGAGAGCAGAGAGAAAAGAGAGGAGAGAGAGCAGAGAGAAAAGAGAGAGCAGAGAAAAGAGAGAAAAAGGACAGCAGAGAGAAAAGAGAGAGCAAAGAGAGGAGAGAGAAAAGAGAGAGCAGAGAGAGCAGAGAAAATAGAGCAGAGAGAAAAGAGAGCAGAGAGAAAAGAGAGAGCAGAGAGAAAAGAGAAAGAATAGAGAAAAGAGAGAGCAGAGAGAAAAAAAAGAAAGCAGAGAGAAAAGAGAGAGCAAAGAAAGCAGAGAGAAAAGAAAGAGCAGTGAGAAAAGAGAGAGCAGAGAGAAAAGGAAGAGCAGAGAGAAAAGAGAGAGCAGAGAGAAAAGAGAGAGCAGAGAAAAAAAAGAGCAGAGAGAAAAGAGAGAGCAGAGAGAAAAGAGAGAGCAGAGAAAAGAGAGAAAAAGGACAGCAGAGAGAAAAGAGAGAGCAAAGAGAGGAGAGAGAAAAGAGAGAGCAGAGAAAATAGAGCAGAGAGAAAAGAGAGCAGAGAGAAAAGAGAGAGCAGAGAAAAAGAGAAAGAATAGAGAAAAGAGAGAGCAGAGAGACAAAAAAAGAAAGCAGAGAGAAAAGAGAGAGCAAAGAAAGCAGAGAGAAAAGAAAGAGCAGTGAGAAAAGAGAGAGCAGAGAGAATAGGAAGAGCAGAGAGAAAAGAGAGAGCAGAGAAAAGAGAGAAAAAAGACAGCAGAGAGAGGAGAGAGAAAAGAGAGAGCTGAGAGAGCAGAGAAAAGAGAGCAGAGAGAAAAGAGAGAGAGAGCAAAGAGAGAAGAGAGAGCAGAGAGAAAAGAGAGAGAGCAGAGAGAAAAGAGAGGAGAGAGAGCAGAGAGACAACAGAGAGCAGAGAGAAAAGAGAGAGAGCAGAGAGAAGATAGAGAGCAGACAGAAAAGAGAGAGCAGAGAGAGCAGAGAGAGAAAAGAGGCAGAGCAGAGAGAAAAGAGAGAGCAGAGAGAGCAGAGAGAGAAAAGAGGCAGAGCAGAGAGAAAAGAGAGAGCAGAGAGAAAAAAAGAAAGCAGAGAGAAAAAAAGAGCAGAGAGGAAAGAGAAAAGAGAGAGAAAAGAGAGAGCAGAGAGAAAAGAGAGAGCAGAGAAAAGAGAGAAAAAAGACAGCAGAGAGAAAAGAGAGAGCAGAGAGAAAAGAGAGAGCAGAGAAAAGAGCAGAAAGAAAAGAGAGAGCAGGGAGAAAAGAGAGAGAGAGCAGAGAGAAAAGAGAGAGCTGAAAGAGCAGAGAGAAAAGAGAAAGGATAGAGAAAAGAGAAAACAGAGAGAGCAGAGAGAGAAAAAAGAAAGTAGAGAGAAAAGAAAGAGCAGTGAGAAAAGAGAGAGCAGAGAGAAAAGAGAGAGCAGAGAGAAAAGAGAGAGCAGAGAAAAGAGAGAAAAAAGACAGCAGAGAGAAAAGAGAGAGCAGAGAAAAGAGAGAAAAAAGACAGCAGAGAGAGGAGAGAGAAAAGAGAGAGCTGAGAGAGCAGAGAAAAGAGAGCAGAGAGAAAAGAGAGAGAGAAAAGAGAGAGAGAGAGCAGAGAGAAAAGAGAGGAGAGAGAGCAGAGAGAAAAGAGAGAGCAGAGAGAGCAGAGAGAGAAAAGAGGCAGAGCAGAGAGAAAAGAGAGAGCAGAGAGAGAAAAGAGGCAGAGCAGAGAGAAAAGAGAGAGCAGAGAGAAAAAAGAAAGCAGAGAGAAAAAAAGAGCAGAGAGGAAAGAGAAAAGAGAGAGCAGAGAGAAAAGAGAGAGCAGAGAAAAGAGAGAAAAAAGACAGCAGAGAGAAAAGAGAGAGCAGAGAGAAAAGAGAGAGCAGAGAAAAGAGCAGAAAGAAAAGAGAGAGCAGGGAGAAAAGAGAGAGAGCAGAGAGAAAAGAGAGAGCTGAAAGAGCAGAGAGAAAAGAGAAAGGATAGAGAAAAGAGAAAACAGAGAGAGCAGAGAGAGAAAAAGAAAGTAGAGAGAAAAGAAAGAGCAGAGAGAAAAGAGAGAGCAGAGAGAGGAGAGAGAAAAGAGAGAGCAGAGAGAGCAGAGAAAAGAGAGCAGAGAGAAAAGAGAGAGAACAGAGAGAAAAGAGAGGAGAGAGAGCAGAGAGAAAAGAGAGCACAGAGAAAAGAGACAGAGAGCAGAGAGAAAAGAGAGAGCAGAGAGAAAAGAGAGAGCAGAGAGAAAAGAGAGAGAACAGAGAGAAAAGAGAGGAGAGAGAGCAGAGAGAAAAGAGAGCAGAGAGAGCAGAGAGAAAAGAGAGAGCAGAGAGAAAAGAGAGAGCAGAGAGAAAAGAGAGAGCAGAGAGAAAAAAGAGAACAAAGAGAAAAGAGAGAGCAGAGAAAAGAGAGAAAAAAGACAGCAGAGAGAAAAGAGAGAGCAGAGAGAAAAGAGAGAGCAGAGAAAAGATAGCAGAGAGAAAAGAGAGCAGAGAGAGCAGAGAGAAAAGAGAGAGCTGAAAGAGCAGAGAGAAAAGAGAAAGGAGAGAGAACAGAGAGAGCAGAGAGAAAAAAGAAAGCAGAGAGAAAAGAGAGAGCAAAGCAAGCAGAGAGAAAAGAGAAAGCAGAGAGAAAAGAAAGAGCAGTGAGAATATAGAGAGCAGAGAGAGAAAAAAGAGCAGAGAGAAAAGAGAGAGCAGAGAAAAGAGAGAAAAAGACAGCAGAGAGAAAAGAGTGAGCAGAGAGAGGAGAGAGAAAAGAGAGAGCAGAGAGAGCAGAGAAAAGAGAGCAGAGAGAAAAGAGAGAGAACAGAGAGAAAAGAGAGGAGAGAGAGCAGAGAGAAAAGAGAGCAGAGAGAAAAGAGACACAGAGCAGAGAGAAAAGAGAGAGCAGAGAGAAAAGAGAGAGCAGAGAGAAAAGAGAGCAGAGAGAGGAGAGAGAAAAGAGGCAAAGCAGAGAGAAAAGAGAGAGCAGAGAGAAAAAAGGGAAGCAGAGAGAAAAGAGAGAGCAGAGAGAAAAAAGGGAAGCAGAGAGAAAAGAGAGAGCAGAGAGAAAAGAGAGAGCAGAGAGAAAAGAGAGAGCAGAGAGAAAAGAGAGAGAGAGAGCAGAGAGAAAAGAGAGAAGAGAGAGAGCAGAGAGAAAAGAGAGAGCAGAGAGAAGAGAGAGAGCAGAGAGAAGAGAGAGAGCAGAGAGAAAAGAGAGAGGAGAGCAGAGAGAAGAGAGAGAGCAGAGAGAAAAGAGAGAGGAGAGAGAGCAGAGAGAAGATAGAGAGCAGAGAGAGCAGAGAGAAAAGAGAGAGCAGAGAAGGCAGAGAGAAAAAAGAGAGCAGAGAGAAAAGCGACAAAAGACAGCAGAGAGAAAAGAGAGAGCAGAGAGAAAAGAGAGAGCAGAGAGAAAAGAGAGAGCAGAGAGAAAAGAGACAGCAGAGAGAAAAGAGAGAGCAGAGAGAAAAGAGACAGCAGAGAGAAAAGAGAGAGCAGAGAGAGCAGAGAGAAAAGAGAAAAGAGAGAGCAGAGAGAAAAGAGAGAGGAGAGAGAAAAGAGAGAGAGCAGAGAGAAAAGAAAGAGCAGTGAGAAAAGAAAGAGCAGAGAGAAAAGAGAGAGGAGATAGAGCAGAGAGAAGAGAGAGAGCAGAGAGAAAAGAGAGAGGAGAGAGAGCAGAGAGAAGAGAGAGCAGAGAGAAAAGAGAGAGCAGAGAGATAAGAGAGAGGAGAGAGAGCAGAGAGAAAAGAGAGAGCAGAGAAAAAAGAGAGCAGAGAGAAAAGAGACAAAAGACAGCAGAGAGAAAAGAGAGAGGAGAGGGAGCAGAGAGAAGAGAGAGAGAGCAGAGAGAGCAGAGAGAAGAGAGAGAGCAGAGAGAGGAGAGAGAGAAGAGAGAGAGCAGAGAGAAAAGAGAGAGGAGAGAGAGCAGAGAGAGGAGAGAGCAGAGAGAAAAGAGAGAGCAGAGAGAAAAGAGAGAGCAGAGAAAGCAGAGAGAAAAAAGATAGCAGAGAGAAAAGAGACAAAAGACAGCAGAGAGAAAAGAGAGAGCTGAGAGAAAAGAGAGAGCAGAGAAAAGAGAGCAGAGAGAAAAGAAAGAGAAGTGAAAAAATAGAGAGCAGAGAGAAAAGAGAGAGCAGAGAAAAGATAGCAGAGAGAAAAGAGAAAAAAGAGCAACAAAAGCAGAAAGAAAACAGAAAAGAGAGAGCAGAGAGAAAAGAGAGAGGAAAGAGAAAAAATAAAGCAGAGAGAAAAGAGAGAGCAGAAAGAAGAGAGAAAAGAGAGAGCAGAGAGAAAAGAGAGAGCAGAGAGAAAAGAGAGAGGAGAGAGAAAAGAGAGAGCAGAGAGAAAAGAGAGCAGAGAAAAAAAGAAAGCAGAGAAAAAAGAGAGAGCAGAGAAAGCAAAGAGAAAAAAGAGAGCAGAGAGAGCAGAGAGAAAAGAGACAAAAGACAGCAGAGAGAAAAGAGAGCTGAGGGAAAAGAGAAAAGAGAGAGCAGAGAGAAAGGAGAGAGCAGAGAAAAGAGAGAGCAGAGAGAAAAGAGAGAGCAGAGAAAAGAGAGAGCAGAGAGAAAAGAGAGAGCAGAGAGAAAAGAGAGAGCAGAGAAAAGAGAGAAAAAGACAGCAGAGAGAAAAGAGAGAGCAGAGAAAAGAGAGCAGAGAGAAAAGAGAGCAGAGAGCAGAGAGAAAAGAGAGAGCCGAGAGAGCAGAGAGAAAAGAAAGAGCAGTGAGAAAAGAGAGAGCAGAGAGAAAAGAAAGAGCAGTGAGAAAAGAGAGAGCAGAGAGAAAAGAAAGAGCAGAGAGAAAAGAGAGAGCAGAGAGAAAAGCGAGAGCAGAGAAAAGAGAGAAGAGAGAGCAGAGAGAAAAGAGAGAGCAGAGAGAAAAGAGAGGAGAGAGCAGAGAGAAAAAAGAGAGCAGAGAGAAAAGAGTGAGAGCAGAGAGAAGATAGAGAGCAGAGAGAAAAGAGAGAGCAGAGAGAAAAAAGAGAACAAAGAGAAAAGAGAGAGCAGAGAAAAGAGAGAAAAAAGACAGCAGAGAGAGGAGAGAGAAAAGAGAGAGCTGAGAGAGCAGAGAAAAGAGAGCAGAGAGAAAAGAGAGAGAGAGCAGAGAGAAAAGAGAGAAGAGAGAGCAGAGAGAAAAGAGAGAGCAGAGAGAAAAGAGAGGAGAGAGCAGAGAGAAAAAAGAGAGCAGAGAGAAAAGAGTGAGAGCAGAGAGAAGATAGAGAGCAGAGAGAAAAGAGAGAGCAGAGAGAAAAAAGAGAACAAAGAGAAAAGAGAGAGCAGAGAAAAGAGAGAAAAAAGACAGCAGAGAGAAAAGAGAGAGCAGAGAGAAAAGAGAGAGCAGAGAAAAGAGAGAAAAAAGACAGCAGAGAGAGGAGAGAGAAAAGAGAGAGCTGAGAGAGCAGAGAAAAGAGAGCAGAGAGAAAAGAGAGAGAGAGCAGAGAGAAAAGAGAGAAGAGAGAGCAGAGAGAAAAGAGAGAGCAGAGAGAAAAGAGAGGAGAGAGCAGAGAGAAAAAAGAGAGCAGAGAGAAAAGAGTGAGAGCAGAGAGAAGATAGAGAGCAGAGAGAAAAAAAGAGCAGAGAGAAAAGAGAGAGCAGAGAGAAAAGAGAGAGCAGAGAAAAGAGAGAAAAAGACAGCAGAGAGAAAAGAGAGAGCAGAGAGAAAAGAGAGCAGACAGAGCAGAGACAAAAGAGAGAGCTGAAAGAGCAGAGAGAAAAGAGAAAGGATAGAGAAAAGAGAGAACAGAGAGAGCAGAGAGAAAAAAGAAAGCAGAGAGAAAAGAGAGAGCAAAGAAAGCAGAGAGAGAAGAGAAAGCAGAGAGAAAAGAGAGAGCAGAGAAAAGAGAGAAAAAGACAACAGAGAGAAAATAGTGAGCAGAGAGAGGAGAGAGAAAAGAGAGAGCAGAGAGAGCAGAGTAAAGAGAGCAGAGAGAAAAGAGAGGAGAGAGAGCAGAGAGAAAAGAGAGGAGAGCAGAGAGAAAAGAGAGAGCAGAGAGAAAAGAGAGAGCAGAGAGAAGAGAAAGAGCAGAGAGAAAAGAGAGAGAGAGAGCAGAGAGAAAAGAGAGACAGAGCAGAGAGAAAAGAGAGAGCAGAGAGAAAAGAGAGCAGAGAGAGGAAAGAGAAAAGAGGCAAAGCAGAGAGAAAAGAGAGAGCAGAGAGAAAAAAGGGAAGCAGAGAGAAAAAAGAAAGCAGAGAGAAAAGAGAGAGCAGAGAGAAAAGAGAGAATAGAGAGAGCAGAGAGAAAAGAGAGAAGAGAGAGAGCAGAGAGAAAAGAGAGAAGAGAGAAAAGAGAGAGGAGAGAGAGCAGAGAGAAGAGAGAGAGAGCAGAGAGAAGAGAGAGAGCAGAGAGAGGAGAGAGAGAGCAGAGAGAAGAGAGAGAGCAGAGAGAAAAGAGAGAGGAGAGAGAGCAGAGAGAGAGCAGAGGGAAAAGAGAGAGCAGAGAGATAAGACAGAGGAGAGAGCAGAGAGAAAAGAGAGAGCAGAGAGAAAAGAGAGAGCAGAGAAAGCAGAGAGAAAAAAGAGAGCAGAGAGAAAAGAGACAAAAGACAGCAGAGAGAAAAGAGAGAGCTGAGAGAAAAGAGAAAAGAGAGAGCAGAGAGAGCAGAGAGAAGAGAGAGAGCAGAGAGAAAAGAGAGAGGAGAGAGCAGAGAGAAGAGAGAGAGCAGAGAGAAAAGAAAGAGCAGTGAGAAAAGAGAGAGCAGAGAGAAAAGAGAGAGGAGAGAGAAGAGAGAGAGCAGAGAGAAAAGAGAGAGGAGAGAGAGCAGAGAGAAGAGAGAGAGCAGAGAGAAAAGAGAGAGCAGAGAGATAAGAGAGGAGAGAGAGCAGAGAGAAGAGAGAGAGGGCAGAGAGAAAAGAGAGAGCAGAGAGATAAGAGAGAGCAGAGAGAAAAGAGAGAGGAGAGAAAGCAGAGAGAAGAGAGAGCAGAGAGAAAAGAGAGAGCAGAGAGATAAGAGAGAGGAGAGAGCAGAGAGAAAAGAGAGAGCAGAGAAAGCAGAGAGAAAAGAAAGAGCAGTGAAAAATGAGAGAGCAGAGAGAAAAGAGAGAGCAGAGAAAAGATAGTAGAGAGAAAAGAGAAAAAAGAGCAACAAAAGCAGAAAGAAAAGAGAGAGCAGAGAGAAAAGAGAAAGGAGAGAGAAAAAAAGAAAGCAGAGAGAAAAAGACGGCAGAGAGAAAAAAGAGAGCAGAAAGAAAAGAGAAAAGAGAGAGCAGAGAGAAAAGAGAAAGGAGAGAGAAAAAAAGAAAGCAGAGAGAAAAAGACGGCAGAGAGAAAAGAGAGAGCAGAGAGAAAAGAGAGAGCAGAGAGAAAAGAGAGCAGAGAGAAAAGAGAGAGCAGAGAGATAAGAGAGAGGAGAGAGAGCAGAGAGAAAAGAGAGAGCAGAGAGAAGAGAGAGAGCAGAGAGAAAAAAGAGAGCAGAGAGAAAAGAGACAAAAGACAGCAGAGAGAAAAGAGAGAGCTGAGAGAAAAGAGAGAACAGAGAGAAAAGAGAGAGCAGAGAGAAAAGAGAGAGAGCAGAGAGAAAAGAAAGAGAGAGCAGAGAGAAAAGAGAGAGCAGAGAGATAAGAGAGAAGAGAGGGAGAAGAGAGAAAAGAGAGAAGAGAGAGAGCAGAGAGAAAAGAAAGAGGAGAGAGAGCAGAGAGAAAAGAAAGAGCAGTGAGAAAAGAGAGAGCAGAGAGAAAAGAGAGAGGAGAGAGAGCAGAGAGAAGAGAGAGAGCAGAGAGAAAAGAGAGAGGAGAGAGAGCAGAGAGAAGAGAGAGAGCAGAGAGAAAAGAGAGAGCAGAGAGATAAGAGAGAGGAGAGAGAGCAGAGAGAAGAGAGAGAGGGCAGAGAGAAAAGAGAGAGCAGAGAGATAAGAGAGAGGAGAGAGAGCAGAGAGAAAAGAGAGAGGAGAGAAAGCAGAGAGAAGAGAGAGCAGAGAGAAAAGAGAGAAAAGAGAGAGCAGAGAAAGCAGAGAGAAAAAAGAGAGCAGAGAGAAAAGAGACAAAAGACAGCAGAGAGAAAAGAGAGAGCTGAGAGAAAAGAGAAAAGAGAGAGCAGAGAGAAGAGAGAGAGCAGAGAGAAAAGAGAGAGGAGAGAGAGCAGAGAGAAGAGAGAGAGCAGAGAGAAAAGAAAGAGCAGTGAGAAAAGAGAGAGCAGAGAGAAAAGAGAGAGGAGAGAGAGCAGAGAGAAGAGAGAGAGCAGAGAGAAAAGAGAGAGGAGAGAGAGCAGATAGAAGAGAGAGAGCAGAGAGAAAAGAGAGAGCAGAGAGATAAGAGAGAGGAGAGAGAGCAGAGAGAAAAGAGAGAGCAGAGAGAAAAGAGAGAGCAGAGAGAAAAGAGAGAGCAGAGAAAGCAGAGAAAAAAAAGAGCAGAGAGAATAGAGACAAAAGACAGCAGAGAGAAAAGAGAGAGGAGAGAGAAAAGAGAGAGGAGAGAGAGCAGAGAGAAAAGAAAGAGCAGTGAAAAATGAGAGAGCAGAGAGAAAAGAGAGAGCAGAGAAAAGATAGTAGAGAGAAAAGAGAAAAAAGAGCAACAAAAGCAGAAAGAAAAGAGAAAAGAGAGAGCAAAGAGAAAAGAGAAAGGAGAGAGAAAAAAAGAAAGCAGAGAGAAAAAGACGGCAGAGAGAAAAAAGAGAGCAGAAAGAAAAGAGAAAAGAGAGAGCAGAGAGAAAAGAGAAAGGAGAGAGAAAAAAAGAAAGCAGAGAGAAAAAGACGGCAGAGAGAAAAGAGAGAGCAGAGAGAAAAGAGAGAGCAGAGAGAAAAGAGAGCAGAGAGAAAAGAGAGAGCAGAGAGAAAAGAGAGAGAGCAGAGAGAAAAGAGAGAAGAGAGAGAGCAGAGAGAAAAAAGAGAGCCGAGAGAAGAGAGAGAGCAGAGAGAAAAGAGAGAGCAGAGAGATAAGAGAGAGGAGAGAGAGCAGAGAGAAAAGAGAGAGCAGAGAGAAGAGAGAGAGCAGAGAGAAAAAAGAGAGCAGAGAGAAAAGAGACAAAAGACAGCAGAGAGAAAAGAGAGAGCTGAGAGAAAAGAGAGAACAGAGAGAAAAGAGAGAGCAGAGAGAAAAGAGAGAGAGCAGAGAGAAAAGAAAGAGAGAGCAGAGAGAAAAGAGAGAGCAGAGAGATAAGAGAGAAGAGAGGGAGAAGAGAGAAAAGAGAGAAGAGAGAGCAGAGAGAAAAGAAAGAGGAGAGAGAGCAGAGAGAAAAGAGAGAGCAGAGAGAAAAGAGAGAAGAGAGAGAGCAGAGAGAAAAGAGAGAGGAGAGAGAGCTGAGAGAAGATAGAGAGCAGAGAGAAAAGAGAGAGCAGAGAGATAAGAGAAAGGAGAGAGAGCAGAGAGAAAAGAGAGAGCAGAGAAAGCAGAGAGAAAAGAGACAAAAGACAGCAGAGAGAAAAGAGAGAGCAGAGAGAAAAGAGAGAGAGAGAGCAGAGAGAAAAGAAAGAGCAGTGAGAAAAGAGAGAGCAGAGAAAAGAGAGCAGAGAGAAAAGAAAGAGCAGTGAAAAAAGAGAGAGCAGAGAGAAAAGAGAGAGCAGAGAAAAGATAGCAGGGAGAAAAGAGACAAAAGAGCAACAAAAGCAGAAAGAAAAGAGAGAGCAGAGAGGAAAAAAAAAGCAGAGAGAAAAGAGAGAGGAGAGAGAAAAAAAGAAAGCAGAGAAAAAAGAGAGAGCAGAAAGAAGAGAGAAAAGAGAGAGCAGAGAGAAAAGAGAGAGCAGAGAGAAAAGAGAGCACAGAGAGCGCAGAGAGAAAAGAAAGCAGAGAAAAAAAGAAAGCAGAGAAAAAAGAGAGAGCAATGAAAGCAAAGAGAAAAAAGAGAGCAGAGAGAGCAGAGAGAAAAGAGACAAAAGACAGCATAGAGAAAAGAGAGAGCTGAGAGAGCAGAGAAAAGAGAGAGCAGAGAGACAAGAGAGAGCAGAGAAAAGAGAGAGCAGAGAGAAAAGAGAGAGTAGAGAAAAGAGAGAAAAAAGACAGCAGAGAGAAAAGAGAGAGCCGAGAGAAAAGAGAGAGCAGAGAGAGCAGAGAAAAGAGAGCAGAGAGAAAAGAGAGCAGAGAGCAGAAAGAAAAGAGAGAGCCGAGAGAGCAGAGAGAAAAGAGAAAGGATAGAGAAAAGAGAGAGCAGAGAGAAAAGAAAGAGCAGTGAGAAAAGAGAGAGCAGAGAGAAAAGAAAGAGCAGAGAGAAAAGAGAGAGCAGAGAGAAAAGCGAGAGCAGAGAAAAGAGAGAAAAAAGACAGCAGAGAGAGGAGAGAGAAAAGAGAGAGCTGAGAGAGCAGAGAAAAGAGAGCAGAGAGAAAAGAGAGAGCAGAGAGAAAAGAGAGAAGAGAGAGCAGAGAGAAAAGAGAGCAGAGAGAAAAGAGAGGGAGAGCAGAGAGAAAAGAGAGAGCAGAGAGAGGAGAGAGAAAAGAGGCAGAGCAGAGAGAAAAGAGAGAGCAGAGGGCAAAAAAGAAAGCAGAGAGAAAAAAGAGAGCAGAGAGGAAAGAGAAAAGAGAGAGCAGAGAGAAAAGAGAGAGCAGAGAAAAGAGAGAAAAAAGACAGCAGAGAGAAAAGAGAGAGCAGAGAAAAGAGAGCAGGGAGAAAAGAGAGAGAGCAGAGAGAAGAGAGAGCAGAGAAAAAAGAGAGAGCTGAAAGATCAGAGAGAAAGAGAAAGGATAGAGAAAAGAGAGAACAGAGAGAGCAGAGAGAAAAAAGAAAGCAGAGAGAAAAGAGAGAGCAAAGAAAGCAGAGAGAAAAGAGAAATCAGAAAGAAAAGAAAGAGCAGTGAGAAAAGAGAGAGCAGAGAGAAAAAAAGAGCAGAGAGAAAAGAGAGAGCAGAGAGAAAAGAGAGCAGAGAAAAGAGAGAAAAAGACAGCAGAGAGAAAAGACAGAGCAGAGAGAGGAGAGAGAATAGAGAGAGCAGAGAAAAGAGAGCAGAAAGAAAAGAGAGAGCAGAGAGTAAAGAGAGGAGAGAGAGCAGAGAGAAAAGAGAGAGGAGAGCAGAGAGAAAAGAGAGAGAGCAGAGAGAAAAGAGAGAGCAGAGAGAAAAGAGAGAGAGAGCAGAGAGAAAAGAGAGAGCAGAGAGAAAAAAGAGAAGAGAGAGGAGAGAGAAAAGAGGCAGAGCAGAGAGAAAAGAAAGAGCAGAGAGTAAAAAGGGAAGCAGAGAGAAAAAAGAGAGCAGAGAGAAAAGAGAGCAGAAAGAAAAGAGAGAGCAGAGAGAAAAGAGAGAGAGCAGAGAGAAAAGAGAGAGGAGAGAGAGCAGAGAGAAGAGAGAGCAGAGAGAAAAGAGGGAAGAGAGAGAGCAGAGAGAGGAGAGAGAAAAGAGGCAGAGCAGAGAGAAAAGAGAGAGCAGAGAGAAAAAAAGAGCAGAGAGAAAAGAGAGAGCAGAGAGAAAAGAGAGAGCAGAGAAAAGAGAGAAAAAGACAGCAGAGAGAAAAGAGAGAGTAGAGAGAGGAGAGAGAAATGAGAGAGCAGAAAGAGCAGAGAAAAGAGAGCAGAGAGAAAAGAGAGAGAGAGAGCAGAGAGAAAAGAGAGGAGAGCAGAGAGAAAAGAGAGAGAGCAGAGAGAAAAGAGAGAGGAGAGAGAAAAGAGGCAGAGCAGAGAGAAAAGAGAGAGAGAGCAGAGAGAAAAGAGAGAGCAGAGAGAAAAGAGAGAGGAGAGAGAAAAGAGGCAGAGCAGAGAGAAAAGAGAGAGCAGAGAGAAAAAAAAGAGCAGAGAGAAAAGAGAGCAGAGAGAAAAGAGAGAGCAGAGAGAAAAGAGAGAAGAGATAGCAGAGAGAAAAGAGAGAAGAGAAAGAGCAGAGAGAAAAGAGAGAAGAGAGAGAGCAGAGAGAAAAGAGAGAGGAGAGAGCAGAGAGAAAAGAGAGAGGAGAGAGCAGAGAGAAAAGAGAGAGGAGAGAGAGCAGAAAGAAGAGAGAGAGCACAGAGAAAAGAGAGAAGAGAGAGAGCAGAGAGAAAAGAGAGAGGAGAGAGAGCAGAGAGAAGAGAGAGAGCAGAGAGAAAAGAGAGAGGAGAGAGAGCAGAGAGAAATAAGACAGCAGAGAGAAAAGAGAGAGCAGAGAGAAAAGAGAGAGCAGAGAAAAGAGAGCAGGGAGAAAAGAGAGAGAGAGAGAGCACAGAGAGCAGAGAGAAAAGAGAGAGCTGAAAGAGCAGAGAGAAAAGAGAAAGGATAGAGAAAAGAGAGAACAGAGAGAGCAGAGAGAAAAAAAGAAAGCAGAGAGAAAAGAGAGAGCAAAGAAAGCAGAGAGAAAAACAGAGCAGAGAGAAAAGAGAGAGCAGAGAGAAAAAAGAGAGCAGAGAAAAGAGAGAAAAAGACAGCAGAGAGAAAAGAGAGAGCAGAGAGAGGAGAGAGAAAAGAGAGAGCAGAGAGAAAAGAGAGGAGAGAGAGCAGAGAGAAAAGAGAGGAGTGCAGAGAGAAAAGAGAGAGAGGAGAGAGCAGAGAAAAGAGAGAAAAAGACAGCAGAGAGAAAAGAGAGAGGAGAGAGAAAAGAGGCAGAGCAGAGAGAAAAGAGAGAGCAGAGAGAAAAAAAAGAGCAGAGAGAAAAGAGAGCAGAGAGAAAAGAGAGAGCAGAGAGAAAAGAGAGAGGGGATAGCAGAGAGAAAAGAGAGAAGAGAAAGAGCAGAGAGAAAAGAGAGAAGAGAGAGAGCAGAGAGAAAAGAGAGAGGAGAGAGCAGAGAGAAAAGAGAGAGGAGAGAGAGCAGAGAGAAGAGAGAGAGCACAGAGAAAAGAGAGAAGAGAGAGAGCAGAGAGAAAAGAGAGAGGAGAGAGAGCAGAGAGAAGAGAGAGAGCAGAGAGAAAAGAGAGAGGAGAGAGAGCAGAGAGAAAAGAGAGCAGAGAGATAAGAGAGAGGAGAGAGAGCAGAGAGAAAAGAGAGAGCAGAGAAAGCAGAGAGAAAAAAGAGAGCAGAGAGAAAAGAGACAAAAGACAGCAGAGAGAAAAGAGAGAGCTGAGAGAAAAGAGAAAAGAGAAAGCAGAGAGAAAAGAGAGAGCAGAGAGAAAAGAGAGAGTGCAGAGAGAAAAGAGAGAGTGCAGAAAGAAAAGAAAGAGCAGTAAGAAAAGAGAGAGCAGAGAGAAAAGAGAGAGCAGAGAAAAGAGAGCAGAGAGAAAAGAAAGAGCAGTGAAAAAATAGAGAGCAGAGAGAAAAGAGAGAGCAGAGAAAAGATAGCAGAGAGAAAAGAGAAAAAAGAGCAACAAAAGCAGAAAGAAAAGAGAAAAGAGAGAGCAGAGAGAAAAGAGAGAGCAGAGAGAAAAGAGAGAGGAGAGAGAAAAAAGAAAGCAGAGAGAAAATAGAGAGCAGAAAGAAAAGAGAAAGCAGAGAGAAAAGAGAGCAGAGAGAGGAGAGAGAAAAGAGGCAGAGCAGAGAGAAAAGAGACAGCAGAGAGAAAAAAGGAAAGCAGAGAGAAAAGAGAGAGCAGAGAGAAAAGAGAGAAGAGAGAGAGCAGAGAGAAAAGAGAGAAGAGAGAGAGCAGAGAGAAAAGAGAGAGCAGAGAAAGCAGAGAGAAAAAAGAGAGCAGAGAGAAAATAGACAAAAGACAGCAGAGAGAAAAAAGAGAGCTGAGAGAAAAGAGAGAACAGAGAGAAAAGAGAGAGCAGAGAGAAAAAAAAGAAAAGAGAGAGCAGAGAGATAAGAGAGAGGAGAGAGAGCAGAGAGAAAAGAGAGAGCAGAGAGAAAAGAGAGAGCAGAGAAAGCATAGAGAAAAAAGAGAGCAGAGAGAAAAGAGACAAAAGACAGCAGAGAGAAAAAAGAGAGCTGAGAGAAAAGAGAGAACAGAGAGAAAAGAGAGAGCAGAGAGAAAAGAGAGAGCAGAGAGAGGAGAGAGAAAAGAGAGAGCAGAGAGAAAAGATAAAAGAGAGAACAGAGAGAAAAGAGAGAGCAGAGAGAGGAGAGAAAAGAGAGAGCAGAGAATAAAGAGAGAGGAGAGAGAAAAGAGAGAGCAGAGAGAAAAGAGAGAGCAGAAAGAGGAGAGAGAAAAGAGAGAGCTGAGAGAAAAGAGAACAGAGAGAAAAGAGAGAGCAGAGAGAAAAGAGAGAGCAGAGAGAGGAGAGAAAAGAGAGAGCAGAGAGAATAGAGAGAGGAGAGAGCAGAGAGAAAAGAGAGAGCAGAGAATAAAGAGAGAGGAGAGAGAAAAGAGAGAGGAGAGAGAAAAGAGAGAGCAGAGAGAAAAGAGAAAGCAGAGAGAAAAGAGAGGAGAGAGAAAAAAAGGAAGCAGAGAGAAAAGAGAGACCAGAGAGAAAAGAGAGAAGGGAGAGAGAGCAGAGACAAAAGAGAGAGCAGAGAGAAAAGAGAGAAGAGAGAGAGCAGAGAGAAAAGAGAGAGCAGAGAAAGCAGAGAGAAAAAAGAGAGCAGAGAGAAAAGAGACAAAAAACAGCAGAGAGAAAAGAGAGAGCTTAGAGAAAAGAGAGAGCAGAGAGAAAAGAGAGAAGAGACAGAGTAGAGAGACAAGAGAGAGTAGAGAGAAAAGAGAGCAGCGAGAGCAGAGAGAAAAGAGAAAAGAGAAAAGAGAAAGCAGAGAGAAAAGAGAAAAGAGAGAGCAGAGAGAAAAGAGAGAGAGTGGAGAGAAAAGAGAGAGGAGAGAGAAAAAAAGAAAGCAGAGAGAAAAGAGAGAGCAGAGAGAAAAGAGCAGAGAGAAAAGAGAGAAGAGAGAGCAGAGAGAAAAGAGAGAGCAGAGAGAAAATGGAAGAGAGAGAGAGCGCAGAGAGAAAAGAGAATGCAAGAGAAAAGAAAGAGCAGAGAAAAAAAAGAGAAAAGAGAGAGCAGAGAGAAAAGAGAGAAGATAGAGAGCAGAGAGAGAGGAGAGAGAAAAGAGAGCAGAGAGAGGTGAGAGAAAAGAGAGAGCAGAGAGAGGAGAGAGAAAAAGAGAGAGCAGAGAGAAAAGAGAGAGCAGAGAACAGAGAGAAAGAGAGAGCAGAGAGAAAAGAGAAAAAAGAGAGCATAGAGAGGAGAGAGAAAAGAGAAAAGAGAGAGCAGAGAGAAAAGAGAGAGCAGAGAGAAAAGAGAGAGCAGAGAAAAGAGAGCAGGGAGAAAAGAGAGAGAGAGAGCACAGAGAGCAGAGAGAAAAGAGAGAGCTGAAAGAGCAGAGAGAAAAGAGAAAGGATAGAGAAAAGAGAGAACAGAGAGAGCAGAGAGAAAAAAAGAAAGCAGAGAGAAAAGAGAGAGCAAAGAAAGCAGAGAGAAAAGAGAAAGCAGAGAGAAAAAAAGAGCAGAGAGAAAAGAGAGAGCAGAGAGAAAAGAGAGAGCAGAGAAAAGAGAGAAAAAGACAGCAGAGAGAAAAGAGAGAGCAGAGAGAGGAGAGAGAAAAGAGAGAGCAGAGAGAAAAGAGAGGAGAGAGAGCAGAGAGAAAAGAGAGGAGTGCAGAGAGAAAAGAGAGAGAGGAGAGAGCAGAGAAAAGAGAGAAAAAGACAGCAGAGAGAAAAGAGAGAGCAGAGAGAGGAGAGAGAAAAGAGAGAGCAGAGAGAGCAGAGAGAAAAGAGAGGAGAGAGAGCAGAGAGAAAAGAGAGGAGAGCAGAGAGAAAAGAGAGAGAGCAGAGAGAAGAGAGTGAGCCGAGAGAAAACAGAGAGCGCAGAGAGAAAAGAGAGAGAGCAGAGAGAAAAGACAGAGCAGAGAGAAAAGAGAGAGCAGAGAGAAAAGAGAACAGAGAGAGGAGAGAGAAAAGAGGCAGAGCAGAGAGAAAAGAGAGAGCAGAGAGAAAAAAAGAGCAGAGAGAAAAGAGAGCAGAGAGAAAAGAGAGAGCAGAGAGAAAAGAGAGAAGAGATAGCAGAGAGAAAAGAGAGAAGAGAAAGAGCAGAGAGAAAAGAGAGAAGAGAGAGAGCAGAGAGAAAAGAGAGAGGAGAGAGAGCAGAGAGAAGAGAGAGAGCACAGAGAAAAGAGAGAAGAGAGAGAGCAGAGAGAAAAGAGAGAGGAGAGAGAGCAGAGAGAAGAGAGAGAGCAGAGAGAAAGGAGAGAGGAGAGAGAGCAGAGAGAAAAGAGAGAGCAGAGAGATAAGAGAGAGGAGAGAGAGCAGAGAGAAAAGAGAGAGCAGAGAAAGCAGAGAGAAAAAAGAGAGCAGAGAGAAAAGAGAGAGCTGAGAGAAAAGAGAAAAGAGAGAGCAGAGAGAAAAGAGAGAGCAGAGAGAAAAGAGAGAGTGCAGAGAGAAAAGAGAGAGTGCAGAGAGAAAAGAAAGAGCAGTAAGAAAAGAGAGAGCAGAGAGAAAAGAGAGAGCAGAGAAAAGAGAGCAGAGAGAAAAGAAAGAGGAGTGAAAAAATAGAGAGCAGAGAGAAAAGAGAGAGCAGAGAAAAGATAGCAGAGAGAAAAGAGAAAAAAGAGCAACAAAAGCAGAAAGAAAAGAGAAAAGAGAGAGCAGAGAGAAAAGAGAGAGCAGAGAGAAAAGAGAGAGGAGAGAGAAAAAAAGAAAGCAGAGAGAAAATAGAGAGCAGAAAGAAAAGAGAGAGCAGAGAGAAAAGAGAGCAGAGAGAGAGCAGAGAGAAAAGAGAGAGGAGAGAGAGCAGAGAGAAAAGAGAGAAGAGAGAGCAGAGAGAAAAGAGAGAGCAGAGAGAAGAGAGAGAGCAGAGAGAAAAGAGGGAAGAGAGAGAGCAGAGTGAAAAGAGAGAGGAGAGAGAGCAGAGAGATGAGAGAGAGCAGAGAGAAAAGAGAGAGCAGAGAGATAAGAGAGAGCAGAGAGATAAGAGAGAGGAGAGAGAGCAGAGAGAAAAGAGAGAGCAGAGAGAAAAGAGAGAGCAGAGAAAGCAGAGAGAAAAAAGAGAGCAGAGAGAAAAGAGACAAAAGACAGCAGAGAGAAAAAAGAGAGCTGAGAGAAAAGAGAGAACAGAGAGAAAAGAGAGAGCAGAGAGAAAAGAGAGAAAAGAGAGAGCAGAGAGATAAGAGAGAGGAGAGAGAGCAGAGAGAAAAGAGAGAGCAGAGAGAAAAGAGAGAGCAGAGAAAGCATAGAGAAAAAAGAGAGCAGAGAGAAAAGAGACAAAAGACAGCAGAGAGAAAAAAGAGAGCTGAGAGAAAAGAGAGAACAGAGAGAAAAGAGAGAGCAGAGAGAAAAGAGAGAGCAGAGAGAGGAGAGAGAAAAGAGAGAGCAGAGAGAAAAGAGAAAAGAGAGAACAGAGAGAAAAGAGAGAGCAGAGAGAGGAGAGAGCAGAGAGAATAGAGAGAGGAGAGAGCAGAGAGAAAAGAGAGAGCAGAGAATAAAGAGAGAGGAGAGAGAAAAGAGAGAGCAGAGAGAAAAGTGAGAGCAGAAAGAGGAGAGAGAAAAGAGAGAGCTGAGAGAAAAGAGAACAGAGAGAAAAGAGAGAGCAGAGAGAAAAGAGAGCAGAGAGAGGAGAGAAAATAGAGAGCAGAGAGAATAGAGAGAGGAGAGAGCAGAGAGAAAAGAGAGAGCAGAGAATAAAGAGAGAGGAGAGAGAAAAGAGAGAGGAGAGAGAAAAGAGAGAGCAGAGAGAAAAGAGAGACCAGAGAGAAAAGAGAGAAGGGAGAGAGAGCAGAGACAAAAGAGAGAGCAGAGAGAAAAGAGAGAAGAGAGAGAGCAGAGAGAAAAGAGAGAGCAGAGAAAGCAGAGAGAAAAAAGAGAGCAGAGAGAAAAGAGACAAAAAACAGCAGAGAGAAAAGAGAGAGCTTAGAGAAAATAGAGATCAGAGAGAAAAGAGAGAAGAGACAGAGCAGAGAGACAAGAGAGAGCAGAGAGAAAAGAGAGAGCAGAGAGAAAAGAGAGAGCAGAGAAAGCAGAGAGAAAAAAGAGAGCAGAGAGAAAAGAGACAAAAGACAGCAGAGAAAAAAGAGAAAAGAAAGAGCAGAGAGAAAAGAGAGAGCAGAGAGAAAAGAAAGAGCAGTAAGAAAAGAGAGAGCAGAGAGAAAAGAGAGAGCAGAGAAAAGAGAGCAGAGAGAAAAGAGAGAGCAGAGAAAAGATAGCAGAGAGAAAAGAGAAAAAAGAGCAACAAAAGCAGAGAGAAAAGAGAGAGCAGAAAGAAAAGAGAGAGCAGAAAGAAAAGAGAGAGCAGAGAGAAAAGAGAGAGGAGAGAGAAAATAGAGAGCAGAAAGAAAAGAGAGAGCAGAAAGAAAAGAGAGAGCAGAGAGAAAAGAGAGCAGAGAGAGGAGAGAGAAAAGAGGCAGAGCAGAGAGAAAAGAGAGAGCAGAGAGAAAAAAGGAAAGCAGAGAGAAAAGAGAGAGCAGAGAGAAAAGAGAGAAGAGAGAGAGCGGAGAGAAAAGAGAGAAGAGAGAGATCAGAAAGAAGAGAGAGAGCAGAGAGAAGAGAGAGAGCAGAGAGAAGAGAGAGCAGAGAGAAAAGAGAGAGGAGAGAGAGCAGAGAGAAGAGAGAGAGCAGAGAGAAAAGAAAAAGGAGAGAGAGCAGAGAGACGAGAGAGAGCAGAGAGAAAAGAGAGAGCAGAGAGATAAGAGAGAGGAGAGAGAGCAGAGAGAAAAGAGAGAGCAGAGAGAAAAGAGAGAGCAGAGAAAGCAGAGAGAAAAAAGAGAGCAGAGAGAAAAGAGACAAAAGACAGCAGAGAGAAAAGAGAGCTGAGAGAAAAGAGAAAAGAGAGAACAGAGAGAAAAGAGAGAGCAGAGAGAAAAGAGAGAGCAGAGAGAGGAGAGAGAAAAGAGAGAGCAGAGAGAAAAAGAGAGAGCAGAGAACGGAGAGAAAAGAGGGCAGAGAGGAAAGAGAGGAGAGCAGAGAGAGCAGAGAGAAAAAAAGAGAGCAGAGAGAAAAGAGAGAGAAAGGAGAGAATGGAGAGAGCAGAGAGAAAAGATAGAGGAGAGAGAAAAGAGTGAGCAGAGAGAGGAGAGAGAAAAGAGAGAGCAGAGAGAAAAGAGAGAGCAGAGAAAGCAGAGAGAAAAAAGAGCAGAGAGAAAAGAGACACAAGACAGCAGAGAGAAAAGAGAGAGCTGAGAGAAAAGAGAGAGCAGAGAGAAAAGAGAGAGCAGAGAGAGGAGAGAAAAGAGAGAGCAGAGAGAATAGAGAGAGGAGAGAGCAGAGAGAAAAGAAAGAGGAGAGAGAGCAGAGAGAAAAGAGAGAGCAGAGAGAAGAGAGAAGAGAGAGAGCAGAGAGAAAAGAGAGAGCAGAGAAAGCAGAGAGAAAAAAGAGAGCAGAGAGAAAAGAGACAAAAAACAGCAGAGAAAAAAGAGAGAGCTTAGAGAAAAGAGAGAGCAGAGAGAAAAGAGAGAAGAGACAGAGTAGAGAGACAAGAGAGAGTAGAGAGAGAAGAGAGCAGCGAGAGCAGAGAGAAAAGAGAAAAGAGAAAGCAGAGAGAAAAGAGAAAGCAGAGAGAAAAGAGAGAGCAGAGAGAAAAGAGAGAGAGTGGAGAGAAAAGAGAGAGGAGAGAGAAAAAAAGAAAGCAGAGAGAAAAGAGAGAGCAGAGAGAAAAGAGCAGAGAGAAAAGAGAGAAGAGAGAGCAGAGAGAAAAGAGAGAGCAGAGAGAAAATGGAAGAGAGAGAGAGCGCAGAGAGAAAAGAGAATGCAAGAGAAAAGAAAGAGCAGAGAAAAAAAGAGAAAAGAGAGAGCAGAGAGAAAAGAGAGAAGATAGAGAGCAGAGAGAAAAGAGAGAGCAGAGAGAGAGGAGAGAGAAAAGAGAGCAGAGAGAGGTGAGAGAAAAGAGAGAGCAGAGAGAGGAGAGAGAAAAAGAGAGAGCAGAGAGAAAAGAGAGAGCAGAGAACAGAGAGAAAGAGAGAGCAGAGAGAAAAGAGAAAAAAGAGAGCATAGAGAGGAGAGAGAAAAGAGAAAAGAGAGAGCAGAGAGAAAAGAGCAGAGAGAAAAGAGAGAAGAGAGAGCAGAGAGAAAAGAGAGAGCAGAGAGAAAATGGAAGAGAGAGAGAGCGCAGAGAGAAAAGAGAATGCAAGAGAAAAGAAAGAGCAGAGAAAAAAAGAGAAAAGAGAGAGCAGAGAGAAAAGAGAGAAGATAGAGAGCAGAGAGAAAAGAGAGAGCAGAGAGAGAGGAGAGAGAAAAGAGAGCAGAGAGAGGAGAGAGAAAAGAGAGAGCAGAGAGAAAAGAGAGAGCAGAGAGAAAAGAGAAAAAAGAGAGCAGAGAGAGGAGAGAGAAAAGAGAAAAGAGAGAGCAGAGAGAAAAGAGAAAAGAGAGAGCAGAGAGAAAAGAGAGAGCAGAGAGAAAAAGAGAGCAGAGAGAGCAGAGAGAATAAGAGAATAGAGAGAGCACGGAGAAAAGAGAGAGCAGAGAGAGGAGAGAGAGCAGAGAGAAAAGAGAGAGCAGAGAGAGGAGAGAGAGCAGAGAGAAAAGAGAGAAAAGAGAGAGCAGAGAGAAAAGAGAAAAAAGAGAGCCCAGAGAGGAGAGAGAAAAGAGAGAGCAGAGAGAAAAGAGAGAAAGAGAGAAAAGAGAGAAAAGAGAGAGCAGAGAGAAAAGAGAAAAAAGAGAGCCCAGAGAGGAGAGAGAAAAGAGAGAGCAGAGAGAAAAGAGAAAAAAGAGAGCAGAGAGAGGAGATAGAAAAGAGAGAGCAGAGAGCAGAGAGAGCAGAGAGAAAAAGAGAGCAGAAAGAGCAGAGAGAAAAGAGAGCAGAGAGAGGAGAGAGAAAAGAGAGCAGAGGGAAAAGAGAGAGGAAAGAAAAAAGAGAGAGCAGAGAGAAAAGAGAGAGCAGAGAGAGGAGAGAGAGCAGAGAGAGGAGAAAGAGCAGAGAGAAAAGAGAGCGCAGAGAGAGGAGAGAGAGCAGAGAGAAAAGAGAGAGCAGAGAGAAAAGAGAGAGCAGAGAGAAGAGAGAGAGCAGAGAGAAAAGAGAGAGCAGAGAAAAAAGAGAGAAATGAAAGAGCAGAGAGAAAAGAGAGAGCAGAGAGAAAAGAGAAAATAGAGAGCAGAGAGAAAGTGAGATTAAAAAAAAAAAAGACTCGGCACCCGGTGGGTCAATTTGAAAAATGCTTGGGTTTCCCATTTACTTCAATGGGGCTCGTCATTTGAAGCGAGCTCTCGAATTTTACGAAAAGCTCGACTCCAATAACGAGCACCCGAGCATTTTGGTGCTCGCTCATCTCTATTGATTATGTATTTTTTACCAATATTTAGGACTTTTACATTTTTTTGTGGTCTTTGCTGTCATGAATTATCTGATCAAACACGACATTTTACCAAAGAATATTTATTTACAGAAATATATTTTACAAATCTAAAAATATTGAACATAGAAAAATGTAGAGCGCTATCTACAATCTACATAACAATATACATTGCTGAACTCTACAACCCCCTAAACAACACCGCAGCCCCGCTCATAC
This sequence comes from Eleutherodactylus coqui, assembly GCA_035609135.1. Classification (NCBI taxonomy): domain Eukaryota; kingdom Metazoa; phylum Chordata; class Amphibia; order Anura; family Eleutherodactylidae; genus Eleutherodactylus; species Eleutherodactylus coqui. The sequence continues at coordinate 513,787,186 of CM069405.1, read as the reverse complement.
ATTCTCATACATGGTTTTATTTTTGACATTTTTATTTGGAATTTCAGCCAAATATTTAGTAGGACATTTGGTCAATACTTAAACGACTGGTCATTAATATCTGTTTTCTTTTTCTGAAGAGAGATGTAAAAAATTTAATTTTAATGGATAAAATATTGAATATTGTTTAAAAACAACTAAATGGGTCCATCCCTCAGCCAAACAAGAAGATTGAAAAGAATTCAGAAAAAAGGTTTTAAGTATTTGTTAATATTGTCAATGGCAGCCACATACACATGTGTAATATTGTCAAAAAGGGTCAAAATTCATCAAAATTTATATCACAAAAATATGAAATATCCCTATAGGTTGTTACCAATCACTTAAAATAAATTTTGGAAAACCCCAATGTGCCCTCTGTGGTAAAATTCTTCCGGCTCAGGCCTGCTGCTTCCTCTACTACTGTGTTCTGTTTGCAACAGCAGGGTGTAAAGTAATGTCATGTAACCATGGCAATAAATCCCAGTGAATGCCATGATTGGTTACCATGGTCATGTGATGTCACCATAGTAACCAGTTCTTACCAGTTCTCTGTTTAGAGGTGTTCTAAACAGAGATCTGGCATTGGTTGTGGAAGCAGCCTTTTGGAAGCCTATAGGGAGATTTAATTGTTTTTCTTCTATAGGACACAGTAATTAAAAAAAAAAAAATTTCCTAAATATAGTACAATAATTCCAAAATTGTTATTTTCCTACATAGGTCACAATAAAGGAATTTTCAGAAATGTTTCCAAATCTTAGAAAGCACCTTTAAGAAAATCATTATGTCTATAGCCCTTTTTGTTCTTGTTGCATAGTTTTCCAACCAATGGGGGTCATGAATATAAATTATCAAAGACTTCCCAAATTGTAGAATTTACAAAAAACATTATTAGTAAATGAGAAGCTAAAGAAGCAGCCAAAGTTTGGTAATTATATATTTTTTACTTACAGAGAAATTGGCAATGTTTTGCTTAACTAACAGGAAGTACAGCCATATTAGTTATCACTTTTGAATTAGCTTTAGTCCTTCTTCCAGTATGTTCCCACCATAAAAGGACTGTTTTACCATCGGCTGCAGCTGCTAATTGAGAGGTGACAACTAATATGGCTATTGCTATTTTTACAAAAACGGCCGCCACCACCAGACACAAAGATTTCAATATCTCTTAAAGCAAAAGACAAATTTACTAAACTTTGGCTAAGACCTCATATACATGGCTATTTTATGGCTTCTAACAACTCAAAGTTGTATGGAGCTATAAGTTGTGTCTTGTCAAAGTCTATAAGTCCATAATGTACCTGTGTATGTCTCTGATTTTACACGGCTACAGAGAGAGTTTTTTTTTCCACTTTAAGGGAGAAACTAGTACATATATAGCCATATTTTTTCGCAATGAAGCATAGAGCACACATCAGAAGGGGGAAATGGAGACATGGTTCCATATCATTAAAGAAATTTAAAATTAACACATTTCAAAACAGTTGGGAAGAGGTTAACAAATGGCTGCAGAAGTAAGAGGTACTAATGCAAAACAGCTGGGAGATCAATTTTCAATTTCAATGACTGAGTATAGCAAGAACATGTTAGAGAGGCCGAGTCTCTCAGAAGCAAAGATGCTCAGAAGTTCACCAATCTGAAAAACTGCCTCTAAACATTGCGGAACAATTTCAGAAAAATGTTCCTCAGGGTAAGATTGCAAAGACTTTGAATATTCCCCCAACTACAGCACATAATATCATCAGAAGCTTCGGAGAATCGGCAGAAATTCACACGCATTGTGATGATTTGTGTTCTGTGTTCTATTGTGAATTAATATGGCTATATGAGATTTCTGAATCCTTACATTCTTAAGAGTTCTTTACATCCTACACAGCACCCCAACATTTTTGGAATCGGTGTTCTTTAGATCTCAATGAATAACCTTTAGACAACTTCCCACTGGGTACACACTGTCTGTGCCGAGAAATGTATCACACGAATGAGAACTTTTTGGATAATTTACACAAACTTGAAGGTAATTCCTGGAATGTTGTATGTCCTTGTATACACCAATGAAGATGGTAAAAAGGCACATCAAGGAATATTAGACATTTTAATATAAAACACTGCTGAAAACAATCTCCTCGAATACCTTATTATACAAAGTTTTGTTTAGGGACATTTTTCCTATAACCACGTAATATTTGGTAGAGCTCAAATATAAAGAAATAAGTAAAAATATGTGGACTCTTTTCATTTCTGTGTAATTTGTTTCAACATTTGCATTAATTTGCATATGCAATTCCATATATTCACATTTTGTTAAAAATGGTAAGATCACGTATTTCCAGTAATTTATTTTGTGTCACTTCCAGTTTGAATAGGACATTTATGACATTTTTGTAATATTTTGGTCTACTCTATCTTTCTATAAAATGACACTCCATATTTTAGGATTTCCCCGGGATCAAACAAACAATAGAATGGATACATTACTTTAACGTTCTTAACTAATTGATTACATGACTTAATATAATTATTTGTAATTTTAGCAAATATAGAAACTTTTTTTATGGTGCTTTTATTTTTCCTTTCTTTTTTTAATTACCTCTTTTGTTATTAGAATTCTTTATTCTACCAAACGTTAATTATTTTTATGATTATTGTTTTTAACTCTAAGGAACCTTCGTATTTCCCAAATAGACGCTATATCCTTTACAGACATTTGGAGAACAGATATATCTTTGAGAAAATGAATTTGAATGTAAAACATTTTAATTAAAAAATTAGGAAATTTAAATTTAGCCCTAAAATGAATAGAATTTTTTTACAATCTCCTACATTTATTTACTGTATTATAATCAACGGTGTAATTCTTGTATTATTTATACTTCTTTATTATTCTCCTGCTGTCCGGCTCCAAATCAAGTGCCATCATTTACTGAATACCTATTAAATTCCCCAGACATTTACATCTTTCTCTTTCTTTTTTACTATTATTTTTTGATACCGTTTATCATTTTTAGTTATTTATTATTTTTAATTTTTTTGCAGTTGTGTTTTTTTTTCTTCTAATTTAATTTTTACAGAAAAAGCTATAATGTTAAGGGAAGATATTTTGCCCAAGAAATTTACATTTAGTCATGGGTGTAGCTAGCTGGAAATATTGCCAATCCCACATAATACTTACCTTAATTTTAGCAAATTTAAAGTAGTTAAAAATTCTACTCCTCTCAAAGTATTTTGACCTTTAGCGAGACTCTTTAAGAGTCCATATTGCTCACTTTACTGCTTTGAATTCAGAATATAGATAGCAGCTTATATTTATATACAGCAGTCTATCATGATAATAGAACTTTCTACAGTAGATCTACATCACCTGCCATTCTACCGAACACTGAGAACCAAAAATATTCATTGACTTTCGTTGACTATCATTGATCCTGTTCACCTCAATCGATCTCAATGTTTGAATCTTTCAGTCTTGCTCCCTTGGGCCGAGAGTCCAATCAGAATAATCATCAAGTAGTGAAGTGCTCCAGAAAATTGTAAGATGATCCACCAAATTCAAGATGGAGGGAAGCTGCCAAGTTCCAAAAAATCCACTTGTGTTCATACTGCCACACTCCTTCTTTTCTTCCAAAATATTGTTTTAATTTCCTTGTTAATTAATTCCTGCCAGTCATCCCTGTAAAAAAAAGCAGTAATAGTAAAATTGTATAGTATAACATTGTATAGAATAGCCTAGAATAAGCTTGTATTGTATGGTGTAGTTTTGTATAGTATAAGGTTGTATAGTATATATCAGTGAGGAATAGAATTGTTTTTTAAGTACCTCCCAGCCTAATTTCAGGGAACGGTGTAACCACAGTTGAAGGAGTTTAGAGTAAAAAAAAACATTGATGGTTCATCCTTAGGACAGGCTATTAATGTGTGATTAGTAGAGGTACAACCCCAGGGATCCCTACCAATGAGCAAAATGAAGGGGTCTTTTCAATGCTTATTCAGGTATAGCAGTTCGTCTATATATGCAGTGAATCAGGCTGGGCTGCAGTAATAGGTACAATGGCATGAGCTGCAGTGCTTGGGTGTACAGTTAAAGTACTGTTCTCATTGGCCCCTTCACATTGCTGATGGGTGGGGGTCCAGGAAGTGAGATCTTTACCGATCACACATAGGATCGGTCATCAATTATTTTCCCCCCTAAACCCTTTAATACAATATACCACCCCATGTCACACCCCAGGTATGATGTTGCAACTCAAACGTATCATGGATTGTGATGTTAAAAATGAACCCTTACTTATTAAGACAACAGAGGCTTAGAGCAACCCTCTGGATTCAGGACAAAATGTTGTCCCAGGGCCAGAGTGGTAGGGGGTATATTACTTGCTGTTGTTCTTCTTTACCATCTCATCTACCAATTCCAGCTCCCATTTTTAGCCATCCAAGTTGGCCAATGTAATCTTCAGACTACCTAATCTACCATTGTGCATTTGCAGCATTAGAATACCTGATCTCTGATTGGCCAGAGTTGCTCACTGACCAATCAGAGAGCAGTGCACAGTGTGCATCAGATAGTCAGAAAATTGATACAGCCAACTTAGAAAGCCAAAAATTAGGCCGACCTATTACGTATACCCCTACCATCCAGTACCAGGAGAGAATTTTGTTTAGAAAGCAGAGGGTTCCTTTAAATATAGAGATCCTATTAATTACAAGTACTAGGCTATGCTACATTACACAAAAAAGTGCATTGTTTACAGACTAGTCCACCCTACTTACACATCCTGCATCATACAAGATGTCAGTAGTACCAACATTAATAAGAACTGAGCGCCATAACCAATGCCTCCAACGCTCTACTGCATGCATAACCAAATATTCACTCAAGTCCTAACTGAGTAAATATTTAGCTATAATTACTCACATGTCCGGAGTCCAATGTAGCCAACCCTGGTTCTTCATTTATAACTTCTGACGATTGGAGTATGCTGATGAGGTCATTAGGAATGAGGATTTAAAGGGCCGAGCCACCATCCTGCCTTGCCTGCGTATCATTTTGTATGACACTTTGGGTGCCTGTTACTTTCCTGTGTTCTTGATAATGGGGATTGGCGTATTTTAACTAAGGCTATGATGGGGTTGCCTTCAGCAGGGTTCCTTACTATACAACAGCCTGGGACAACTGGAGGATCCACTGGTACTTTAGTGGGTCTTTTGAATCCTGGTGGCTACTCCAACTATAGCTATCTAGTCAGTCAATTGGGAAAGGCCAAGCCTCTTAGATAGGGGAAAGAATGGAAAGATTCCTTAGCTTTTATTCTTTGAGAATGCCAGCACCAAATCAACTGTAGTTAAGAGGGCTCACATCATCTTCGTAGTTATGCATGGTCTAGGGTTGCTGGAGGTGGCATAGTGATGGCACACAGATTGCTAAACCAGTTGGAAACTATGTAAACTGATTGCAACCTGTAACAACCAAATTCTAGCTGGACGATTAGCAGAGGAGTTTAATGGTCCACCATTCTGCATTGCCCTAGTATAGCACTCTAGGTGCCTGCTACACTGTCCCGTGTTCTGATTGGCTTGGCTAGTTTTAACTATGTTTACTAGGGATTTGTCTTCAGCTGAATATTTGGGGCTCATTACTGTATTAGAGCGTAACCCCCATGTAGAATCCATTGGTTCTCTGGTAGACCACTTGAATACTAGTGGATACTTCAAGGATAGCCACTTGGGGATCCTACTGAGAAAAATCATGCCTCGAGGAGAAGGTTAGTGGGGAAGAATGGGAAGATTTTCAAGCCTTAATTCCTTGATAATGTCAGCACAAAATCAATCATGGTCAAAAGGGTGTACATCATCTCGGCTCATGGGTTATGTGTAACGCAGTGGGTGGGTCATTGACTGATTTAGCTTTGGTTTATTCCTGAGATATAGTAAGGGATCCCCTGGTTTTGACCCTTTAAATCCTTTTTTCAGGCATCTAGTCTTCATGACAAGATGACAGGGTCACTTCTTCAGCAGTAAACTTAATGCAATGACAACAGACCCTGGTGGGTCAAAGGCACAAGAGCATGGTACCAAAGGAACAAGCAATGGCATAGCCAACATAACAAGCTAGGGTCAGGACAGACATAGTTCATGCAATACAGTAAGTCAGGCAGGAGGTCATGGCAGGTGGCAATCAGGCAAATCATAGGAGAGGTTGGGTTTAGCAGCGTTTAGGAATAGCGGGTACACAGGCAAGGGCCAAAACCAAGTAGCAAAAGAAAAACCAAACACGTTCACAAGGAACTTTTTGTTCAGGCATCCTCCAGTGGGGAAGGTTACCTTAAACAACCTGGGAACATCTGGATAGGCTGGGGATAGGAAAGTTGTGTGCACACTGGGCTGGCTCTTTAATAGGTGTGCGCATGCCATTAAGGCAGAAGGGGGAGGTGAGGCGAGACACCACCAGCCATGGACGGTGGCCATAACATTATGCATGGTCCAGAGATGCAGGAGATGTGGCTATGGCACAAATTTTGCTTTGCAATTAGATTACAAGTTATAACTACTAATCAGAATCTAGCTGCTATTTTAATGTAGGTCATAATGCAAAAGCCCCTCCACCAACAAAAATGCACAAAATCTTGGAAATTAACAATTTTTTTTGCTGGCTCCTGTCTGAGATACATAAAAATGATATATATCATGCATACAGAATGACCAGACAACACGAGAGTTTTGCCTCTACCTCAGCTCTACTGCTGTTTAGCAAGCAGCGTTTCTGCTTTTTTTCCTTTTGAACTCTGCAATTTCCTCCGCTGTTAACCCGTGGGCATTACACCTGTAGTAGATATATATATGTCATTAGTGATCGTGTTCAACAAGAGTAACTCAAGTTGAATTTTAAGCTGTCATCGCATAACAAATCAATACTTGTGGTTTCGTCATGGCGTGAACTTCAAGCTTCTGGGACCAATGCAAAATTTTTAACATGGCCCCACCTACCATGTGCTGTTTATAATGGTAACATAGTCCGTACGGCCGAAAAAAGGCATATGTCCATCCAGTTCATCCTATTACCCCCACAATGTTGATCCAGAGGAAGGAAAAAAAAGGCAAAAAAACTCCAATGAGGTAGAAGTGGCATCTTCTAATATAACAAAGAGGCCTTTGGACTACCTCAAGCAATGGAGTCTTGTTGATCTGCTATTGATGATCTATCCTGTAGATAAGACATCAATAGCTAGAAAATGGAAAGCCCATTTAAAGAGTTCTCTACTTTAGACATTCTGTACTCGCTGGAAAGGTCCATTGACAATAATCTGATCAAAAGGTGTCACCCTGCTGGGACCTCCAGCGATCAGCTGCAATCTGTGGGGAAATCTGGCGGTAAGTGTTCAATTCCTCTACAGCACCCCCACAGAGAAAATTAAGTATTACACAGTATCCATTTACAGCGGGTCTGGAAAGTCTTCAGAGCCTTTCACTTTTTTTTTTACATTTTTTTAAAAGGTACAAAACATTTCTGCTGCCCTGAAAGTTCCCAAGAGCCCAGGGGTCTCCATAATTCTTACATGGAAGAAGAACAACCAGGACTCTTCCTATAGTTGCCAGCCCACCAGACTAAGTAATCAAAGGAGAAGGGCCTTGGTAAGAGAGGTGACCAAGAAACTAATGGTCACTCTGGCTGAGCTTCAAAGATCTGGGGCAGATTTATGAAACTGTCTAAAAGAAAAATTGTCTTAGTTGCCCATAACAACCAATCAGAGCTCAGCTTTCATTTTACCAGAGCAGAATGCAAAATGAAAGCTGAGCTCTGATTGGTTGTTATGGGTAACTAAGACAGTTTTGATAAATCCTCCCTCCTGTGTGCAGATGGGAGAAACTTCCAGAAGGTCGACCATCACTGCAGCCTCCACCAATCTGGGCTTTATGGCAGAGGGGGCAGAAAGAAGCCTCCTCAGTTAGACACATGAAAGTTGCCTGGAGTTACCAAAAAACACCCTCAGACTGTGAGAAACAAGATTCTGCTCTGAGGACCCAAAGATGGAACTCTTGGCCTGTAAGCGTTATGTCTGGAGGAAACTAGGTGCCGCTCATCATCGGCCCAATACCATCCCTACAGGGAAGCCTGGTGGTGGAGCATCATGCTGGGGGAGGGAAACCGGTAAAGGTGGATGGAAACCAGGCGCCGCTCATCATCGGCCCAATACCATCCCTACAGTGAAGCCTAGTGGTGGAGCATCATGCTGGGGCAGGGGAGACGCGTCAGGGCTAATGGAAAGCTGAATGGAGTACAGAGATAATGAAAAACAGATCCAGAGGGCAGGGGACCTCAGACAGGGCAGAAGGTTGACCTTCCAACAAGACAATGACCTTAAGACCCCAGCCAAGACATCACAGGAGGGGCTTAGGGACAATTCTGTGAATGTCCCTGAGTTTCAGAGCCAGAGTCCTGAATTGGAGAGACCCAAAATTGGCTGTCCACAAATAGCCCTCATCTGACCTGCAGAGGATCTGCAAAGAAGAATGGCAGAAAATCCCCAAGTCCAGGTGTACACACTTGGGGCATCATACCCAAGAAGACTTGAGGCTGGAACCATTGCCAAAGGGGCTTCAACTAAGTCCTGAGTACAGGGTGTGAGTACTTATGTCAATGCAAAATTTTTAAATATAAAAAACTACTATTCTGTTGTCACTTTGTCATTATGGGGTATGGAGTGCAGAATGGCTCTTTTTTTACTTTGCAGAAGGCCACAACATAACAAAATGTAAAAAGTGAAAGGTCCGAGGACTTTCCAAACCCGGGTTTATCAATGGGTTATCTGTGTAATGCAGTACAGGACGGGTCCTACAGAGGAAGACACACACTGTATAACGACTCTTCACTCTGTTTAATAGATGAGAATCCTGAATAGAGGACCCCCCCCCCCTCCCTCTATTAGCTAAAAATTCTCTAAGAGGGAATATGAAAATGGATTTGGGTTTTCTAGACTGGACAACCCTTTAATGGCTTGTGTACATTGAGACAGTCTATGTGGGTCAATCATCTGATCTTTCTATCCTTGCTGTTATTGTTATTTCTAAGGGTAGGTAAGGGGTGCAACTTATCTAAGTTTCCCTTAGTGATGGGGCAGAGTGCTTATTAAATCCTCTGCTCAATCAAAGAGGGGACTGAGCACAGATCAATTAGAGCAGTGGAGGGCAGGAAGGGGAAGGTGGAAGCGATGAGCAGATAGTGTTCAACTTCCTACCAGGTTTTAACCCCTCCATTAGCCTAGACCACCAGGGATGCTAACATTTATTTCATTTACTGCCCTAGAGCACTGGGGATGCTGAGGACCTCCCACTTGATGTATTCCAAGCTATGGGAGCCAAATCTAAGAAAAAGCTATAAAAGAGAATGGAGTCAGTGGGGCAGTGCTTGCAAAGCTATGTAGCTGGCACCGCTGACATGCGGACAAGATAGGTCCTCTATAACCAAAAGTAGGAATAGGTTTAGGTTCAAGGTAAAAAGGAACCATTGTCTAATCAAATCCTTAGGAAACACTTCCTTTCTTCCTTATAATAGAATCTATTCCAATTACACAAGAGCCAATCTTGATAATGTGGTTTGAAACCATTCCTATTCAGCTACTCTATGGATGGTAGTATTGTACAGTCACTACATGGTGGTTCTATTTAGTTGCTGTGTTGTGCTACCATTCAATCATAGTATGGCGGTATTACTCAGTTACTGTATGGTGATATTATTCTGTCACTATATAGTAGCATTAGTTGATCACTGAATTGCTCAATTTTTAGTCATTGCATGTTGGTGTTATTCAGTCACTATATAGTAGAATCACAGTAGATACGTGGTAGTGCTATTCATTCACTGCATAGTTGCATTATTCAGTTAGTATATGATATTATTATTTAGTCTCTGTATGTTGGCATTATTCATTCACTATATGGAAGTATCAGAGGCGTAACTTGAAGCTCCCGGGCCCCGATGCAAAACTTGTAACAGGGCCCCCAACTATAATGCTTTACTCATAGTACTGGGTTCCCTATATGGAGAAGAGAGGCCTTATGGGCCCCCCAAGGCTCCTGGGCCCGGGTGCAACCGCATCCTCTGCATCCTCTATAGTTACGCCCCTGGGAAGTATTATTTAGTTACTATACAGTCATAATATTCAGTCACAGGGGTGCTGTCTTCCAGGTGCATAAATCAAAGATGTGTGTGATAGGCTGTCACGACTCTTCAGTCCTACAGAACACCACCAATTCCTACTAATACATGTTGGGACCATTGACACTGCAAAAAAGGACCTTGCAACTATCTGCAGAGACTTCGAAGACTTCAGAAAGAAAGTGAAGGAACTAGGAGCACAGGTGGCCTTCTCATCCATCCTCCCAGTGGATGGCCATGGAATAAGAAGAGGGAAAAGGATTCTAGAGGTGAACAACTGGCTACGTTGATGATGCCGTCAGTAAAGATTTGGACTTCTAGACCATGGAGTGAATTACCTATATGATGGACTCCTTGCTAGAAAGGTAAAAATATACAACTAATTAATACATTCGAGAACCTCGCTATTAGAAGTAAAAAGAAAGAACAAAGACAAAAAATTCAGAAGGCAAATAGAGGAGCAAGAGACACTGATCACAAACTAAGATGTTTTTACACAAATGCCTGGAGCATGGGAAACAAACAAGGAGAATTGGAGCTCCTAACACAGGAAGAGAAATATGAGGTCATAGGCATCACGGAAACTTGGTGGGATGATACACATGATTGGAATACAAGGCTTGAAGGATACAACTTATTTATGAGAAACAGACCTAATAAAAGGGGAGGAGGTGTTGTGTGGTATGTTAGGAAAACCTTTATCTCCACCGCGATCCAAGCTTCAGAGCTGGGAGTTCGGTAGGAACTGTTTGGGTAAGAATACAAGGAGAGAACAACAGAAAGGACACCATTGTAGTCATTTACTATAGGCCGCCTGGACAAGCAGAAGATATGGAGGAACTCTTTCTACATCAGATGGCCAAGCTCTCAAAAAAGCGCAACACAGTGATCATGGGAGATTTTACCGATCCAGACATTTGTTGGGAATCTCTCAGGTAAAAGTAATGGATCCAACAAATTCTTATCCGCTCTTGCTGACAACTTTATCTTCTAAAAGGCAGAAGAGAAAACAAGGGGATCTGCTATCTTGGACCTAATTTTTACAAACAGGGAGGGAATGGTTGAGGAAGTAAGGGTGGCTGGGACCTTAGGAGGCAGTGATCACGATATCCTTGAATTTTGGATGAAAAGGGGAGGAAGACCTGAGAAAACCAGACCTCAAGGTTGGATTTCAGAAAGGCAGATTTTAATAAACTGAGAAAGAGGATAGAAAGAATCCAATGACTGGATGTTCTTAAGGACAGAAATGCCCAAGAAGGTTGGGAAATATTGTGAAATTAGATTCTCAAAGCACAATCGTTACCAATCCCTAAAAGAAGGAAGAACGGGAATCATTTAAAGAGACCAGGATGGATGAACACAGAACTTGTGCCCATGTTAAAAAGGAAGAAAAATATGTTTATCAAATGGAAAGAGGGGGAAATGTCTAAAGAAGAATATAATGTCTACAGAAACTGTAGGGCAAGTGTCAGAAAAGCTAAAGCTAATTATGAATTGAGGCTTGCAAGACAGACCAAAAGCAATATAAAAGGATTTTGGGGGTTATGTCAAAAGCAAAAGAAAAGTCAAAGACGTAATAGGATGTTTATAGGATAAAAATAGTGAATTGGTTAAAAATGAGGTTGAGACGGCCGAACTTTTAAAGTCCTATTTTGTGTCTGTTTTCTCTCAGAAAGTAGATGTAACATCAACTGATCTTTCTTGTGCTATTGGGAGAATAAAAGAATGCAGGCTATCTGTAAGCAGAGAGATGGTGAGGGAACACTTAGCTAACTTAAATGAACTCAAGTCTCAAGGTCCAGATGAATTACATCCCAGGCTTGAGAAAGACTTGGAACAAGTCGAATGACTACTACTCAGGGGGCGACGTGGTGGAGCGGGGGGGGGGGGGTAGCAGTGGGGAACAGTGGGGAGCTCTCTCTCTCCCCCCCCCCCACTCCCCTCTGCAACCTACCGCTCACCCCTGGCACCCCCCGAATCTTTTCGTCCGAGTAGTCAGTTACACGGAAAACGCGCTGCTCGAGTGCAAAATCGTCCTAAACGAGTCGGTTCGCTCATCTCTAGTTTGTAACAAACAAGTCATGCCAGACAAATCTAATTTCCCTCTATGACAGAATCACCGACTGGCCTGATCAGGGAAATGCCATAGATATAGCATATCTTGACTTTAGTAAAGCATTTGACAAAGTATCTCTTACAATGCTTTTTGAAAAAATGACCAAATCTGGGATTGACAAGGCAACTGTTAGGTGGATTCACAACTGGCTGAGTGATCGTACTCAAAGAGTGGTCATAAATGGCTGCACATCCAAGTGGAAGAATGTATCAAGTAGGGAACTACAAGGCTCTGTCCTAGGCCCAGTGTTGTTCACCATTTTTCTAAATAATGTGGAGGAAGGAATTGAGGGGAAACTGATCAAGTGTGCTGATGACACAAAGCTAGGAGGGATAGCTAACACTAAGGAAGAGAGAGAGTATTCAAAAAGATCTAGAAAAGCTTGAACAGTGGGCAGCGACTAACAGAATGGTATTTAACAAGGAGAAATGCAAAGTCCGACATCTGGGCAAGAAAAATGAAAAAAGCACATACAGAGTGGGAGGAATTGGGCTAAGCAGCAGCACATGTGAAAAACACTTGGGTATACTAATAGATCACAGACTGAACATGAGTCAACAATGTGATGCAGCAGCCAAAAAGGCAAACACAATTCTGGGATGTACTAAGAGAAGCATAGAGTCTAGATCACATGAGGTCATTATCCCCTCTACTCTTCCTTAGTCAGACCTCATCTGGAATACTGCGTCCAGTTCTGGGCGCCCCACTTTAAAAAAGACATAGACAAACTGTAGCAAGTTCAGAGAAGAGTTACCAAGATGGTGAGCAGTCTGCAAATCATGTCCTATGAGGAACAGTTAAAGGATCTGGGAATGTTTAGCTTGCAGAAGAGAAGGCTGAGAGGAGACTTAAGAGCTGTCTACAAATATCTGAAGGGCTGTCACAGTGCAGAGAGATCAGCCCTATTCTCATCTGCACAAGGAAAGACTAGAAGCAATGGGATGAAACTGAGAGGGAGGAGACACAGATTAGATATTAGACAATGAGGGGGATCAATGAGTGGAACAGGTTGCCATGGGAGGTGGTGAATTCTCCTTCAATGGAAGTGTTCAAACAAAGGCTGGACAAATATCTGTCTCGGGTGATTTAGTGCAGGGGTCCCCAACTCCAGTCCTCAGGGACCGCCAACAGGTCATGTTTTCAGGATTTCCTCAGTGTTGCACAGGTGATGTAATTATTGTCAGTGCCTCAGACATTGCCGGCGGTGTTCTTACCATAGGAGATCCCGAAAACATGACCTGTTGGTGGTCCCTGAGGACTGGAGTTGGGGACCTCTGATTTAGTGAATCCTGCACTGAGCAGGGGGTTGGACCCGATGACCCTGGAGGTCCCTTCTGAAATCCTTTGAGAATGTTAATTGCCCTGTGTCCTCCTCTCTGAGATAACTTTATGTGTGAAACTGTGGTCATTGTATAACAGTATTATTGAAGCACTGTATGGCGGTATATACTTAGCATGTGTAGCACGGTCCATTGTTTCATAGAGAACAGTGGTTGCATACCGTATAGCATTGTTATTTATGTAACTATATGTGTTACTTATTTGGTAATGTTATTTGAGCGCCATATGGTATAGTACTTATAATTAGGCACCAGTACTAGTATACAATATGAGGAGGTGCTTGATCCAGCATAAGTCTGGTCCTGACTATAAGAAGCAGGTCATTCTCCAGATTATGAACAGTCTCCCTAATTTCAGAGCCAAAGATCCTTCTGGGCAATGACCATAAAATATAGGACTAACCTCCATAATCTATGTGATACAACCATTGACAGTGTAGGGATTGTATGTTGATTGGTTGAGCATTCTAGAGTGATTGGAGGTGCCCTACCCCAATCTAGGTGAGCGGACCTGCATCCTATGTTCTTGAGATTCTTCTCTTAGATTTGGCATCTTTCTCTGGGTTGCAACCAATAAGCTCTACTTGTACGCAGGTTCACTCATCTCTACAAGTTATATGTGAAGTTGCAAGTATGAGTTGATAACCCCCAAATTCAGACCCCAGATTCCAGCCCAAAAATTACATATACAGTATAAACTTGGTAAAAATGGTATTCATACCCTGGCTTTACATCTGGCGGTTTTGGTAACGTTTTGGTGAAGCTATCTCTTCCAACTAACCAGAAAGTTTCTTCTATACCTTTGCCCTAAAGGGAAAAAAAAACAGAAGAGCAGGAGCAGCTACTGATTTGTTCTCATGATCCCTCCCCCCCCCCCTTGACTATTACTATAGGTCCAGCAGAACGGTATTATTAGCAGTATTACCCCGTACCACATCACTTCATCTTACCTTTAGCTCTGTTTTTCCTCTAAGTTCTATCTTATAGTTTTCTTTCAGGGTCCGCAGTACGGCCACCGTGCTCTGGTTGACGTGGATTCTGTAAGCTGTAAAAGGTTGAATGATAATATATTGAAGTACTTCTGCTGTTGCTTCTGGTGATTTCGGTCCCTTTAAACCATCGTCAGATTATACACCCATTGACAAAACAAATGATACACCAAGGAATGTTGGCAGAGTAATATGAAGCTTTCTATACGTGATTACAATATCAGAGCAAAACAATCATTTATTGTAGAGAACCGACCGCTTGTAGAGAGGCTCTAGTACCCTGTTGTACCGCCTCTAGCTTGGATACAAGATGTGATACAGGCGTGCATGGAGGCTCTAATACCCTGTTGTACCACCTCTAGCTTGGATACAAGATGTGATACGGCTGGGCATGGAGGTTCTGGTACCCTGTTGTACCACCGCTAGCTTGGATACAAGATGTGATACAGTTGGGCATGGAGGTTCTAGTACCCTGTTGTACCGCCTCTAGCTTCGATACAAGATCTGATACAGGCAGGCATGGAGGCTCTAGTACCCTGTTGTACCACCTCTAGCTTGGATACAAGATGTGATACAGTTGGGCATCGAGGCTCTAGTACCCTGTTGTATCGCCTCTAGCTTGGATACAAGATGTGATACAGGTGGGCATAGAGACTCTAGTATCTTGTTGTACTGCCTCTAGCTTGGATACAAGATGTGATACGGCTGGGCATGGAGGCTCTAGTACCCTGTTGTACCGCCTCTAGCTTGGATACAAGATGTGATACGGCTGGGCATGGAGGCTCTAGTACCCTGTTGTACTGCCTCTAGCTTGGATACAAGATGTGATACGGGCAGGCATGGAGGCTCTAGTACCCTGTTGTACCGCCTCTAGCTTGGATACAAGATGTGATACAGGCGTGCATGGAGGCTCTAATACCCTGTTGTACCACCTCTAGCTTGGATACAAGATGTGATACGGCTGGGCATGGAGGTTCTGGTACCCTGTTGTACCACCGCTAGCTTGGATACAAGATGTGATACAGTTGGGCATGGAGGTTCTAGTACCCTGTTGTACCGCCTCTAGCTTCGATACAAGATCTGATACAGGCAGGCATGGAGGCTCTAGTACCCTGTTGTACCACCTCTAGCTTGGATACAAGATGTGATACAGTTGGGCATCGAGGCTCTAGTACCCTGTTGTATCGCCTCTAGCTTGGATACAAGATGTGATACAGGTGGGCATAGAGACTCTAGTATCTTGTTGTACTGCCTCTAGCTTGGATACAAGATGTGATACGGCTGGGCATGGAGGCTCTAGTACCCTGTTGTACCGCCTCTAGCTTGGATACAAGATGTGATACGGCTGGGCATGGAGGCTCTAGTACCCTGTTGTACTGCCTCTAGCTTGGATACAAGATGTGATACGGGCAGGCATGGAGGCTCTAGTACCCTGTTGTACCGCCTCTAGCTTGGATACAAGATGTGATAAGGGCAGGCATGGAGGCTCTAGTACCCTGTTGTACCGCCTCTAGCTTGGATACAAGATGTGATACAGGCAGGCATGGAGGCTCTAGTACCCTGTTGTACTGCCTCTAGCTTGGATATAAACTGTGATACGGCCAGGAGTGGAGGCTCTAGTACTCTGTTGTACCACCTCTAGCTTGGATACAAGATGTGATACAGGTGGACATGGAGGCTCTAGTACCCTGTTGTACCACCTCTAGCTTGGATGCAAGATGTGATACTGGTGGGCATGGAGGCTCTAGGACCCTGTTGTATTGCCTCTAGTTTGGATATAATATGTGATACAGTTGGGCATGGAGGCACTTGTACCCCGTTATACCGCCTCTAGCTTGGATACAAGATGTGATACGGTCGGGTATGGAGGCTCTAGTACCCTGTTATACCATCTCTAGTTTGGATACAAGATGTGTGGGATCGCCCCATAATGTTATGACCCCCTGTTTGTAGTCAAAAGAAGAGAGGTCCATTAGGAAAAGTAGTGCACTTCAAAAATATATTCAGAAGTAAATAAACTATTTTATTGAACACATCAAAAAATAAAAAAGCAAGAAAAATAAAAAACATGAAAAGCATTTAAAATATAATGAATCCTTGTTTTCTCTCACATATATAAGTGGAGGCAACTCACCAGTACAACTCTAACTAAAATAGACTGAGTTATAGGGTCAACGATGGCAGCAAGATATGGACCATAAATATAGCTATAAAATCACATGATCCAACAGACCGCAAGCTGATGTGTAGATAATACTGGAGTACCCAATGATAAAGCACATAGTGTGACGTCTTGGAAATATGGATGTCAACTAAATAACACTCAAGACAGCCTGGGATGCTAGATACTAGCCTATAACAATCATAGTCCACTAAGAATAATGAATGTATCAATATTATAGACCAGCAGGGATAGTAAATATCAACTGTATAACCATCATAGACCACCATAAATGATGAGTCAGTCTCAATATTGACCCCTTTATTACCATAGACCACCAGGAACATTAGATACTAATCATTGGCTTTCAGAGACTACCCTGTATTATGAATATCAATATTAGGCCATTGATCACCATAGACCACAAGGGATATAAGATATTAAATATTAACCATCATAGACCACCAAGAAGAATCCATATCAATATTAACTTATTAGATTATAATTAACAATATTAACCTCAATATTAGATAGTAACTATTAAGCATCATAGACCACCATAGATGATGGATATCTATACTAACACACAAGGCTTTCAAGGACATTAGATATTAATCATTGACCATCACAGACCACAATGGATATCAGTGCTAACCCCTTTACCACCCTAGACCACCGGGGATATAATATATTAATCACAAATAATATATTAATCACAAACCACCATGGATAATGGATATCAGTATTAAGCCATTTATCACTCTGGACTACCAGAATATTAGATATTAACTAACAATAACATAGGCCACCATGAATGTTGGATATCAATATTAACCTCTTCATCATCCTAGACCACCAGGGATATTAATCACAGACCATCACAGAGCACCATAGATAATGAATATCAGTGTTAAAGCTTTTATCACTCTAGACCACCAGAGATATTAATCATTGATCATCATAGACCACTATGGATAATGCATATTAGTTTTAACCCCTTTATCACCGTAGACCACCAGGGATATTAGATAATAACCATAATCATCATAGACCACCAAGAATAACAGATATAAGAATTCGCCCTATACCACCATGGGTATTAGAAATTAACCTACCATCAAAGACCACCATGGATAGTGGATATCAGTGTTATGCCATCTATCACCCTAGACCCTTGTAGGGTTTTCACATTTTTCATTTTTTTTATATAGGGCACAACTGTGTATTTTTTCACAATACTAGACATACAACAATGTGAGCTCATAGACTTTAAGGCCTCATGTCCACGGGGAAAATCAGGCCCGCTACGGATTCTCCATGGAGAATCTGCAGCGGGTCCCTCCTGCCCCGCGGACATGGGTGCTGAAAATAAGAATAAATAAGAATTAACTCACCTCTCACACGCTCCGGATACTTCCTTCGCTGCGGCGCCATCTTCTCTGCGTCGCGGCCGGATCTTCTTTCTTCGGCTCGGCGGATATGCAGGATGACGTCGGTGACGTGCCCCGCGCATGCGCCGTCCCGAAGCAAAAAGATCCGGCCGCGACGGAGAGAAGATGGCGCCGCGGCGAAGAGAAGAACCGGAGCGTGTGAGTAAAATCCGATTTTTGTGTCCTGCGGATCCGGACGGCTTCCATAGGCTTCAATAGAAGCCTGCGGGAGCCGTCCCCGCGGGAGACCCGCACGAAAATGGAGCATAGTCCGGATTTTTTCATGCTCCATTTTTTTTAAAATCCCTTTTATTGACCATCCGCGGGTATTTATCTACCCCGCGGGTGGTCAATGCATCCCTATGGGGTGCGGATCCGCGGGCAGGAGAAGAGTTAAAATCTGCTGCGGATTTTAATTCTTATTTTGCCCGTGGACATGAGCCCTAACTGGTCCAAATTATTACCTACAACCCTCCCCATAGATCCCACTGACTTTGTGACTTACGCAGTCCTGTGGATTCCATTCGTGAAGCTGTGTTCACGGTGTCTCCAAATAGACAGTAACGTGGCATAGTGAGGCCAACGACTCCGGCTACACAAGGCCCTAGATGGGATGACAAGAATGAAAAGATAAGTCTTGAATTCACTTTGCTGTCCTGAATTGGGCTTTCACTCTTTAGAATTCCAGTATACCTGAGTGTAAACCTATCCTGATCCTGACCGGCACGTCCGGCATGTGTCTCATCTGGAAGGTGCCCACAGCGTAGAGGATGTCTAGAGACATGTTGGCAATTTCAGCTGCATGTTTGTTTCCATTCCTCTTGGGAAGCCCTGAGGCCACCATGTAGGCATCACCGATGGTCTCCACCTGCAAAGAGACAGTTCATGTCTTAGTACAGTGTTCTGAAGACCTGAAGGATCCAGTTGGCATCAAGGTTCTCATCATGGTTGGCTTCAGCTATGTGTGACGTATTCCGGCACCAGACGGATGTAGGCTTAGTTCCACACGGCCAGATAAACCTCTTCCTCTGTGTGGCAGTGTCTTGTAGAGCTACATGAATCATCCTACTCCTGGCTCTGTATCCTGCTCTCGGATATTTAGAGCACCACTGTCAGCCCATCAGCCCCAGCAACACAATTGCTTAGCTCTGCTACTTTATTTATGTGATCAGCTTGATTCTGGTGCTGTATTTATGTTATGAGCTTGGTTCTGGCATGACATCTATGTACTGAGGTTGGTTTATGCCGTATTTATGTTATAGTTTGGTTTGAGGTTAATACATGCTAACTATTTATAGTATGAGCTTGGTTCTGGTGCTGTATTTAGATATGAGCATGGTATTGATGCTGTATTTAGGGTATGAGCTTGCTTCTGGTGCTTTATTTAGATATGAGCATGGTATTGATGCTGTATTTAGGGTATGAGCTTGCTTCTGGTGCTTTATTTAGATATGAGCATGGTATTGATGCTGTATTTAGGGTATGAGCTTGGTTCTGGTGCTGTATTTAGATATGAGCATGGTTTTGGTGCTGTATTTAGGGTATGAGCTTGGTTCTGGTGCTGTATTTAGATATGAGCATGGTTTTGGTGCTGTATTTAGATATGAGCATGGTTTTGGTGCTGTATTTAGATATGAGCATGGTTTTGGTGCTGTATTTAGATATGAGCATGGTTTTGGTGCTGTATTTAGGGTATGAGCTTGGTTCTAGTGCTGTATTTAGATATGAGCTTGGTTCTGGTGCTGTATTTATGGCATGAGCTTGGTTCTAGTGATGCATTTAGATATGACCTTGGTTCTGGTACAGTGTTCACTGAACTGTTCTGGTGTGGGTACGCTGCTAGTTTGCTGCTCTGTGCACAAGCAGAATACAGACAGACTGCTTTAATTACAATGGCTAGCGTTAGTGGTTGCCACCATTTACTTACCTTATACACATCATGATTTCCTAAAACTGCATCAAATAGTGTATAAAGGTCGTTCAGAAGGTCGACCACCTCGATGGGTTCACTAAGGGCTGATATTGTGGTGAATCCGACAATGTCACTGAAGTAGATTGTGACTTGATCAAAATATTCTGGCTCCACGGTCCCTCCGGTTTTAAGAGCTTCAGCCACAGATCTGAAGGACAGAAAGCGAAGGGTTAGTGGGAGTCACCAGGGGCGCGGATGAGGCTCTTAAAGGGAAACTGTCAACTTTTTACTATAGATGTTTACTGTATAATGTACCCTAAATATACAGGAGCCATACTGTGCCCTGTATCTGCACCCATTATATGGCCCTTGCACTTACTCCTTATTAATATCTACATAATGAAAACCTCTGCAACATTCTGGTAGACTTTGTCTATCCAATTTTCACTATTTTAAAGATCTCTGCTTGCTGTCTGTAAACACGGACGACCTTCTTTACAACCAGAGGCTGAAAAACTAATTTAGCTTTGATACAGAAAAGCCATATACACAATCCAGTCACATTATTATGACCACATCCTACTTGTGACATTGGCAGAGCATAGCAAATGAAGGAAGTGATGCCTCGTGGGTGGCTTGATGGATATATACGGTAGGCCTCTGCTTACATATCACTTGTTGTCAGGGGTAAAGTAGTGATTTATCAGAGTTGCAAAAATAGTTATTTATTGGCTTTCGGGCCGAGGGTGGCGGTATTTGTTAAATAGCGCAGTTTGTGAACTGTTCACATGCTGCTCTGGTGAAAGTGTATCGTGATCAGACAAATGGCACCATTGGATATAACCAACGTGGAAACTGCGGAGCACCACGTGCCACTGATGTGAGAGGCGAACATCGCCTATGAAAGTACACGAGGGACAGTGAAGCAGCTCACCATGACTATGAAGCGGGGGGCTACCAGACGTGTCTAACACAGTGAACCCAACTGCAAATGGGGCTTCGAAGCAGACGGGTGGTCACGGCCAACAAAGGTGCATCAGAAGAAAAGGCATCAATTTACACAGCAGTATTGGAATTGGGCCGCTGCTGTTTGGCTAAGGTTTGCCTTCTCTGATGAGCCACGTTTTCTGCTTCATCGAACAGATGGACATTGGCATGTCAGGTGGGCAACATCAGAGAACAAGTACCGGGCAACCATTGCTGGAAGGACACAAGCGGGTGGCGGCAGCATTATGGTCTGGGGAGGTTTTTCTTGGTGTTCCCCATGTGGAAGGCACTCTGAACCGATTATGAATCCATCCTTGTAGATCACATACTCCCATGCATGCTGATTGTCTTCCCCGGGGCAGATGGGATCTTCCAGTCAGACAATACGACATGTCACACAGATATAAATCTCCGACAGTGGCTGGAAGAGCACAACCAAGACATCCAAGTATTTCTCTTGCCCCTAATTCCCCAAACTAGAATCCATAAGAACATCTGTTGGTCCACCTTAATCATCGTGTTCGCTCTACAGATCCCCCTTCACGTACCCTCCAGCAGCTGTGGAGGCAGTCAGCATGGCTCCAGATACCTGAGACCACCTACCAGCACCTTATTGAGGCCCTCCCAGCCTATTTAGCTGTAACTTTGTGTGTCGAATTTCATTAATTTCAAGATCTCTGCTTTCAGTCTGTGAATAGGAATGGCCATCTTTACACCCAGAAGCTGAAAAAGTATTTAGACCTAATACAGAAAAGCCATAAAGTTCCGAGTCCGAGTCAATGCTGTGACCCCCCAGACTGACTGATACATGATAAGCCAAGTTCACATCTACGTCCTGCCGACTGCCTGATTTCCATAGTCCATTTCCATCCATGGAGCCAAAAAAGTAAAAATACCGGAACCGCAGCACATGGTGGATCTGAATGGCGCTGGATGAACCCCATTGTCTATAATGGAATCCATTTCCAGACGAAATCTTCCCGAATAACATAGTGCAGCTGTGATATTTAATCTGGGTTTTTGCACTGGATTTGTGCTGGAGGCTCCGAACGCAGATGTGACTGTAACCTGACCTGCACTGATACATTGTAACTAATGATCAGGACAGGATAGAGATCTGTTCTCCTGATCGGTTTACCTCACAGAGGATTCTATAGAGTGGATACAACTGTAACAAACCTTCCACTGGGAGAAGGACAGATCAGGACAGGTTTTCAGTCTCTCATTGTAAGCAAGAATGTTCCTGTTCACGGATAGTAAGCAGATATCTTAAAACTGATCAGAACTGGATCGGTCGGACTTCCACTGATCTAACATTTAGCGCCTATTTGGTGGTTCTTGTCACCCAACAGCAAAGAGGCCCCTGCTCTTCAGGGGCCCCATAGCAGCTACGTTGACTACCTCCGTGGTACTTGGCCCTTGGTCCAGTGGGACTTGGAAGGGAACTAAGAAGATGTACTGGATTGATTTTGCTTAAGGAGACTTTTTAGGCAAGACCCAACTCCCACCCTTTCCTCACAAGCTATTCGATCAAAGGCAGTATTTGCATGGGGTGTACATTAGATTGTCACACTTGTCCCAATTTGGAAGTCTGTGGTCCTCGTCTTCACTGTGTAGGACCCCTTTACAGTGGGTGATAATTTGGGACAACCACCCTCTATATGCCCTATTTGGCAGAACAGGGTCCCCAACTCAATACTCTTCTCTATTAGCCAGAACAAAAAGAGCTCCTAGAAGATCATCTCTTATGGGGCAAATCAACATGTCCTTTGGCTTCAAAGGAGACTGCAAGGTTGCTAGCCGCAGGACTGCAGGATGACCACTAGTTGGTCTCAGCAGTTGGCGCCTCATGATCAGCTCATTGTTGGGGGAAGCAACCTCTAGGCACATGGTGGACAAACCTTTTATTCCCTTCCCAACCCATGATGCACTTGTACATCATGGGAGGGAAGTAGTTAGCATGAAATACCGTAACTTCATAGCACGGGCAACCCTCATTCCAAAGAGGCTGTGGTGGTCTGTGACGTGTAAAGAAAATAAGAATGTAATGATTTGGAGATCTCCTCTAACTATATTATATCCACAATAGGCCATATCAGAGGGGGAGGGGAGACATAGTTCCAATCATTAAAAAAAATAAAAGAACTAATTTAGAAATTGATGGCAGCGACACATCTCATAAATGTTGGGCACGGCCGTGTCTACCATTGTCTGGCCTCCCCTCTTCTTACAACAGTCTATAAGTGTCTGGGAAGGGAGGAGACCAACTGCTGGAGTTTTGGGAGAAGGATGTTGTCCCCTTGTCTGATGTTGGATTCTCGCTGCTCCACAGTCCTCGGTCGTCTCTGCCAGATTTTTTGTTTCATAATGCGCCAAATGTCTTCTATTGGTGGAAGGTCTGGACTGCCGGCGGCCGGTTCACCCCGGACTCTTTTTCTGTGCAGCCATGCTGTTGTGTCGGATGCAGTATGGGGTTTAGCATTGTCTTACTGAAATATACACGGTCTTCCCTGAAAGAGATTGTCACATCCGTGCGGCACACAAGCACCGCACTCAGCACAGACGCAGTTTGACGTTCACAACCACTGCAGTTGATAATACTATGTACTGTGGAACAGTGCGCACCACAACAGGAGTATGAAAAACCAGTATGTGAAGCCTGTGCGACATAGGAGTACTACGCTCAGCACGGCGTCAGGTAATGTACACCATGCTATGCTGAACAGTGGCACCACTCCAGGGGGAAGGAAGCCTGGCCCTAACCTAGCAGGGAGGTGAAGGGTCCCTGCCTAGGAGCGGAGTAATTGTCTCGATAGAGGTGGCCCCACAGTCTTCTTCCTGGGCCCTGATTGTCCCTATAGAGGCCCTTGGAGAGATGAACCGAACAGCAAAGCAATACAGAAAAGAAAACAGAAACTACAACTGAAAAGTAAACCTCAGCAATTTATCTGCAAGTAGCAGTACACCCAGCACAGAGGAGCTCGACTCTCAATTACTCCTCAGTGGAGCTGAATAAGCAGCATTGAGCAAAGGGAAGGGTAAGAATATAAAGCTACTCCACATCCGAGGACTGGCAGAGCAATTAGAGACGCACACCTCCAACCTTCTCCCAGGAATGACTAATACAGCATGCATCTTGCAGCAAAGAGAGACAGCACCCAGCAGTCTCTGCACATGGAGCATTAACCCTTATCCTGCATAACAAGGCAACAGGTCTCGGCCTACGTCGAGGCCACCAGGCCACAACGCTGTTGTGACCGACAAGCCGCAACAGAGATGTTGTCTGGATGGAGCATATATTGTTCTACAACCTCTATATGCAGCTCAGCATTAATAGTGCCTTTCAAGATGTGTAAGCTGTCCATGCCATAGGCACTAATGTAATACCATACCATCAGAGATGCAGAACTGTCTGCTGATAACAAGCTAGATGGTTCCTCTCCTCTTGAGTCTGCAGGACACAACGTCCATGGTTTCCAAAAAAGAATTTCAGATTTTGATTCATTTGACCACAAAACAGTTTTCCATTTTATCTCAGTCCAGTTTAAATGAGCTTTGGCCCAGAGAAGACACCGGTGTTTCTGGATTGTGTTGATATATGGGTTCTTCTTTGTATGATACAGATTTCACTTGCATCTGTGGATTACATGGTGACCTGTGTTCACAGACAATGATTTCTGAAGTATTTGAGAGCCCATGCAGTGATTGGCATTACAGAATCATGCCTGTTTTTAATGCAGTGCCACCTGAGGCCCGTAGATCTTCAGCATCCAATATTGACAATTGGCCTTGTCCCTTGTGCGCATGAATATCTCCAGATTCTCTGATTATATTATGTACTGGAGATGGGGGGATATTCAAGGTCTTTGTAATTTTACATTGATGAACATTTTTTTGGAAATTGTTCCACAATATTTAGATGCAGTTTTTCACAGATTGATGAATTTCTAATCTTCTCAGAGACTCGGCCTCTCTAACATGTTCTTTATACACCCAGTCATGTGACTTAGTAGAAAATTGACCCTCCAGCTGTTTTTCATTTGTACCACTTTTCTACGTTTCCAGCCTTTTGTTTCCCCGTCCCAACTCCATACCAGGTGGCTATCAGCTGTTTCTGTAAGCGCTGCAATTAGAGTTATCTCTGGTTGCAGCAGTTAATTGTTTAGGTTTTGTAGCCAATGCTGACTACGCGTCGAAACAGTCAGTGGGAAGGGAGGTGACCCTTCCCATGTCCCATCAACACCCCCCGCAGCGCGATCAGAAGGCACAAATGGTCTAGTATACAGCTCAGAGCTTGCTGAAGGCTTCCAGGGCTGCCATGCACCAGAGATGACTATTAAGCTCCGTCCAATATAGCGCTTGGAAGGCAACTTCAATAATTTCTAGATACTGCAATACTTAAGTACTGCAGTATATAGTACAAGCAATAAATGATCGCAAGTATAAGTTCCCTGAATTGACTAAATAAGGTGTATAAAAAGATTTTAGAATGATTTTAACAGTTAAGAAAATAAAAAAATTATTTAAAAAAAAGAACCTTTTCCCATTTTTCCTATAAAAAAACTAAACAATTACAAATCCCCCATATTTGGAGTCACCATGTAAGTAGAAGTCCAAACTATAAAAATATCACAATCTTTGTCCCGCACGGTGAAGTCTGTAAAAAGAAAAGGACGGATTGCCAGAATTGCGTTTTTTTTTGTTTTTTTTTTGTGTGGAATCCCAGCTCCCAAAAAATATGAATACAAAGTGATCAAAAAGATATATGCACCCCCAAAATGGTAATGCTAAAGACTACAGCCCCCCCCCCTCACACACACACAAAAAAACAAGCCCAATTAATAAAAAAAAATTGTAAAAAGTTGGTGAATTTGCAATTTTTTTCTGTCTCTTCCCAGTTAAAAAATTCTTAAAAGCTTTTCCGTATATTATACGGGCCATTCAAAAATATAATTCGTCCTGCAAAAATGCCCCAAATACGGCCATGTCAACGGAAAGATGAAAGAGTTACGGTATTTGGGATGAAAAAACAAAAATAAAAAAGTGATAAATCTCTGGTCCGAAAGTGGTTAAGTACCGAACTAGGTTATGTCCTTAAGGGGTTAATGTATCGGGGGTACGGGTTGAACGCTTCGGGACCACAATGGCGCGGTATCTACTCACGGAGGCAGCATTTGGGAGAGGAGTTTTTCGGTCTTCTGCTTCTCCACCTCCAGCTCCTCGGTTCTTTCTCGGATCAGGTCTTCCAGGTTGCTGGAGTATTGTTCCAGCATCCGCAGCATGGAGTCGATGATGTTGGTTTTCTTTCCTTTGTTGATGGTCTTAAACTGAAATATAATAAAAATTTGAGACTTTTATTACGTAGTGCGGACTATCTAGACACATGGGGGTGGGGGGAGGGGCATCTCGGTAGGCCTACACAACTTGGCAGGAGGTCGGGGCTAAATTGGAATCCGCAACCCTCTTGTGGCCGCAGGTAAGATTTTAGCGGCTCGCTTTGCAAGTAAAGGCAAACTATTTGCAAATCATTGCCTTTACTTACAGAATAAGTTGCTACAAACCAATCTATCTACAACTTAATTATATCCACACATATATACGTACTTACACATTGCAATATGCAAGCTTACCGGCCCTTTTAAGCCTTAGAGCGATTCTAAGCTGCTGCATGCCTTCTGCTCTGCTGCTTGTACTGCCATCTGGGGGCTTAAAGGACCTTCCCTAAATGACAGTCATGTGACCAGCCGCAGCTGTGTATTCAATGTGAGGCAGCTGACGCCCGCTATCCTCTCCCTCACTGCGCAGTGAGTCCGGTCATGTGACTGTCTGGGAAGGTCCTTAACCAGGTTAAGTTTACCACTAGTCTGACATAACTACCCTGTTTCTCTGAAATAAGACATACCCTGAAAATAAGACCTAGCATGATTTTTTTCGAATTTTTGAGGATGCAAAATGATTTTTCAGGCTTTTTGAGGATGCTTGAAATATAAGCCCTACTCCAAAATTAAGCCCTGCTAACAGTTAATTAAAAAAGTCAATTTAAATAGCGTCCAGGCAGCTATACATGTAAAAAAGTTAAACCTTTTTGAACAAAAATTAATATAAGACACTGTCTTATTTTCGGCGAAACACGGTATGATGTCAGGAGGCTGGCTTCTTAACATCATAGTCATGTCACAGTCCGACAGAAATCCACTGCCAGGCTGCTTGTGGCCCGCGGGCCGTATGTTGTGTAAGCCTGACCTATTACCTGCACTACATTCACTTAGCATAGCCCTGTTCGGCCTCAATGATTCAAAAGCAAAACTTTTTGCATTTTAGAATATAACAAAGCAAAGGGAGGAGCTTAATAAAGAGGTGGAGCTTAAAGGGGTTGTCCAGAAATTCTAGAAAATGGTCATTGTCTGTCTGGCCTGTGAAAAACCCATCTAGAGCAAAAAGAGCAAAAAGAAATCTGGTGACCGGGCGCCAACATATTCTGCAGCGCAGACGTCCTTAGCACAACACTTACTATTACCCTAGTGCAATCACAAGTGTATTATGTACAGATGTAGCACAACGTAACCCAAAACTGCTAAGATAACTTGTTGCAGCAAGTTAACACAACAAAAGTCAAGACAAAGTTCTGCAGTTTATTTAATACATTATGGCTGCGGTCTCACGGGCCGGAACTTCTGTGGAATTCTCGTGGAATGGCCGCACAGAAAAAACGCGAGAATTCCGCTAGAAAAGCGTAGCGGTTTTGCTGTCAGCATTCTGCTGCAGCTTTCTCTCCCCATAGAGAGGCCACTGCAAAAAAGAGAAAAGAATTGACATGCTGTGGAATTTAATTCCCTGCGGCATGTCAGTTTTCGTGCGGCTTGGCCGCAGCGTGTGGATGAGATTTTTGCAAAATCTCGTCCACTTTGCTGGCTAATCCCCGGATTAGGAGGCGCAGGTGGAATTGCCGTAGGGACTTTCTGCACAGAAATTCCGAGGCACTTCTGCCCCGTGTGAACACAGCCCAAGTGTCAAGTTATACTTTGCTACATCTGTACACGTAAGGATATCTTTAATATGGCCATTTCCCCTCTTTATTCTCACAAACTTTAGATCTGACCCATCTTTGATTGTAAGACATCTGACTGCAGCAGGAGCCTCCCCCCTCCCTGTCTGCAGTGGAAGACCAGGAACAATAAGCCCCACCCCATTGTTAAGCCCCTCTCTCAGCCAAATGTGGTAGGGATAAAGAGGAAATGAACCAAAATTTCTTCTATCACCAACCTGATCAAAGATTTCATCCACCGTCGGTCTCCTATCTGGCAATTCACTCCAACATTGTTTCATGAGCTGAATGCACTCCAGAGGGGCCTGATCGGGGGCCACAGCTGGCCGACACAAAGGAGGCGGCTTCTTCACCTTCCTGATGATCTCTGAAACATACAAATAGTGGGACTGTTATGTAATGCAGCCTACTAGGCTCCGCCTTCAGAAGAATCTAATAGGCTGCTGTCATAGGCTTAGTAGAATGCACCGCACAGCTAATGCAGTGTATTATCATAGTGATTGAGCAATCGCAACTTCAAGGCCTCTTAAGGGACTAAAAAATAGTGTCAAACTGCGGGATGCCCTATCTTTCTGTGTGCTCTCGCATCCCACCCCCATTGTTGTCAATGTGGCCGGCGGCAGCATCGCGCCGTGTGCAAGCGATGTGAGCTCTCTCATTGAAAACAATGGGAGAAACTCTGCGATCCTCTGCCGGGACGGACAGTGTAGAGTTGTTTCCGTCCACAGGATCCCCTTTCGCTGGATGTTTTCCTCGATCACGCCATTCTCAGTATACTCTCTACACCATTACATTAGAACACCGCCCCCCCCCCACCCCCCCCTCCCGCGGTTGGCAGTGAGACTCCGGCTAGCCTAGCCACGATGACCGGGCTTTGTTGGAAGTCGCTCGAATCGCTGGATTTTCCCATTTGATGTGGATTCACACTGAAACGGACCCACGAAAAACTTGTCAGGTGATTTATGCTGCACTCCGGGGTCACGGGGAGAATTTCTATATGGGGAAGCGCCAATCGTGAGAGGGGCTGGGGTCTAATAAAGGGAAGGGGGATCTAATAAAGGGGTTGTTCAATGTACTACAAGAAGAACTATAATAGATTATGCACTGCTATGTAACGTTCTAGAGCTTTACCCTCAGCAGAGAGTCCTGACATGCAATATGGTGGACCCCGTACAACGACTTCTTGCAGTATGATAGCAAAGCTGAATACATCCCCTTTAAAGGTTCCTCTCCTGGCCAGGTTTTGATCTCGTAGTAGTTCTGGAGCAGTCCAAAACAATTCTGCATGAGAGAATCATATCACAGTTATTAGCAAATATCTAGCCCCTCCCATGAGGAGCTAATGTCACAGACTGCCCATGAGGAGAGGGTGGGCATGATTTAGGGATGCAAATAAATGAGCTTTCCTCCAAAATGAAGAAGTGTGTCTCTTTAGTGATGCCTCTTGGAAGCTGCTACCCTATGATGTCTCTAACATTAACTTATGGATTAGTGACCTCCAATAGGTGGCAGTAAAGAGAAGGCTTTCTTCCTTGTGGAGAGAGCTAATTTGCATACCTTTTTTCAGGGAGTATTACCAGGCCTATAAGTATTCCTACATCAGCCTGTGGTCTCCACCAAGCGAAAGAGTGAACCAAGTGATTTAGTGTTTTATGCAAATGTTATGGCAATGGTCATGGTGTCATCAATAGATGCATAGAGGTAATGGGCCTCTTGGCAAAAATCAAAACACGGCCTTTCTTTAACTGGGTCAACTGTGCATACGTTTTCACGTAGCTGTCCAATCCCGCATTTTAGAGAAGGCTACTGTGATCTTTAATTGATGCCGGTGGTTCCTCGCACAAGATAGTAAGATTATGGGAACATGATGAGCTGCCCCCCCCCCTCTTCATGACCCCACAGTAGGTGCATCGGCAACCATTATGGTCTCTACATCCCTACTGCCTTGCAGTCAAGAAACCAGGTCTCTTTTAAATAAGTCCATGCCAGGATTACCATAAATATGTGTCCCCCTCCGACCCCCTTCACAAGGTACCAATTAATGTTCTCAAAAATAGTAAGGGGGTATTCCCAACTCCCAAAATTAGCAGAAATTTGAGACTATCAGGTAACAGAAGAAAGAAATAGTACTTTAATGTCTTGTCTTCATGATCACTCCTCATATGAACACGGGCCGTTCTCACCTCCAGGGGGATAAGGATCGCGGGTGATTTTCTGGTTTTCCACAATTTCATTATAGCCATAATCGGTGATCTTCAGGACAAACCTTCCATCCACCACACAATTCCGGGATTTCAAACGTCCATGCTGAAAGTCTCTGTGGTGTAAATATCTGATTCCCTGTGATAAAACAAGGCAAAACAATTCACATAGTAAAAAGGGGGATAAAAAACATGAAAACCCAATTAACCAATGTCTTCCACCAGAGTTCCTGACCCAATGGCTTGTATGACCATAGCCACCCTATAGCCCCCGGTTCCCTTACTTCCTCCACCAATTACTGGACTCAGTAAGCTTTCATAATTATGTCTGCTTAGTACATTGCTGCACTCTATATTGGGGGTATGGTTGGATTTGGAGGGCACGTGTGACTGCCCTCTATATGCGGAGCACATGGCTGCACTCATACTGTAAATGCATGCACTTGGCTGGCATGTCTCCCAACTGTCCCAGATTTTGGGGCCTGGAAACAAGTCCTACAGGGGTGGGTGGGAATGCAGTTAAATAAAAACCAGCCTTTACTCATCTCTTTCACACTGCTCCAGTCCTCCATACTGCTCCAGTCCGCTCCTCAGTTCCAGGGATCGCGATCACGTACCATCAAGCACATGATCAATGTGGCCAATCACTGGCTTCAGCCATGCCAACTCTGAGACCAGGGAATGGTTGTGGCAATGATGTGATCATGCTACCCAGTAGTGATCGGGGGACCAGAGTGGTGCAGACCAGAGGGCCGAGGGGAGTAAAAGAGAGAATTATAGGCTGTTTCTTGTTTTACTGCATAAAAAGAGGCATTATTACTGAGGGCGGTGGGGTGGTACTGTTACTGGGGAAGCATGCAGGGCCATTATTACAGATGGGGACGTGTGGGTATTATTAATGAAGGGGACTTGTGAGGTCTTGTAAGAGCCCAGTGTGACAAAGAGTGTTAGGGCAGCAGAGATGCAGTCCTAAGCTCTCGCTCACGACCTGAAGGTTGTGGGTTCAATCCCTGCTTGGGTCAGGTAGGTGGCACAAGGGTGACTCAGCCTTCCAACATGTGCCTTCATGCATGTGGGGCATTATTACTGGGACATACAAGGAGCATTATTACTAAGGAGGGCATGCAGAGGTATTTTTTACTGAGGGGAAGCAAGTGGGGTAATAATTATTACAGAGGGGGACTTGCAGTACAGGAGGGAATGCGAAGGCATTATTACTGAGAGGCATGCATTGATGTTATTACTGAGTTGGCACTCAAGGGCATTATTACTGAGGGGGACATGTGGAGCCATTATTACTGAGTGGGCATGCAGGGGCATTATGAAGGAGGGGGTCATTTGGGGGGATTATTACTGAAGGGGGTTACTATGTGGCACTATTACTGTGAGAGGACTACTAACAAGCAGTATTACTGTGAAGGGACAAAAAAGGTATGGTCTAGCGTCACCTAACATAAAAGATTTGCCTCAGGTAGTGCAAGGATTGGAAGGTACCTTGTGGTTATCATAGCATATGGGGAAAGTATTGATTCTTGTATAAGCTGCAATGAAGATGTCCCCGAAGTTTGGGGAAGAGCAAATGTTGTCCCTATCTCTAAGAAGGGGAGAAAGGTGGACCCAGGAAACTACAGGCCTGTGAGCCTGACTTTTATACAGTGTAGAAGGATCAGCCCTATTCTCATTTGCACAAGGAACGACTAGACTGAAAGTGAGGAGACACAGATTAGATATTAGACAGTGAGGGGGATCAAGTAGGCTGCTACGGGAGGTGGCGAGTTCTCCATCAATGGGAGTCTTAAAAGGCTGGACAGATCTGCCTGGGATGATTTAGTGATCCTGCACTGAGCAGAGGGTTGGACCCAATAACCCCGGAGGTCCCTTCCAACTCTACCATTCTTTGGCTGTGACTTTATTTGCACCTTGTAGTGGACACTGTTGGGCCCCCAAAATGTAGTTACGTGACCGCAGCTGACTTAGACTCTACTCTTAGTAGAAAAACAGGATGGGAAAGGTACCTGCAGGGGGAATATCCTACAATGGGCTATCACCCCACACTTCTGTTTATCCGCACTTATATGGTATATGGGATTCCTAACTAGCAGACTCTACAAATTACATTGTTGTATAGTTTATAGTGGAAATGGCTGCTCTTTATTGTGCCACCTTGTGGACATGGCTGGTATTGTGCTTTTCTTTTTATTTTCTCGTTTTATCCCCATCGACCCCTCTGCTTCATAGATACCTTAATCAGATCTAAAACTAATGAGGATTTGAACATCCAGTCCAACTTGACATCCTCATTCCTCAGCAGATCCTCCAGGCTTCCTCTGGAGCAGTGCTCAGTCACAATGGCAAAAATGCCGCAGTCGGAAAAAAAGCCCAGAAAAGGATTGACGTTTTCATTCCTCAAATCCTTCATCTGCAAGCAGAAAAGTTCAAGAAAGTGGAAGATGCAATTACAGAGGATGACGGCAAGTGGTGGTCCCACCGAGCTCGTTTGGTGTTCGGTCAGGCAGAGTACTAATAATCATACAGTACATGATTAGAAGTGCCATATAGTAGATTATTAGAAGCGCCATATAGTACATGATTAGAAGCGCCTTATAGTAAAATATTAGAAGCGTCATATAGTAGATTATTAGAAGGGCCATATAGTAGAGTATTAGAAGCGCCATGCCATACCATTGAACTATGGGAAGCACTTGCAATCTTCAAAACATGAAAATCGAAATTTCATAGATATGATGCGTTTCACACCCAGAATCGCAGGTTTGCGAGTGCGATATTGGTCCGAGTATCGCAGATCGATATCACGTTCGCCCGTGTAAATGTAACCGGAGAGCGGGGGTTGCCAATGTGATGGCAAGAGGCCCCCCGCTGACTTTTCAGACGTGTGGTCATATTTGACCGGGATATCTAAACAGTTAATGGCCACTCTCAGAACTAGAGCCCCTCCATACAGACTTCAGGACCGCAGGATGTTCACAGTCTTTGGCGGTCCTGAAGTCGTTATGATTTGTGGTGGTCTTGGCTTTACATGGCAGACCCTCTATGATGGCTGCTGGAAATGGTGGAAATGATGCAGAAGTGCCAAACTGACTCAACACAGACAAATCCAATATCTGTACCTTGGAGTGGAGCCACTCTGTAGAACCAAGCAGGTAAGTGAGAGGTGAGCCAGCAGTGGGGTGCCCCATTAGATGACAGGATTCTAAAGTCATCAGTTAGTCGGCAGCAATATATATATATATACACCATATAAGAACCTCACCTTCCGCAGTGTGCTGGTGGTGCTCTGCCGCAGCTCGTGGTACGGACCTGGCTTAAACTTCTTCAGCCAAACCCAGTCACCCTGCAAAATAATATCACGTCAGAAACTCATCATTATGGGCAAAAGGCTCCCGAGTCAAGAAATGATCCAGATATTAAAGGGGAACTAGAGGGTGAGAGGCGAAAGCTTCATGCAATTGGGAACTGTAATACCGTACTATGCATATAGTGGGGGAATAGGGCAGAATAGTGAGTGCAGCTCTGGAGTATAACACAGGGTATAACTCAGGGTCAGTACAGGATAAGTAATGTATGTACACAGTGACTCCAGCAGCAGAATAGTGAGCGCAGCTCTGGGGTATAATACAGGATGTAACTCAGGATCAGTACAGGATAAGTAATGTATGTACACAGTGACTCCACCAGCAGAATAGTGAGTGCAGCTCTGGGGTATAATACGGGATGTAACTCAGGATCAGTACAGGATAAGTAATGTATGTACACAGTGACTCCACCAGCAGAATAGTGAGTGCAGCTCTGGGGTATAATACAGGATGTAACTCAGGATCAGTACAGGATAAGTAATGTATGTACATAGTGACTCCACCAGCAGAATAGTGAGTACAGCTCTGGAATATAACACAGGATATAACTCAGGATCAGTACAGGATAAGTAATGTATGTACATAGTGATTCCACCAGCAGAATAGTGAGTGCAGCTCTGGAGTATAATACAGGATGTAACTCAGGACCAGTACAGGATAAATAATGTATGCACATAGTGATTCCACCAGCAGAATAGTGAGTGCAGCTCTGGAGTATAATACAGGATGTAACTCAGGAGCAGTAGAGGATAAGTAATGTATGTACACAGTGACTCCACCAGCAGAATAGTGAGTGCAGCTCTGGAGTATAATACAGGATGTAACTCAGGATCAGTACAGGATAAGTAATGTATGTACACAGTGACTCCACCAGCAGAATAGTGAGTGCAGCTCTGGAGTATAATACAGATTTTCCCTTTTTCCTTAGTGGGCTGCTTGGATTTGCACTTGTTGCTTAGTGGGCTGCCAGGACCTGTAGCCCAGGACGCTGTGCATCCAATCAGTTACAGGGGGCATCACCCCCCTGTCAATCTTGCCTCCACCAGGACTTCCTGGAGGCGTCAAGATACAATAATACCCATGGCGGCTACCTGCAGCCTCCAATAGGCAGAGTTCACTACATACAGACGTATACAGCACCGACTGAATTTAATACTAGTTGTATACATCCATATGCAATGAGCTCCCCCTAGTGGTGGCTATAGGCAAATAGAATTACATGATTTATTAGTCAAAAGAAAAGCGCTCTCTATACAGGAAATATTATGAAAATGATCAGCAAAGAACTTTAAACCTAAACATCAGATGTGAATATTATAATAAAGGAAGAGTACATGTGGTGATGCTCTTCATTTGGGAATGGGGTCCAATGTGAGTTTTCCTTGATTTCATGCTGCAGTAAAATAGCTGCTTCCATATTAGGTGGGAGTCCGAAGCACCAAACCCATTGGGGCATATTCAGACTGGCCTTTCAAAGTAAGCTTTGTGCCGGTATAAGTGCGACAATGTTTTAAAGGGGCATTCCCAAATTGGACTTTTATCATCAATCCCTATAAGTCTGATCAGTGGAGGTTTTACCAATGAGACCCCAACCAATCTCAAGAACAGGGGTCTCGTGTCCCCCTCTTCTCATCATTGCGGGCTCATTAATACATTTGTCACATCTGGCGACACCTCCGTGCGCCATACTGAATCCTCTGAGCTGGCATAGGTTTCCTCTAGACTGTACTCATTAATTATAGGAAATCTTTTGGGCCATGCTCCGTTATGCTCGGTCCCACCCATTTTTTTAAATAGCGTGTAAAGTTGCAATTTTGGAATTGTGACATTTTGGCAGCAGAGTTCTGGTTTAAGGGCTTTTGTACATACGCCACACTGATTCTCAGCACCCCCTTACCTCGTATACAGCCACGTTGGAATTCTCATGGTTGACTCCGGTGCTTTTAGTGGACACGGAACGAGCGAAGGATTTCAAGCTCTTACATTCCGAAACACTTTTGGTGTCACTTAGGTTATCGATATTCAGCTTCTAGGGAAAGAAAAGAAAGTAAAATATCAGTTCCAGGCATTCCGTGCTCCTTTCTTGCATGTCCATGTCCGGTGTGCACGGAGTGGTGGTCCTGGGTTCAGTGGACAACATCTGCATGCAGTTTTTCATGAAAGGTGTTGATTAGATTTAGAAAAACATGGCTGCTTTTTTTTTTCTAAAAACAGCGCCACACCTGTCTGCAGGCTGTGTGTGGTATTGCAGCTCAGCTTTATTCACATGATAGGTCTAAACTTCGCCAGATACAGCCTGTGGACAGGTGTGGCGCTGTTTTTGGAAGAAAGCAGTCATATTTTTATAACCCTGAACAATCCCTTAAATTCATTCTCATCAGTAGAACCAACTCTCTAAAGTGAAGCCAACCGGACAATGAGCCGTAATCACCGGGGATAGTTGTAGTCTGTGACCTCTGCAGGTAATATTACATGGCGGCTTTTCAAATGACGGCTACATGCCTCGGCGGGTCACATGGAAAGCATTGTCTCACTAATTTCGGAAGAACTCCACTTTTTGAGGTTCCCGATGAAATCCAACGTGAAGATGAAGCGGTTGGTAGATTTGTGGCCTTTGTTATCATTATTACATAATTGTACATGAGGATCCATTAGGATATAATCCGGGTCTCAGGGGTTTATAACTCTCTGCTTATGATACAAATACAGACATAAGTCCCATCTAATGCCGAGGACATATGACAGCTTCATAATCCGCCTCCAACCTCCTCTGTCACACACGGCTCCGCACGCCACTCATCGCATTTATATGTGTGTTTTATCCTTTTATTTGATACAGGAAGTGATTAGAATGATACATAATGTCAGAAATGTCACTATAGAATAGTAACGAAGCATGGGCATAGTATCCAATCAGTTATCATCTACACTGAATGCCTCTTTATTAGACCCCCGGCCCTCTCACAATTGGCACTTCCTTCTACAAAATTTTCCCCGTGACCCCGGAGGCATATTTGGGATTTCAGCCGCACTTCAGTAGCGGTGAGCAATTCCAGCGACCTGATTGGTTGGTGGGTACACACACCCCTTTGGAGATGTGCACGAGTGGCCGGCCCATTAAATAAGCAGCAGCAGGGCCGTAGGAGGGTCGTCAACTAACCCCAACCCTAAACCCAAACCTTAACTCTAAACTTAACCCTAAACCCTAAGCCTAAACCTAAACCTAACCCTAACCCTAAACCCTAACCCTAAACCTAACCCTAAACCCTAACCCTAAACCTAACCCTAAACCCAAGCCTAAACCCTAACCCTAAACCTAACCCTAAACCTAACCCTAAACCCTAACCCTAAACCTAAGTCTAAACCTAACCCTAAACCCTAACCCTAAACCCTAACCCCCCGCTGGTCTCGTGAAGTAGCACTCGTGCACATCTCTAAAGGGGGGGGTGTGTACCCAACAACCAATGAGGTCGCTGGAATCGCTCACCGCTACTGAAATGCAGCTGAAATACAATATATGCACCCCGGAGCATAAAATCATGTGACAAGTTTTCAGTGGATCAGTTTGTGTGAATCCACATTAGATGGGAAAATCCAGCGATCGGAGCGACTTCCAACGAGGCCGGTCATCAGTGCTAGACTAGCCGGGGCCTCGCTGCCAACCACAGGGGAGTTTTCCTCATGTAATGATGTGGAGAGTATATGAAGAATGGCATGAAAACATCCAGTAAAGGGGATCCTGTGACTGGAAACAACTCATCACTGAAAGGGGTCGGAGGAGGATGTCAGGAATCATTTTGACCACAGTCAGCTAAATACAACGCTGGAGCTCAAATTAACGTGACCAAATGCACAACTCGCCATCCCATAACATGGATAAGCTATAACAGCAGACGACCAGTTCCAGCGCCACTGTGCCTAAGAGAAACAGAAAGACTCCAGTGGGCAAAAGAGCCCAAAACAGCGCAAAACTTGTACCACTGAGCAGCGGGAAAAGATCTCCTGGTCAGATAGATCCAGATTTCCGTTGCTGATGTGAGTCAGAATTTGGTGCAAGCAGCATGAATCGCTGACCCCTTCCTGTCAGCTGGTCAGAACATGTCAGCACCGCCGTCTAATCTGCAGCAACTACAAGAAGCTTCCTGTCCGCAGGGGCCGATATTCCTGCAGGACGATTTTATCACCTTGTGGCGTCTATGCCACAACAAGTTGTTCCCATTCTGAAGGTGAAAGAGGGGTCCAACGTGCTACTAGATGGAGGCTCTAAAAGAGAAGGAGGGACTGAAAGAAAATTATGGAGAAGAAAGGGAAGGGTTTTGTGTTTCTGTGTATTTAAGTTGGTCATAAAAAATGCATTGGAACATGGGCACAATTTGCACACCTTTTGGAAATTTACTCCTGACTTTTCAAATTTCCCAAGTGACCCAAAAAGTGGGCATGGGTACCAAGAGACACAGTTTAGGTCAAATCTATTAAATGCATTGCCTCATCAGAGATGCTGAAGCCATAACCATCCAGGCATCGCAACGTGTAGTATTTACATAGTGGTCACACCCAGCAAAAGGGCAGCTCTCTATGAACTGAAAGACAGACCCTCCTCTATGACAATCCTATGCTCTAATGGAATATATATATAGGGGTGGTCTTCATGAGATTGTCACTGTAAGTGGAATAAGTAGAGATCATGCAAAATTATAGTGCAAATCTATGATAGAAGATTGTTTTGGCTGTTTGAAAGGCAGCCGGGCGCCAGTGAGAGGTTTGAGCTGGCTGAAGTGGCACTGCATAAGGAGCAGGATAGAGACTGCACGTATACAGTGCTGCCATCTAAGCTGTAGCTGGCACCGGGGAACACTGTTGGGAGAGATAGTTAGCTGAAAGTAAGTTACAGTTGGTTGCAGAACCCAGGAATACCATTTACAGGGAATGACAGCTTAGGGAACTGGTGCAGACGGCTGCAAAGAGTTACATCCCACATCAGAACAAGCAGATCACATCTGATACAGTGCCAATAACGAAAGCCAAAGATCTCATCATACACGATATAGATCGACATATGACTGGAGATTCGTAAGTGAGGACGGCCCTCGGTAAAACCCAACAGCTGTGAACACCAATATAGAGACTGACAGGGACTATGCAGACCTGCTAGTCACCACAGGTTATTTCGTAGGACTCGTTGGCTCATACTCCTATAGCACAAGTAAAAGGACTGAGTCAGTTCTTCATAAGTCCCTTCCTTTAAGTTAACACTTCTGCCTGTTTCAGATTAATTTCCAGAAACTGATCTTCTGAGCTTGGCCTGAGTGCGGTAAACCGCCATTGATAAATCTTCACCACTTGTTAATACATTGTTTGATTGTTGCTTGAAGAGTGTCATCTATATTGTAAGCCCTACCTGCTGACTGCGGAGCCCATATATCAAGCGTGATTAGTGGTAGTTAGCTAGCTACAATACTTTAGTACGGGACTATTAGCATTGCGGACATTTGTCTGCTGATTGCTAATCGGACCAAATTCCCTAATCGCTAATAGTTGTAATAAAAGCTTCTATTTCTGTAAGTCTGGTGTCCTCCTCACCCCCGATACTTGTGTCACCTGCCGCCTCCCGTGACAGGAAGATGATCCATGTGAAGGAGAGGAGAAAGAGGAAGAAGATATAGTAGAGGAAGATCATGAAAGAAACAAGGAAAAAGATGGATGAAGAAGATGATGATGGAGAAGGGAAGAAAACGAAAAGAAGAAAAGGATGTAGGAGGAGAGGAAATAAGAAGGAAGAAGGCAGCGGAAAAAAGGTGATGTGGAAGAAAAGGAAAAGAGAAAAGGAAGAAAATAGATGAAAAGGAATCGATGGAGGAGGAAGCAGAGGAAAAGATGGAGGACAAAGATAAGAAACAAGATGGGGAACAAGAACCACCATAAAGAGATGACTTGACTTCCCAACTTACCTTTATACTCAGCTTGGGGTTGATGAATGTCAGGTCATCCAGAGACAGGAGTATCTTGTTGGGTCCCTTCACCAGTTGTATCTGCAGGAGGCTGTGTCTGGAATGTTACAGGAATGGGGACATTGTAGAACGTCTCATAAATAATGTCATCAAAGTCCTACAAGCCGCTATATATCCCCCCCTCCCAACCTATGGCATGCCGGGACTACATGCTTTATTGCTTAGTCTTCCATACTTTTTACCATTATCGCAGCTTAGACTTAAAATATTTCAAAAACCCTCCGCTGACTAAATGATTGGTTATTATTTCCATGGGAATCAGCGGCATCTGATCAATTTCTCAAAGTGGCATAGCAGTAAATGAAGAAATACATGAGCTCCACTGAAACCAATGGGTGTCATTGTACAGCTGCAATCAAAGTTATTCACCCCCCTATTGTAAAGTTGTGTCCAATACCACCTTTACGCTAACGACATCCAGTTATACACCTCTTCCCGTGACATCACAGCACCGGTCCTCCAGAATGCCACCGACTGTCTGTCCGCTGTCTCTAACACCATGTCCTCTCTCTACCTAAAACTAAACCTCTCTAAAACTGACTGGTATTTCCACCCTCCACTAACTGACCTCATCCTCACATCTCCATCTCAGTGTGTGGCACTATAACTCCCAGCATGCTCGCTGCCTCCGGGTTATACTCAAAGCTGATTTCTCCTTTACCCCCTACATCCAATCTCTGGCCCGAACATGTCAGCTGCACCTCAAGAACATCGCAAGAATCGGCTTTTTTCTCACCGCAGACACATTAAAAATGCTCACTGCTGCCCTCATCCACTCTCAGCTCGATTACTGCAACTCGTTACTGATCAGCCTCCTCCGCGCCAGACTCTACCCCCTCTAATCCATCCTGAATGCGGCAGCCAGGCTCATCTTCCTGTCCGGCCGCTACTGGACGCCTCTGCCCTGTGCCGGTCACTGCACTGGCTGCCCGTTAAATACAGAATTCAATTTAAATTTACTACCTTCATCCACAAAGCCCTCCACAGCGCAGCACCGCACTGCCCTACATTGCCTCCCAATCCATCACCCAGCCCGGGCCCTTGTCTCTGCTACCAAAATCAGACTGAGTGCTCCTTTAATTAGAACTTCTCATTCCTACCTCCAAGACTTTTCCACAGCAGCACCAGTCCTCTGGAATGCGCTACCCAAAACTATCTGGGCAATTCCCAACAGAAAAAAAATTCAGGCGAACTCTAAAAATGCACCTCTTGGGGGAGGCATACCACATCCCCTAAACCAAACCCCTCTGTACCCCCCTGATAACATGATCCCTGACCTACCGACTGCAATCCCTGCTAGACGTAATCAACCGCCCCTGCAGTTATACAGATTCAGTCACTATAAACGGCTTAAGCCTGACCATTGTCTGTGTATAGAATCCCACACGCTCCACCTCGCCATACTGTGCACATCTCCAGCCCGCCATACTGTGCACATCTCCAGCCCACCATACTGTGCACATCTCCAGCCCGCCATACTGTGCACATCTCCAGCCCGCCATACTGTGCACATCTCCAGCCCTTTACCTTCTGTATCCCCCCATTACTTGTAGTATGTAAGCTCATTGGAGCAGGACCCTCACCCCTATTGTTTCCATCAACTGATTACTATGTAACCGTGGTTCTGTAATTTTTGTACTTTTGTCTTTCTGTATCCCCTGTCTATGTAAGCGCCGCGGAATATGTTGGCGCTATACAAATAAAGATTATTATTATTATTTTTATTTGCCAAATTTGCAAACTTTGGCCGCCTGCACATGGGCGGAAATCCCGCAGCGGGATTTCCCCCGCTCAAAGCCTGCATAGGATTGCGTTAACGAATGCAATCCTATGCAGACAGCCGTGGCTTAGTCGCGCGAAATCTCGCGCGGCAAACAAATCGCAGAGCCTCACACACAAACGTCACTCACCCAGCCGCCGGCTCCGGTCTGCGCATGCGCTGGCTGCCTGGCAGCCGGCACATGAAAGAGCCGGGGCCACCGGGCGTGGGTGAGTACGCGCTCGTCCCTGCAGGCGCTGGGGTCGGATCCCGCGGCGAGAATCCTCGCTGCCGGATCCGACCCGCTCGTCTGCAGGCGGCCTTTCGGTTGTTTGCAAAAAGCAATCAATCAAGAACAATTTAAATATCTCAACACAACTAATATAATAAGCAGTTTCTCCAAATTCACCATAAAATGCCACTTTTACTGACTCCTGCATCTCAGAATTATCCCCCCCTCCCCCCATGACTGGCATCTTCAATACTCAGTAGAGAACCTTTTGCTATTCTCACCGGCTGCAGACGTGATGTATAACCAGACAGCAGCTTCTGGCAGCGTTCTTCAGGGGTCTTACCCCGTTCCTCATGGCCAGCAGCCTCCAGGTTACTAATATTGTTGGGTTTGTGTGCAGCCGCCTTCCTTTAGGAGACACGATACGCCTCCCGCCCCCGTCATAGGCCTCTCACTACCCAAGCAAGGATCCTACTGTACACTGATGAGGGGCAAACACCCCGAAACAGCTGTCTGTGAATGGATTCTGGTTTGGTTCTCAATTCCCAATCATTGTTGCCCAGACCTGTATAATGGGTTGGACATTGATTTGCAGAGGTATTGTTCCATCCTCCTTATTTGCAGTCGCCTTTTTCACATTCCACTAAAGATTTTCTATGGGGTTGAAGTCAGAGGACTATGAGGGCCACTCCAGAATCCTTCACATCTTCTGAAACCAAGCCCTGGTGGACTATGAGGTCTGCTTGGGATCACCTTCCTGTTGGTAGGTCCAATGACAAACAAGCTTCAGCTTCCTCACAGAAGGCATGACGTTTTCTTCA
Source organism: Eleutherodactylus coqui (assembly GCA_035609135.1). Taxonomy (NCBI): domain Eukaryota; kingdom Metazoa; phylum Chordata; class Amphibia; order Anura; family Eleutherodactylidae; genus Eleutherodactylus; species Eleutherodactylus coqui. The sequence continues at coordinate 513,744,643 of CM069405.1, read as the reverse complement.
AGGAAGTCCTGATATGTGATTGAATCCATCTTGTCCTCCTCACACTGCAGGTTTCCAGAAGAAGAAAAGCAGCTACAGAGCCACTGCCATGCTTCACTGTAGCATCACCGAACCACCTCCATGCTTCACTGTAGCATTACTGAGCCACCACCAGGCTTCACTGTAGCATCACTGAACCACCTCCATCCTTCACCGTAGCATCACCGAGCCACCACCATGCTTCACTGTAGCATCACCGAGCTACCTCCATCCTTCACTGTAGCATAACCAAGCCACCACCATGCTTCACTGTACCATCACCAAGCCACCTAAATCCTTCACTGTAGCATAACCAAGCCACCACCATGCTTCACTGTAGTACCACAGAGCCACCTCCATCCTTCACTGTAGCATCACGGAGCCACCTCCATGCTTCACTCTAGCATCACGGAGCCACCTCCATGCTTCACTGTAGCATCACGGAGCCACCTCCATGCTTCACTGTAGCATCACGGAGCCACCTCCATGCTTCACTGTAGCATCACCGAGCCACCGCCATGCTTCACTGTAGCATCACCGAGCCACCTGCATGCTTCACTGTAGCATCACTGAGCCACCACCATGCTTCACTGTAGCATCACTGAGCCACCACCATGCTTCACTGTAGCATTACCGAGCCACATCCATCCTTCACTGTAGCATTAACGAGCCACCACCATGCTTCACTGTAGCATTACCGAGCCACGTCCATCCTTCACTCTAGCATCACGGAGCCACCTCCATGCTTCACTGTAGCATCACCAAGCCACCATCATGCTTCACTGTAGCATCATCGAGCCACCTCCATGCTTTACTGTAGCATCACTGAGCCACCTCCATGCTTCACTGTAGCATCCCCGAGCCACCACCATGCTTCACTGTAGCATCACCGAGCCACCGCCATGCTTCACTGTAGCATCACCGAGCTACCGCCATGCTTCACTGTAGCATCCACCGAGCCACCACCATTCTTCACTGTAGCATCACCGAGCCACCTACATCCTTACCTGTAGCATCACCGAGTCATCTCCATGCTTCACTGTAGCATCACAGAGTCACCACCATGCTTCAGTGAAGCATCACCGAGCCACCTGCATGCTTCACTGTAGTATCACCGAGCCACCTCCATGCTTCACTGTAATCAAGGTGTTCTTTTCAGAATCTGTTTCATTCTTCCTCCACCAGACACACCGCTAATCCAGAGGCCCAAAAAGTTCTATTTTTTTATCACTCTACAGAACAGAATCCCCAGAAACTTCTGTGGCTATTTATATGGTTTTGAGCATTTTGGAGAAAAATTTTATTGTTTTGGGTCAGTAGAGGTGACGTCTTGGAGATCGCCTATGAAGACCTTCAGCGTTTAGTTTGTGCCTTACTGGGCAAAAGGAAACCTTAATGCTGCGACCACCAGATCTTGCTATTGGTCCTTTGCAGTCACTGTTATTGATCACCAGCCTACTCAGGTATCTGGTGGCAGCCAGTGAGAACGCCATCTTTCTGCCACATCCAGGTAGTGCAGCCAGCGTTCCTGTAACTTTGAACTTGCAAACTGCTTCTAGCACTATCTCTAGGAACATTCAGCGTCTTTACTATCTTTTTGTATCCTTTTACTTTTCTGTCCAATGATCTCTTAGGTTTTTGGACCATTCTCTATAATGCAATCAAATGTCCCCCCAACATACCCCTTGCCAGTTCAGGCACTTGGTGTATTTCATCTCAAGTACACCTGGTGTAACTATCGAAGCCCTTGATTAGTTACATCAGGTATGTTTGTCACCGCACCTGATGTGCAAATGTGTGCCCTTATGAGAGATTCTATTCAGGGGTGAACAATTCTAAGACTGCAGCGGTCAATAAAAAGGGCATTTTATGGTGAATTTGGAGAAACCGTATATATTAGTTGTGTTGAGATATTTATATTGTTCTTGTTTCATAGTGTTTTTGCAAACAGCTTAAAGTTGGTAAATGTAGCAAATAAACCTAACTTGCAATGGTGGTTGATTCATTTTGATTGCAAGTGTCATTGCAGAGCGGGGATCTTGAGCAAGGAATCCTGCTATCATTTCCATATGCTTCAATAGTCAATATTGAAGGGAGAGGGATTCCACCTCTTTCCTTAGTTTGTTTGACCCTGGGCAGTGATTCAGTTTGGTCACCCTCCTAGTTCGCCAGAAGGAGCGGAGCCGGATGTACCATGGCTTGGCTCAATGTACTGATGTCATCAGGAGATCCTGAAAGTGACGCATCGGGTCATGGCGGGCGCTACTAGAGAAATAGTGGCTGCTGATCTAGGCTCGTTCATGATCGAGCAGCAGGTGAGTTACCATTGGCCCCCAAGGCAGATTGGGCAATTGAATCACTTTATATCTTGCACCCTATGTAAGCTTTATAACCACCTATTATCCAGTTTGAGGTGAAGCGTGTAGGGACCTGTACCTGGTGTGTGAGACCATTGAGCCTTTAACAGGCTCTCCATACCAGGGTAATCACTCCGCCATATTTCTTTAGAGCCATACAGTAACAGGGTATTTTAGGGACAATCACGAATCGGCCTAATCACTGGCATAACTATAGGGGATGCAGGGGATGCGGTTGCACCCAGGCCCAGGAGCCTTAGGGGGCCCATAAGGCCTCTCTTCTCCATATGGGAAGCCCAGTACTATGAGTAAAGCATTATAGTTGGGGGCCCTGTTACAGGTTTTGCATTGGGGCCCAGAAGCTTCAAGTTACACCATTGCTCCTAACCCTTATAGCAATTTTCGATCCGGTGCTCCTATGGATTTAGGTAGGATTCTAAAGGCCCAAATTACGGTACTTAAATTTGGTGGCATCAGAGGTGTCTGATAGATGTTGATTCTTCTTCTATTTTGCATCCCCCTCCCAACCAACCCCCAGGGCAGAAGTCCCACCATCCTGTTATCGGGTCCCCTGATGTCCATATATGCTTCCTGTGTCCACCAGGATTAAAGTATGACGTATTTAGGATTATAGGACTATAATCTTTGTGTTGTAGTCATCGCTCTCTCTATGGTCTATTGATGCAAAATACATAAAAAAACGACTTAGCTTTCTGATAAATACAGGAAATCAATTACATTTTCATGTTTTAAGGATTTGGAACACGTTAAGGAATGATGACAAACTCAATCCCTGAGATTACTTCACTGTATCGTCAAACATGAGCCCTGGCCCAGCTGGACGACGATGAGCATCATGGGAGCTATACCTTGCACTAGAGGCTGATGTACAAGGCTGTGAAGGCAAGGACATGATTGGGATTAAATAACTACTGTCCAACTGTTGACCAACTGCCAATAAGAGTATTAGGTTGGACCAAACCTGTGTTACTTATGGCTGCCCATAGACGAGCATAATACAGCATTACTGATGCAAACTCACAGTATCATATGGACTTATGCTACTGTGAGTTTGAGTTAACAGCCCCGCTTTTGGACTGGAACAATCATCCATAATATGGCCACAGAAATGTGTCCTTATTGCGATTGTGTGGAAGCAGCCTAAAGGTTATGTCCATCTCTACTGTTACAGACTACAAACAAACCCTGTGTAGTCAGGTCCTACGGTCATATGGTACCTTCTTCCTCCTCTGCTCCTGTCTGTGGATTAACCCCAAGACTCAACCAAGACTATGTGCAAAGTTGCTTCCATTTGTATTTTACATGAAGCAATAAAAATGCCTGCAAAAGTATATACACCTGATACTGATTGTGGACCCACTGTGCTAACCAACCAGCCTGGCTTTGGGACAAGACCTGGTGGGGCTGGCAGCTGACCCCAGTTGCAAGGCAATCTCAGATGGGGAATCTTGCCCTTAGTTAATTAGGAATGTGGGAAGACCCCTGCCTAAAAGCAGGGTAGGCATTCTGATAAGAACGGCCCTGCGCTGGAACCTTGGGACTAACTATCCCTGACAGGACACAGAGACAAAGTACTGAACACAGGGCACACAGAACACTATACAGAACTGACTTACTCCAGGGACGGAAATGATGCACAGGCTACAAGAAAATGGACAAATGCACACAGGCTAAAGCACAAGGCAAAGAACATACAGAATAAACAGATATAGGATCAAATAGAGAAAACAATCCTGAGAAAGTTGACATAGATGTTCTGGGTGTCTGAAACAAACACACAACAATACTGAGGCAAGGAGCAAGTGCATCAGCCCAGCTTAAATAGAGGTGTAATGCCTATTAACCCTGCAGCTGGGCTGAGAGCAAGGAAAACTGGTTAACTCCTTCAGTGTTGATAGAAAATAGAAGCAACAAGTACATTTATACAGAAGGAGCAGAGTGATGCCTGAGTCCACCCGGAACAGCAAGAGGACAGCAGACACGGATAGCAGACCTAACAACACCCTTTTAAAGATATAGATGATGAAAAAATGTAAAATGTTTACCTGATGAGATAAGAGACGCCAACGCCACATAAAGCCAAGGCAAACACCAAACCAAATACCAAGATGACAATGGATGGTTCAATACCTGAAATACACAACAGAAAATTACTACTTCCGGTCAGAAGCCCTCCATAGAGATTACCCTATAATTCAAAGTGCCCCAAATGATTGCTAAGGAGAAGCCTCGCAGGTTACTGTGGCTGAGGCCGCTTGTGTAAGGAGCAGTGGTCTTGCTTAGTTGTGCACAATAGTTTATGTTATATTTATATATTTTATTTTATGTTAATCTTTTTTACTTCTGTTAATTCTAATGGTAAAATATGCAATTATGCACATAGAAGTCAATGCAGTTGTATTATGGACCAATTCAGGAGTTGTATATCTATAAAGTGACAGTCACATAGTTCTCTATATTCCCTACCTGCACTCATCCCAATAATCAGTGCAGGAAGCTACAACCAGGGCAACTACTGGACAGCATTAACACTTACACGGCCCTAGACCACCTGAGATCTTAGCATTTACCATTTGACTGCCCAGAACTGAAGGGCTTCCTTACAGCAACTCTTTTACTGTCCTAGACTACCAGGGATACTGGAATTAGCCCCCCTCCCCCACTACATCAGACCACTAGAAATACTTACATTGACTCCTTCACTTCCCTAGACCACCAGTTTTACTGACTTTAACCTCTTCACTGCCCTAGACCACCAGGGATTATGACACTAAGTCTTACATTATCCAAGATCAACAGTAATGTAGCCAACCTTCACTGCTCTAGATCTGGATGCTGTTAAATACTATTTGCATACATCTTATGTGGCCTTGTGTATTGGGTTGCTTTACAGTGATATATTAGGGTGCTGTGCGCTAATACTTATTTAATGTGGCTGTGTATTGCCCAGCTTCAGCAGAATGGTACCCAAGTCCCTAATTGGCTTGTTTACTAGCTACAAAGACAGAAGGAACACTGCTAGTAATGAAGATGGGAGTTATTGGCAGGCTGTGGCCAATGGCCAGGAAGAAAAGTTGTACAAGGAGAGAAGCTTAACTTCTGCACCAGAGTCCATGAGCCTTTAGCTACACCAATGCAGATTGTACAGTAGTTTGTGAAGTAGGAGTCGGATCAGTAGCTCTATTCAGTACTGATAAAGGAACACAAGTTATTGCACATTCTGCAGTATATACTGTCATTCCACATGAACCATGGCAATTCAGTGGTTTTACATATAGCGGATCCAGAGAGTCTTCGGACCCTTTCACCTTTTTTTACATTTTGTTATATTGTGGCCTTGTGCAACAGAATGTTAGAAATTTTAGTATTTTTTTTATAAATTAAAAACTAACATGTTTGCATTGACATAAGTATTCAGACCCTTTGATATGACACTTGACTTTTAGCTCTGGGCCTTCTCTTTCTCTTGATCATCTTTGAGATGTTTCTACACCTTGATTGGGATCACCTGTGTTACATTCAGCTGGTTGGACATAGGACCCCACCCTTCCCGGTCTATAAAAGGTCTCACCGCTCACAATGCAGATCAGAGCCAAAACCAAGTCATGAGTAGAGCTCAGAGATGGGATTGTATGGAGGCTCAGATCTGGAGAAGCTACAAAAACAATTCTGCTTCACAGAAAGCCCCTTCGTCTACATAATTGTTACATAAAAGTATATTGGACTAAGTCATTGAGGGAGAAGGGTCTTGGTAAGCAGGTGACCAAAAACCCAATGGTCACTCTGGCTGAGCTCCAAATATCCTGTGTGCAGATGGGAGAAACTTCCAGAAGGTCGACCATCACTGCAGCCTCCACCAATCTGGGCTTTATGGCAGAGCGGCCAGAAAGAAGCCTCCTCAGTAAGACACATGGAAGCAACCTGGAGTTACCAAAAAGACCCTAAAGGACCCTCAGACTGCGAGAAGCAAGATTCTCTGCTCTGCTTAATGGGGTTATCCCACAACAAAGTATGGCCATCAGCCTTCAGAGATAAACCGCAGTGTAAGGAATTTCCCGTTTGCTTCCAGTGACTCCGCAAAATCAGAACCTTGGGCCGAACATCCTAAGTCTGGTATCTTTATTTTATTTTCTCCTTGTTTTATTTTAAATACTGCCTGCTGTGTATGCCTGTAAACCTTGCCCCCACTGTAACATCTTCTTCTGTATATTTTTGTATATATATATATCACAGCTAATTATTTTTAGAATAAATCTGTAATGTATTAGTCAAACCTTGTTCATTTTAAAACGAACTATGATTCTGAAGACTGTGTTAAAAATTCATAAGTGAGGGTTCCAGCTTACCTGGGAAACAAAAGCTGGTGGTGGCAGCGAGTGTGTGTGGGTATTGTAGAGTGCTGGAGGCATTAGATGGGACCATGGGGTGATTTGAGCTTTCATATTGCATGCGTGCAGAAGCCTGGGAAAGCTGGGTACAAATCCTCCTGTATTCTAATGACCCTGTGCTTGCAATTCCACTCGAGTGATCGATCAAGGCTCTGCCATGACACGTGGTCATAGCAGTGGGAGTGCTCGAAAGAGTTGATCTGTGACAAATCAGTGATAGAGGCAGGATTGATCAGGGTCTCCCCATCTCTCCTGTCTCCCATGCATGATATATGGTGGCAATGGTGAGATATTTAAAACGTTCGGCCCAAGGTTCTGATTGTGCAGAATCACTGGAAGCAAACGGGAAGTCCTTACACTGTGGTATATCTTCGAAGGTCTGACACACACAAAAAAATGGCTGACGGTCTGCCAGTCTCCATATCACAACCCCGAACTAGAGGAACAGAGGGGCGGCAAACAAGATCTTCCATAAATATTATATCCCCTCCTGTCACAGGACAGAAGTTTGTCCTAAAACCTGAGGGTCGCTTTAGCAGTCTGGAAAGGGTTTCAAAACTATTTCTAGGGTTCTTCAAGTCTCTGCGGATCATTATATTTTGACTTAGAAGAGCGGTATACATTCTTAGGGTAAGGTCCCATGTAGCAGTTGCCAAGAGGCTCCGTCACTGCTGGTGATTCAGGTCTGTGAAATCTGTGCTAATGAATTACGTGTTCACTAGGGCTTGCCTAAAATTACATAGGTGGTAACAATGCATATCTGGTAGACACTTAATTCATTAGCAAGCCACACAAATCTCTAGCAGGGTTCTTGGCCACATTGCTGCCACAACCCAGCCATGCGGTGACCGCTACATGGGACTGCACCCTCAAAAGTGGTCGGTCTGCCATAATCTGCAATGTCTCCCCCCAGAAGCTTCAAAACATCATAGGAGAACATCAGTTGTGCAGAGGTGCAAAGGGGGCTGCCATGGCACCTTTTTGGCAGCCAGGCTACTCTAAAATGAAGCCCACTAGGTGACCCCATTGGCTGTAGATACCAACCCTCCTTTATGTAGACCCATGGACCCTTATATTCTATCAAGTTACTAAGTGTTTCTTAAGTGTCCTGCTTTTAGGAAAGCTGTGTGACAGCCATTACAATAGACCCTACAGGGGTTGTCACCCAATTTTTTCATGCTACCAAATTTCAAATTCTACTACATACTGTACATGACCTCCAGCATATCGATGCATACCTGACGGTCATACCTATAATTTAACATACATCCAGACATAATTGTACAGTGGTGGCCGAAGGTTTTGAGACTGACATAAAGTTTGCTGCTTCATTGTGTATTGATCTGTTAGTCAGATGATTCTATGGTTACTGAAATCCAATGAGAAGCATTTCATAAGTTTTTGCATTTTTATTGACAAATACATGAAGTTTCGGTAAAGCCTCCATATTTACAGTGTTGACCCTTATTTTCCAGCCTTCTGCACTTTCCCCGACAGGCTGGATATCGGCTTCTGAGCCAAATCCTGACGGTTGACAAGCCATTCTTTCTTATCAGCGCTTGGAGTTTATCACAATTTCTGTGTTTTTGTTTGTCCGCCCGCTTTTTGAGGATTGACCGCAGGTTCTCAGTGGGATGAGATCTGGGGAGTTTCCTGGCCTGGACCCAAAGTGTAAATGTTTTGCTCACCGAGCTACTTAGTTATCACTTTTGCCTTGTGACATCATGCTGGAAAAAGCATTGTTCATCACCAGATTGCTCCTAAATAGAATTTGCAATCACAGAAAATGGCCATATACTTACTGACTAAGGAAGGCAGATAGCTGCATCCTCTCACCATGCAGGCAGCAGACTACTAAATTAGGGAGCTAATTGCACCTGTGAGGGACACCTTGCTGCTCTGCATGGTGCATTACATGTATCAGAATGGTCTGCCACTTTGTATCCACCCTGTGTGGGAGTATACACGAAGCAGCCACCCCCCTCTATATTAAGAGGCAGTGTGAGTGGCTGTCTCATCGGTGTCCCTCACAGGTGTAATTAGCTCCCTCATTTGGTAGTCTGCTCCCTGCATGGTGAGAGGATGCAGCTATCTGCACTCCTTAGTCAGTAAGTACATGGCCGTTTTCTGTGATTGGTTTTAGGTTTCTATATTTCCCCTTCTGTGACATACTTATATTAGTGTAGGGACCCACTACAAGCAAGGAACCTTGACGTGGTTAGTGAGCTCATGTATCTTGGCCAAAATCCAGTTAATGCCTTGCATTTATCATCTATCATTCACATGCAGTGCGACTTTCAAACTCCAGGGGGAGCCCAGGGTGGCAGTACCAATGTGGTTCACTGATGGAACTGCAGGGCAACCTTCTGAACTATTATGGTGTCATTATTAAGGTTGCTGGTCTGCATGGTGAACTACATGTATCAGAAGGTCTGACACTGTGTATCCACTCTGTGTGGGAGTATACACTAAGCAGCCACCCCCCATCTATATTAGGAGGCAGTGTGAGTGGCTGTCTCATTGGTGTCCCACACAGGTGTAATTAGCTCCCTCATCTGGTAGTCTGCTGCCTGCATGGTGAGAGGATGCAGCTGTCTGCCCTCCTTAGTCAGGAAGTGAATGGCCGTTTTCTGTGATTGCTTTTATGTTTTTATATTTTCCCCTCTGTGACGTAAATAGAATTAGAAACCAAAAAGTGGCAACAGCACTCAGAATACATTCACTATCAGAGGTATACATACCTATAATCAATACTCTAACCACATGAAATAATGCAAGGCTCTTGGTATATAATTAGATCGAATCATATTAGCCCATCTACCAACGTCCAGGTGACCGAGCTTTCAGATAGGTCCTCCTAATACTAATACCAGGTGGTCTAATCTTAACCTGGGAAAGATGGGTAGAATGCTCCTGTCTTGGGACTAAGCCTATAAATAAAACCAAGGAAGGTAGGATACCATTCATATGGTCCAGTAGGATGGACAGAAGGTAAATGGGCGATGGGCAGGCTCAACCAGATGAAGGCAGCTATAACTCCACAATATTTGTAGAAAATAAGACCGCAAAGAAGCCACCTCTCTTCAAGGAAAGCATCAAGGACAGACTGACATTCTGCAGGAAGAACAGGGACTGCAGAGGCCTGGGGGGAAGTTATTTTCTGTGGTGTAGCCCCTTCAGACTGTTTGGGACATCTGGAAGAGTAATGGTCCGGAGAAGAAAAGGTGAGCGCTACCACGAGTCCTGTGCCATGCCAACAGTAAAGCATCCTGAGACCATTCATGTGTTGGGTTGCTTTTCATCCAAGGGAGTCACAGCCTAAGATCACCACCATGAATAAAGAGTGGAATCTAAACCTCCTCGAGGAGCTACTTCTCCCAACCATCCAGGAGCAACTTCTGCCAACCATCCAGGAGCAACTTCTCCCAACCATCCAGGAGCAACTTCTCCCAACCATCCAGGAGCAACTTCTCCCAACCATCCAGGAGCAACTTCTCCCAACCATCCAGGAGCAACTTCTCCCAACCATCCAGGAACAATTTGGCGATGAGCAATGCTTTTTTCCAACATGATGGAGCCCCATGTCACAAGGCAAAAGTTAACAAGACATTTACATTTTGGGTCCATGACCAGGAAACTTCCCAGATCTCAATTTCATTGAGAACCTGTGGTCAATCCTCAATAAGCCGGTGGGCAAACAAAAACACAGAAATTGTGATAAGCTATAATCAATGATTATGAATAATGGGTTGTTATCTATCAGGATTTAGCCCAGAAACTGATATCCAGCATGCCAGGAAGAAGTGCAGAAGTCTTGAAAAAATAAGGGCCAACTCTGTAAATATGCTTAGAATTGTACTTCAGTAACCATAGAAATATCTAAGAAAAAGATCTAAAATACTGAAGCAGTAAATGACTTGTAAAATGGTTAATATGTGAAATTTATTGAACACTTGGTTCTTCACCCATGGTTGGGCTTAAAGTGATCTGGACCCTTGCACATTGAAAGGCATGGCTATAATTGATTTTGGGTCACTAAAATAAATTTAAGGAGCTCTTATGGCTTGCATTTCTTGTCTACAGGCCACACACTTAAATGGTGTCACATAAGCAGAAATCCTGTTCATGTGGTTTACTTGGGCATATAGGTAGCATACTATTGGTTGCCACCCACTCAAAATGCCCACCTGTGATCCAGGGCGGAGAGTTGCTAACAAGCAATGGCTCTTACTGTGGCTGGATAGGGTGGTCAATTTATTACATGCGCAGCAGACATGTAGTGGAGCCAAGCCATCATCATCATATTGGGAAACACCATCAGCATCACAATGGTTAATAGCAATAGAGGGTACTGTAATGGGGGGGGGGGCAATCCTTCTATATTATACAAATGTAGCAGCAATGAGTTTAGAATTCAGAACAATCTGCAGAATTACATACACTCCTCCTTAGAGTCATAATTTCCATGCTATAAAATTAAACCCTTGTATCTCCATTTCTATGTACATAACCCTTATCCATACATAAAGGAGGATTATTGAAGGTGAGTTATTTTGAGGGTCTGATCTAGAGACTGAATTTACTGTATTTGTGTTGCTATAGGGGCTGCAAAAATGAGAGGGTCAATGATGCCTGGGCAACAAACTTTACATTTGTTGGGAGATGTTGTCATGATGGTCTGCGTGGGCTGGAGAAGAAAAGGAAAGAAAGCATCAAAAATCGGAGAAGAAATTATATAAAATGAGTCCTTATGGAATATGAGACTGGAGTTCTTGTTTTATGCTATGCTATATTTTGTTTGTGTTTGTCATTCTTTGCAGATGAAGTGCTGTTATTTTATGTTTCAGGGCCCCAAGTTATGTTGCAGGCTGCTTTCCAATATGGCACAGAGGTGTAACAACCCGGAAGCAGTTAGCCCTTAAACGGTATGAGAACACAAGTGTTGTGGACACGCTGAGTTGCTCCTGACATGGTCCTATGACAAAGCTATATCTATCTAGGAATAGTTTTCTCACAAAGAGAGGGATTCTTGGTGGTAGACAGAATAAGAGAGTCAACATGAGAGCTTCTGACAAGTGTGTGATGCAGTAATCCAAGAGGGTTAGCTGGTACCATCGTCGGGTGTATGCCCTTGCTAAGTGTACCTTCCCTTCGGACGACTGGTGCAGCAGACTGGGTCAGGTAGAAGACTAACCAGGAAGCAGGTCTACAACTCCATTCTCGGTGTTAGCTGCTCTGATTAATGAAGTTGAAGGATTCTTTCCTTGCCTCTTGCACCTTATATTTCCGTGATTATAAGGAAAGTACGTATCCCTCTATATCTACCTGCTTACTTCACAACTGTATGGTGATCTGATTCAATACCTTACCACAGTCTTTACTTCCATAGCCAAATGACCATATTTGCCCGATGGAACAAGCTGGTGATGTCATCACCAGCCCGTTCATGCTTGGGCAGTCCTCGGGTACTTATCATTCAGTGTCTCACATTCCTATGTAAAATACTGAATGAACAGTGTTTAAATGGTACAATAAATGCCCGAGCCGACAATGATTTTTATGCCAGCCAAGACTGAATGACCAATGAGTGCCCGATTCTCGTTGGTTATTGGCCCGTTTTTAAAATGAATGATTATGGTTCCACGTAAAGAGGGCTTAAGTCAGACAGTATTACATTGTTTACAAGATACTCTGACCTCATCCCACCCTAGGTTCTCCCTGCCAGACATGTCATCCCAAAATGGGTATCCTTACTGGATAGTGGCTAACCACTGCTATCTGTAACATGACATCACATGAAAAAACAAAGGGTGATCTCCCAGTATTAAGATTTGGTGTAATGGAGGTAACGGGTAAAAGACACTGATGGTCGCGACCGGAAAAAGAAGGAGCAGGTGAGAAGCCCAACCAGCCATGGCCAGTAGCAATAATACTTGTTACGGAGCCCAGCATTTTCTATATACGCCCCCGGCTTTCCCTCGGCAGACAAACCTTGCATGGACAACCATTGATCTATCCATCTGCCTGCATTTTCCACCAGATATTTGCCGGGGGGGAAATGTTTCAGCATATCTAAGGAATATATATAGAAATACAAATCCACTGAGCACCATTAGGACAACTTACCTCCGATGCACAAAGTGTCTGGATCAAACCAACAACTGGAGTCACCAGGAGGAGGAGTCCCACCTGGAAAACGTATGGTCTTTCCCAAGAAGCGCACTAAATTGGAGGCCATCTCCACAGAGTAGGTCGGGAATAGCTGATTGACTTTACCATCAGTGTCCAAAACCACAAATGTGCTGAGTCCATTTCCCTTTCCATCTGTGTAGAGCATCTGGGTAAATCCAGGATAATCCAAGTTTTTGGTATACTCCACAAGGTTTGATCCTGAGCTCCAGGCCCCCTGTTTCCACGCGCTGCTCATTGCTTTGGCCATTAAGTACATGGAATTATAGATGGTTCCAAAGAGAGGAGAAACCTGTGAAAGTACAAAACATATTAATATTTGGTCAGGTGAAACATGACTGCTTTCTTGTAGAAACAGCGCCACTCTAGTAACCACAGACTGTATCTGGTATTACAGCTCATCCCCATTCATTTGCATATCAGACACAGCCTATGGACAAGAGTGGTGCTGTAGATGTGTATTAGATGGAACAGCTAGGAACTTGTGTGCAACCTGCAGATTTGGGATCTTTTTCCTTCCTATGCTGGGTCATGTATATGCACATTCTCTCTCTCTCTGTCTGCTGAGTGGGTGGAGTCTTTCTTTTGTCATGGAGGTGCAGTACTGCGTGCTCTGAGACAGATATCAGATTTTTGTCCTCTGCTGATACCCTTCCCTTCAGCCCCTCATCTGAACTCAGAAAGAGGGTAGGAAGAATACAATGGATGGATGTTCTTAAAGGGGTTGTCCCGTGAAAGTAAGTGGGGTTATACACTTCTGTATGGCCATATTAATGCACTTTGTAATATACATTGTGCATTAAATATGAGCCATACAGAAGTTATACACTTACCTCCTCCGGTGCTGGCGTCCTCCTCTCCATGGTGCCGTCTAACGCTGTCTTCTCCTTCCATTAGGTGCGCTTGCACTGTGCGGTCTTCTGTTCTGTTCAATGGGGCTTCTCCGGTGTGCTCGCGCAGCGAGGTCTTCTGCGCATGCGTAGACCAGCTCTCCGGCGCGAGCACACCGGAGAAGCCCCATTCAACAGAACAGAAGACCGCACAGTGCAAGCGCACCTAATGGAAGGAGAAGACAGCGTTAGTCGGCGCCATGGAGATGGGGACGCCAGCACCGGAGGAGGTAAGTGTATAACTTCTGTATGGCTCATATTTAATGCACAATGTATATTACAAAGTGCATTAATATGGCCATACAGAAGTGCTTAACACCACTTGCTTTCACGGGACAACCCTTTTAAGGATACAAATGTCCAAGAAGGTTGGGAAATATTGCGAAATGTGATTCTCAAAGCACAATCGTTACCAATCCATAAAAGAAGGAAGAATGGAAAGCATTTAAACAGACGAGGATGGATGAACACAGAACTTGTACACATGTTAAAAAGGAAGAACAATATGTTTATTAAATGGAAAGAGGGGAGAATATCTAAAGAAGAATATAATGGGGTCTGCAGAAACTGTAGGGCAAGTGTCAGAAAAGCTAAAGCTAATAATGAACTGAGGATTGCAACAGAGGCCAAAAGCAATAAAAAAAGATTTTGGTGGTATGGCAAAAGCAAAAGAAAAGTCAAAGATGCTATTGGATGCGTACAAGATGAAACTGGTGAATTGGTTAAAAATGATGTTGAGAAGGTGAACTTTTAAATTCATATTTTGTATCTGTTTTTCTCTCAGAAAGTAGATGTAACATCAACGGATCTTCCCTGTGCTATTGGGGGAATAAAAGAATGCAGGCTATCTATAAGCAGAGAGATGATGAGGGAACACTTAGCTAACTTAAATGAATTCAAGTCCCAAGGTCCAGATGGATTACATCCTAGGATACTAAAAGAAGCAGCGAAGGTAATTGCTGAACCACTCGCCATAATTTTTGAAAATTCCTGGAGAACAGGAGAAGTCCCAGAAGATTGGAGAAGGGCAAATGTTGTCCCTATCTTCAAAAAGGGAAGACGGTGGATCCAGGAAACTACAGGCCTGTGAGCCTGACTTCTATACTGGGAAAGATCTTTGAACAAATGATTAAACAGCATGTATGCAAGTACTTGGATGAACATGGAGTAATTAACCAGAGCCAGCATGGGTTTGTAACAAACAAGTCATGCCAGACGAATCTAATTTCCTTCTATGACAGAATCACTGACTGGATGGATCAGCGAAATGCGGTGGATATAATATATTGTGACTTTAGTAAAGCATTTGACAAAGTATCTCATATCATACTTATTGAAAAAAAATGACCAAATATAGGATGGTCAAGGCAACTGTTAGGTGGATTCACAACTGGCTGAGTGATCGTACTCAAAGAGTGGTCATAAATGGCTGCACATCCATGGGGAAGAATGTATCAAGTGGGGTACCACAAGGCTCTGTCCTAGGCCCAGTGTTGTTCAACATTTTTATAAATGATCTGGAGGAGGGAATTGATGGGAAACTGATCAAATTTGCTGACGACACAAAGCTAGGAGGGATAGCTAATACTAGGGAAGAGAGAGAGAGGATTCAAAAAGATCTAGAAAAGCTTGGCAGCGACTAACAGAATGGTATTTCACAAGGAGAAATGCAAAGTTCCACATCTGGGCAAGAAGAATGGGAAAAAAAGCACATACAGAATGGGAGTAATTGGGCTAAGCAGCAGCACATGTGAAAAAGACTTGGGTATACTAATAGATCATAGACTGAACATGAATCAACAATGTGATGCAGCAGCCGAAAAAGCAAACAATTCTGGGATGTATTAAGAGAAGCATATAGTCTAGATCACGTGAGGTCATTATCCCCCTCTACTCTTCCTTAGTCAGACCTCATCTGGAATACTGGGTCCAGTTCTGGGCACCCCAGTTTAATAAAGACATAGACAAACTGGAGCAAGTTCAGAGAAGAGTTACCAAGATGGTGAGCGGTCTGCAAATCATGTCCTATGAGGAACAGTTAAAGAATCTGAGAATGTTTAGCTTGCAGAAGAGAAGGCTGAGAGGAGACTTAATAGCTGTCTACAAATATCTGAAGGGCTGTCACAGCGCAGAGGGATCAGCCCAATTCTCATCTGCACAAGGAAAGACTAGAAGCAATGAGATGAAACTGAAAGGGAGGAGACACAGATCAGATATTAGATAGTGAGGGGGATCAATGAGAGGAACAGGTTGCCACGGGAGGTGGGGAGTTCTCCTGCAATGGAAGTGTTCAAACAAAGGCTGGACAAATATCTGTCTGGGATGATTTAGTGATCCTGCACTGAGCAGAGGGTTGGACCCGATGACCCCAGAGGTCCCTTCCAACTCTACCATTCTATGAATCATCCTGGTTCATTGAAATGCTGAATGAGAAATTGCAGCTGCATCCCCCTCCTCTCCCTTTTTCCCTACACTACAGCTCAGCCCCATTGATTTGCATACCAGACATAGTCTACGGACAAGATTGGAGCTTTAAATGTGTATTACATGTATCAGATACAAATATGTGCAACCTGCAGATTGTGGATCTTTTTCCATCCCTGTGCTGCCTCACATAAGTGCACATTCTCTCTGTCCGTGCCTATTGAGTGGGTGGAGTCTTTAATACTGTCATGTCAGAATCTTGTGTGTTCTGCACCAATTAGCTTTCATTCCTCCCTGTATTCCCTTGATGCTAGTTGATTAAAATGCTGAATGAGAAACTGCAGCTGCATCCCCCCCCCCCCCCCCCTCTCCTCCTCACTGTATTACAGCTCAATCCCAATCATTTGTATACCAGATACAGCCTATGGACTGGAGTGAAGCTGTAGATGTATATGTAGTGTTTCAGTTAAAAATGTTGTGTGCCACCTGCAGATTTTGAATAATTGTCCTTCCTTCTGCAGGGTCAAGTATTGTACATGCACATTCTCTCTCTCTCCATGCATGTTGAGTGGGTGGCATCTTTCTGCTATCATGACAATACTGTATTATGTGCTCTGAGCCTATCAGATGTATCTCCCCTTCTGATCCCACTTTCTTCTCCCCTCCTTGCTGATTCACTGAAATGCTGAATGAGACACTGCAGCTGCATCCCCCTCTGCTCCCCTCTTGCTCTTGGTATTACCGCACCATTACTTTGCATACCAGACACAGACTATGGATATGACTGGTGCTGTAGATGTGTATGAGATGTAGCAACTAGAAATTTTGTGTGCAACCTGCAGCTTTTGGATCTTTTTCCTTACCTATGCTAGGTCATGTAAATGCACATTCTCTCTTTCTCTGTCTTCATGCCTGCTGAGTGGGTGGAGCCTTTAATGCTGTTATGTCAGAGACATTGTGGTGTGCTCTGACCCAATCAGATGTGTATTCTCTGCTGATATCCCTTTTCTCTGTTCCCATCCATACCGGTTCACTGTTTAATATGTTACTGGAATATTGAATGAGAAACTGCAGCTGCCTCCCCCTCCGCTCCCCTCCTCATCCCATTATTACAGCTCGGCTCTATTCATTTGCATTACAGACACAGCCTATGAACAAGATTAGTGCTGTAGATGTGTATGAGGTGTAGCCGCTAAAAATGTTGTGTTCAATCTGCAGATTTCGGATCTTTTGCCTTTCCTCAGCTGGATCATGTAAATGCACATTCTCTCTCTCCATGCCTGCTGAATGGGTGGTGCCTTTAAAGGGGTTGTGCCAAGTTATACCCTATCCAATAATCTTGAAAACAGGACTCCCTTGTCCCCTACTGCCTGTCACTGTGGGGCTCGCTTTTTCCCCTGCGGTGGCGTCAGAATGAATGAAGTACTGGGCGGCCAGCGCTCCATTCATTTCAGTAGGGGCTGAGGGAAATACTCAAGCTCTTGCTGCTTGGGTATCTTTGCAGTTGCATTGAAGGCGGAAGGAAGGAGCATCAGTGCGCCTGTGCAACCAGCGCTCCATTCAGTCTCCTCCTCACTGAGGAGAATGCAGTAACCCCACAGTGAGGAGGACAGAGGACACGGGACCTTGTTCTCAAGATTGGCAGGAGGCTCAGAGGGAAGATTCCCAACGATTAGCAATTTATTGCCTATCCTGCAGGGGATAACCTGTAATGTTGGTACAACACTTTTAATGCTGTCATTTCAAAGACATATGGTGTGCTCTGACCCAATCAGATGTGCATCCTCTACTGACCACGCTCCCCTCCATACTGGTTCACCAAAATGCTGAATGAGAAACTGCAGCTGCATCCCCCTCCTCTACTCCTTTCTGTATTGCAGATCAGCCCTATTCATTTGCATATCAAACAGCCTACAGACAAGAGTGACACTGTTGATGTGTGGCAGATTTTACATCTTTTGTCCTCCCTGGCTCCCTGCCTTCTCTCTCCATGCTTTCTAAGTGGGCGGGGTCTTTCTTTTATCATGACCAGGCTTTATTGCATGCCCTGAGATAATTAGATGTCTTTCCTCAGTGGTTTCTCCTTGGTTCACCCTCTCCAACTGCTTCACTGAAATGCTGAATACAAAACTGCAGCTGCATCCCCCTCCTCTCCTCTCCTCCCTTTCTTCTATTTACTGTTTTACACTTGCTACAGTTGTTTCTTTTTTGGTGACCCAGAAGGTTTGTAAATGTTTTTTGAAAGGCCACTAACAGGGCATGTGGATCTACATTCTGTTGGAAGGCAAGGAAGATGCCACTTTCCTCTAATAAGATTAGCAGGATCAAGTACAAAGCAGTACAAAGCTCCTAATCCTTGTGTCATGTACAACTGTAGAGCACAGCAGCCTCCTAATATTGCACAATACGTCCCATATCGACAAAGTGCCATTACAGAGTAGATGGACAAATCTTTGTATGGATTTCTAAGCTTTAGCTTCACAGTGATTTTTCCACTAGGTGGCAGTGCAGCCTTATAGTTACTTACTTGCTGTGGCTCCAGGTTCGTCTCTATTTCTCCGTTCTCTTTGAACTCTGCAAAGACATCGTAAAACGACTTTTCATCGTAGTCCATTGTGATGGTTAACACAGCATCGTAGGCGTCTTTAAGTTTACTATTTGTATCAAAGATGGCGTATGAGTTGTTTTTATAGGGAAGGCTGTAAAGTAAAGTGTCGTAAGGTACGAAGACGTATCTTCCATCTGTAAGTCCCATCTTGTGGGCGTGGATTAGGAAGGTGGCTTGTTCTTCCCCTCCAACCAGCACTGAATGCATGCACATGACGATTACTACAACAAGAGGAATAGGACAAAATTAAACATATAATTGGAATATCAACATCATACAAGGTCACATGATATAGAGAAATAGCATGCACCATATTTTCTATTATATTGTAGCTGTTGCACAGGGTAAGAAACACATGGCTGCTTTCTTACAGCGCTATTCCTGTCTCAAGGTTGTGTGCGGTATTGCAGCTCAGCTTCATTCACTTTAATAGAGCTGAGCTGCAATATCAGTGTGCCGCTCCACAACAAAGGCAGGATGGAGGTGCTCACCCTGAGGTCTCCAGACACGAACATAATCGTCGCCAACGACCAAACTAAACCTGGGTTCATCACTGAAGACACCCGGTTCCCCTCCGTAGCATCCAGTTTCTTCGTTCACGACATCACTGCAAACAGAGGTGACGGTGGGGGTCAGAGGCCGTACATGTAATGGGGGCGACGGTAGAGTTCAATGTCCATACATGTAATGGGGCCGTGAGACTAAATGTCCTTCAGCCAAGTGCCTGGAATTGGTTCCAACAGGCACAGGGGTGTTACAATGGTGCCACCTGTCTCTGGATGGTGTACAGTGAAATCAAATGGTCCTCTCTACTAGTGGTCTGTCGGGGGTCCTGAGCCCGGTCACCTTGTGTTCCCTTACACATCCACTTGTCCCAACACCTCCTAAAAGTCTGGTCAGACGCTCCACTCTATTGGTGGTCTGTAGGGGGCATCCTGAGCCCGGTCACCTTGTGTGCCCCCATCCACTGGTCCCAACACCTCCTAACAGTCTGGTCAGATGCTCCTGTCTACTGGTTGTCTGTTGGTGGTCCTGAGCTCGGTCACCTTGTGTGCGCTCTCACATCCAATGGTCCCAACACCTCCTAACAGTCTGGTCAGAACGGCTGAACGGGGGGACAATTCATCAATATGACCATCCAGCTTCTCAGATCCCAATAATGTGCCCCTCTCAGACTCTGGTAATGGGGTGAAATCTCTTCTCTGCATCGTAGAGGCGTCTAGTGGCCAACAAGTTCTACAAACTGAAAAATAGGTCACTACACACAAGGAGCCTGCGAGAGCCTCTTATAGGCGAATGGGGGAACCACTTTTAGGCCGCTCATCTATTCACCCCACAACTCATTATTACATATCTGCCTGAGATGGAACTGTATGCCAAGTTTTGAAGCAAAACAACAAATCCTAGGGGTGCGATTGCTTCTAACAATGAGTGTACATTCAAAAAGTTAAAAAAAGACTTTAAAAAAAAGAAAAAAGTTTGCTTTGTGTTGCCTTTTTCTAACGCCCATAGAGCTGCTTTTATTCAGTGGGAGCTGTTGAATGTATTGGCAGCGTTTTGTTATAATATGGCTTTTTGATCATTATTTATTCCATTTGTGAGAGGGAAGGCAGGTGACCAAAAAACCTGATAGCGTTGCGCATGTTTTTGCGTCTTTCACTTAGAGGGATAAATAATATGATATTTTAGTATACTGAAATGGCAAAAGTCATGGACAGGAACTAATATCATGTACGACTCTTTGTAGTCCGGAGAAGTGCAGCAACTCAATGTGGCATTAATTCCACAAGGAGATGGAAGATGTCTGGAGGGATGTTGAGCCGTCTGTATAGTCACCCACAGCTTTGTGGTATTTTTAGATGCAGGCTCTCGGGGGTATATGGACCTCTTCACCACATCCCATAAATGCTCAATTGGACTCATGTCAGGTGAATGTGCAGGATGCACTATTTGTAGTAACTCTCGAGAAGGCTTCTTGAACTGTGGTAGATGGCTGAGAGGTTCGCCATTTTGTCTGTATTTTCTGTATTTTTATCAACTGTGAAGATGCTATATTGTGTCTCTAATCTAATCCTCTGGGGGAAGGGAACATCACCCCCCCCCCCACCACCACCTCCACAGGAATTGAAGGAGCAGTGCTTTGTGTACATAAACTGGTCAAACCGGTTCTAACCAGCAGAGAACTACTTATCTAGGAATGTCTTTGTGCAGAGGGACAGGAAATGGCTGGTTGGAAGAGAAAACACAGGAAGTACTTCCTTCGGACAACACGTCAAGAATGAATAGAGCATGCTCAAGGGAAGCTCCTCCCGGGTGAATGATCTCACAGCTATCTCACAAATACCTCCCTATGAGAATGACCTATCAGCACACTAAATAATGTACCTGTATCCTAAATTACCTAACTTCCTGATTTGAAAGCTTATATAAACTTTTACCCGCCTAAATATAGACAGACTCTTTTGGGACACATGATGTAGACGTGTGGTCTTTGAAAGGCTCTCCAGGCCTGTACATAATTCTTATCTAATATGGCACCCACAGAATATCGAATAGCGAAAATTGCGCTAACAGAACAAATTCTGGACAACTTGCACCTGATGGCATGGTGCTTTATCTAACCAGAATATTCCATTATTGTGGGGGTACATGAAGGGCTGTAAATGATCACCAAGCAGTGAAACATAGTGGGCACTGGTAATGATGTATTTAGGCAGACCAGTGTCTTAAGAACACACCTCCCACCGGTATGGAACCACCACCACACTGCACAGTGCCTTGTTGACTACTGGAGCTCATGGCTTCATGGGGTTTGCGTAACACAGGAACCCAACCAACAACCTAAATCAATGGGTTCTATAAGCCATTGGACCGTGCCACGTGTTGTTAGTACTCTAGGATCCAGATAGCAACCTCACGAGTCCATGTGAGGCACTTTGTCTGGTGTCATGGTGATAATAGAGGCGCTCTGGTGGATCTTCTGCTCCTGTATCCCATGGAAGCTATTTCTGTCAAAGTTGCTTGTCTATAAATCTAGCCAGACAGCCAGTTGCAGTAATTAAGCACCCATGGGGGGGTAATGCCTTCTATGACTTATCCCTGGTACACACGTGACATTGTAGATCAAGGCATATTAAATGTCCGCACAACTTTGAAAATGGAACGTCCCATCCGTCTGGCACCCACTGTCATGCCTCGTTCGAACTTCCATAATTGATGTCACCTTGACATAAAAATAAAACTGTTGCAAAAGTATGCACACCCTTTAAACTTTTTGTGACATGGCTAAATCAAATCTGTAAGTGTTTATCTAAATAACTTTTTACATTTCCTGTACCCAAATTAAAAACCTATACATCTTCTTTAACTCCTTCCAGACTGCATGTGGTCATCAAGAATGTATAGAGCGAATTCGGGAGCCGAGCCTGATCCATACCCAACAGCTATCTGCTGTTTCCTACAGAGAACAGCCATCAGTATCTGCCATGATCAGAGCTAGCGCCAATCCTGTCAGTAACTGTTTTGATATTGTGATCAAAGCTGACCATCTATCTAAACAGTCAGCCAAAGGGGGTGACCCTCTCCACTGCTCCATTGGCTCCTCCCATGTGATGCAATCCTGGGATTAGCTAACATAGGAGCCTGGACCCTAGTAAAGTTCCCAGGGCTGTCATGCATAGATGCCTGTGGCAGGGCTTCATAGACAACATTAAAAAATCCCCATATACTGCAATATCGGTGTATTGCAGTATACAGTATAAGTGATGGACTACTTGCTTGTTCAAGTCCCCTGTTGGAACTAAATAAAAATATACGAAATGGTTTAATAAAGTTTTTTAAACAGTAAAAAAAATATATATTAAAAGTTCAAACCCCCTGTAGCAAGGGGGGTAGTCTTGCCTCGGGATCGCTGGTCTCTCGTACCAGAAATGGGGCACCACATGGGTACATACGGCTCAGGAATAGCAGATATCTTTGTCTGGCTCCTGCCAGCGTTTATTGCACAGTACGTCACAGCATATCAAATCACAGAATGTCCATAAGCACCCCAACTTGGGTGGGAGTCCAGGGGCGTCATCCCTGTCGGACTCTTTGCCTTTCCAGGCCACCAGCCTGCAGCACCTTCCTATGCTGCGCTGGTCCTCTCTCTCAGGTGTTGAGGCTAGGGGCGTCACCCTGTCAACCTCTTGCCTTTCCAGGCCACCAGCATGCAGCACCTCACTCTGCTGCGCTGGTTCTCCTCTTCTCTTTGGCAGGAACTGGCTTTTATCTGGTTCCTGCTCCACCCCTTGGTTAACCCTCGCAACAGAAGTCCTGTCTCTGGCCCTCTACAGGCCCTTCTGTGTACTGCACTACTACACCCCCCACTTTAGAAAAAAACTAAACAATGAAAAAACCCACATATTTGGTATCGTTTTTTTCCCCCGCAAAAGTCCAAAGTATTAAAATATCAAAATGCCATAAAAAAACAAGTACAGAATGCCAGAATTGAGGGAGGGGGGAATTAACCCAACAAAAATTGAATAATAGTAAAGCGATATAAATCTGGTATCGCCGTAATCGCAGCGATGTGCAGAACAAACTCGTGTCATGCTTACTGCACTATGAACTCTGTACAAACAACAATGATGCAACGGCATTTCTTTTTTTACCCCCCCCCCCCTTTGTACTGTTATATATTATTATACCGTTATTACGGTGCGGACACGGACTGTGGGGTCACAGTGTGACTGAGATGTCACTTTGACTCTCTGACGGCCGCTTCACATTGCCAGACACGTCTCAGTTTTTCCGGCTCTTCAGAATATTTACACATTTCCATTTTTTTTATCTTTTTTTGTATACTTTTTATTTATTTGCTCAGTCCCACGGGAAACTCTTCTGTCAGATGGAAGAGACGCTGGCATTTACGGTTTGGTGGATGAAAACACAAACATTCTCCTGCCAAAGGTTACATTTCACTGCTTCAATGTCCGAGGGCTTCACGGTCTTAGTTATCAGAAGTTCAAAGTGTCAATTTAAAAAGTTGCAAAAAAGAAATCCTAAATCTATAAGGTCAGGTCTAGCGACAAAGATGGCCGCCCTACTGCGGAGGAGGGGGGGGGGGACCTCAGACTTCTGTCATCTATATGATTTATCATGATTATAGGGTTACCAAGTTTGCATTTTTTATGTTTTATGACTTTTTTGTCTTTGGTAACTTTTTAAACCATTTTTTTTTAACATTTAGGCCGCCTGCAGACGGCCGGGTCGGATCCGGCAGCGAGAATTCTCGCCGCGGGACCCGACCCGAGCGCCTGAAGAGCGCAGCGCGTACTCACCCGCGCCTCGTGGCCCCGGCTCTTTCATGTGCCGGCTGCCAGAACATGCCGCGGTTTGTTTGCCGCGGGAGATTTCGCGCGGCCAAACCGCGGCCATCTGCGTAGGATTGCGTTTGTTAATCCTATGCAGGCTTCCAGCGGTGGAAATCCCACGGGAAATATTTTTAAAATAGATGGTGCTCCATCAGTCCCATAGCCTGTCCATATACCAGCTACAACCTATGGACGATGGTGCCATCCGTCTCTGGATGGTGGACAATCAGATGAGAGGGAGCGTGCAGCTTCTGTGACGTCATCGGCCTCTATGTAATCACGGAATGCCCATGAGTTTCCATGCAAACTGGTGTCCGCGGCTGCCATGGCCGGTGATCACTATGGTAAGTGATTGTGTATCGCAGTGCAAAAGTACTGCAGTACATTATTAGAGCAATCAGAACTTTTCTAGTTCAAGTCCCATACAGGGATATAAAAAATGTAAAAAAAAAATAAAAATAGTTTAAAAAAAAACAGTAAATAGTCATTTTTGCATACTTTCCCATCTACGTATATCCTCCCCTCCTAAAATATTTGCTATCGTCGCATCCGTAAGAATCTGTATGTTAAACTGAACGCACTATTCATCCTGCATGGCAAAGACTGTAAAAAAAAAAACGGAGCCAAAATTGCTCCACAAAAAAAAAAGCAGTAAAAGTGATCAAAAAGACGTGCGTACCCCAAAATGGTACAAATAAAAGCGACAGCTCGTCACAGCACAGACAAGACCTCACAGAGCTCCGCCCATGGAAACATGAAAAATTTATGGAACTTTGAGTGCAGCGATGCAAAAAAGAAAAAAAAAAGAAAAATGTCCAAAAATAGTTTTTTTTGTGCAAAAGAGAAAAAACCTAAACCAAAAAGTATAATTTTGGTATTGTCGTAATCGCACTGACCCGCAGACGAAAATGATCACATCATTTATGCTGCATGATTAAGGCTAATTTCGCACGGTCGAGCGAGATATCTGACTGTGAAACTCCGGCGGATGGGAGGCGTTTATGTGTCCAAAAAAGTGTGAAAAGTGGTGATAAAAATCCCTCCCGAAATCTGAGGCCCAAAAATGGGCCGCGTCACTAAAGCCGGGTTCACATGGCTGTAAGTGCGATCCGCAGTGGGCCTCCCAGTGAGCCCGGCCGTCACCCTGCGTACAGCTGTGAATTGACTGCGCATAGCTGCGTACTCACACAGTCGGTCATGCGCAGTACATCTTTTTTGTTTACACCTCCCGCACCATCGCCGAGCGATGACGCGGCACCCGCAGCCCGTACACAATGTAATTACCTATGGGATGCGGGTATATCTGCGACCATGGAGTACAATGCGCTCTATGTCACGGATATCTGCAGTTAAATGGATACATGCTGCGTTCCGTTTTCCAGTTGTGGATTATGCAATTTTGACACAGCAGAACTGCGGAGGCCAATGCAATTGATTGCCTATGAGCAACCGCGTTTCACACGGATGTACAGTGTCCGCGGGATCCGCAATTCAAATCCGGCCGTGTGAGCCCGGCCTCCGCAGTTAAACCGTCCGCTTAGTGATGTCCTATTGGTCACTAATTTCCAAGTGTTTTTTTTTTCGTCTTTTCACCAGCGGATTCCAAGAACCAGAACGTCTTTCTGTCCACAGCCGTATGAGGGCCTGCTTTTTGGGGGAAAGACGCCAAACTGTGGGTATTGTTTAAACTTTATAGAAAGGTTTTTTTTTCCACTTCTTAGAGTGCATTCCCCACGGGCGAGCGCAATAGCGGTCCGAGAAACTCAGAGCGATATCGCTCTTCTAAAATTGCGAAGTTTACTGCGAATGTGTTGCGGTTTGTGAGAAAATCGCATTGCTGACCATGTGAGCATCACATGTATGTTCAATGGGTAAAATTGCATCCAACTCATCCGGAAACGGGGCGAGATTTCTGCGGAAAAATAGAAGACGCTGCGATCTTTCCATCTTGCAGAATCGTTGCGAGCGAAATATCGCACATGTAAATAGACCCATTGAATACAATGCGGTCTACTCAGTGCGAGTTCTGTATGTCTCGCAAGGCACAAAACTCGCACGTGTGAAAGCGGCCTTAGAACGGGACTTGAAGATGCGATATTGTGATCACTTGGAAACCCTTGACGACCGCCCAGACAGCAACCGTTAACGGGCTTTATTCTGCAGCACAGTCTTGTATTGGCGCAGTTTTAGAGGCCCACTGCGGATCTCCCATGCCGGGGGAGCGGGTGCTTAGCAGTCAAATGACAGCCGGGTAGAAGCTTCAGATCTCCAGTGTTTAACCTCTTATATGCCGTGGTCAGTGCATTTGCAGCATGCAAAACACTGATAGAGGGAGAGGGCTTCCTCTGCCACCCATCGGACCGCTGCAATGTGATTGTCGGATCCCAATGAGTTGCTCTGGCACCCGGAGCCCATGAAGCTCAGCCAAGGCACCCATAGTGGTCTCGTCCCTTGGCTGAGCTTGATGGGCTATATAACACACTGCTATACTGAAGTATATTAGTGTATGAGATAAATCATTAAATATGGTGATATTCAAGTCCCCTCGTGGGACAAAAATAAAAAGTTTAAGCATATAAAAAGTAGTAATAAAAATTGTGAAAAAAACACCAGAACCCCTAATACCTTTCCCTATTTACTATGTAAAAAAATTAAAATCCCTCATGTGGTCTCGCTGCGTTCATAAAGAAGAAAGTTAGTAGATTATTTAACCCCCACGGTGCACATCATGGGGAAAAAATACAAAAAGCATGGTGAAAATAGTTAACTTTGCCCATCTCACCTTACAAAAAATGGATTAGAAAGTGATCAAAACATCGCATGGATCAAAAAATGCTACCATTAAAAAGTACACCCCATCCCGCAAAAAAATCCCCTTTCACAGGAAAAAAAAAAAATCAAAATGTTAGGGGTCTTTGAATTCAGCGATAAGCAAAAAATACATTTTTGTTAAAAAGTTGCAAGAAAAAAAAAAACAATATACATTTGGTATTGGTGTAATCGTAGCGGCCTGCAGAACTGATATAACAGATTCTTTATATCGCACGGTGAACGCCGCTCAAAATAAAAACAGAAAAACACGCCAGAATTGCAGATTTCGTTGAGTTTGCCGCTAGAAAAAAAATTGAATAAAAAGCATCAAAATGTTATATGTTCCCCCCCCCAAAAATGAAGATTGGAGTTCATCCCACAATATCCAACAAGCCCTAATAGAGCGCCGGCGATGGTAAAATAACAATGTCCTGGCTCCTGGAATGCGGCAACGCAAAGCAAATCTTTAAAAAAATTAAATAAAATTGGCAGGTATAAAAATAGCAAAACATAAAAAACTGTACAAACTCGTTATCACCGGGATCGTGCCACCAGAGAGTAATAGCATCACATGAAATGTATTCTGAACCTGAACCCCGTAAAAAGGAGATCCAAAAAACAAATGGCAGATATTTTGCTAGGCCTTGGGCTACCGAAGCAACCCATCAGCACACTGTAAAGGCACTGTCAACTGTTTAGATGCTGCGGTCGCATTGGCTGGGACATCTAAGGGGTTAGACATTCAGGATCTGAGTTCTTATCTCCAATGCTGGTCATTGCAGCAGAGTATCAGCTGTATTATATAGCTTCTACTATACAGCTGTAAATGTACAATGCATGGCTTCAAAGGGGTATCTGGGACTTTATTATTGATGACCGATCCCCAAGATAGGTCATTAATTGTTGATTGGCAGGCATCTGCTGCTTGGGATTCCCACCCAGAAGCTGTTTGTCAGACTTGCTGTCATTGCAGACAGCTGAAACAGATAGCTCTGTCTGTAATGCAACAGTTGGGTTGGTATTGCTGCACCATGGAAGGTGATGCCTCAGCTCTGTCCACAATGACAACTGGCCTGCTATCAGCTGATTGGTGGAGATCCCAAGCTGCACACCGCTGTCAACCAACTATTAATGACCTATCTTGAGGATAGGTCATCACTTGTTAAGTCCAAGACATCCCTTAGCTGACTTCTACTTGGAATCCGGTGTCGGCATCCCATTTCCATATGCCCTGAGAGTGCAACAGAGGATGTGGTGTTGCAGATAGCTACAAGGGAAATGTCACAAAGGGTCACTTATTATGATCACACACATATATGTCTGACAGATATTTCATTCGACTTCACCATAAACATTTCTGTAGAGTTGACCTGAGCTTGCAGGTCAAATGAGGAGAGGGCAGTAAGCCACTTCAAGGCCCCTCTGGCAGTGGCTTATCTCTCCTCAGAAGCGTCAGCAAGGGATCGGTCATATTGAAATCCAGTATGCCCGACCCCTCTTTCCCACAATATCTACAGTTAGGGATATTCTGGAGGCCCCATGCACCTAAGATTATAGTCCAATCTCACCAAATGTGGCAAGTTTGGACAACTGTCACCTTATGTGTAAGATGGGATGACTGTAGGGTGCAGCCATAATATTGGTATTGAAATGTGGCCTTATGTGGCCATGTGAAACAACCCATAGAATAATATTCTACTAGTTCCAAGTTCTTCTTCTTACCTCGGAGATCATGTGTTTCCTTTATAGCTTGCAATGTAGCTTTGATACCTTTCTCTCCGTTGCCTATATTAGCTACAATACCAATGGGAAGTCCAAGATTCCTGAGAGCACTAGCTACTTTCCGTCCGGTATCCACCCAAATATCCTCATTCGAAGATATCACCCCAACATGCGCCCATCTAAAATACTTCATGAAGTGAAACAGAACTTTGGTTGGTGCTGGCACAGTTCTGGCAAAGGTTGGAAAACTAATTTTATTATCTAGTTCATGGTTGACACAAGCCCAAGAGAATATAGCTTTGTTCCAATTTTTGCCCAAAAGTGAGGCGGAATCACAGTACCCGGGGTTTAGTGGGCCTACAAATGCCGAAGAAAGTTTGTCAAAACCAGCAAAGTCCACTAAAGCTTTGGAAGTTTCACAATTTTCATCCAAAATTTTGTAATCCAGTTTATGGGACAAAGCGAGCGTTGAGTCATTGTTGATCTTTCTGACCGCCAAAAGTGCAGCCAATTCTGGCAAGGCCTTAGAGAAGAGCGGGTCACATTTCCAAGGACCGACGATGCCCACTGTAAAGTTGACACTCTGCACGCCCAAAGGCTTCATGAGTAATCCTAAAAGAAAGCACCAAGGAATCACTTGAAATGGGAACGCTCTTGTAGGTCTTTGGTTTTGAAGCTGTTTTGGACCTTGGAGCCTTGATCTCTTCAACAAGAAGTCTCCAAGACTTGAGGAAAGATAAAACATTGTCTTGTAGCTTGTTACGGTAAAGCTAAGGTCCTTCACTGGCCATGAATCTCCAACCACGGTAGGTTCTGAAGAGGAAAAAGAAACATTTATTTTTGGATTTCAAAAACAACACTGGATCATTTTTGGTAGAGACCAAATCAAATGCTTGAACCCATGATTTGTTAATGACGCCCTTTTCCCAACTGCGGTGGCTTTACGTTATGGTTTTCTGGTTTCCTGTTCCTTTATGGGAGCAGAAAAATGGAAACTTTGCCTAAATGGATCCATTCTATGATGGAACCAAACGGCTATGAACAGACCAATTGACTATAATAGGGTCTGTCCAGCTTCAGTTATGCTATACAGCATTTGTCCAGACAAGAAAGGCTAGCATTCCCCTCCCCATTGCCTAAGAGTTGACATTTACAAGCCAGAGAGGGCTGAGTGAATAGCCAGAACCAGTATGTGTTGAAAGACCCCCATCAGGCGGTTTCCAACTCATGCCGAATGAGTGGTTTCTTAGTGAGGGCTTCAGTATCAGCTGCTTGTAAGATATGATCACACTTCCCCCCTTCAAGGGGTTTTACAGGCAAAACTATTGATCTCTCCTCAGGATAGGTCATAAATAGTTGATCGCAGGTGATCCGCCGCTCGGGATCCCTGGCGATCACCTGATTGTCCAGCCTGATCTCAGTGCAGTGGGACAGGCATCCTCATAGCATTCGAGACAGAAAGGGCCATAACTGGACTTCACTCTCATTGAAATCAATGGAAGCAGAATCGGCTATTACACTTCCACATCTGACCCCAATATCGGAGGTGGAAGTGTAATAGCCCCTTCAGCTTCCATTGATTTCAATGAGAGTGAAGTCCAGTCCTGGCACTTCTTCTCCTGTTCTCTATGATGACATCTGACCTGTTGCCCAGACAGCAGCAGTTCCCCAACAATTAACTACCCTGAGGACAGGTCATCAATAGTTTTTGTCCAGAAAAACCCTTAATGCCCATTTCATGCTAGGACTCAAGCCTCATAGGTAATGATGACCGACTTCCTTTAACCCTTGCGTATCTGTTTGTTGTTGGCAACACATGGCTGTAGCAGAGTTCACTAATTTGATTTTGCGCAGTTGACCCCCAGACCTACTGCATGCAGACCTACAGATAACAACATGTCAGGATTGTGATCAGAGATGAGCGAAAACTTTAGTTCAGCGGGTTCGCTGAATTTCAGAAACAAAGTTTGGTTGGGTCTGAATTAGTTCGAACAGTAATCCTCAGTGGTTAGCACTGTTGCCTTTCAGTACAAGGGTCCTAGCCACAGGCGTAACTATAGGGAATGCGGTTCCATCCGGGCCCAGGAGCCTTAGGGGCCCATAAAGCCTCTCCTCTCCATATGGGGAGCCCAGTACTATGAATAAAGCATTATAGTTTTGGACCCTGTTAAGGTTTTGCATTGGGGTCCAGAAGCTTCAAGTTACGCCTCTGCGTTAAGAGAAGTTGGGGGGCGCCAAGATAAAGTTTTGCACCCGGGCCCATGAGCCTTTAGCTAGTCCTTGGTTCCATCTGCATGGAGTTTGTATGTACTTCCTGTGTTACATTATAATCACCTTTCTTTATAGAACCCATACATATTACAAGGTGCTTTACATCACCTGATGCTTTCTGTTCCTATTGGGGCTCACAATCTCTGTTCACCTATCTGTATGTTTTTGGGCTGTGGGAGGAAACCCAGACAAACCCCGGAAGAACATCCAAACTCCATGCAGATGTTGCTCTTGTTAGGATTTGAACCTCAAACCCCAGCGCTACATGGCAATGGTGCTAACCACTGCGAACCAAACTTTTGGCAAAGTTTGACCCAAAACAGAGTTTGACCGGTTCGCTCAACAGTAGTTAGGATATCACAAAGTGTCTAATGGCAGAGCTGCTGCATATTGACAAACTTGGCTCTGCTACATCTATACTAATGAAATGGAAGAAGGGGAAGAGTTAATTCCATTGTTTGTGCTAGCTGAAAAACCTTATATAAATCCTGTTTAACACCACAATACAATATCTGATGTCAGGATTGCAGTTTGTCTCACTTCAGGGCTGAGTCAGCGAATTTAGATTAAAGGATGTGAAGAAGAAGACAGATCATTTGTCATGGGAAATACAAAGTACAATGTTACACACATGGCCGACTTCAGCTACATGCAACACATGCGGTCACATAGGGCGCCAGTCACCAGCTTGTAGGTTGGGGGCACCAGGTGGACATAGGCTGAAGATGATTGCCCCCCCAATAGGTGTGCCCGGCCAGATGATCTGCTTATCTGTTACAGCATCTCGTTGAGATACATGATTCCCCCTCCTGGTTCTGTCTCCTCCCTTCTGATGTACTGAGGCACCTATGTCAGCCCATCAGCGCCCCAGCAACACAATGGCTTAGTTCTGCTACTGCGCTTACGTACTGAGCTTGGTTCTGGTGCTATATTTGTTGTGAGCTGTATTCATGTTTGGAGCTTTGTTCTGGTACTGTATTTCCACACCGACTTTGGTTCTGATGCTGTATTTATGTCCTGAGCTTGGTTCCCTTTCGCTATGCTATTAGTTTGGTTCTGGTGCTGTATTTGTGCTATTAGTTTGGGCTTGGTTCTGTGTCTGTATTTATGTTATTAGTGTGATCCTGGTACTGTATGCATTGAGGTTGGTTCTGGCGCTATATTTCTGTTATTATTTTAGATTTGGTAATGTATTTAAGCTATGAGCTTGGTTCTGATGCTGTTTTTATGTACTGAGCTTTGTTCTGGTGCTGTATTTCTGTTATGTACTTGGTTCTGGTGTTTTATCTATGTACCGACCCTGCTTCTGGTGTTGTATTTATGTTATGAGCTTGATCCCGGTGCTGTATTTACACTTGGAGCTTGGTTCTGATGCTGTATTTATGTTATAAGCTTGGTTCTGGTGCTGTATCTGTATTATGAGCTTGGGCTTGGTTCTGTTTCTGTATTTATGTTATTAGTTTGATCCTGGTACTGTATGCACTGAGGTTAGTTCCGGTGCTGTAATTCTGTTATTAGTTTAGCTTATATATGGGGGAAATGCTGTAAAATGAGGAATTAAAGGGCATGCCTAGTTTACCTGACCGTTATTCTACACCCCATTAGTGAATTTGGAGTTTATCTGTTTAGGATCCTCATCTCTTCACCAGAGTGGACAGCAATTACTAAGAGCGTCTGTCACTGTGGAGGACCCATCCTGATTTGTATTGCACAGACAGCACATTGATATTAATGAACACTGCGTAATACATCATTCCTCCTATGGGGGTGCTGTGGGGAAACCGAACATTTACTACCAGGTTTCCCCACAGATTTAAAGCTAATTACTGGGAATCCCAGCAAGGGGAAACGTGTAATCAGCTTATCGTTAAAGGACCCTTCTAACAAATGGTCCAAAGTGAAGAATGCTTTTAAACCCATCAAGACATCCTCCTTACTGAGGCTCATTTATCTTTATGTTCTGCTTATGATTTATAACCCTCCTGCTTTTGTTGTAATCGTAGCCAACTCTACATACACTGGTGTTGGCATTCTGCAGCCAACATGAGCAAGGACTGCTGCAGTATAAAGTATGAGGGACAGAAAAGCAGCCTGAGCTTCTGATGAGCCAGCAGGTGGATTTCAGATGCCTATAGATTATGCAGCTGCACTGATTGTGGCCATTGATTAAAGTAGGGGAGCAGCAGCCAGAATCCCCCCACCCCAAAAAATAAAAATTGTACTACAATTGGGCGTCCATTTTTAATTCCCATGAGCCCTCCCAGCTCCTTATGATGCTGGAGGAATCGCAGGCTGACGTAGAATATGTTACAGCTGAATTAAGTGAATGGATTAGAAGCATCTTAATGCTCCTCGCTTTGTCAGCACAAGGAAGAAGGATTTGTAGAAGAGTTGCAATGAGAACACCAAATCCCTGCTGGCTTATTAAGGGAGAGGCGAAGAATAGAGCGCCCGCTCGTACGCTGTAACCCATGAGTGCCACCCAACCCAGGGCAATAGTGACAGATAGACCATTTTCTTGTAAACGTGAAATTGCAAGTCCGCAGAACGGCAGATAGACCGATCAGCCAGAGCATTAGGGGTCTGCGAATAACATTGTCTGTGACAATGGCGCCGGGCAGAGGTGGCATGCAGCGAGCAGTAAGGCATCTGAGCGACTGCAGCAATGTGTAGATGACTGGTCAGAGCATCTCCAGAACGATCAGACATGTGGGGTGTCCCAGTATGTGGCGGTTAGTGACCACCAAAAGTGGTACAAGGAAGGGCAACTGGTGCCCAGCGACAGTGGGATGGGTACTCATGGCTTCGTCTGGTCCCATCCCAGAGAGCGCGACACTTGGGCAAATTACTGATTGATCCCTGTTGGCGATGATAGAAAGGTGTCGGATCACTCAGGGCATCACAGCTTGCTGTATATGGGGCCGTGCAGCTGCAGACCAGACCGATCGCCCATGTGACTGCGATTTCTTTTACCCAGACTATCAGTACAAGTATAAGGAACCCCTGTTCATATGGATGGGTGCTATTTCTGTCCAATATTCGGACCGGAAAAGCGTCCGTGCATGTACCCTTAACCCTTTGCAATCTAATTTTGGTTTCACAGTTTCCTATAAGGTTTTCTCTTTCTGCCATTATACAATAGCACCATCTGTTGGCTAGAGCCAGTACTGCAGTATGGGACATGCTGGAGAGGCCTCTGACAACAGAGCGGCCAGTAATATACAGTAAGAATACCCTGCCGGACGTCTTCCGACATCGGAGCTGCACAGCCTTCAATCAGAATGTCTTCAGACGTCAGACAGTGGATTGGAAAGGGTTAATCTGGCAGCATAAGGCCTCTTTCACACGGCCGATGCGTTCTTAAGCCAGTCGCAAAAACGTATGAGCCGTAAAAAGCTGCGAATAGGTCACGGCTAAATCACTTAGCAGCGCCAGCCTCGCAGGACTCCCTCCCCTTGCCGGCAGCTCCCATAGAAGTCCATGGGTGCCGCCAGCTGATTGCGGCTGAAAGATAGGGCAAGACCTGTCTTTTCCAGCTGTGTTAAAACATTGCCCGGCGTATTGGACCTCGATGTCCTATTATCACGGCCGTGATGTTTTTGGCGCGGCTAAAAAGCGTCCATCTGAACGAATACATTGTAATCCGATGCTTCAGATTTTTA
This sequence comes from Eleutherodactylus coqui, assembly GCA_035609135.1. Taxonomy (NCBI): domain Eukaryota; kingdom Metazoa; phylum Chordata; class Amphibia; order Anura; family Eleutherodactylidae; genus Eleutherodactylus; species Eleutherodactylus coqui. The sequence goes on along the minus strand of CM069405.1, from coordinate 513,709,928 downwards.
AAATAGTCGCGATAAAACGTTCGTATGAAAGAGGCCTAAATGGCGTGATCACATTTGTTCTGCGGGTCGGTACGATTGCAACAATACCAAAATTCTATATGTTTTTTTTAGGTTTTTCTACTTTTGCACAAAAAAAATTTTTTTTTTTTTTTGCATCGCTGCATTCAAAGTCCCATAACTTTTTTTTCCCCGTGGGCGGAGCTCTGAGAGATTTCTGTGTGACAAGCTGTAGATTTTATTGGTACCGTTTTGGCTTTTCCAATCACTTTTTTGCGTTTTTTGGGGAGGCAGACGGACAGAAAAAAAACATTTTAGTTCTGTTTTTTTTATAAAGAGTTTGCTGTGCAGGATAAAAAGTTTAATTAATTATATGGGTCGTTAGACTCGTTATGGATGCGAAGATATAAAACGTGTTTTAAATATATATTTTTTAAATAAAAAAAGGGCAAGTGTGCAAAAAAAGATTTCTTTTCAATTTTTTTTAACGTTTTTTTTATGTCCCTGTAGAGGACTTGAACCTGCGATACTATGATCGCTCTGATAATACACTGCAGTACTTCTGTACTGCAATGAATCATCACTTATCATAGCAATTACAGGCTATGGCAGACTGAGATGTCATTGACTGGCGTCTGGTTGCAATGGCAACCCATCGGCCCTCCGTGATCAGATGGTGGAGGGCTGATGATGTCACAGAGGAAGCGCCCTCCATGCGTGAACCTTTTACATGTGTGACTCCCACTGCAGATGGCACGCCATCCACAAGATGTAACAGTATGCCCATTCGTGGGAACCCCTTCTCACCCAGAGTATAAAAGGCTAGAAGGGGATACAGGAACTTCCCATTACACCGCTGCCTATGTTCTGCCGCAGCAGCTTGGCCTACCCAACACTCCTCCCTTTTATATAACGAGCCCTTTCTTCATTATGTGCCCGTAATTGCACCAATCTCTCACAAATATCGGATTTATATGTAAAATTGGCTTAAAAGGGAAATTTTTACCTAAACTATTTTTGCAAAAGGAACAACTGGAAGGGCAGCCATCTTGGTTGTCACTTTACAATAACCTTCTCAGTGGAGACAAGGCCTTTAGCAGTTGTGTGAGCGGCCGCTATATGGTATCACAGCTTATGCTGAGTGGTTCAGTACTGGAGATGTCTGGGATAATATACCATATACAGAATATAATGTGCAACATACATAGCTTGGATACAAGATGTGATATGGAGGGGGGGGGGGGCTCTAGTATAATACAATATCCTGCACCCAGCACAGATGACCAGCAACCATTTTCTTGATCTCTATGTAGTTACTAGCAAGTGGGAGGAGCAAGAGACACATATCGGTACAGAACGTCTCCAGAGCTGCACTCACTATTCTGCCCTAGTTCTCCACACTGCTGTATTACAGTTCCTGTATGAAGCTATAACTTGTCACCCATAGATGTTGTCAGGCACATGCACCGCCGTATGTCTGTGGTCTCACATGAAGACTATTACTTCACAGATTCGTGGTGGTGTCTTCCATCATATACCTTAGTCATACCAAGTATTGCTTTCCTACCTCCATATGGGTACTGTGCACTAGGATCTGCATTAATCATTGGCAACTTACTAAGGGCTTCCCATTGCCATGTGACGCCATACTTCTCTGACTACTGTCAGTGGCTACAGAGTGTTCATGGCTCTACATCCCCATCAACTTGGAGGATGCCCCACATGGTGAGCATGAGAAACCCAGCAATGGATGCCCCAGCGTTGCCCAGACTCCTCAGTGGCACCATATGCAGTGATAGAACAATGGACATAAATCACTCCACCCTTAGGCCGGTTTGATACGGGCGAGAACATAGTAACATAATATGTTGGCTGAAGGCAGACAATGTCCATCCAGATCAGCCTGTTTCCCCCCCTTGTTGGTCCAGATGTTGGGTCACGGGGGGAGGAGTTTGCAGCCGCCAGGATTAGCGCAGTACAATACAGAATCTCTTAACTTTATACAAAGTATCAAGTGTGTCTTCAATTTTGGTCTTAAAGCTCCTTGAAGGGGCAGAAAACTTCTCCTCTGAGGAACTTAGCGGATTTCATAATGTGACCTCTGCCACTAATCTGCTGTAAGAGTTTAGGATGCAGTGGGCGGGGTTCTGGTTCTATATTAGTATTATGGTGCTTTCTGTATGCATATATTAGCATATTATTAGTTTAGATTGTGATTGGTTCTAGTAGCATGCTTTATTATTATTGTATGTTATGGATTTAACCCCTTACCATCTACAGGCTGCACTACTTATTACTCTTCATGTGATGACAACTTATTTACTAATATCTAGCTACTAAGGCCCTATGAGCATGCAAAAAAAACCCCAGACTGATTAGACTCTGTGTGTCATCCTCAGGCTACATTCTCATGGGCAATTGTAGGAAACCTGGACCAATATCACACTTGTAAAATTGCAAAATTGGTGCATTTTTGTAGAAAATCACATCATATTGCTGAACATGCGATTTTAGGCATGTTTCTCATGAGCATGAAAATTGCACTTTTTTCAATAGAAATTTTTTTAAAAATGCACTGCACCCACATGTACATGCAATTTATCACTCACCAATAGGAAATAATGGCAAAAACCCCTGACCTTGGTATATAATACCTCCCCTTCTCTTATCCCTGCCCTTTTTCTAATTAAGGAAAGATAGGGAGAGGCAGGTCAGGTTTTAGTGTGGGATCGCCCTTTTCAGGACGGTTGCGCTGCCTGCCCACCTAGATCTTATAGTTTGGCACATTATAGTTTGCAGTTAAGTTTTTAATATAATTTAATTACTAATTAAATTGAAATTGTAATCCCAGAATCCAGTACACTTCTCTGGGAATCCATAACTGTCCTCTCTTGGAGCACCGTTGCATGGGAAAAACCTCACATGTAAAGGAGCCCATTGAAAACAGTAGGGCCTATTTCCATGCAAGTATTCTGTATCTCGCTTGTATAAATACAGCTTCAAACCTGCGATTTGGCCTGCAAGTGTGAGGCGTTTTGTGAAAAAAACCACATGGCATTGATGAAAGACGGGTGTGAGAACAGCATGTTGTTTCAATAGGAAAATGTAAAAGTCGCACTTGTATGAAACTTGAAAATATGATGCAATTTTTTAAAACTCGCCCCCAGGAAATAATGAGCAGATTTTCTATGGAATCTCAGAAAAAAAATAACATGCTGTGTGTTTTTTTAATCTCATAGCATTGCTGCAAGAGAAACATCGCACATACAAATAGAACCCATTGCAGACTTGCGAGAATACATCAGCCGTGTAAATACGGCCTTATGTGACCTTTTTTTCATGTGTCATAACTGTTTCATGAATGCAAAAAACACCATAAAAACAGAAAGGGGCCCATTTTTTTCCATCCGTGTTCCAGTCCGTGAAAAAGGATGTCAGTTTGTGTACAGTGCATTATTTGCACCACCATTGACTTGAATGGTGACTGGTATCAGAGAAAACATATCTATCTATGTATCTATCTATCTCCTATCTATCTATCTATCTATCTCCTATCTATCTATCTCCTATCTATCTATCTATCTCCTATCTATCTATCTATCTCCTATCTATCTATCTCCTATCTATCTCATATCTATCTATCTCATATCTATCTATTTATCTATCTCATATCTATCTATTTATCTATCTCATATCTATCTATCTATCTATCTATCTATCTATCTATCTGATATCTATCTATCTATCTCATATCTATCTATTTATCTATCTCATATCTATCTATCTCATATCTATCTATCTATCTATCTATCTATCTCATATCTATCTATCTCATATCTATCTATTTATCTATCTCATATCTATCTATCTATCTCCTATCTATCTCATATCTATCTATCTCATATCTATCTATTTATCTATCTCATATCTATCTATCTATCTATCTATCTATCTGATATCTATCTATCTATCTCATATCTATCTATTTATCTATCTCATATCTATCTATCTCATATCTATCTATCTATCTATCTATCTCCTATCTATCTATCTATCTATCTCATATCTATCTATCTATCTATCTCCTATCTATCTATCTATCTCATATCTATCTATCTATCTATCTCCTATCTGTCTATCTGTATAGCTCTTCTATGGGTGGTAATGCAGACCTCACACAAGGGTTGCCAAGGACAGTCACTTACCCTTCAAGAGTCCATTATAAACTTTGTATGCAGGACATTATAGGAAGATTACTGCCTCGTTTAACCCTTAGAAGTCTCCAAGTTCAGGATTTCAGCACCAAGGACAGCTCCCTGCCAAGTTCTGCAGGCAGTCTTGCTGTGTCCACTTGTCTTCCCCTCTCATCTCCCCCCTATGGGGCCGCGGTCCTGCACACAGTCCTGTATCCACCGCCGGATTTCTTCTTATCGCCTTTATCTTCAGTTAAGAAGTCAGTAAATTCCATATCAATGGGCCAAGAATCCAGCAACAAAGCACCATCCTGCAGAATGTAACACATGTGTGATGTGGCCCCCACTAGGCATCCTCACTTCTAGGCTGGCACTTTTAGGGTCCTGCACATAATGCCCGCGGGTCAGTCGCCCCTGGAGGTTCCTCTTTTGTGCCCACCGCTTGTCAGACCCTCTTTAGTAAAATTCCCCCGTTTGAGAATTCCAAGTAAGTTCCCAATTGGTGAAACAATGAGTGTGTTTGCGTGGAGCGCCGCAGTTTGGCAGCCTGTGACCTCCAGGTCAGCAGCAGAGCATTACTTGGAACTGCCAGTATGTGTTTAATCCCTGCTTTGTGCAGGAAGCCTCCTAAGAAGATTGCTGGTTTACTCCGTCTCACACCTCTTCCCTCCTGCCGGTGCTTACACTTCATATATACAGAGCTGATGTGTGACCAACAGCTGGACAGTACACTGCATGGCCACGTACTGCAGTGGCTCCAGGCTGCAGCTCTCCACATGTTCTGTAATAAGATGATTATTGCCCGGCGCTGACACATACCGCGGCGCTGTACAGATGTGATCACAATCTAGACGCACCAACCCCTCTCCGTCACATTCTCTGCTGTTCACTCTCTTATCTTCTCTCCCACCCGCCTTCTTTCTCCTCTCTCTTCTTTTTTCATTCTTTTATATTCTCTCTCCCTCTCTTTTTCATTCTTTCTTTTTCACTCAGTCTCTCTCCTGCGCTCTCTCTATCCCTCTTTTTGTTCTCTCTTCCTCCGGCTTTTTTACTCCCACTCTCACATTCTCTGTTATCTCTCTTCTTACTTTTCTCTAGTTCCTCCTCTCTTTGGCTCTTTCTCTCTATCCTTCTCTCTATCTCTTCCTTTCTCTTTATCTCCCTCTTCTCCCTTGATCTTACTCTCTCTATTTCGTTTTACTCTCTCTCTCTATTTCTCTCTCACACTCTTTCTTTCTCCCTCCCACTTTTTCATTCTTTTATATTCTCTCTCCATCTTTTTTTCATTTCCTCTTTTTTCACTCTGTCTCTCTCCTGCGCTCTCTCTATCCCTCTTTTTGTTCTCTCTTCCTCCGGCTTTCTTACTCCCTCTCTCACATTCTCTGTGTTATCTCTCTTCCTACTTTTCTCTAGTTCCTCCTCTCTCTATCCTTCTCTCTAGCTCTTCCTCTCTGTTTATCTCCCCCTTCTCCCTTGATCTTACTCTCTGTTGCTCTCTCTGTATTTCGTTTTACTCTGTCTCTCTATTTCTCTCTCACACTCTTTCTTCCTCCCTCCCACTTTTTCATTTTTTATATTCTCTCTCCCTCTCTTTTTCATTTTCTCTTTCTTTTCACTCAGTCTCTCTCTTCCTCCTGCTTTATTACTCTCTCTGTTATCTCTCTTACTACCCTTCTCGAGTTCTTTCTTTGCTTTCCTTTCTTTCTGTCTCTCTCTCTCCCTCTTATTTCTCTCTCTCTCCTTCCCTCGTCCCCTTTGCTCTTTCCCTCTATTTCTTTTTACTCTCTAACACTCTTTCATTCTCTCTCCTGTCTTGCTTTTATTTTCTATTACTCTTTCTCTCTTTCCTCTTCCTGTCTGTATTTCTCTCTCTCCGTCCCTCTTCATCTCTCTTTTCTTACTCTCTCTATTTGTCCCTCTTTGTGGTAAATTTACCATTCTATTATTATTATGGCTATTTATGACCCAGCGGTGCAGCCCTGATGTCATCCCCGCCCCTCACACCCGCACGGCTCACCGTCTGATATACTCGCCGGGCTTTTCTCTCTTTGCTCAGATATTTCTATTATTCTTTTACAATCATTTATTGTATTATTTTTCAGTATTTTTGGTAGTATACTGTAATAAATATAATAATTGTTACATTAACCATTTCAATACCACGGCCGTTACACTGGAAGTATTTGTGGCCATTTTAAATTTCTCTTTACTTTTTTTCACTTTTCCCTTCAGTCCGCCTGCACACGGGTGGATTCGCATTGCGGAGTCCGCAGCGGGCGTCCGCCTCCAGACTCTGCATTAAATACCGCCCATAGCATGCTATGGAAATACGGGATTTGATCTCCATGAGCGGAAATGGATTACGATTTTCCGCTTGCGGAGGAGGAATGGTGGCATGCTGGGATTCTGTGCAGGCTATGCACAGATGGCTTCCATTGAAGTCAATGGAAGCCGTCCGTTCCGCGGCCCGTCCGCAGTGGGTATTAATGGTGTTCATGTAAGGGGACCCGGCCCCTAGCAACTCACATTGGACAGCACACGGACACCCCGCGATACAATGCAGATTGCAATTCCTATTCTTGCGTGCGAATCGCTCAAACATAAGATCTGCTTCAGTTTTTCCATCTCGCATTATCGGTGCAGGAGGAAAATCGCCTGCAAAAAATTAACCCATTGAACACAACAGGTTAATACAAAGCGTGAGTTTTCAGCATTGTGCAAATGCACAGAACTTGCGCGGCTTTCTCGCTGATGTAAATAAGCCCGAAGGCTGCTGTCATACAAGCGCTGGTGGCTGCCGCTGGCACTTGCATTTTCCTGATGATTGCAGAGCTGAACCCGCAAGCACGGAAGCAGTGCAGCAATTCCCGCTATGACACGAGTGTTAATGTTGCTCCGGTAGCAGCAGCCCCACATGAGTGCCACTAATACTCGTGCTGTAGGCCGCTTACAAGCATATTTTTGCTCCATATTCGGTCCGTGTTGAAGGGACGCTGGTTGGACACTGAGGTTTAGGCTCCTGCCCATGGACGGGTGTTTCCTGTGGAATCCACGGTGGGCATCTGCACCAAATAGCGCCCAGAGCATGCTATGGGAAATTGATTCTTCCTGCACACTTGCGCAAACTAACTGTGGTTTCTGCAAGCGGAGGAAAAGTCATAGCATGCTCAATTTTTGTGCGGATGGCTTCCATTAAAGTTGATGCAAGCTGTCCGATCCGCGGGCCTTTGGCAATCACAGTGTGGGAAGGTCGCAGATTCCGCGTCATTGCTGGGTGATGATGCGGGAAAAGCAGGAGTTTAAAAAAACTGTCTGACGGCTCGCCGTGCGGACCATCCGCAGCACAGATGAAAAGGAAAGTGATCAGGTACGCGCGTACGCCGCTGCTGCCGTGTGCGGGAGGCCTTTATCTACAGGGATAGTCACGTGGCGGTATTTTTTTTACAGATATTTTTTGAAAACACAGCCTGATCTACATTTTTGTGTCCTTATTTGTATTTTTCTATGGGGCAAATACGGATGTAGATATTTTTGATATAGAGGTGTGATCCGTATTACGGACGTGTATTTATATGCTCGTCTGAAACCAGCATTAGCCCCCTTCACACGGGTGTATGTGTATCTGCGCGCACCTCAGCACAACATATTTGCGCACGTATCTGTGCATTTTATTGTACTTTTTCCGCCCGCAGGACACGTTTATTTGCGCGCGGTGAACAAATACACCGGTTGAAGTGGCTAATTTAGCGTAATGAGTTCCAGATGTGTTCTTATTCCAGTAGAATTACACAGCGTATCACGCATCTCCTTGCCTATTGCGCGCCACCATTGACTTATATGGAGACTTTTAATGTGCAGGAAGAGGGTGCATGCTGCGGTTTTTTTTCTGCACAAATGAAATGTTGGTACAGAATGCAGACATGTTCTGTTCAGTGTGTATTGTGCGTGTGAAGCGGCCCTTAGAGCTGCAGTAATTGCTGGGCTGCTCTTGGACGCGCACTTTTAGGCTCCATTCACACGGGGTTCGGTTGCAATAAAAACCAAACCAAAAAGTGCCTTGGTGAAACCAGGTGTGTTTTTACTATGTTTGTAGTAAAATGTGCCAAAAATTGTACGCAGTTTGCAAATGCACTTTATGCTGCTATTTTTTGCAACCGAACTTCGCCTGGCAATTATCTCTAAGAGCAGCAGCCGCCTGTGCCCGTACAATATCATAGTAACATAGTATGGTAGGCTGAGGGCAGACAAGGTCCATCTACATCAGCCTGTTTCCTTCCCCCCCTTGTTTATCCAGAGGGCAAAAAAACCCCCAATGAGGCAGAAGCCAATTCAGACCGTTTTTTTGGGAAAAAAATTCCTTTCCGACTCCATAACCGCAGTCAGAATAATCCCTGGATCAATGCTTGATAGTTCCTATTTGACTCCAAGACCAACAACCCCGCTGGTCACCTAATGTCTATATCCTGTAATATCATAGCACTCTCAAAGACATCTAGTCCCTCTTTAACTCCTCTATGGATCCTGCCATCACCACATCCTCAGGCAGAGAGTTCCACAGTCTCACTGCTCTTACAGCGATGAGAACAATATACAAGGTTCCCTTCTCCGCTTACCTCTTACTGGTCTTCTTTATATCAGCGATGACTCTTCATGCAAACCAGTTTCTATCTAACCAGGACTGCAGACACCGGAGCTGTCGGGACCAGGTAGGAAGCTCCTCTTCTGTCGGAGGTTGGCACTGACTGGCACTGCCATGAGATGTGAGGCTCCTGTGCCCGGGGACCGGCATGGAGTCACATGTAGTTCCAATTATTTGATGTCTTGTAAAGAAACTTTCCAGCAGTTTAATCATTTCTAATACCGGGGAGACCTCATCTCAGCACAGCTCGCTGGTGTCAGCATCTTGGAAGCCGTGTTGCCTTCCTTTCCCCAGAATATTAGGCAAGACGCTCGGAATATTCCATTCTGCACCAGAATCCACATGAATAGCAGATTTTCTCGTGAATCTGAAAATGGTTTAATTCTGCCGTAGAACCGAGGCGAAATCTGCATTCAGAAATGTGGGGTTTGTGCGGAATATTCCACAGCATCTTTGGCAGTATTCCGGTATGCGTGAGAGCGCGCTAAACTCCTTCCGGTCGCAGGGCGTAAATGTACATCCAGGCTGGGAAGTCGTACTCACAAATGGACATACATTCCCGTAAATGGAGAAGCGGGGGCCAATGCCATCCGCAGCAGGAGCTGACTGTTACTGCCAGCTGGCTTCCCACTGCAACAGCAGGGATCGGTGAGCATACCGATCCCTGCTGTTTAACCCTTACATGCTGTTGATTGAAGCATGTAAAGGGTTCACAGAGGGAGGGCGCTCTCTCTGCAACATCATCGGCCCTCTGCCATGTAATTGCAGAGATGATGAGCTGCCATGGCCTGTGATCGCTATGATTAGCAATAATGCATTGTAGTATAGAGGTACTGCAGAGTATTATCAGCAAGATCATAGCATCGCAGGTTCAAGTCCCATAGAGGGACGTAAAAAAATAAAGTAAAAAAAAAGTAGAGAGGAAAACTTTTTCCTGCTATGTTTAAAAAGAAATTTAAAAACCCCATTTGTTGTCACCGTATCCGTGACGACTCGTACAATAAATTGAACACATCTTTTATCCTGCACGGCAAACACTATGGAAAAAATTAATCAAAACAAAATACACAAAAAAATGGAGCTAAAATGTGTACCAGCATAAAGGAAGACGTCAGAGATATAACTCGCAGCTGCTGGGCCCCATTCATGCTACTGGTCCTCGTGAGGCTCCGGGGCCCGAGTACAGCCGCATGCTCTGCACCCATTATAGTTACCTCCCAACATACTCATCCTCCCTGCTGCCATTCCACTGGTGCTCAGTCTCTTGTAGTCTTCACTTGGTCACATGGCCCTGGTCTTGGTGACATCATCACTGGCTCCCTGCACCCATGACTGAAGACCGGTGGGACCAGCAGGAGGGGAGCGGAGAAGCTGAACATATCCTCTCTTATGCTGGTACTGCAGGCTGAACAACTTTTGGGAAAAAATAACCTCTTTAATGGGTCAAAACTTTCAAGTGCTTAAAGGGATTGTCTGTTCCTAGATGTCATTTTTTTGTTTTATTTTAATTAAATATTTGCACAATTTCGCACTGATTACTTAAAGGCGTTGTACCAGAATTACAAGTTACTCCCTATCCATAGGACATCCACAGGATAGAATATAACATGCTACTTGGTGAGGGTCTCAGCACCCTAACCAATCTCAAGAATGGGGGTTCCCTGTTCCCCATCCTTCTCACTGTGACGTTACTGTACCCCCACAGTGAGGAGAAGACTGAATGAAGTGCTGGTTGCACAAGTGCTTCATTCACTTTCAATGTGACTGCCCCATTGAAATGAATGGAGAACTGATTGCACATGCTCAGCCAGCGCTCCCTTTATGTTGATGTCACTGCCAGGGGAGATCAGGACATAAGAATCCCATTCTCGAGATCGGCAGGTTATCCCCTTTGGATAGGGGATAGCTTGTACTTATGGTACAACCCCTTTAATATATCTTTACATACATCCAAGTGTTATATTTCCGATACAGAGCTACAAATCCTGTGAATAGACCTAGAGTTAAACGATAAAATTCTGGTTGCCTGCAGCTTCCACTAGGGGGAGCTCAGGAACTTACTGTATACTGTGTTAACATGGAGTTCAATGTACATACTGTATGCAGTCATCTCTCTCCACTGGTGGCTACAGGCAGAAAGAATAGTATCATCACTGCTTGTCTTCGCAGGGGACTTGGAGCTCTGTATCAGAAAATCGGATCTGATCGCTAACAAAATATACAAAGATATTAATTAGCAAAGAATTTGGACCTAAAAAACCATAAGTCCGTGTGTAATAAGTCTGATGTCTGCTTGAAAAAGCGTTTATCGGAGTGGAGGCGCACGCCTCTTAAATTTGGCACGCTTTAGACTGCTCTACAGTAAAGTCTGAAAGTGAAGTCTAATCAAATCTAGTAGATTTGCACTAAAATTTGTACCATTTTTTTCCTGGCTTAACAATTAATCAATCGGTCTAAAAGTCTTTGAACACGCCGACTCCTGGTGACTCACGGCTCTTCTCACATCACTTTCACAGCAAAAGAATGAATTTCTTGGCGCACATTATGAAGGTTAATAGAGATGAGCGAACGTACTCGTTTAGGTCGATTTCGCAATCGAGCACCGCTTTTTTTGAGTAACTGACTACTCAGGCGAAAAGATTCGAGGGGCGCCGGGGGTGAGCAGGGGGTTGCAGAGGGGAGTGGGGGGGGGGGGAGAGAGAGAGCTCCCCCCTGTTCCCCACTGCTACTCCCCCGATCCACCACGCTGCCCCCTGCCCCCCAGCGCCCCCCGAATCTTTTTGCCTGAGTAGTCAGTTACTCGAAAAAAGCAATTTTTGGTGCATCAGAAGCGCCAACGACTAAATGTAAGTAGACTGCAGAGTCGGAAGGGGAGCTTCACCTGCCATTATTTCCTTGTACAGATATTCTGTGTTCCATGTTGCTGATACTCTGACACGGCTCATGGACAGAGGTGGATTACTCGGGTCAGTAGCGGACGTCCTGTCTGTTACCAGTCAAGGGTTTGGATGCTTGTATTCATAGAAGGTTTTTCATTATTTTTACTATTTTCCACATTTTGTAAAGAGCAGTGAAATCCTGCAAACTGCCGCTTCTCCACCATCTTCTATGTACTGAGCTATTGCTGCCGCTTCTCCACCATCTTCTATGTACTGAGCTATTGCTGCCGCTTCTCAACCATCTTTTATGTACTGAGCTATTGCTGCCACTTCTCCACCATCTTCTATGTACTGAGCTATTGCTGCCGCTTCTCCACCATCTTCTATGTACTGAGCTATTGCTGCCACTTCTCAACCATCTTCTATGTACTGAGCTATTGCTGCCGCTTCTCAACCATCTTCTATGTACTGAGCTATTGCTGCCACTTCTCCACCATTTTCTATGTACTGAGCTATTGCTGCCGCTTCTCCACCATCTTCTATGTACTGAGCTATTGCTGCCGCTTCTCCACCATCTTCTATGTACTGAGCTATTGCTGCCGCTTCTCAACCATCTTCTATGTACTGAGCTATTGCTGCCACTTCTCCACCATCTTCTATGTACTGAGCTATTGCTGCCGCTTCTCCACCATCTTCTATGTACTGAGCTATTGCTGCCGCTTCTCCACCATCTTCTATGTACTGAGCTATTGCTGCCGCTTCTCCACCATCTTCTATGTACTGAGCTATTGCTGCCGCTTCTCCACCATCTTCTATGTACTGAGCTATTGCTGCCGCTTCTCAACCATCTTCTATGTACTGAGCTATTGCTGCCGCTTCTCCACCATCTTCTATGTACTGAGCTATTGCTGCCGCTTCTCAACCATCTTCTATGTACTGAGCTATTGCTGCCGTTTCTCAACCATCTTCTATGTACTGAGCTATTGCTGCCACTTCTCCACCATCTTCTATGTACTGAGCTATTGCTGCCGCTTCTCCACCATCTTCTATGTACTGAGCTATTGCTGCCGCTTCTCCACCATCTTCTATGTACTGAGCTATTGCTGCCGCTTCTCCACCATCTTCTATGTACTGAGCTATTGCTGCCGCTTCTCCACCATCTTCTATGTACTTAGCTATTGCTGCCGCTTCTCAACCATCTTCTATGTACTGAGCTATCTCCATCACACTTTGGCCCTAGACTAAACCCTATTGGGGTGGGTTTCTGTTTCTGCAGGGTCCATCACTCCTTCTCTTCCACAGATGGTCCTTCGACATCCTGAGTTTTGGGTTATTGTCCTGTTAGAAAAGAAATTGAAAAGTCAAACTAGATGGAGACCGAAATCTAAATAAACAGCCAGACTTTTAGGCATCATCCATGGCCCCTTCTCTGTGTCTCACGAATAGTGCCGACCTCAGGCTAGATAACATTCTGTGCAGAATTATTTGTGATCTCTCCGTCCAGCGGCCATAAAAAAAAAAAATGTATTGCACTGATAGGTAGAAAGCAGCGAGATAGCAGAACAACTGAGTGAAGAAATACAGAACCAGAACCAAGCTCATGTAATACATACAGCACTATAACCAACTTCAGTACATAAATACTGAACCAGAACAAAGCTCACAACATAGAAACAGTAAGGTGACCACATTTTCCAAGGTTCAAAGCTGGACAGAGGGGTGTGGTCAGGGGCGGGGCTTATCCTAAAGTATGATTTTACCTCCGTCGTTATAAAAAAGTACAGAGCCATTTTAAAAAAGGCAGGGAGCGAATCCCGCAATCAGAAAACAGTCAAAATTTATACTATTGATGCGGCTTTTGACTGGAAATCCACTGTGTATCCGCAGCTGATTTCATACTATGTGGCGCTCCCCCTCACCTCCTCCGTAGACTTCCCGCTGTCAGCGCTCCCCGACTTTTGGTTCCCAGCAGCCTGTAGTGGTCTCACCTGACAAGCATCACCTGACCAGCGGCGCCGCTGGGAACCGGAAGCCAGGGGGCACTTACTGTGGGAAGCCTTCAGAGGGGGTGAGGGGGAGCACCGCATTGTATGAAATCACCTGCAGGTAAGCAGTGGATTTCCACTCAAAAGCCGCACCAATGGTACAGATTTTGACTGTGTTTTGGATGCAGAAATGCCCAGGACATTCCTCAGCATTTTCGCCACAGGTAAATATACCATAAGTTAGCTTGAGGTATTCTTCCATGGGCAGAGTGGTCTCAGTAGTGATAGTGTCCCCCATAGTATCCTCAGCAGTAATAGTGTCCCCCATAATGGCCTCAGTAGTAATAGTGACCTCAAAAGTAGCCCCAGTAGTAATAGTGTCTAGAGATGAGCGAGCATACTCGCTAAGGGCAATTACTCGAGCGAGCATTGTCCTTAGCGAGTACCTGCCCGCTCGGAAGAAAAGATTCGGGTGTCGGCGCAGGTGAGCGGTGAGTTGTGGGAGTGAGCAGGGGGGAAGTGGGGGGGAGAGAGGGAGAGAGAGATCTCCCCTCCGTTCCTCCCCCGCGGCTACCCGCCCCCTGCCGGCACCTGAATCTTTTCTTCCGAGCGGGCAGGTACTCGCTAAGGACAATGCTCGCTCGAGTAATTGCCCTTAGTGAGTATGCTCGCTCATCTCTAATAGCGTCCCTTATATCAACCCCAGTAGTAATAGTGATCCCAATAATGGCCTCAGTAGAAATAGTGACCCCCCCACAGTGGCCCCAGCAGTAATAGTGCCCACAACAGGAGCCCCAGTAGTAATAGTGACCCCCACAGTGGCCGTCCGTAGTAATAGTAACCCCCTGAAACCAATATACTCACCCTTCTCCTGCTCTTCAGAGCACCGTTGCTCCTCTTCTCTGTGCTGCTGCAGGCGGAAGTGTGTGCGCCCGGATGCCTCCTCCTTCCTCCTCACCCCCTGCAGAACAAATGAGAGGTCAGGGGATGAAGATCCTGGGTGCACACACTGCCTTTAGTCTGTGTATCCCAGAGCAGTGCCATTGAATGATTACCAGTGGGGAGCCAAGGCTGTCCTGCTTAGGACCATGGGGAAGGTGGGACACAGGGTCCCAAAGTGGGATTGTCCCACCTAAATTGGGACCTCTGGTCACCTCGGATACAACCAAAGAACCATAACATAAATACAGTAGCAGAACTAAGTGACTCTATTGGGTTGGGGTGTGCTGATGGGCTGACAGTGGAAGCTCAAAATGCGTCAGCGTGCATATCCTGACTCCTCCTCCTCTGTCCCTGGTCCGAGTCAAGATACACACATGGGCATGCAGCGCGGTCAGGCAGCAGAGCATTACAGACATATCAGCCCAGTCTGCGTTAGTGTGGGGATATTAGCCGTGGGGTCTCGTTGCAACTGCTATGACTTCTACAACCATGCACTGGAGACCCCAGTATTATAAACAGTACATGGTAGATGGGAGAGGGGCTATTACAGATCGTGGCCCGAGACCCCGGAGCTTCCAGCTTCACTTTTGACTACAGAGCATTGACCACACTAGACTACGGGCTAAGGACTCTCGCAGTCCTCAGGAGGCAGCGCAGAAAGTCCGCGCCCTGGGACCGCGGTGGTGATCTGATTAGAGACGGTCCGCCAGATGTCAGATTCCCTACATAAGCTCTGATTCCTCCTTTTACATGATCTTGGCCGGGGATGATTGTTTTTCTCCTTAGGCCGATGAAAGGATAATGTTTCTTTAACCCCTTCCTGGACGGTTGGGGGCAAAGGCAGAAAAACTAGGGCGATTGCCAGATGTCGCTAGACTAGGCATTGTCTTATGTGTTCATTTATATAGTACTGTAGACAGAACTGATCAGGCATAGCGTTCCTATCCTGCAGAGCTTACAATCCATCTGCAGGGTGCATAGCAAGATAAAGGAGCTGGTCAGAGGGAAGTCAGAGGTCATCCATCACTAGAGCATATGGAAGTCACTGTGGGGGTCAGCAGCTAGGATTCATTTGAATGAAATGCTAATGACGGCCACTGCAGGGGGAAATATATCCCTAGATATGCTGACAAATGGTAATACGGGTGGGCCTGGAGGCTCTAGTACCCAGTTGGACCGCCTCTAGCTTAGATACGAGGTGTTGGTTGAACAGGCAGGCATGGAGGTTCTAGTACTTTGTTGGGCTGCCTCTAGCTTAGATGCAAGATGTGATACAGGTGGACATGGAGGGTCTACTACCCAGTTTTACTGCTTCTAGCTTGGATACAAGATGTGATACAGGCGGGCATGGAGGCTCTAGTACCCTGTTGTACCACCTCTAGCTTGGATACAAGATGTGATACAGGCGGGCAGGGAGGCTCTAGTACCCTGTTGTACCACCTCTAGCTCGGATACAAGATGTGATACAAGGAGGATGGAGGCTCTAGTACCCTGTTGTACCACCTCTAGCTCGGATACAAGATGTGATACAAGGAGGATGGAGGCTCTAGTACCCTGTTGTACCACCTCTAGCTCGGATACAAGATGTGATACAAGGAGGATGGAGGCTCTAGTACCCTGTTGTACTGCCTCTAGCTTGGATACAAGATGTGATACAGGTGGGCATGGAGGTGTAGTGGAGTGGACTGGGTCAGTTCTTTGGGTCGGGGAAGACAGCGGGATAAAGTCTTATAAGGTCACAGGTGGCTCTACCATTTCCTCCTTAAACACCTAAGGCGTAGTGGGCCCAGCAGCACACAGGACCCGGTATAAGTAACCATGTTGAATAGCTTTATTATATGTTTGTCCTCGTGACGTCAGTGCCCTTTTTAACAAAGTCCACAGTCAAGAAAATAGTTTTAAACTGGAGGCACGGGGTTTTCTTT
This sequence comes from Eleutherodactylus coqui, assembly GCA_035609135.1. Taxonomy (NCBI): domain Eukaryota; kingdom Metazoa; phylum Chordata; class Amphibia; order Anura; family Eleutherodactylidae; genus Eleutherodactylus; species Eleutherodactylus coqui. The sequence goes on along the minus strand of CM069405.1, from coordinate 513,693,368 downwards.
TACTTGCACAGTCACTTTAGATTTTTGCAATAGATGGCATTAAACAGTCTGAGGGTGCGTTCACACGAGCGTAGGCGTATTTACGTTTGCACGAGCGCAGCGTATAATCGCCGGAAAGAACGTTTTTCGCCGATCACGACCAGAGCTAGAAAGCGTATTTTCGGTTGTTCCTACTTTGCAAACTATCTTTTCGGCGATCGAATATGCGTTGGCGCGTATTTCGGTCGCGTATGTTCTGTTTTTTTTTTGGGTTGCTGTTTTTACGCGCCGTAAAATCGCCCGTGCGAACGAATACATTGGAAACCAATGCCTCAGATGGTCACGTTTATACAATTGGGCGCAAAAACGCGCCGTTTATGCGCTCGTGTGAACGCACCCTTAGGCATAACAATGCAAACACTTTTGTTCCTTATTCTTCCCATTTTCAACCTCTGAATATCTGACAGACAGTTACTGAGGGTGCTTCCGATACTTGTTGAGCATATACCACATGCGCTTCCATCTCTCTGTTACAGTCACGCTCAAACATTGGGGTACTCAGTTCTCATTTGTGCTTACTACTGCGGTAGATGAATGGAGGGACCATGCACTCGCCACCACCGACTCCAAGGAAACAGGATCTGCTCCTTACACTCTCCAGAGGAAAGGCATCCCATAACGTGGAAGTAAGCCAGGGACTCGGGTAAGCCTCAGATCTCCTGTCTCCCCCTTGGATGGCCTATTTTTTCTATCACATCTCCACTCTCTGAGTCAAGCAACTTTCACTGCTGCCCTCCTGCATCACCTCCTTTCTCTCTTTCCCCGACTACCACTCTCTTCTGGCTCCCCTCCCAAAGTTCCTGACTCATCACGCACACTCAGCAAGATTGGGAGAGAGAACATACCAAAATACATATGCTGAAGTGACCCAAGACACCAGGAAAAAGACAAGAGAAACATTGTAACTCTGGGATACTACAGAGGGTCTAGTACCCTGTTGTACCGCCTCTAGCTTGGATAAAAGATGTGATACAAGCAGACCTGGAGGCTCTAGTACCCTGTTGGGCTACTTCTAGCTTGGATACAAGATGTGATAGGGGCGGGCATGGAGGCTCTAGTACCCTGTGGTAACGCCTCTAGCTGGGATACAAGATGTGATACGGGCGGGCATGGAGGCTCTAGTACCCTGTTGTACCGCTTGTAGCTTGGATACAAGATGTGATACGGGTGGGCATGGAGGCTCTAGTACCCTGTGGTAACGCCTCTAGCTGGGATACAAGATGTGATACGGGCGGGCATGGAGGCTCTAGTACCCTGTGGTAACGCCTCTAGCTGGGATACAAGATGTGATACGGGGGGCATGGAGGCTCTAGTACCCTGTGGTAACGCCTCTAGCTGGGATACAAGACGTGATACGGGCGGGCATGGAGGCTCTAGTACCCTGTTGTACCACCTCTAGCTTGGATACAAGATGTGATACGGGAGGGCATGGAGGCTCTAGTACCCTGTGGTACTGCCTCTAGCTTGGATACAAGATGTGCTACGGGAGGGCATGGAGGCTCTAGTACCCTGTTGTACCGCCTCTAGCTTGGATACAAGATGTGATATGGGGGGGCATGGAGGCTCTAGTACCCTGTTGTACCGCCTCTAGCTTGGATACAAGATGTGATATGGTGGGCATGGAGGCATACAGGTTCTGTATGGTTTCCTGCAGTATACCGCTTCACATTTGCTGTAACTGAGCCTCTAGAGTTTGTAAACCCATAGACTGTGGAAGTTGGCGTCCCAGATGGTCCCATACATGTTCTATTGGTGATAAATCTGGTGACCGGGCAGCCACAGAGGTGTGACAATGTTGTGGGGGCTCCTGTGACCCCCTTTTGTGTGCGGCCGAGCATTATCCTGCTGGAAGCCGCCATGAGAAGAACACATGTGGCTGCAGGATGTCCTGAACATATCGCTGAGCTGTCATTGTCGCTCGTACCACTACTAGGGGGACCGACTGTTGTATGCGATGGCCCCCCAGATCATCACACCAGCAGGGGGCAGTGGGCCGCTCTACAGCAAAGGCATGATTGAGGCGCTCACTCCGAGGTCCACAGACATGAACATGGCCGTCGCCAGCGCCCAAACTAAACCTGGATTCATCGCTAAAAACACCCGATTCTCCTCCGTAGCGTCCAGTTTCATTGTTCATGACACCACTGCAAACAGAGGTGACGATGGGGGTCAGAGGCCGTACATGTAATAGGGGCAGGGGTCAGAGGTTGTACATGTAATGGGGGTGACTGTGGGAGTCAGAGGCCGTACATGTAATGGGGGCGACGGTGGGAGTCAGAGGCCGTACATGTAATGGGGGCGACGGTGGGGGTCAGAGGTTGTACATGAAATAGGGACGACTGAGGGAGTCAGAGGCCGTACATGTAATGGGGGTGACGGTGGGGGTCAGAGGCCGTACATGTAATGGGGGCGACGGTGGGGGTCAGAGGTTGTACATGTAATGGGGGTGACAGTGAGGGTCAGAGGTCGTACATGTAATAGGGGCGACTGTGGGAGTCAGAGGCCGTACATGTAATGGGGGTGACGGTGGGGGTCAGAGGCCGTGCATGTAATGGGGGCGACGGTGGGGGTCAGAGGCCATACATTTAATGGGGGTGACGGTGGGGGTCAGAGGCCGTACATGTAATGGGGTCAACTGTGGGGGTCAGAGACCGTACATGTAATGTAGGCGACGGTGGGGGTCAGAAGCCGTACATATAATGGGGGCCGTGAGAACAAATGTCCTTCAGCCAAGTGCCTGGAAATTACTTCGACAGACACAGGGGGTGTAACAATGGCGCCCCCTGTCTCTGGATGGCAGTCAATGGAACAGTTGGAGCTGCTGGTGCATGTCAGATGATCAGATGGTCCTGTCTACTGGTGGTCTGTAGGGGGCGTCCTGAGCCCGGTCACCTTGTGTTCCCCCATCCACTGGTCCCAACACCCCCTAACAGTCTGGTCAGACGCTCCTGTCTACTTGTGGTCTGTAGGGGGCGTCCTGAGCCCGGTCACCTTGTGTTCCCCCATCCACTGGTCCCAACACCCCCTAACAGTCTGGTCAGACGCTCCTGTCTACTGGTGGTCTGTCAGGGGGTCCTGTGCCCAGTCACCTTGTGTGTCCTAACACATCCAATGGTCCCAACACCTCCTAACAGTCTGGTCAGACGCTCCTCTCTATTGGTGGTCTGTAGGGGGCATCCTGAACCTTGTGTGCCCCCATCCACTGGTCCCAACACCTCCTAACAGTGTGGTCAGAACGGCCCGGTGGGGGACAATTCATGGATAGGACCCTCCAGCTTCTCACACCCCAATAATGCGCCCCCCTCTGGTAACGGGGTGAAATCTCTTCTCTGCGTCGTAGAGGCGTCTAGTGGCCAACAAGCTCTACAAGCGGAAGAAGAGGTCACTACACACAAGGAGCCTCCGAGAGCCTCTTATAGGCCAAGGGGGGAACCACTTTTAGGGTCTCCGGTGACAAGACCGTCCATCTAATCACCACAACTCTCATCATTACAGATCTGCCTGAGATAGAACCGCCGCACTGGTTCACAGCAGAACGACAACTTCATCTGGGGCCGGAGGGTTTATTACAAAGTGCGTAATATCATCATACATTGCTGTAGTAAACACCACACAGTCCTTCTAATTAACCCTTGCTATAAAATATAATTTATCCCTTAGGGCTTTAGGCTGGATAAACGCTGGTCCCAGAGTGATGTGAGAAAACCGCGGAGCCACGTGCGCACTTTCCTGCTGTGTACGATGGAACACACCGCTCCTTATTAGTCTTTCTCTCGCCTCCAGGTATAACGAGCGTCTGGGGAGCGGCTCCTTCCATGGGATAGAATTCAATTAAGTCATCACAACCGCTCCGTCCGCTTCCCATCAACAACTCGTTAGGAACAGTTAGAAGCTGATGACCTCATTAGATTTGCACTTTGGGTGTGAGATACATTGACCCGTGGATCAAGGCTACCACAATCAACTGGTTGTAGCACCGCATTTCCCAGCATGCCCTACTTACAGAAGTGTATAGGCACAACATTTTAACCCCTTCAAACCACAGGGCATATATATATATGTCATGGGGATGCGGATATACATGGAACGGGATGGGCAGCCAATCCTGCTGCAAGCAAGGCGGGTGCCGGGTGTCTTGAAGACCCCCAGGGCTGCCATTAAGCAATGCCTATCAAGGCAGGTCTGTGGCACATCTTGATAGCCTGCCTGCTAGAATGCAGTATAATGCTATACTGTAGGAGAGATCAAACAATTGGAAGTTCAAGTCCCATTTGGGGACTAAAAAGGAAGAAAAGAGGAGCCAGTAACTAAAAAATAACGGATAATAAAAGTATTGAAAATAAAAATACCAAAAAAACCAACCTATTTGGCATCATCATATTCATAAAAGTCTTTCAAAATACCCCATCAGTTGTTCCAAATGGTGAATGTCTTCATCTTAAATAAATACACAACGCAAGAATTGCACTTTTTTTGGTCACCCTGTTTTCCGAAAACTTTTTTCATACAAAGCGGCCAAAAAGTTGTCGGCACTCCAACGTGGTACCAATGGAAATGAAAGGTCGTCCCTCAAAAAAAAGAGCCCTCATGCTGCGCCACTGGCAGAAACATAAAAAAGTTCGGGCAGCCAGAAGATGGTGAAACAATACGAAAAGCATCTGTGTTTTTGTTTTGTTCTTTTTTTACGTTTTTTTTTTCAAAAATACTACAACAGAAAACTAAATAAGGTTGGTCAGTGACTGTGCGGCCCTACAAAAACATCTTTATTGCAGTGTGTACGCTACAAAAGCAATAACCCCCCCCCACACACACACACAAACCCTCTCTTTCCTCCAGAGATGGGGAAATTGCATTTTGTTTTCATTTCAATCCACTTATGGGCTTATTCCCACGGGCATATATTGGTTGGTGTTTTCACGGCCGGCCGTTATACGCTTTCATCTAAGCAGCGCCCCCTTCCCTCCCCCCACCGGCTCTCTGCCTCTCTCCTCCACTCCTGCATTTGCAATTGAGGGGAGAGAGCTAAGCTCCGCCCCTGTTCCACCCACTCCCATTGAGGCTATGGACAAGGGGAAGGAGAGAGAGCTTAGCTCCGCCCCGATCCCGCCCACACCCATTGAGGCTATGGACAAGGGGAAGGAGAGAGAGCTTAGCTCCGCCCCCATCCCACCCACTCCCATTGCAAACCTCTCGGAGGGGAGGAGGGAGTCAGTAAATGGGAGGGACAGCGTATATCGTCCGGGCCTGTATATGCACGTCTGAATAAGCCCTAAGCATGCTTAAAGGTTTCCAGTACATCACATGGCACCACTGAAAAAATGTACAACTCTTCCTGCAAAAAAACAAGCGCTAAGACCGCGGCGTCGAAGAGTTATGATTGTTTGACATTCCCCAACCTTAACTATCGCTGACGATGGGAAGTGACTACAGCGATCATGTGACTGATCACGCAACACAGAAGTGGGAGTCGGCGGAGGACAATGGCGCCCCTCACAGGAGAGCGACGCTATGGAGATTTTTCAGACTTTTCATTAAACACACTTCCGCCTACAACCATTGTGGTGACTGCTGTGAGCTCTGGCATCTGCCCGGTGCGCCAGGTGCTGATGCCAGTGCTGCATAACATCAAGTCTGTCCGAAGACGCTCCAATTGGCAGGTGGTGCAGTTTTCATGTAGCCTGTGAATAGTCACATGGGTTGGCAGATAAATGGCCACAAAATTACATGGCCACTAACAATGGATGTGCCGACGGCTCTGCCGCGGTGCGCAGCGCAGATTCCCCCGGCCGCTGCGGCACTGCGTGGGACTTTATCCCAAAAGTGTCTGGCAATGAGCATGCCCCTGCCTAGATGTATAGTGATGCCGCCCACCGCACCAAACTTTTCATCTAAGCGGTATAATAGGCTGCTATTACACGACCACCGTTAGCACTTTGCCCGCAGGTTCAGCCCGGCCCTTGGTGATAAAACGCGAGCCGCCACCGCTAATCGCAGCTGTACGACCTTTCTTACTATTTAGTCTGCTTTTCTGCGAGCTGCGGAGAGCGGCGTTCGGATTTCTCGCACTAGTGTAAGTTTAACGGTATTGTCGCTATCTTTTTCTCTCCTTGTGGGAAAGTGTCTGCGGCGATTAAAGCCGCCCACCTGACCTATATCTGATAAGCTGCTAATATTAATCCGCTCAGCGTGATTACGCTCAGGTCCCATCCTCCACAATAGTCAGGCAGAAGATCTGTATCATCAGCAAACACAATCTGCGCCGTTCCTCACCTATGAATATTCCCCATCCCCGGTAATTAGCCGGCGCTGATGTGGAGCCGCACATATTACAATATTTCTGCGCAAATATTGATGAGGGGGTGCTGAATCGTCACGGGTCACCGCGCCGCCGCGCCCAGCTCTGATTGGACGTCTATAAAAAGGCTTCAGGACGGAGATTTGGGAGCCGAGGGATTTGCAGAGACAAAAGTTCATTGACAATTGTGAGGACAAAGACGGAGTATAGCGGGACGGGTGGCGCGGGACGAGGGCGAGCCGGGAATATAGCGGGACGAGGGCGAGCAGGGAATATAGCACCGAGTCACTAACAAACAGGGCTCATTCACACGGGCATATACGAGTTAAAAAATTGTTGAGCGCAAATCGCATTGGAGCGCACACGGACATACATCCGCTTGCTGTCCGAGCAGTGGGGAGGAGATGGAGGTGGAGGTGGGGGGGGGGGGTGGATGGACGCTTATAGCCTTGAAAAAATAAATGAGATGAGGAACATGAGGAAAGGAAAAGCAGAACCTCAAGATAACAAGTTCGTGCATTTCTTCCGACTCCGTACGGGTTCTGAGAGGTCCTCAGCGTATTATGGCGGTAATTTGGAGGTTTTTGTACCTCTGTGGCCGCCGTATATTTGGAATAATGCCCACAGATATGTAATGGTGCAGCTTACTGTACCGAGGCTGAAATAAAGCCGATGTGACACGCCGGTATTATCTAATAAAGGGATTCTGTAAAGTCTGTAAGTCATAAAGAAGTAAATTAAATGAAGAATACTAGAAAAAGAAAAGCAGAACCTCACTGAATGCGTCTCCATACGAGTACTGAGCTGTATGGAGCTGTATGATGGCGGTAATACCTTCTGGAGGTTTCCAGGCCTTTTATGTGCCGCAGTGATTGCATGGAGGCATTTCTGTGATAACTTTGACCTTCACATTTGCTCCTTTTTTAGTGTTGCGTCTAGAAACACACTTTAAGGGGACACAAAAACTGCATCTAGAAGGACGTGACCTGGTGCTGAGAAAACCCAAGTGACATAATGCATGTAGACAGTGATGGAGATGGGTGTGTGGCCTAGCCATCCATGGGAATGGATGAGCTCCAGGATCCCTGGAACCAATCTGAGCCATCCTAGCCCTCCGTGACTCCCCATCAGCTCATCTACCTTCAGGCTATCTTCTCCTACCTCTGGGGACCCTTGCAGAGGCTATACATTCCGCTTTAATATCAATTTAGTGCAAGGTCTACTGAGGCCTCCTCTTTACCAGCCTGTAGAGTTCGACTCAGCCGACCAGCATAGACACTCTTTGGCCCGTCACCCCGGCTTTCCCACCGGTTCCCCCTGTTACAGACGTCGGCCCAGGACCTTCTCACTCTCCTCTGAGCTAAAGCTGACCCGGAGATGCGGTTGGTAATGCTGCTGATCACTGCACAGGCAGAGGCTTGATGTCATACCCCCTGGTAGCTGTCACTTGCCTGGTGCCCACCGGCCTGCTTTACCATCCAACAGCCAGGAACTCATCTACCTGTGGAGACCCCATCAGCTTCACTGGAGAAGAGGGGCTGCAGCTTGTATAGACGTTACCTAGGGACTTTCTGACAAAATTAAAACAGCAGTATCACCCATGTTCTCAACTTTCTAGAGGGCCTACTCCACCAACATAACAGCACACCCCTTTGCTTGATGGGGACTTGCTTCATCTCTAACACGGAAAGCAATATAACAACCTACAACCTCTATAAAGGTATTAGACCTGGAAAAAAATGCTACAATAAAACACAGAAGGTCAGCACAATTCAATCTGGATTCTCCCAGCGTAATTAAAACCTGTCAACTTTGAAAACACCAGAGACCCAAAGACCCGAAGATCCAGAAAATCTTCTCTCGATACTCTGCAAATAAACAAACCCAAACAGACATCACTGGAAGAGGATAACAAGACCCCCTCTGCCTCTTCTCCGGTCTCAGAAAGTGAATATGAAGATGATTTACTAATAACTTCAGACTCAGACATTCTGTCCACCAAAGACTGTATCTAAGATGTTTTAAAGAATTTACCCAAATAGTCAAGGAAGAGATCTCAGACCTAAGGAGAGACGTAAAAGAAGTACCAGAATTAACACCCTGGAGGATTCATGTGCCATAATGATTAACCATGCAGAAACCATTCTGATCAACCAGCCTAAAGAACTTCACCGCCAAAGAATGATCTGAAGATGATCTGAAGAACGGCTCCAGACACAACAATATGCACATACATGGAATCCCAGAAAACATTGCTGACAAAGACATTTGTACCGCTCTTTCCCAAATTTTCAATGGTCTCTTTGAGAGAGATGAAGGCGCGGATCTTGGACTGCAAAAGACTCATAGTGCTTTTAGGCCTAGATCTGCGAAATCTGACAGACCACAAGACATCCTTTGCTGCCCACAAAGCTTCAAAATTAAAGAAGAGATCCTATACAAAGCCAGAATAGCCAAAAAAGGAGAATATGATGACAAAGAAATTCAAATTTTCCAAGATCTTTCCAAAGTTACACTAGACCTAAGAAGACAACTCCAACCCTCGCAGGAGTACTGAGAGAAAAAGAAATACAGTATAAATGGCTTTTCCTATTCGGCCTGGCCATTCCAAGTCCAAACAGAACATGGATCATCAAAACGCCGGAGGACCTTCCCCTGGTCCTAAACAAACTAGACCTTTCACACATCCAAATCCCAGACTGGACATCTGCAGAGGAACCACTTGATCTTCCCCGTCTCCCCAAAACGGATTCCTGGATCCAAGTCACCCCAAACAAGCCTAAGAAGATGGGAAGAATGGGATCAGACCATACCGGGTCCCCGAGAAGACGACTCCTAACAGACACCTCCTGATTCGCTGAGTTATTATACATCTCCTCAACAATCCGTTCTCCTCTGTATAGTTAAGTATGAGCTACTTATTGTTTCTCTATTGCAGTTTGCCTAATTTTGTTTTCTAATGTTCTTCTCGGTTACGCTGGTCCAATCAGTCCCTCTCATCACCATTTGATAACATAGAATCATAAACTATCTTTCTCCAAATGACTCCACAAAAATTCAGTTTCCCTTCTCAAAATTAGAACTCCTTAAAGGGGTTGTCCCGCGAAAGCAAGTGGGGTATACACTTCTGTATGGCCATATTAATGCACTTTGTAATGTACATCGTGCATTAATTATGAGCCATACAGAAGTTATTCACTTACCTGTTCCGTTGCTAGCGTCCTCGTCTCCATGGTGCCGTCTAATTTTCAGCGTCTAATCGCCGGATTAGACGCGCTTGCGCAGTCCTGTCTTCTTCTTTTCTGAATGGGGCCGCTCGTGCCGGAGAGCGGCTCCGTGTAGCTCCGCCCCGTCACGTGCCGATTCCAGCCAATCAGGAGGCTGGAATCGGCAATGGACCGCACAGAAGACCTGCGGTCCACCGAGGGAGAAGATCCCGGCGGCCATCTTCACCAGGTAAGTAAGAAGTCAACGGAGCGCGGGGATTCAGGTAAGCACTATCCCGTTTTCTTTTTTAACCCCTGCATCGGGTTTGTCTCGCGCCGAACGGGGGGGGGGCTATTGAAAAAAAAAAAAAACCCGTTTCGGCGCGGGACAACCCCTTTAACATAAACATTGAGGAAAACCGTGGTCCCTGTTACCCAAGACATCCCAACACTTGCTCCCACTTACCTTATTTTTCGTCTTATAAGATGCACTTTTCTTCCCCTCAAAGAGGGGAAAAAAGTCGCTGCGTCTCATAAAGTGAACGTGTCGAATAAGTCGCATCGGCATTTGTTCGTGCAATGGCGCTAACTAAATTACGGTTGTGCAAACTCACTGTTGCGCAAACAAATGTGCAACCAGTTAGCAGTTCTCTCTCCTCGCCACTGCCGGCCATACATGCCGCTGATTGGTTCGGAGTGTTGCACCAAACCTCCAGTTCTCTTGGCTTTATCTTCCTGGGCATTCACACTCACTTCGGTGGTGCGTTATCTGGTTGGCAGCACCTCTATTATCCCAAGCACTAATGGAGCCTCCACAGTCCTAGATTTTCTTACGTCGTATCACAATCATTCGGGTTGTGCTCCACCTTTTCTATCTCCTCCATCTTTGTATGTCACGCGGGTTGGGACCTTCTTTCTGTTAATTAGTGTTGCGGCCGCCACATTTCACAACAGCAGCTTACTGTCCGTGGAAACTAAATATTCCTGTTTTGTTCCCAACATTTGTCATCATAATGACTGCATTGTGTGGTCCGTCCCACTCCCATATTGTTCCAGCGAACAAGGGCAGGCTGATTGGGGTAAGGTAAGGGATCTGTGTGCTGGCGAGTCAAATCTGGAGAGCAACAAGGGAGAGAAACAGTTTGATGTCAAAACCTTATATCCAACAAAATTGTCAAACAACCTCCAATCTAAAGTGAAGTCTAAGCCTCCGGAGAAGAAAAGAAGAGTTCACACTATGTTAGGTTGTGCTTCTGGGACTTGTAGTACTATGGGTTTCCAGGAGCATACCTTCACAGGTGTGGGATAATTGTACCGGTTGGGTGTGGTGTTCTCCAGCCAATCACCACCGGTCTGCTGCACATATGTACCAGCCCCTCTGGCTAGAGGATGCTTTCCCAATACCCTGGTGTTTGCTTCCATGCATGGTGTTCTGTATGGTGTGAACAGTGACGTGTTCTGTGGGTCTGAGCAGGTGGCCGGAGGATATGTGGTATGAACAGTCCTGTTCTGTGGGGTGTGCCCATCTAAGGCTGATTAGGGCATCAGGTTCCAGCATGGGGCTGTCCCTATTGGGACGATCAGCCCGCTTGCAGATAGGATTCCTGGTGTAAGTTGTCTTGTGAGAGCAGGGATTCACAAGACAACGAGGACCCTTGTCGCAGGCTCGTGGGCTTAAGTGTCTTAGCCAAAATATGAACCAATACCTCATACCAGACCTATTCCATCTGTGTATGTGTGCAGGTATGCTAGGTAAGGGTTTTGGGCGTTTGTCAGTCGTTCTGTCTGTCTGCCCATGAGTCCGGTTCACTTTCTCTTAGTGTTCTGTGTGTGCTTTTGTGTATTTCAGGTTACGTAACACACTACAGTCCAAAAGTCTCGATACTGGATCAAAATTTTGAATTGGCGTCTGGGTGGGAAGTACACACAGCTCCAAATTATGGCTTACTGCGGTTGACCGTCATCTTGTAGACAGAAATGCTGGCGCTCTGATCGGGATCATCAAAGATCAGCTGTTGGCCTTTGTCCCACACCTATAATTTGTCTGGAAATAGTAGTTGGACCCTTATGGCCTTTTCCTGGAGATAAAGACATATTGGAGTGAAGGTTTTTTGTTTTTGGGAAACTCAGGCAGAAAATGTTTGAAATATCAAAACTGTGAAGTCCCTTATTTTCAGGACTGGTTGGCGACGGTAGGCTTTCAAAATGCATTCTTTCATTGCCCAATGATGATACTTCACAATTACCTGTCGAGGACAATGATTATTGGCATCGAACAGTCGGTGAGGCCCTATCCCTTGGACCCTATAGAGTGGCACTTCTTGAGTTAGGGCTTCAGGCAGCTCTTCTGTTAGTAGAGCAAGAAGTTCATTCCCCATGACCCCTACAATGTAGATTGTTCCTGCGGATTCCCTGGGTCTTCGGGTTTCTCTCTTGGAGCTCGCTCGTTTTATGGCATCTAGATACCGTCTGCTGCAGATCATAGACTGTTATTTAAGAGGAACTCCATTTATTTTCCAAGTCTGTTATTTTTTCGGGTGTTTGATAAAGCGCAGTTGGTTAAGGTGTGAAGCCCCTCCAGCCTTCTATCATACACTGGCATCAAGAGTCGTGGTACCTTGTGTGCCACTGAAGTACCTGTAAAGCCTCTGGAGCCCGTGAGGAGGGCCGTGGTGTGGAGATATACATGGAGAGGTGGAAGCATTGTCTTGGATAAGGTCCTGCGACAGACACTGTCCTGGGCTGGTTGTGAGGGAGCTTGTGTGGGTTGTGAGGGGTCTTGTGTGGGTTGTGAGGGGTCTTGTGTGGGTTGTGAGGGTCTTGTGTGGGTTGTGAGGGTCTTGTGTGGGTTGTTAGGGGGCTTGTGTGGGTTGTGAGGATCTTGTGTGGGTTGTGAGGATCTTGTGTGGGTTGTGAGGGGGCTTGTGTGGGTTGTGAAGGGCTTGTGTGGGTTGTGAGGGGCTTGTGTGGGTTGTGAGGGGCTTGTGTGGGTTGTGAGGGGGGTCTTGTGTGGGTTGTGAGGGTCTTGCGTGGGTTGTGAGGGGTCTTGCGTGGGTTGTGAGGGGTCTTGTGTGGGTTGTGAGGGGGGTCTTGTGTGGGTTGTGAGGGTCTTGCGTGGGTTGTGAGGGGTCTTGCGTGGGTTGTGAGGGGTCTTGCGTGGGTTGTAAGGGGTCTTGCATGGGTTGTGAGGATCTTGTGTGGGTTGTGAGGATCTTGTGTGGGTTGTGAGGGGTCTTGTGTGGGTTGTGAAGGGTCTTGTGTGGGTTGTGAGGGGTCTTGTGTGGGTTGTGAAGGGTCTTGTGTGGGTTGTGAGGGGTCTTGTGTGGGTTGTGAGGGGTCTTCTGTGGGTTGTGAGGGGTCTTCTGTGGGTTGTGAGGGGTCTTGCGTGGGTTGTGAGGATCTTGTGTGGGTTGTGAGGATCTTGTGTGGGTTGTGAGGATCTTGTGTGGGTTGTGAGGGGTCTTGTGTGGGTTGTGAAGGGTCTTGTGTGGGTTGTGAGGGGTCTTGCGTGGGTTGTGAGGGGTCTTGCGTGGGTTGTGAGGATCTTGTGTGGGTTGTGAGGATCTTGTGTGGGTTGTGAAGGGTCTTGTGTGGGTTGTGAAGGGTCTTGTGTGGGTTGTGAGGGGTCTTGTGTGGGTTGTGAGGGGTCTTGTGTGGATTGTGAAGGGTCTTGTGTGGGTTGTGAGGATCTTGTGTGGGTTGTGAAGGGTCTTGTGTGGGTTGTGAGGGGTCTTGTGTGGGTTGTGAGGGGTCTTCTGTGGGTTGTGAAGGGTCTTGTGTGGGTTGTGAGGGGTCTTCTGTGGGTTGTGAGGGGTCTTCTGTGGGTTGTGAGGGGTCTTGTGTGGGTTGTGAAGGGTCTTGTGTGGGTTGTGAGGATCTTGTGTGGGTTGTGAGGATCTCGTGTGGGTTGTAAGGGTGATGTCTTCTTTACTTTTGGTTCGCATCATGGCAGGATTGGTAGACAAGAAGAATGTGGTGCATTATGTGCATCAGATTCCCTTATACATTTGTCCATGGCCTTGTATCGTGGCCTCCAAGACAGAATAAACAAGTAATAGAGGGGTCCGCTTCCCGTTATTAGCGGGACGTATGTGTTTTATTGCATGATATCTTTGGTGTCACCAGGTAAGTATCAGAGCTTAAACTCACAAACACTGCAGTATATACTGTATACCAGCCTGGCCGAGATGCATTGTGGGTGCGATGTCCAGATTAGTCATTGGTGTTCTGGCGGCCTCTAGTGGTCTAACTCCAGTGGTGCACAGAGGACAATGTTTTATACACACCATCTGAGTCACACCACAACAGCAGTATCAAAGGGATCAAACATTTTAGTCACATGGAGTTGTAGAATAAGGCCTGAAGTGCGCAGGTTCTGCTATTGTACGGGGTCCTGCCCCCCGGACCTCCAAGAATGTTGGAAAGTCTGTTAATATGCGCCCATGTTAGATTGTAAAGCCCCCCCATTATGTAATGTTGTGGCGCTGATTCCTTTATATGTTTATCTGGAGTAGAGCTGGGTGGAGGCTCATTCACATCCGTATCAGAGCCTACGGGGCAGATACTACAGGAAATCCCGCAGGAACCGAACAGACTGCTCTATAGCCAATGAGGTCAGTCCGGCAGCCGGTTCCGTTATGTGACGAATCATCCAGCGGTTCCGTTTTCCTGATAGCGCAGATGTGCATGCGGCCTAAGCGGAGTTTCCTGCACTGGAGATGCTGAATGTGAACGGCACTGCAGCTCATTGCTTTTATACCTATATCTGTGGCTCTCCCCCATGATTTACACTGTAGCTCATTGCTTTTATACCTATATCTGTTGCTCTCCTCTCCCCCATGATTTACACTGCAGCTCATTGCTTTTATACCTATATCTGAGGCTCTTCTCTCCTCCATGATTTACACTGCAGCTCATTGCTTTTATATCTATAACTGAGGCTCTCCTCTCCCCCCTGATTTACACTGCAGCTCATTGCTTTTATATCTATATCTGAGGCTCTCCTCTCCCCCATGATTTACACTGCAGCTCATTGCTTTTATATCTATATCTGAGGCTCTCCTCTCCCCCATGATTTACACTGCAGCTCATTGCTTTTATATCTATATCTGAGGCTCTCCTCTCCCCCATGATTTACACTGCAGCTCATTGCTTTTATATCTATATCTGAGGCTCTCCTCTCCCCCATGATTTACACTGCAGCTCATTGCTTTTATATCTATATCTGAAGCTCTTCTCTCCCCCATGATTTACACTGCAGCTCATTGCTTTTATACCTATATCTAAGGCTCTTCTCTCCTCCATGATTTATACTGCACCTCATTTGTTTTATTATGTAGCAAGCAGGGGTACACTTGCCTGCGGATTGCCGACCTCTTGCACATGAAAATGGCACACCACACGTGTAGAAACTGCTCAGGAGATGTGGCTTTCCTTATCTGGCTCCTGCCAGCCTTTATTTGTCATCACCACAATCACAAAACAGAGCAATATCATCCAGCGTCAATATACACCGTCCATATGCACCCCACTTGGGTGTGAGTCCAGGGTTGTCGCCCCTGTCGGACTCTAGCCACTGCTAGGCCACCAGCCTGCAGCACCTCAGCTCTGCTGCACTGGTCCTCTCTCTCTCTTGATTCTGGCAGGAACTGGCCCTTTTCTAGTTCCTGCTCCACCCATTTGTGTTAACCCTCGCACCAGAAGTCCTGTCTGCAGCCCTCTACAGGCCCTTCTGTGTACTGCACTACTACATACCCCCCCTCCACCCCCCTTTGATATAGGCTGTAGGCCGTATCACACTTTCTTTTTGCCCCTCCAGGGTCAAAACTCCATGTTCGAGGGTCTCTTGCCCTAACTGCCACTTTCTGAAGCTCAACGTCCACATTGAATACTTCACATCGTACAGCACTCATCTGTTCAACTATTGCAGGTGCCCTTTCTTCAGTCTGCACTATAGTAGCGGCATGCACCCTTATTTCCATCTGTGTGCCCTCTACCACAGAGACACTTCCATTCGTTTGCACAGCTTCCTTATCCCGGACAGGAGTACTTTCTGAGGCCTTTTCCCCCAGTCTCTGCCACCTTCTTGGCCTTCTCTGCTTCTGCAGTTTCACCTTCTGCCTTCTCTTTGGTGACTTGAACTTCAGAGGATTGCTCACCTCCCATCTGTAGCTCAGCTCTCACTTTCTCAATGCCTTTCACACTTTTTATCTTCTTTTTAGAATTCAACAGGGTCTACTTTCTTTTCACTTGTCTGAACTGGGCCCTAGACCTCTCTAGTCTCTGAACCTTCTTGTCAGCAATATGACCCTTTGCCTCCCAGAGCTTCCCCTTTGCACTTAACTTCTTAGCTGACCTTTGCAATACCACTTTTTCTTCTGACACCACCTTCAGGGGGCGCTTCAAGGTTAGCGCTTCAGTCTCTTTCATACAGACCCTTTCTTTAGCACGCTCACATTCAGTGACATATCTTGCAGACCTGATTTTCTCCTCTGTAAGCTGCTGTTCACATATTTGCTGCGTCTTTCTTAGTTTGGACACCAGCTCTTTTTGGAGACCAAGCTCCACAGAAGCATCTTCTATCTCTTGCTGAAGATGTACTTTAACCTTCTCCAGTTTATCACAGGCAGCTGTCTTCTCTTCATAGTTCTGCCTTGTAGCTTCTAACTCCTCTTGTACTTCTCTTTCCTGCTCTTCTGCAGAATCCAAGCACACAGCACTCCACTCCAGTCCATATTTTAGGTCAGACACCTCAGCCTGAAGTGTTGCAATCTGCTCTGACAAGTTTCTCTTAGCTTCTGCATCTTCCTCTACCTGTTTGAGGAACACATCTCTCTCATCTTGCATAGTCGTCAGGTGTGCACTAAGACCAAGCCTCTGCTGCGTCTCTTCCTGTAGCAACTTCTAGGAAATATATCTACACATATTAGGCACAGAATACATCCCACCATCCCCCACAGATGACATTTCAGGGTTACACAGTTCTCAGACAACCCTTCCTTAAATGTCCATGCACACTGTGCGGCTTTCATGGGATCATTGTGCACAGAAAACGTATCATGCAACACATTATGTACCGTACTGTTTTTGAAATTTTTTGCACCCAGTGCAGATGTGATAGACATGATGATTATTTTGGTATAAAATGTCTATCGATTAATATAACCCAAATGTATTTTGCTGTTGTAATGACTTTTTAGCTCAGGAGTTTAAAGGACACACACACAATCTAATCATAGTATTTGCTAGACAATGGATGTCTGATGTAATGTTAGTTAAGTACATAGAAGTTACACAAGTTGCACAACCAGCCTCTAAGAGTTAAAGGGCCATAGTGTCGTGTATATCCTGTGTTTAACACTGAGTGTTTACCTAGCCCCCTTCCACTCCCATCCTGAAACTTCTACAACAAAGGAATTGCTTCAGCCTGAGCACATGTTGATAAGACTTGCTTATACACGGAGCTGACTTCAGCTAGGACAAAGTCCATACTACCTCAGCACTTGGAAGGGGGTGGGCAGAGAGGTGGGGGATTCTATATGATCCGACAAATGAGAATCTTATATGTTACTGATGTAATCTGTTGCACGCCCATTGAAGGGCGGTTGTCATGTGTTATAATAAAAGGCTTGAGCCTCTACACATTGTAGAGACTCTCCCAGTTTTAGACCAGCACTTGTGTCTGATCTGGTTCGATGATGTGTGCACACGATATAATTCGGAAGCGACAAAATACCCCAAAGCCTGCTGGAGAAAATCATATTCCAGATCACAGACACTGCAGTTTTCTCAGTACTCTCCTGCAAGGAAAACATTCTGTTATGCAGCATTTTAACCACTTCATGGATTCTTCTCCAGATCTCTGTTACAGTCCTTTGGCAGGGACCCCTCCTGTTGTGCCCTCAAAGCTTTGCAGTTAGCCTCCAACACAGACCAGTGGGGTTTTACTGGCCACTTTGCCACTGGACATCAGAACATACATAAGTTCATCTGCAAACACCCCCAGCATGGCTCTTTCTGGTTGCCTCCTGCAGCTTTGTGCGCCACTCCAGAACTTGCCAGCGCATCCTCCACCATTTGTAGCAAGCAGGGGTACACTTGCCTGTGGATCGCCGACCTCTTGCACATGAAAATGGCACACCACACGTGTAGAAACTGCTCAGGAGATGTGGCTTTCCTTATCTGGCTCCTGCCAGCCTTTATTTGTTATCACTGCAATCACGAAACAGAGCAATATCATCCAGCATCAATATACACAGTCCATATGCACCCCACTTGGGTGTGAGTCCAGGGCTGTCGCCCTTGTCGGACTCTAGCCTCTGCTAGGCCACCAGCCTGCAGCACCTCAGCTCTGCTGCACTGGTCCTCTCTCTCTCTTGATTCTGGCAGGAACTGGCCCTTTTCTAGTTCCTGCTCCACCCCTTTGTGTTAACCCTCGCACCAGAAGTCCTGTCTACAGTCCTCTACAGGCCCTTCTGTGTACTGCACTACTACAATATCTATATCTGAGGCTCTCCTCTCCCCCACAATTTACACTGCAGCTCATTGCTTTTATATCTATATCTGAGGCTCTCCCCTATGATTTACACTGCAGCTCATTGCTTTTATATCTATACTAACTGATATATCCGGCTTAGCCCGAGTTAATTTGAAGCAAGTGTTTACGTGTTGCTAGTACGGAAAATTTTATGAAGTCATGGTTACTTTAGAGGAGCCGAGGTATAAAATATGTATACACAAAGAGGAGCGTTAGATTCTCCTCGGGCTGCATGTACCGATGTCCCTCTGCAGAATGTGCCACCCCTCCTACTCTCCTCATTTAGGACCTAAAGAATGCTTGAGCCAAATTTCATGTTTGTACGACATCGGGAAGTTAGAGAATTAGATTTGGTACATTACACAGGGGCGCCAATACTTTTGCACTTAACATTGAATAACTTCTGCTTAAATTCCAACACCGTTTTACACCTAACAGCCCACATGCTCTGCCAACAGAGACCGCGCATGGGCTGAGTATGCACTGCACATATCTGGGATCTGACGTCACGGACATGCGCAGTGTGATTTTTTTTTTTCAAATTCTGTTTAGAGTGGAGATACGTATTAAAACGCAGCCCCTCGCAACGCCTGCGTAGGAACAGTATTTCATACAGAGCCCATAGAAAGGCTCCATATCATACGCAGAGAAATAGAGCATGCTGCGATATGTTGTCTCCACACTCCGCTGTGCAGGGAAGAAGTAGAGTAGAAGTCCATTGACTTTCATTGCCTCTATTCACCACGTATCAGGCGTGCGTGCAAAGCATACGTAATACGTGGTGGAAAAACACCCGTGGACACGAGCCCATTAGTGTAGTCTGAAATGTTTTTGATATATTCACCCCCCAGTATTTAAAGACAGGTGTGCATATCAGTGGAGCACGGTCTATGTTAATTGTTGGATGGAGCCTATCTAATGGCATCGCTATGGACTTATTCCAGTTAATTTCAAGTCCAGAGTGGCGACCCAGATCATATTGATAACTACTTCTAATGACTTCCCTGCATTTCCCAGAAACACCAAAATATCAGCTGCATATAATGCAATTTTTTCCTCGTGATATCCCGCTATATTACACGCCATTATTATTATAAGGGGTAGAGGGGGCAGCCCTGTTGCGTTCCACCATGTGCTGGTATTACCTCCATCTACAGCCATGCAGGCTTTATCATCAGTATACAGCAGTTGCACCCAACTCCTAAAAGTGGGACCAAATCCCTCTCTAGCCATCACCTGCCACACGCAGATCCATTCTATGTTGTCAAATGCCTTGGCTGCGTCTAATAAGCAAATCACCCGCTCTCCCCAGTTATCTGCTGGTATTTGCAAGTTTAGGTATAACCTACGAATATTAGTTGCCATAGATCTCAATGAAATAAACCCGCTCTGATCAGGATGAATGAGAATTGGGATCACCCAGGTGAGGCGATTGACCAACACATTTCCTAGTATTTTAACGCCCGCATTTAAAAGGGAAATACAGGGGGTGGACAAAAATATGGAAACACCATACAAGTTGCATGGGCCTTTTATCAGCGCTGAGCTGAGAGCTTTCCTGCCAAATTTGTGTTTACTTCACCTCTTGCCCTGCTCTGGGTGGTTTTGGAAGCCAGCTGGTAACAGCAGCTGAGTTACTCAAACCCCTGACCAATGGAACCTTGTTGCTCAGTCAGATGTTCACTTCTGCCCGGCAGCATCTGTGTCATATTACCTCCACGTAAATTACATGGGATCCTAAATCATACTTCAATAAGACATGTAGAGACTGATTTTAAGACATGTATTTCGTATCGTGTTTCCATATTTTTGACCACCCCCTGTAGGCCTATAGGAGTCTATCAGTAATGGATCCGTTCCCTGTTTAGGGATAATAGTGATTACGGCCTCCGTCATAGATGGGGGTAACTCACCTTTACATGCAGCTTCACTAAATACCTCCAATAAACGTGGGGGCAATACGTCTCCAAGTTTCTTATAAATCTCCGTAGACAAGCCATCTAAGCCATCTATTATTTGGCAAGGAGGCCACCACCGCTTCCTGCAACTCCTCCAGACTCAGAAAACTCCCGATGCTCCCATGACAGACAGGGAACTGTTATGGGCGACAGATATTGAGTAATTTATTGTAGCCTAGAGGAGTGCAGGGAGGAATAAAGAGGGCACTATCCCTCTAACGAAGTACGGGTCGCTAACTAGAAGTCCCTGATGGTTATTCAGGCCCGTAATATAATTATTTCTCTTGTGTGCTTCAGCCATAATAGCTAGCACATGACCAGCGTCCCCTCCATCTTTATGGTACGCCTGTTTCATGAAGCTGTTTGTTGAGTAGTTGTAGAACGCCTCCTGGGCCTCCAATTAGCGAAGGCCACCGGTGAACCATTATCCACATATAGAGCTTCTGTCTCTGTTAGCCTCGTTGGAGCTCTTGGCCCAATCTGCTCCGTTTCTGTTTAACCTGTGTGATTTGATGAGTATTCCTCTCAGAACGGCCTCCATAGCTTCCTGTTCTGTAGATGGATCTGTCCTGCATGCAATAGGAAATGTTCATCTAATAGCCCCGCTATACTTGGCTGGTCCACCGCCTGCAACCAAAATGCGTTCAACCTCAAAGTTGGGCGCATGTCAATCCTGTTGTACCTCAACCAATACTGGGAAGTGATCAGAAAGTGCGCTGTTGTACAGCAGAGAATTACCTACTGCTCGATCAGTGCGTGATAATGAGCGGCAGGAATAATATCTGACATCTAGATTTCTGGATCTCCACAAGTCCAACAGAAGTGTCTCTTGGAAGACATGTCCTAAGGGAGTCGACCAACTTCGTCAACAGATCCCTCCGCTCTTACCCTGCAGGGCACCAGTCGTAGTACATAGAATGACCGCACCTTAAGAAAAGTCATTCGAACTACTGGTAGTGGCCAACTGCTCCACATCGCTCCTCGGGAACTTTTTCCCTCTGAGTTACGGTTAAAGTTCTTGTACTTTCTTTTCTTCTCCCCTCTTTTTGTGATCCACATGTCAGTTGCTGTCGGACATTGGTGGTCTGTGTGGTGGCCGAGAGCCATTTCGTAACTGGTTTTCATTCTGATCTAACCAAGCATCAACCGCCCTGGACCCCTCGAAGAAGTGCATGGCCCCCCAGCACCACCAACCGTAGTTTGGCTGGGTACAGCATAGCACAGGGGACATGCCGATCCCATAGGTGGCGCTTTACATCCTGAAAAGTCCCACGTTTTTTCTCAACCTTTGTGAGAAATCAGGGGAAAATGGTATTTTAGCAGCTTTATGTTATTTTGTTCTCAAGTCTTGGTAAGATCTTTAAAATAAAGGAGTTTAATCAGTATAGCTGGTGGAGGGGCCCATGGTTTGGGTGGTCAGAATGGGACATGGTGTGCCCTGCGAACATTGGGCACTGCTCTCCTTACCAGAGGGTTGTATTATCTGAGGGTCCACTCTGCTGTACTATGCCACCCTTACTGCTGGGTCTCCCCTGCTGGCTGCCACCTGCACACTGTTCTCCTCACGCCGGCACCATCTTTGATCTCACCACCCCTGGCTTCTCCTGGCCGGCGGTGCTCCTTGCGGCCTGTTATGGCTCCCTGGACCAGCGGGGAAGACGTTTTCACTATTACGACGGGGTACGCTGACTGCACCTTAGTGCATTATACATCTCCTATGTCCCAGTATACAGGATAATTAGCAGGACCTCTTCACTCAGTGCAACCGCTCACATCCTCCGCTAGGCTCCGCCCCCAATCTTGCCGCAGCATTTCCACGCCGTATAAATACACCCTAATTCAGAAGTTGCATGGAATTGTAGAAACTATAAAAACAATTCTCTTGAGTCGGCTTTGCTTTTTCCCGTATTGTACATTTAGTTTTTGTCTTTGGAACCTGAAACCTCACATATAAATCATTCGTATGTTTTTACGTATCGTGAACATGTTCGGCGTCCTGTCTTGGTTTAGCGCGGCTCCTGATGTCTGCTATACGGCTCCGGCACATCTTTATGGGCGTTCTTCAGCCCTTTTAGTGTTTTCTTGGCATCAAGTCCTTTTATATGTATTTGTGTGATTTCTCCACCCCTGAGGAGCAAATGTGGCGCAAGCTTGATGTAGCGCACACGGATGTCATCTGTAAGCATACAGCAATGCTTCCATTCTATAAGGTCAGTACTGGTTGCGTACAAGACCCCTCTGTACAAATATGGTGGCACGGAGATACGGAAACCTCCACATCACCGCCATAACGCGGCTCCACATCACTCAGAACTCGATGGAGCTGCAATAATGGGGCAATGCTTTCATCTTGAGGTTCTGCTTCTCCTTTTCTCAGATTGTTCATCTAATTTACTTTCTGCAGAACTTGAGCCCCGGAATATCTGCATCATTGTATCGCTCAGACGTCACGCCAGGATTAATCCTTTCGCTATTTTGGCGCCAGTTCCGGATGTATTCGTAGCAGTACATTTTTATCTGCATTATTCAACTTTTTGAGCTCTTTCAGCATCTGGTCCGGTCTGATATTTGTGTTAAAGGGGTTGTCCCGCGCCGAAACGGGTTTTTTTTTTTTTTCAACCCCCCCCCCCCCCCCCCGTTCGGCGCGAGACAACCCCGATGCAGGGACCTAAAGAAAGCTTACCGGAGCGCTTACCTTAATCCCCGCGCTCCGGTGACTTCTATACTTACCGGTGAAAATAGCCGCCGGCATCCTCTTCCTCCGTGGACCGCAGCTCTTCTGTGCGGTCCATTGCCGATTCCAGCCTCCTGATTGGCTGGAATCGGCACGTGACGGGGCGGAGCTACACGGAGCCCCATAGAGAACAGGAGAAGACCCGGACTGCGCAAGCGCAGCTAATTTGGCCATCGAAGGGCGAAAATTAGTCGGCTCCATGGGAACGAGGACGCCAGCAACGGAGCAGGTAAGTATAAAACTTTTTATAACTTCTGTATGGCTCATAATTAATGCACAATGTACATTACAAAGTGCATTAATATGGCCATACAGAAGTGTATAGACCCACTTGCTGCCGCGGGACAACCCCTTTAATGCGGTGGTCCGCCCAAGTTTGGTTTTACCCCTCCCTCCCCCCAAAAAAGTACAATTTTAAAAAATGAGCAATTAATAATAATAATCTTTATTTGTATAGCGCCAACATATTCCACAGCGCTTACAAAAACAGGGGGATACAGAAAGACAAAATTACAGAGTAATCAGTTGATGGAGACAGTAGGGGTGAAGGTCCTGCTGCAACGAGCTTACATACTACAAGTAATGGGGGGATACAGAAGGTAAAGGGCTGCAGATGTGCACGGTATGGCGGGAGGGAGAGTGAGGGATGCTATACACAGACAATGGTCAGACATTTAGTCGTGTGGTGGCTGAATCGGTGTGACTGCAGGGGCAGTTGATGGCGGCTGGCAGGGATTGCAGTCAGTAGGTCAGGGAGCATGTTATCAGGCGGAGTACAGAGGGGTTTGTTTAGGGAATTCGGTATGCCTCCCTGAAGAGGTGCGTTTTTAGAGCACACCTGAAGTTCTGCGAGTCCTGGATTGCCCGGGTAGCCTTTGGTAGTGCGTTCCAGAGGACCGGTGCTGCTCTGGAGAAGTCTTGGAGGCGGGAATGAGAAGTTCAAATTAAAGGGGCGCTCAGTCTGGTTTCGTTAGCAGAGCAGAGAGCCCGGGCTGGGTGGTGGATTGAGATGAGGGAGGCGATATAGGCAGGCGCTGCGCTGTGGAGGGCTTTGTGGATGAAGGTAGCGAGTTTAAATTGAATTCTGTATTTAATGGGCAGCCAGTGCAGTGACCGGCACAGGGCAGAGGCGTCCGAGTAGCGGCTGGACAGGAAGATGAGCCTGGCTGCCGCATTCAGGATGGATTGGAGAGGGTAGAGTCTGGTACAGGGGAGGCCGATCAGCAGCGAGTTGCAATAATCGAGCCGGGAGTGGATGAGGGCAACAGTAAGCGTTTTTAACGTCTCCACAGTGAGAAAAGAGCGGATTCTTGCGATGTTCTTGAGGTGCAGCTGACATGTTCGGGCCAGAGATTGGATGTAGGGGGCAAAAGAGAGATCAGAGTCAAATATGACCCCAAGGCAGCGGGCATGTTGTCTAGGAGTTATGGTGGCGCCACACACTGAGATGGAGATGTCCGGAGGAGGTCGGTTAGTGGAGGGTGGAAATACCAGCAGGTCAGTTTTAGAGAGGTTTAGTTTTAGGTAGAGAGAGGACATGGTGTTAGAGACAGCGGACAGACAGTCGGTGATGTTCTGGAGGACCGGCGCTGTGATGTCACGGGAAGAGGTATATAGCTGGGTGTCGTCAGCATACAGGTGGTATTGGAGGCCAAATCTCCTGATGGTTTGTCCAATAGGGGCTGTGTAGATGGAGAAAAGGAGGGGGCCGAGGACAGAGCCCTGGGGGACCCCAACAGCAAGAGGAAGAGGAGGGGAGGGGGCCGAGGACCGAGCCCTGGGGGACCCCAACCGCAAGGGGAAGAGGAGGGGAGGGGGCTGAGGACCGAGCCCTGGGGGACCCCAACAGCAAGAGGAAGAGGAGGGGAGGGGGCCGAGGACCGAGCCCTGGGGGACCCCAACCGCAAGGGGAAGAGGAGGGGAGGGGGCCGAGGACAGAGCCCTGGGGGACCCCAACAGCAGGAGGAAGAGGAGGGGAGGGGGCTGAGGACCGAGCCCTGGGGGACCCCAACAGCAAGGAGAAGAGGAGGGGGGCCAAGGACCAAGCCCTGGGGAATCCTCCCCCCCGATGAGATTGCAGGAGCTGTGCGGGTGCCATGGCAGCCGGGGGCCTTTTGAAAGGTCCTGGGGCTGCCTATTAAGCCATGGCCATGGGTTGGCCTGATAGACTGCCTGTCAGACCGCAGTATGATGTAATACTATAGCATTACATCATACTGCAGGAGCGATCAAAGAATTGCTAGTTGTGGTCCCCCAGGGGGGCTAAAAAAATAACGTAAAAATAAGATCAATATAAGATTTGATATGTTCCTTCTATTGTTCATGTAGGGGTCATTTACACCGGCGCAAAACAGTGAATACGTGCGCAAAAAATGCAGTATCAGATATGCGCAGACTCAGTCCGTGAAAACGCTGCATATTTCACGGAATGCAACTGCATCCGCCGGTGTGAATGACCCCCAGGTTCTGCAGGACTTGAGTCACAATCTTATTAGGGACGCTTCCCCTTTGAAGCTCATAGATACCATGACGTCACACGCTACACTTCCGGTCACTGCGCAACAAAAAAACCATTACCTGTCAGCTTCCACTAGATTGTAGTGGCTCCTGGTAGGTCCTGTCTTAAGCCACTACACTCTAGCCACTTCACTGATGAGCTGACTAGAATGTAGTGGCTGATAGTAGGATTTCCCAGGAGCCACTACATTCTAGTCAGTTCAGTAGTGAGATGTCTAGGGTGTAGTGGCTAAAGGGAGGACCTACCAGGAGCCACTCCACTCTAGCTACAACAACCAATGAAACGTTGCCTTCTGTGAAAAGCCAACCACAGTAAGGAGATGTTGTTTAGGGGCGGGGCGGCGCGCGGCCGTGTGAGAGGCGGGAGCGCAGGGAATGTCTGGAGCGCGCGAGACCCGGAAGGAAGCGGCGTCATCCAGTGAGTGAGGAGCCGCCATGAGCCTCCCGGGGCCGGTGAGGGGCAGCACTAGGGAGGGCATGGCAGTGCTGAACCCCGTGTCCATGTCTCCTGGGGTGGGACTGGTGACCGGGCCGCGGTCTCTGCACGTAGAGCTGCACACCCAGCAGGTGAGCCGTTAGATCTCTACGGGGGGTTACTGCTTATTATCCCAGGGCATTGTGGGTAACGTGGACTCCGGTCACCCCTGGGGCATTGTGGGTAATGAGGGGGCTACTGGCACCCTGGGGGCATTGTGGGTAATGAGGGGGCTACTGGCACCCTGGGGCATTGTGGGTAATGAGGGGGGCTCCTGTCACCCTGGGGCATTGTGGGTAAGGAGGGGGGCTCCTGTCACTGCTGGGGGGAGCTGTGTGGGTAATGAGGGGGCTCCTGTCACCCCTGGGGCATTGTGGGTAATGAGGGGGGCTCCTGGCACTGCTGGGGGGGGGGGGCAGTGTGGGTAATGAGGGGGCTCCTGTCACCCCTGGGGCATTGTGGGTAATGAGGGGGGCTCCTGGCACTGCTGGGGGGGGGGGGCATTGTGGGTAATGAGGGGGCTCCTGTCACTGCTGGGGGGAGCTGTGTGGGTAGTGAGGGTGCTCCTGTCACCCCTGGGGCATTGTGGGTAAAGGGGGGGGCATTGTGGTGGGGGTGCTGTCACCCGTGGGGCATTGTGGTGGGGGTGCTGTCACCCGTGGGGCATTGTGGGTAAAGGGGGGGGCATTGTGGTGGGGGTGCTGTCACCCGTGGGGCATTGTGGTGGGGGTGCTGTCACCCGTGGGGCATTGTGGTGGGGGTGCTGTCACCCCCGGGGCATTGTGGTGGGGGTGCTGTCACCCCCGGGGCATTGTGGTGGGGGTGCTGTCACCCCCGGGGCATTGTGGTGGGGGTGCTGTCACCCCCGGGGCATTGTGGTGGGGGTGCTGTCACCCCCGGGGCATTGTGGTGGGGGTGCTGTCACCCGTGGGGCATTGTGGTGGGGGTGCTGTCACCCCCGCTGGGGCGTCTATAATAGCTCTTGCCGTTTTTGGCTTGTTTGTAGTCTGTTACCATGGAGACACATGTGGTTGTGTAGGAGCTGTGTACACGGTGGCCTGCAGGTCCACTCCCCATCATCTGCGGTCCAGTGTGACGGCTCTGTGCTCGGCGGGATGTATCTGCGGCCCCCCCTCCTGCTCAGGTATTCCTGTCAGCCCCATTGCAATGAACGGAGCGCCAGCTGTACTTGTAGGGGGGGCAGTATAACAGGGCGCGGGGGTCCTGTGCCCGAGTTTGGTGGGGGGCTTAGTACCAATCATCCTGTGGGGAGGGGGTGACTGTCCCATTCACTGACAGCAAGTAACGGTTCTGAGGACAGTGAGGGATGGATACACAAATTATATTAAGGTTGAGACCGTCCTCCGCTGCGGCTGCAGGGGCGCTGGCGTCACGGAAAACCTGGAAGTGTCGGGGGAATCCGGAAGTGTCGGGGGAATCCGGAAGTGTCGGGGGAATCCGGAAGTGTCGGGGGAATCCGGAAGTGTCGGGGGAATCCGGAAGTGTCGGGGTTTTGTTTTTAGTCATGAAGTTTTTTCTGAGTGATATTATTTTCTGCGATTCTTGTGTTTTAGTTGTTTGTCCCTCGGACGCAGCGCGGTGTGTGCGGACGCGGCGCGGTGTGTGCGGACGCGGCGCGGTGTGTGCGGACGCGGCGCGGTGTGTGCGGACGCGGCGCGGTGTGTGCGGACGCGGCGCGGTGTGTGCGGACGCGGCGCGGTGTGTGCGGACGCGGCGCGGTGTGTGCGGACGCGGCGCGGTGTGTGCGGACGCGGCGCGTGCGGACGCGGCGCGTGCGGACGCGGCGCGTGCGGACGCGGCGCGTGCGGGCCCTCGGGCGCGGCGCGTGCGGGCCCTCGGGCGCGGCGCTGTGTCCTCGCAGGAATAGACCGAACTGAACACCAGAGCCGGCACCGCCTGACAGACACTCCTTCAGGTTCTGAAGTGTTGAGGTTTTTGTTCTCAGCCGCCTCAAACATTCGGCGATCCTGCGACGCTCGGGGACTCGTGTGTGTGTGTGTGTATATATATATATATTCACCTGCAGACGCTGTCCGGACGCGGCGGCTATTATGTTTGTATATAAAAAAACCAATAAGGGCGCCGTCACTGGCGAGAAAATCACTCAAAAAATGCGCGATGTGAGGGAGAGCGCAGAATTATGGGCCCAACGACCTCCCATGTTTTCGGTCCCGTCTGCGGGGGTTCCGCTCCTCCGATGGTCTGCCGTGTTCGGCCCCCGTGGAGCCTCCGGATTATCGCCTCGCAGGATCTTGCGATTTTTGTGCGATGTGTTTTTATCATTAAAAATTGAGAAGCTTGCCCGTGGCGGCCGCGTATTCGCAGGGGAAATGTCGCGGTTTTCAAGCAGAGCTATTGCGCCCGGCGCTGTGCAGCGGCCTGAAGCCTCCGGCTCCGTGTATCTGGGGTTCCTCCAGTGTCGGGGGGAATCAGGGATTTGTCCTGGAGAAGTCATGGAAAATTTTTTTTTTTTTTGAAAACCTATATGGACCCTGTTCTGTGTGCCCCCCCCCCCCCCACCTCCTTGGCTCGCTGCAGGGGGTCCTGGGACTGTTCTGTGTGACCCCCTTGTCTCGCTGCAGGGGGTCTTGGGACTGTTCTGTCGGGGGGGGGG
This sequence comes from Eleutherodactylus coqui, assembly GCA_035609135.1. NCBI lineage: Eukaryota > Metazoa > Chordata > Amphibia > Anura > Eleutherodactylidae > Eleutherodactylus > Eleutherodactylus coqui. Next base: position 513,664,973 of record CM069405.1, on the reverse strand, counting down.
TGTCGGGCTTCCAGTACTGGGGCCTGGGGTAATTGGTGTAGCAATACCCCTTTAAGAGTTATATACATGCCATCATTCAGGTTACTGTGTCCACTGTCTCGCCTGAGGCAGAACATGCTGCCCGCTGTAGTCGTTGACCTGGTGCCCGTGCAGCTGCAGTGACTGGTACTGCTTGTACCCCAGCGGCTGGCATCATGGAGCTGTGGATGCCTGGTACTGCTTGTACCCCAGCGGCTGGCATCATGGAGCTGTGGGTGCCTGGTACTGCTTGTACCCCAGCGGCTGGCATCATGGAGCTGTGGGTGCCTGGTACTGCTTGTACCCCAGCGGCTGGCATCATGGAGCTGCGGGTGCCTGGTACTGCTTGTACCCCAGCGGCTGGCATCATGGAGCTGTGGGTGCCTGGTACTGCTTGTACCCCAGCGGCTGGCATCATGGAGCTGCGGGTGCCTGGTACTGCTTGTACCCCCAGCGGCTGGCATCATGGAGCTGCCTGGTGCCCCGTGTTGTGCCGCACATCTCCGCCTTGTAGCTATTACAGAGATGCTAGCGTTACAAGGCAGTGGATGAATAATGGATGAAGTCTGAGCGAGCGGCTGCCAGCACTCCGGGGGTTACTGTTGTGGCACTCGCTGGTATTAAAGGGACCCGTTCCCCCTGCCAGCACTCCGGGGGTTACTGTTGTGGCACTCGCTGGTATTAAAGGGACCCGTTCCCCCTGGGGTTACTGTTGTGGCACTCGCTGATATTAAAGGGACCCGTCCCCCCCCCCTGCCAGCACTCCGGGGGTTACTGTTGTGGCACTCGCTGGTATTAAAGGGACCCATTCCCCCTGCCAGCGCCGTAAGTTATGGGACTTTCAGCTTCTCAGGAGTTTGGGGTTTAGTATTTATATAGTGATGTCTGCCCTCTCTGTCCGTGTGCCGCCTGCCGCGGGCGTCTGTTAGAGCATGCCACTCTGAAAGAGATATTATTGTGCACCGCACAGACTTCACGGGAGCAGGTGCGTCCAATAAATACCTCCCCCGTCACATCCACTCACTGCACCAGAACTCAGTGGGGGTGTGGCACTGGTCTGTGGTGGTCCCGGAGCGCTGATCCCTGCCGCTGACAGCCTCGTGTCCTTCTACCTCCGGGGGATTTACTCTGCACCTATTTCCTCTCTTTCCCCACGGCCTGCGGAGCGCTGAGGGTCGGAGCTGCTATTTCCTCGCACAGGTTACTGGTTTGGCGTCACGGAGTTCACCAATTCTATGCCGGACGCAGGAGCGGCTATTGTTTAACTTCCATCTGATTATCAGTTTCTTTCCGTGAATAGTGGAATAGTGAGTGCAGCTCTGGGGTATAATACAGCATGTAACTCAGGATCAGTACAGGATAAGTAATGTATGTACACAGTGACTCCACCAGCAGAATAGTGAGTGCAGCTCTGGGGTATAATACAGGATGTAACTCCGGATCAGTACAGGATAAGTAATGTATGTATACAGTGCCTCCACCAGCAGAATAGTGAGTGCAGCTCTGGAGTATAATACAGGATGTAACTCAGGAGCAGTACAGGATAAGTAATGTATGTACACAGTGACCCCACCAGCAGAATAGTGAGTGCAGCTCTGGAGTATCATACAGGATGTAACTCGGGATCAGTACAGGATAAGTAATGTATGTACACAGTGACTCCACCAACAAAATAGTGAGTGCAACTCTGGAGTAAAGCTGCACTGCTCTTCTAGGGGTTGGACCTCAGTCGACTTATCACCTAGCAGTTTGAAAAGTGCTGGTTTACGATAAACTGCATGTCTACTCCCTGTACCCATATGGGGGACCCTTAAAGCTTGGAATATTGCCCTCCACTTGCTACCTGATGACACACTGCCCTATGGAGGAACCCTAACCTCCCGCACTTGCAGTACCTGCCACCATCTTCCGGAGGCGCTATGCAATAACCACCCTCTTGGAAGTTGTGGAAAATGGGGTTCTTAGTACCTTATTACAAACACCATCAGACCTTTCCAATAACTCCCTCTTTAGCGATTTGGGGGCCTGAACATCCCGCTGGCACTGATGCCCAACACTCTGAAGCCGCTCTTGTTTCTATAGACAACTGGCAAGTAACCTTACTTCACGGAGAGATGGGACTCGGATGACCATAGCGCCCCCTGCCGGCTCCGTACAAGTACTTCAAGAGACACCTAGGGGCCCCGTGCATCTGTCTCTTTGGCCCCACAGAGGACATCCCGGGTGACGCAGGAACACTTGATACAATCTGCTGCTTTTATGACATTAAGTGACATTGCTCAACTGGAAACCCCCCAGAAAACCTCCTAGAGCTGCCTGGAGGCGTGGAGGGATGGACATATATGGCCCGGGGCTCGGACATGGGGGCGATGGGCTGACTGCCCTAATACTGCAGCAGGCGGATCTGACTAATACGGAGGTCTATCTCCGCTCACTATGTGCGAGGAGGCCGAGCGCGGACTGTGGTCACGGCCGGGGGAAGAAAGTGACATAAAACATAAATGTATCTCCAACTGTAGAGGATGGAGTTCTGATGACCAAAACTTACACAATCCTGCTGAGGTTTCTGTCCTTCTTATATTTGTACTGGATTATATGAAAAGTCCCAAGAAATGATCCTTTTAAAAAAAACAAACAAACTGCAAGCCAGCGCATTTTTTCAGTTGCGTGTTAGATCGCCTTTTACAAGATATACCATAAATGCCCCTCTGATTCTTTTCTGCCGTGTCCTCCGTGCGCTTCGGTGGGACCCCGGGCTGCGCACACGTGTGGCCGGGTCCTCCGTGCGCTTCGGTGGGACCCCGGGCTGCGCGCACGTGTGGCCGGGTCCTCCGTGCGCTTCGGTGGGACCCCTGGCTGCGCGCACGTGTGGCCGGGTCCTCCGTGCGCTTCGGCGGGACCCCGGGCCGCGCACGCGTGTGGCCGGGTCCTCCGTGCGCTTCGGTGGGACCCCGGGCCGCGCACACGTGTGGCCGGGTCCTCCGTGCGCTTCACCGACCTGTAACGGGGACTACAGGGGGGTGTAGAGTCGCTACAATGTAGATCCCGGCCTGTAACGGTGACTAGAAGGGGTGTAGAGCCGCTATGGTGTAGATACCGGCCTGTAACGGTGACTACAGGGGGTGTAGAGCCGCTACAATGTAGATACCGGCCTGTAACGGTGACTAGAAGGGGTGTAGAGCCGCTACAATGTAGATACCGGCCTGTAACAGTGACTACAGGGGGTGTAGAGCCGCTACAATGTAGATACCGGCCTGTAACTGTGACTACAGGGGGTGTAGAGCCGCTACAATGTAGATACCGGCCTGTAACAGTGACTACAGGGGGTGTAGAGCCGCTACAATGTAGATACCGGCCTGTAACAGTGACTACAGGGGGTGTAGAGCCGCTACAATGTAGATAGCGGCCTGTAACCGTGACTACGGGGGGTGTAGAGCCGCTACAATGTAGATACCGGCCTGTAACAGTGACTACAGGGGGTGTAGAGCCGCTACGGTGTAGATACCGACCTGTAACGGTGACTACAGGGGGTGTAGAGCCGCTACAATGTAGATACCGGGCTGTAACAGGCACTACAGGGGGTGTAGAGCCGCTACAATGTAGATACCGGCCTGTAACAGTGACTACAGGGGGTGTAGAGCCGCTACGGTGTAGATACCGACCTGTAACGGTGACTACAGGGGGTGTAGAACCGCTACAATGTAGATACCGGCCTGTAACAGTGACTACAGGGGTGTAGAGCCGCTACAATGTAGATACCGGCCTGTAACAGGGACTACAGGGGGGTGTAGAGCCGCTACAATGTAGATGCGGGCCTGTAACAGTGACTACAGGGGGTGTAGAGCCGCTACGGTGTAGATACCGGCCTGTAACGGTGACTACAGGGGGTGTAGAGCCGCTACAATGTAGATACCGGCCTGTAACGGTGACTACAGGGGGTGTAGAGCCGCTACGGTGTAGATACCGGCCTGTAACGGTGACTAGAGGGGTGTAGAGCCGCTACAATGTAGATACCGGCCTGTAACGGTGACTAGAAGGGGTGTAGAGCCGCTATGGTGTAGATACCGGCCTGTAACAGTGACTACAGGGGGTGTAGAGCCGCTACAATGTAGATACCGGCCTGTAACAGAAACTACAGGGGGGTGTAGAGCCGCTACAATGTAGATACCGGCCTGTAACCGTGACTGCAGGGGGTGTAGAGCCGCTACAATGTAGATACCGGCCTGTAACAGTGACTACAGGGGATGTAGAGCCGCTACAATGTAGATACGGGCCTGTAACAGTGACTACAGGGGATGTAGAGCCGCTACAATGTAGATACCGGCCTGTAACAGTGACTACAGGGGGTGTAGAGCCGCTACAATGTAGATACGGGCCTGTAACAGTGACTACAGGGGATGTAGAGCCGCTACAATGTAGATACCGGCCTGTAACAGGGACTACAGGGGGTGTAGAGCCGCTACAATGTAGATACGGGCCTGTAACAGTGACTACAGGGGATGTAGAGCCGCTACAATGTAGATACCGGCCTGTAACAATGTAGCAGTGGATGTTTTCCGATTAGTGATTTCTCTCCCTGTAATCTCTTCCTCCTTTCATGCCAATATGATCGGGATCTTCTATAACAAACCTTCGCTTTGTGCGCCTCACATGATGGAGACGTAACAGTCACACGCTGCTGCTTATTACACACAGTTATGTGGAGAAAGCCTCTGGGAATCTGGGTGGTAAGCCACATGATCCATACATGTGACGGGAGGTGTAGCCCCGTATCCTGTACTGACTGTATATATTCTCTCCCCCCCCCCCCGCCTCCACCAAATGTCCTTAATTTCAAAACAGAACAATTTTTCTAAATCTCCTCCGCATTGTTCAGGGAATGATCCGTTATTGGGGACGGCCGTCTGATGTACACAATGGTATATATGACGCCAACGGCTCTGACGGGTGTCGGTGTTACCCGTAGATGAGCTGGTACGGGCTCTGCTGGCACACCCTACTCCAGGCAGGAGGCCCGGGTTACAAGGCTGTTCTAGGAAGTGTTGTCAGGGGGACACAAGTGGAGCTCCAGTAACTTCTTGCTTAGGATACTTACTAAATCTTCTTCTTCTGCATCCATTTCTCTCTTTTAGCGCCGCCTTCGCCACCTGCGGAGTATCGCAGCACGGAACATTGTCAGCAAGAACGGCTTCCGCCTGCTGGATACCTACTTCACCCTCCATTTGCTTGATGGCGAGATCATTTACAAAGGTGGGTAAGGCAGTGTGGTAAGCCCCGTACGTTGTATACTAGTCCTGTGCGTCGGCCTCTTGTAAATACCCGGCATGCAGGTAACGCTACCTTTACATCAGATGACTTTCGGCTGAAGAGTCTCTTGAAAGAGCGAATGCAAATGATAGTAGTTCAATGTAAACATGGCCGCCGACACGCGGACGAGCGGGGAGTCGCTAATTGTTGTGCATCAGCTTGCCAACACAAATGTATGGTTGGTCGTAGTCATTCACATGGAGGTCTCCTCAATCCCGATGAACAGCTAATGGCCCAGTTACAGGTAACGATCATCACGAAAAATGTGTTAAAACCAACCAATTTGTGCGCTAAGCGTTCAGAGAAAATACAAAAAAAAATCGCTCACTTGTCGTTCGCGGTTGTATCGGTCGCTGGCTTCTCGTTCCGTGTAAATGCTCCCTGCCCAGAGCTTCACATAGAAGAAGAGCAAGAACCTGGGCTGGTATTACAGGAAAAGTTCCCAATGAAGTGAGAACTATGCATGTAATACCAAGCCTGACTACTGTAGTGTTGGATCGGAGCTGTCTGCTTCCTACAGAAATCTGCTCTGTGCAAGCGCCCTGACTCAGCAAACAGCTTATTGGCCGAGCGTTCCAGGCGGGGGACGCCTGCTGGTCTAATATGGATATAGTTTAAAGCTGAGCAGCCAGCATATATTTTCAGTGTTGCCATGGCGTGGGCTCGGGAACTAAACTCGCGCCGTCAGTAGTGGGCACCCAGCCGAGCTGCTGCTACACCTGGAATCTGAGAGAACTCCCACCATGGATCTTAAACCATATAGGTACTGCTGACTACGGCACCTAAGAGCCCGATTAGACTTGCCGATTCCTCTTTTGAAAGGGCCAACAATGTGAGTTCAGTCGTGCCGCCATTTATACCGGCAGATACATCGTCTGCTCGTTCAGTCGGCCCATTCGCTGTATTAGTGAGGAGGAAGGTTTAATCTGAATGGTTAGTGAACGAGCCAACAATGCTGGCGACCGGTGCTGAGGGGGGGGCGGGCCTCCGGCCGGCCGCCTGCTGGCGACCGGTGCTGAGGGGGGGCGGGCCTCCGGCCGACCGCCTGCTGGCGACCGGTGCTGAGGGGGGGCGGGCCTCCGGCCGACCGCCTGCTGGCGACCGGCCCTGAGGGGGGGCCGGGCCTCCAGCCGGCCGCCTGCTGGCGACCGGCCCTGAGGGGGGGGGGGGCCGGGCCTCCAGCCGGCCGCCTGCTGGCGACCGGCCCTGAGGGGGGGGGGGGCCGGGCCTCCAGCCGGCCGCCTGCTGGCGACCGGCCCTGAGGGGGGGGGGGCCGGGCCTCCAGCCGGCCGCCTGCTGGCGACCGGCCCTGAGGGGGGGGGGGGCCGGGCCTCCAGCCGGCCGCCTGCTGGCGACCGGCCCTGAGGGGGGGGGGGCCGGGCCTCCAGCCGGCCGCCTGCTGGCGACCGGCCCTGAGGGGGGGGGGGGCCGGGCCTCCAGCCGGCCGCCTGCTGGCGACCGGCCCTGAGGGGGGGGGGGGCCGGGCCTCCAGCCGGCCGCCTGCTGGCGACCGGCCCTGAGGGGGGGGGGGGCCGGGCCTCCAGCCGGCCGCCTGCTGGCGACCGGCCCTGAGGGGGGGGGGGGGCCGGGCCTCCAGCCGGCCGCCTGCTGGCGACCGGCCCTGAGGGGGGGGGGGGCCGGGCCTCCAGCCGGCCGCCTGCTGGCGACCGGCCCTGAGGGGGGGGGGGCCGGGCCTCCAGCCGGCCGCCTGCTGGCGACCGGCCCTGAGGGGGGGGGGGCCGGCCGCCTACTGGCGACCGGCCCCGAGGGGGGGGGCCGGTCCTCCAGCCGGCCGCCTGCTGGCGACCGGCCCCGAGGGGGGGGGGCCGGGCCTCCAGCCGGCCGCCTGCTGGCGACCGGTCCTGAGGGGGGGGGGGGGGGGGCGGGCCTCCCGCCGACCGCCTGCTGTTTTCACATCTCCACGCCGTATGGCCTACGCTGCGGATTCCCATTGAATGGAACAATAACATGATGCATATTCAGCCGCAGAATCCTCATTGACATCCACACAAACAATGATTTATGAACGGGCCGCCCGCTCGTGCCCTGGGAGGATTATCTCACCCCTCGCCCCATTGTGTACCGATGGCCGGCATTATTCTGTTTTGCACTTGTGTTTTATTGCTGCTGGTATCATCTTTGGTGACTTCTGTAACTCTTGTCTTTGTCCCCTGCAGAGTTCTACAAGAGCGAGGTGGTGAAGGACTCCCTGGTAAGCTGGTCTGTCTCATCCACGTATCTGTTTGCCTTTGTTGTGCAATGACCCTCCATTACACCTCCCGGCTGGCGATTATTGACCCCCCTACTTAGCGCAGAGTATTTGCTGCCTGTTGTGTAATCGGTGTTCCTCCACCGGATTAGACAGAGTAAAGAGCTGTTTGCTCAGCCTGATAAAAGGTTAGATATGGCCGCTGATCCCTCCAAGCAAACACTTGTTCCTCAGCGATTGCATCTTCCAAGTGTCATCGTTGGCGGCATGTTTACCTTTTGTGATTGGGGGGATGTGCGCTGCTGACAAAAAACGCATGGGGGATGACCGCACATGCGAAGGATCATTTTCCCCCATGCGTTGTGTGCAGGCCTGGTGAACGAGCGCTGATTTCGTTGATCTCTTGCCGTTAGTCGCAGGGGAAGCTCCACATCTGAAGGTCATGGAGACCACAGTAATCAGTACAATATCTAACCCGTGGGGTCTGCTCTACCCATGGGAGAACGGCTGTTTGCAGCACCTCTCTGCTGTAGCTAAATGTCAGGAATGTTAGCCTCCCCCCATTATATCCATAGGAGCCACCGATGGTCGTGGACCGTCCGGCCCGGTGAACCAGCCCCGCTTGTATGGCGTTGCTTGGGTTTGGCGCAGTGGCTGGTTCTGATTTCCCTGTTATCCCAGCCGTCCTGCAATGTTAATAGAAGCCGCGGAGTCTCTTCTGTGTACAATGCATGGTACCTGCACCGGCCTGTATTCGCTAAGACCTCCATGCGGTGCTGCCACAGACGTCATGCATCCACATCTCGCTGCGTAGACAACACAATGGCATGTCTTGTCCTGTAGTGGCAGCACTGAGTTGCTCTTTGGGACCAACGTAGAAAGCCACACACAATGGCTGGCAATATGCTGTATGTACATAGCCGCCTGCCTGCACAGAACATGGGAATTGCTGCAACTATAGGGGATGCGTGTATGGGGGGGGGGCGGGGGGATCTGCGGCAACTATAGGGGATGCGTGTATGGGGGGGATCTGCTGCAACTATAGGGGATGGGTGTATGGGGGGGATCTGCTGCAACTATAGGGGATGGGTGTATGGGGGGGATCTGCTGCAACTATAGGGGATGGGTGTATGGGGGGGGATCTGCTGCAACTATAGGGGATGGGTGTATAGGGGGGATCTGCTGCAACTATAGGGGATGGGTGTATAGGGGGGATCTGCTGCAACTATAGGGGATGGGTGTATGGGGGGGGATCTGCTGCAACTATAGGGGATGGGTGTATGGGGGGGATATGCTGCAACTATAGGGGACGGGTGTATTGGGGGGAATCTGCTGCAACTATAGGGGACGGGTGTATTGGGGGCATCTGCGGCAACTATAGGGGATGGGTGTATAGGGTGGGATCTGCTGCAACTATAGGGGACGGGTGTATGGGGGGGGATCTGCGGCAACTATAGGGGACGGGTGTATGGGGGGGATCTGCGGCAACCATAGGGGACGGGTGTATGGGGGGGATCTGCGGCAACCATAGGGGACGGGTGTATGGGGGGGGATCTGCGGCAACCATAGGGGACGGGTGTATGGGGGGGGATCTGCGGCAACCATAGGGGACGGGTGTATGGGGGGGGGGGGATCTGCGGCAACCATAGGGGACGGGTGTATGGGGGGGGGATCTGCTGCAACTATAGGGGACGGGTGTATGGGGGGGGATCTGCTGCAACTATAGGGGACGGGTGTATGGGGGGGGGGATCTGCTGCAACTATAGGGGACGGGTGTATGGGGGGGGATCTGCTGCAACTATAGGGGACGGGTGTATGGGGGGGATCTGCTGCAACTATAGGGGACTGGTGTATGGGGGGGGATCTGCTGCAACTATAGGGGACGGGTGTATGGGGGGGGATCTGCTGCAACTATAGGGGACGGGTGTATGGGGGGGATCTGCTGCAACTATTGTGGGGGGGATCTGCTGCAACTATAGGGGACCGATGTATGGGGGGGGATCTGCTGCAACTATAGGGGATGGGTGTATGGGGGGGGGATCTGCGGCAACTATAGGGGATGGGTGTATGGGGGGGGATCTGCGGCAACTATAGGGGATGGGTGTATGGGGGGGGGGATCTGCGGCAACTATAGGGGATGGGTGTATGGGGGGGGGGGGGATCTGCGGCAACTATAGGGGATGGGTGTATGGGGGGGGGGGATCTGCGGCAACTATAGGGGATGGGTGTATGGGGGGGGATCTGCGGCAACTATAGGGGATGGGTGTATGGGGGGGGGATCTGCGGCAACTATAGGGGATGGGTGTATGGGGGGGGATCTGCGGCAACTATAGGGGATGGGTGTATGGGGGGGGGATCTGCTGCAACTATATGGGACGGGTGTATAGGGGACAGAAGTTTGGTACCGTAGTAATCCTACTGACCCATAGAAAAAAGTCCTTTTGTTGCAGCTTGTGCGCCATAGAAACGGGCACTGAAAGATGGTGGAATTTTTTTTTTTTCCTTTTTCGCTATTTAAAACTTTTAAAAAGTTTTTCAGTACATTATATGCCACCATGGAAAAATAGTCACAGAAAACGGCCATCTACTTACTGACTAAGGAGGGCAGACAGCTGCATCCTCTCACCATGCAGGGAGCAGACTACCAAATGAGGGAGCTAATTACACCTGTGTGGGACACCAATGAGAGAGCCACTCACACAGCCTCCTAATAGAGGGGGGTGGCTGCTTGGTGTATACTCCCACACAGAGTGGATACAAAGTGGCAGACCTTCTGATACATGTAGTGCACCATGCAGACCAGCAACCTATTAATGACGCCATGATAATTCGGCGGGTTGCCCTGCACTTCCATCAGTGAACCACATTGGTACTGCCACCCTGGGCTCCCCCTGGAGTCTTAAAGCTACACTGCATGTGAATGATAGATAATAAATGCAAGGCATTGGTTGGATGTTGGCCAAGATACATGAGCCCACTAACCGCATCAAGGTTCCTTGTATGTAGTGGGTCCCTACTTATATTAATGTATGTCACAGAAGGGGAAATATAAAAACACTCACAGAATTCACCATGGAAAAATACAACTCGTCCCGCAAGTAACAACGAGCCGCAGACCGCGCCGGCGACGGATAAATAAAGGAGTAACGGTTTTTTAAAACAAAAATAAATGATTGGTCGCTAAGCGGTTAAAGAACTTGAACATGTGACGTGCGGCTGTCACTCAGTGTTACCCGTGGAATCGGCAGGTTTTAATTTTACAGAAACATCAATTACTTTGTTATGAGATGTTCTGTACGTTTCCTGCACGAGGGGGAGGGGGGGGGCACTTTTCGTTCGTCCAGTTTTTGCAGGTATAAAAACCACCGCCGGCTCGTTCGCGTGTCGTTCGGTTTAAATGGCGCTCGTTCAGTTGTTCTCAGTCACTTATGCAGCGAATGAGAAACTGAGCGATTCCTGAACGCACCAACGGTATATCTGCGGTGTAAACAAGCTGCACGAGCGAACATGTGGGTGGTGACATCACTAGCTGGTTCATACGAGAGTCGGCTCGTCTAACGCCGCTGTGCACACCTAGTTATTAGACACGGCTGATGTTTGTCCGCACCTTTATCATCCTCGCCCCCTTGTGGGACCTGCCGCCCTCGCCCCCTTGTGGGACCTGCCGCCCTCGCCCCCTTGTGGGACCTGCCGCCCTCGCCCCCTTGTGGGACCTGCCGCCCTCGCCCCCTTGTGGGACCTGCCGCCCTCGCCCCCTTGTGGGACCTGCCGCCCTCGCCCCCTTGTGGGCTCTGCCCCCCCGATGTGATGAGCTGCTTCTCTGTTCCTAATGCCGACTTTATTTATCTCTGCAGAATCCAACATGGAGAAGCCTCGATTTTGGACCGATGCCGGACCGGCTGGATACTTCTGTGTCCTGCTTCATCGTCCGGATATGGGGGGGCAAAAATGATGCTTTTCGCCTGTTAATTGATTGGAAAGTGAATCTGGATGGACTGAAGTACTTGGGTCCTCAGGTAAGAAATGATAGTCTCTGATTAGTGTCCTCACTGTATGGTGTATCATAGTCCATAGTATTACAGCTTGGAACATTTGTGATAAACTTCCATTACACTCCAGAGCTGCACTCACTATTCTGCTGGTGGAGTCACTGTGTACATACATTACTTATCCTGTACTGATCCTGAGTTACATCCTGTATTATACTCCACACTGTAACTCCACCAGCAGAATAGTGAGTGCAGCTCTGGAGTATAATACAGGATGTAACTCGGGGGCAGTACAGGATAAGTAATGTATGTACACAGTGACTCCGCCAGCAGAATAGGGAGTGCAGCTCTGGAGTATAATACAGGATGTAACTCAGGATCAGTACAGGATAAGTAATGTATGTACACAGTGACTCCACCAGCAGAATAGGGAGTCCAGCTCTGGAGTATAATACAGGATGTAACTCAGGGTCAGTACAGGATAAGTAATGTATGTACACAGTGACTCCACCAGCAGAATCATAAAACCAAGATGTGGCGGCATCCAAGGTGCAAATAGACTAAAGTCCTTTATTCCTCTAAGAGGACAATAAACAGTGATATCTCGACTTCAAGTCTTTTTCAAGCCTCTTAAGAGTCAAAACATCGCTGTTTATTGTCTTGGAGGAATTAAGGATTTTTGTCTATTTGCACCTTGGATGCCGCCCCTTCTTGGTTTTAGTATCCGTGCAGATTTGGACCTTGTATTCAGGTCTAACGAGGCTCTGCATTTCTCTGCCCCTTGGAGACAGTAGCTCGGACAGCAGTGGGGCTCAATAACCTGTTCCCTTTTTTCTTTTTCCTGAGCCCTCATTTTGGAGACCAAAACTTTGGTGTGAAAAGGGTAGATTAAAGGGGTTGTACCCCCACTGGTCCCGAGGTGGTAATGTTACCGCCATCATCCTCACTGAAAGCTTACTGCACCCCCTGTAGTGAGGAGGATGCTGGGACTGCTGGCTGTGCAACCGCACTGTCGCCCGGTGCAACTGCGGCGCTAACAGAGCGGCAAGCACTTGGGTATTTGCGTCAGCCCCATTGAAATGTCACCGGCCATGCAAGCTCAAGGAATTACCTTGAAAAATACCATCATTCTGATGCCGCCCCAGAAGAAGATACCCCCTCCCCCCCCAATGACCGGCAGGTTAACCCCCCCCCCCCCCCCTTCCCAACGACCGGCAGGTAACATTCCCCCCTCTCCCCCTCAAACGACCGGCAGGTAACTCCCCCCAACGACCGGCAGGTAACATTCCCCCCCCTCTCCCCCTCAAACGACTGGCAGGTAACTCCCCCCAACGACCGGCAGGTTACACCCTATCCTGTAGCTGCCTGAAGTGGACTGACCTTGGTGAGTAAGCAGTGTGATTACTTTCCGTCCTCCCCTGCTTCACCCGGTAACTATAGAAGCCGGAGGCTGCAAAGCAATGGAAATTGTTTAAATAATAAAAGCTTCTCCCTGAGCGGCTGAGGAGCCGCAGCGTTACAATGTGTCAGGGCTCAGAGCATCTAAACGCAGCGTCTTGTTAGCTCTAAAATGCTTTTGGGATAGTTTAACCCATTTAGGACCAGGCACTGTAAATATACGGCGGGGATTTAAGCCTCCTGTATCTGCAATCAATCAGAAGCAGGATGGGTTGTCAGCTGTTAGTGACAGCTGATAACCCGGAGGAGAAGGCAGGAGGGGTTTTTAACCCTTTTTGTCTCTTCCTTCCTTGAGTACACAGCGCTCAATGAGTGCTGTGTACTAAAAAGTGGAAGTGTAACTTCCCCTATGGGAGCCCAGGAGGGGGGGGGGGGGTCACTTGACTGCTGGGGTTCCCTGCTACAGCTGAGCAGCGGGGTTTCAACAGACCCTGATCAGCTCTGCCAGTGACTAATGTCATTACACAGGTTGTTTCTCCCTGTAACTGGAGCTCCTATGGATGCCACAGGGGGAAAATGCCACATTAAAAGAAAAGTCAGTAAAAAAGATATTAAAATGGCCCCGTATATTATGGGGGAAAAATGCAGCAAAAATAATTTGGGTGGGTAAAGGAAAAAACATAAGGCAGTAAAACCGCCACATGGGTAAAATCCCTAAATAGTGTCGGGTCCTTAAGGTGCAAAACAGCCCGGTCCTTAAGGGGTTAAAGGAACACTCCGGGAAAAACGGATGATTTGGTTCTCCCAGTGCCGGGCCGCTGTTCGCAGTTCTTGCGCCCCTCCGTCCTGCACTACGAGAACAGTTGTATCACTTTGTCTGGATTGTACCCCCAAGCAGGGGTTCTTCCTGCTCCCGGGATACTGACCTTAAAGGGGTTGTCCCGCGGCAGCAAGTGGGTCTATACACTTCTGTATGGCCATATTAATGCACTTTGTAATGTACATTGTGCATTAATTATGAGCCATACAGAAGTTATAAGAAGTTTTATACTTACCTGCTCCGTTGCTGGCGTCCTCGTTCCCATGGAGCCGACTAATTTTCGCCCTCCGATGGCCAAATTAGCCGCGCTTGCGCAGTCCGGGTCTTCTGCTTTCTTCAATGGGGCTCCGTGTAGCTCCGCCCCGTCACGTGCCGATTCCAGCCAATCAGGAGGCTTGAATCGGCAATGGACCGCACAGAAGAGCTGCGGTCCACGGAGGAAGAGGATCCCGGCGGCCATCTTCACCGGTAAGTATAGAAGTCACCGGAGCGCGGGGATTAAGGTAAGCGCTTAGCGGTTTTTTTTTACGTCCCTGCATCGGGGTTGTCTCGCGCCGAACGGGGGGGGGGGGTTGAAAAAAAAAAAACCCCGTTTCGGCGCAGGACAACCCCTATAAGGCTCGTTATTCTGATGGGTTACCCTTTCTATGGCCGACACGGGTGTTCTGGAGAGTGTCCCTTGTCACCCATCAGATCACCCAGATGTGATCAGGAGGTACCCATGGATAGCTATGGCACCCGAGGGTCTAACAATGGTCTCCTAGTTTGCCATCAGAATTAGCAGGCATCTTCCACCCCGTTGGCTGATACCCGGGCCACTGCCATAGATGTTAGTTCAGGCGCAGCTCCCACTGATGCAGTACCGCCCCCGGCAGCTGCAGTGTGTATGGAGCCACGTGCTTCCGGTTCTGATTGCCATGCCGGCCAACAACTGATCGCCGGGGATCCGGTACGGTGGACCCTCGCTGGTCATCTATTCATGAGGATGGGTTATCAGTAGTAAAGTCCCAGAAAAAGCGCTTTTTAAGATCTGAGCAAAAGACCCCTGTTCCCCCTGTGCGGGTCCTGCTGTCGTGTGATTGGTCACTTTGTGTCCTCTGTTATTACATGGGCTTCTCGTTGTCTCCGCAGATCCAGGCACGTAACCAGAATGAAATCATTTTCGGTCTCAATGATGGATATTATGGCGCCTCTTTTGATAGTGTGGTAAGTACCTCCTGCATATCGGTCCCACATATTGACTGTTGTGAAGTCCCTTTGATTTACTGCAGGTCTGATAACCCTATATTAGATACACTGAAATGACCCGGGTCAAGGATCGGGCCTGTAGGCCATCTGTCACAAGGCTGAATGTCCTACATGAAGGGGTAAAGGCCTGCGTCGGCGCTATACGTAAATACAGCCTGTACAGAAGAGCCAATGGGAAAGCTCCTTACTGGCAGGCAGCTGCGAATTAGGAGATGTCTCCTTTATAAGCAGCCAATTGGACCGCAGAGTGCGGCACGGGGTCGGCTGCCATATTGCTTCCTGAATGCTGCAGCGCCCGGACAGCAAGCAACCATGCAAGATTATGAAGAATCAGCCTGCCGGAGTGCCGGCCTTGTAAACAGCAGTCCTATGCAAGCCGGTCCCTTCCCATGCAGGACCCGCTGACGTCATGATCGCTCACATGACCGCTGCAGCCAGTCGCTTGCCTTCATGGACACATGCTGTGGGGTGTAATACAGCACAGAGAACTGCTGCAAAACCTCTTTAACTGTAGCGGGAGACTTCAGTGCATCATAAACTTTGAAAGTTTTTATTTGCTGCTGCAGCGTTGCGTAATGCACACTGCAGCTGATGAGGAACCTCTTTTTACAGAGAGGTTGCTACATGGGGCAACTCTGGAGGGGGGGGGACAACTCGTATAAGCTGTATCATCCCTTACACCCCAGTCACAGTCAGTGCTGCATTTGCAGGACAGTGAAACAAGTTTCCACAGCAGAATTGGGAGTGCTGCTCCGCAGGTGGCTAGACTCCAGATCAGTACATACTCGCCTGTGGAGGCTCTGGTGCTGGTTGTTCCCCACCACATTAGAAAAAAGAACAAATGCCCTCCATGAGCAAGAGGTTGGCAGAGCTGCTTGTCTGCAGATCCCAACGGCCGTTGGCATCCATGCCCGCAGCATCAGTGATCGCATGTGATATGGATCCTCTGTGGAATGTTACTAGAGCGTTGCAGAACCACCGGAGTAAAGACAGGAAGTGTTATCATGGGGGTGCAGAACTTGGGACTGCAAGCACTAATGACTGTTTGTTTCAGGGTAATACAGAGTCGCGCAGGAACAGCCACCTCCAGGTGGAGCAGAACGCCGTGCGGAACTCCTATGGCGTCTTCTCTCTGCTCAGGTGGGTGACGTTACTTCTCATCTACGTCTAACGATTCCAGCTTTCTTTCAGAATTCGTTTTTGCGGGACGAGTTGGGTTTTTCAGTGTTACGATACAATGTACCCAAAAAAGCCGAATGAAATGGACATAACGACTACAAATGTATTTTCTATTTATAAATACAGGAAAAGGTTTTTTTTCCCTTTTTTACTTTTTACAATTAACTTTTTTTTCACTTATTACTACTTTTTTCTTCCTTTTCTCCTAACTTGATTGCTTATACCATATGCTGCAGTATGTCAGTATTGCAGTATATGGTATTTCTGCATGCATTCTGTTAGGGTGGACTGATATACATGGCAGCTCTGCGGGCCTTTAGAAGGTCCCCGGCTGCCATGACACCTGGACAGCATCCTGTGATCTCACCATAGTGGGGCAATCGGGAACCCTGCGCCTATCGAGGAAGGTAATTGCTGCAGTTACTGCAGGATGTGAAGGGTTATTAGCAGCTGCAG
This sequence comes from Eleutherodactylus coqui, assembly GCA_035609135.1. Lineage (NCBI taxonomy): Eukaryota > Metazoa > Chordata > Amphibia > Anura > Eleutherodactylidae > Eleutherodactylus > Eleutherodactylus coqui. Next base: position 513,648,349 of record CM069405.1, on the reverse strand, counting down.
CCGGTGTGAACGCTGATGGTTGAATGTCAGCGGTCGCAGGCCACTTACACTGGCGTGTATACATCCAGACCCATGCCAACCCCGTGCACCCAGGACGTACATATAAGGTTAAAGTGGTCAGGGAGCGCACTCTGTATCCCACCTCCCCAAAAAAATGTTGTATGTACCCCCCTCCCCCCCCCCCCCCCCCACTAAAGACGCCTCATACAGCTCCGGCATGGTAAAGGGAAGGAAATAAATTGACACTTCCAATGTGAAGGTGATCGAAAAGGGTTAAAGCATCCGTGCCCAGAGGGTCCTACATGTGTTGTGATATATGGCTGTGTGGGGGTGAGGACCCCCGGGCCCCTCAGTGATGGACCTTAATAGGTTTACATCTTCATTCCAGCTCTGAGGCCAATGGGAGTGTGAGGTTTCCTATAGCGGCGGGGAAGCTGTGGGCAGGGGCGGCGGGGATCTTGCCTCTTGTTGCGCGAGGATATTGTTTCCCCCCCCACTCCGATCCCCTAATCTCTCCGGCGCTGAACTTGGACAGCAGCGGGGGGATCAGCCAGAGGTCGCACTTGTTTTCCTTCTGCTCCATTTCCTGTTGCTGACGTTCTGTGACGTCTTGTGTTTTCCTTCCTTTGGTCGGTCACGAGGTCTTCACCCACCTTTCCTGGAGCCCTGAATGTCAGCCCTTCTTAGTAAAGCGTTTAGTTATTGCATGTATATACCTGTGGAGGGACTTATCACCTGTAGACAGGATAAGGGGTGATGACTATACCGCTGGGGGTCTCGGCTGAGGGGGCTTTCAGACGAGCGACTGAAGTCAGCGCAGCCTGTACATGTTCCGCATCGTTGACTCCTTCACACGAGAATCATTCTGTCTCCCATTCGCTGTAGAAGCGCGGAGGACGGAATGATCGCTGCCTAAACTGAACGAGCCAACGGCGAGCGAAGAGGGAACGATTATCGTTCCTCGTTGAGTCGTTGGCTGCATGTAGATGTCTGACGGCCGGCACCCGCCGTGTACAGAGTGGGATCGGCTCCTGATCCTGCGCCATGCAAACCCCACACATCCATTATGTAAGCTTATTTCTTGGGGCATGAAGGGGTTAAAGATAACTTCTAATAAAGACGGGAATGTTTCTCCCATGTACTGTAACCAAACTGGCCGCTTCTTCTCGGAGCGCTCTGCCTTTGTTAAGGGGGCCGCTCAGCATAGGTGCCCTGAAATAAGAGCATTAGCGAGCGATTCTTCATGTGACCACCAGGTGGCACTGCTGCGCTGTCAAACACTCTGCAGCCTGATGATGCCAGAATACATTCTCCTGAGCGTCTTTCTTGCGAACGGCGCCTGAGCCCATCTTCAGTCAGCTGACCCCTCCGAGGCAAATGTTTATACTAAAGGCTAATCCTAAGCTGCTATTAAGGGCTGCACAAGAGGGTCCCACACAGACTCAGGGCTGATAGATGGAAAACTTAGACCGCCACTTGATGCGTCTGACAAGAAGAATCTCTGCCTCTCCAGAACACTCAGACCGCGGCGAGGAATGACGTCTAGGAATGCCGTCATGGTGTTATCGCTCCTTTCAATGGGATCCTGCACTAATATTTAAGCCATTACCCAAGACTATGGCCAATTAGAAGGTGGGCCGCGGCTGTCAGAGACCCCACAGTACTAAACGGCAACTTGCAACGAACGGCGCAAGAAAGATGTAAATTCAGACTGGTGGGGTTCTTGTTCTCCATGGATGAGCGGTGTGAGGGGTTATTAGCCCCTTAGTCGTGTGGCTCTTTGTATTGCCCAGTGACGTCCCTGTATGAGGGCTGGTAGATTGCAGGATGAGTTGTAGTTTTCAATGGTACTATTTAATGTGCTGAAAAGTTTTAAAAAGTCTTTAGTGGGGAGAAATGGGCAAAAAAACAAACAATTTTGCCATCTGGGGGTTTATTTTTACAGAGTACACACTGCGACAAAAATGACAAGACCCCTTTTATTCTATGGGGTCAGTACGATTATGACGATACCCGATAGAACATAAGAGTTTGGGATCCCAGAATACTAATCGGGGCATTTAAGTGTCACTGTCAGAATTGACTGCAGCATTTAGAGGGTTAACGTCTGCCATCAGTGTCCACGCTGATGTAAGCTGTCAGACAGCCGACACCTGCCGTGTATATAGCGCCGCCTAGGACATCCATGTACATCCGGGGGCACGAAGCGGGTACTTGCAAGCCCATTCACCATTTTATTTGCATATAGGCTGCGGGTCGGACGCCTCCGCGGATTCTGTTTAATAGAGCATGCTGCGACTTTTCTTCCGCCCGCGGTATACGCAATTAGAATCCACGAGTGTGTAGGAAAATGCGTGCCGTTTAATGCCCACGTCTTACCATGCCCGCGCAACGGCGACCACAGAATCCACGATTCAAATCCGGTCCTGTGAGACCGGCCTAATGGACAGCAAGGCTAGTGTCAGTGATCGTAGTTGTGCGCGAATGGAGCAGAGCTGGAGTGTAAAGTATGTACAAAGGGGGAAGCTTGGTATTGTATTACTAATATATGCCATCGCTGCCCAATTGGAGGGGGTCTACCCACTGCGGCCCCTGCCAATCATTGTGTTGAAGTGTCAGATTTCCTAGGACATTGGCTTGCCGCCATGTCTTCATAACTCCGCTGTGCTCTCCCAGGTAGCTGTGTGGTCGGTCATCCGCTGTAATGGCGGACCGTACAGATTCTGACGTAAGCGAAGTGTAATCGGACATCACTAATGTCGCCGCTTCATTCCATAATGGGTCACCTGTACCTGCTAGGTGACTCCTCTAACCGCCATCTCTTCCTGTAAGTTATACTGCTCTGCCATCCGCAGGCTTCACCGGGCGCAGTGCGCCATCAAGCAGACCCAGGTGACCGTTCAGAAAATCGGGAAAGAGATTGAAGAGAAATTGCGCTTATCTTCCTCGAGCAATAAGCTGGTAAGATTAATGTCCGCATCAAGTAATGGCTTCTACCCCGATGTCCGTCTGCGGCTGGATGTTCTCTGTTGGCGTTGTGTGTTCTTGTGTTACAGGGATTCGGGGAGCAGCATTTAGAGTAGTTGGTACCCTGAGCCTGTAGCGCCCTCAACAGGCACTGGGAAGTAGACAGAAGTTACCCTTCAGCAATTTGTTATATCTGGATCCATCAATTGGTGGGACTTACTGCATTCGGGGGTGTTGAGTTCAGTGTACAGGGTGAGGCAAAAGTCTGGACACACCCTTTTAACTGGTATAATGAGAAAATTGACTTCCGGTGTGTGAAAGCATTAATTGGGAGGGAGGCTGGATTTTTTTTCTTCTGGTAGTTGAGGCCTTTTTGGTGTCTATTTTGAACTTCACCAAATTGAATTCAGCTCAGGTCTATCAAATGGAAAGGGGAGTCTTGTGATCTATTAGTCTTGGCCCATCTTTACTGGTTTGAAAGTTAAGAGAGCAAAGTTGGTAAATTGTGTCCGACTTCCAGGCCCCCCCCACCCCCCCATCATTAATAGATCACTTAACGACAGGTTCTGCTAGATGTTACAGGACACACATTCCTAACTGTGTCCAATGAGAACAGAGAGTTCCCATGTTACATTCCACAGGATGGCGCACCTCCGCTCTTTGCTTTGGCTGTATGCAGATGGCTGGATGTACAGTTTCCTCTGCATAGAAGTCTGGTAGAATGGCCGCCAAGTGTGACTGACTTTAACACCTCTGCACTCTTATCTCTAGGGCCAATTAAAGTATGTGGAAAAATTATGCAATATGGTTCACTTGAAACTGCAGATCCTACAGCGCTGTGAAGAAATATCACCTGCAGTTCTTCAGCGTGTTCACGAAGACCTGATTAAACGTTTAACCATGTGCAGTTTGTGAAACTTTGCCTTCGCTGAACTCCTAAACAAGTAATTATATAGAGGAACAATTGACCCTTCCAGTATGTGAGTCAATTCTAGCTACATGACCCCCATCTCATTTGTAAAACCTGGGCTGAGTTCAAAATGGCCACCGAAAACTTCACCACCACCATAAAAAGAAAGCTGCCTCCCCCCTAATTAATATTTCTGCACATTGGAAGTCAATTTTCTCGTTGTTGTACCAGTTAAATGGGTGTGTCAAGTCTTGTTGCCTCGCCCTGTATAACCTATATTCAGTGAGTTCATCTCCCTTTGGTGGAGGATGCGGGCAGACATCATTTTGGCTTTGTCTGTGTAAAGATATATTATATATCCAACCGATGCAGAATTTTAAACCTTTTTAGATTAAGTAAACTCGTCCTAAAAGCACATAAGACATTGACTTTTTGCCAAATGTGAACTGCACCCCTAAAGGAGTATTTTGACTTTCTTCACATAGAAGAAAGATAGCGAATGTTTACGCCTGAAAATCCTGGTGCTTCAGGACGAGCTGGAGAGGCAGAAGAAGGCTCTGGGCCGGGAGGTGGAGCTGCTGCATAAAGAGCAGAACGCGCTGAATGTGAAACGTGAGTAGAGACAAAATGCCGAATGTTTCCTTATAAAGGGGAGAATAGAGCCATGAAGAGCAGCGTTACGTAGAAAGCCTTAACGAAGGCCGACACCGCGCCAAACTTATCACAGTGGCACACGCTGTATGGCAAGTGACTGGCCAAAAAAAACGCATGCAATTCGGGTTCATTTTACGGCTTTTTTTTTCTCTAGGTGTTTTTAAAAACTTTCCAGGGAGGCCGAGAAAGTGTCTGAAACAATGTATTTGGCCCAATTTATCAGCTGGAGTTTTTAAAACCTTTTTAAAACCTTCCCTCGTCGTCTGGCCCGCCACTGGTTTATGGTGGGCTGTCTGCGCCCCTGGAGACGTAAAGCTCTCTTTAAAGGGGCTGTCTGGGGCTTTATTGTTGATGACTTGTCTTCAGGACTAGTTGTTAATAGTTGATCGGCAATTCTGCAGTCGAGGGGGGGGGGGGGGGCTTGCTGCTTCTGTTTTTTTGTGTTTTTTTTTTTTTAAGGTGTACACACTGCGGCAAAAATGAAATGAAGTTCATGTGACTTTTTGATCGGCTGATATTACATTTTTATTTCTTGGGGATGGAGGGATCAGAGAGGCACATCTATGTTTTGCCTGATGACATTCACCATGTGGGATGGCTAATGTGTTGATGAATGGCGCATACGTTTGTTTTTTAGTCTCCATAGGAATCGCCCCTAATTATATTGCAGTACCGTAGTATTGCATTATACTGGGATCAGCTGCCGATCCCATTCCATACAAGCCCTGAGGACTTTCACACAACAGGGTGTACAGTTAGAGGACCGGTCATTCCCTCCTGTCAGCAGGGCTGTTTGCATAAATTTGCAGATCCTGCTGCTTCATACGCCGTCTCTTGTTTCTGCTCGCCCCGGATCCGGCATGCAGGTTTTTATTAGCCCCACCCACTTTTCAAAAAAGTTTCGGGAGTGGCGCAGGGATAAGAGTTGCAAAACTTATGCACAAGCAGGGCTTTTCTGTGCCAGAACTCGGTGCCGGTGCTCGGCTATCTCTGCCCTCCTCCATCGCCCCTTTCTCTTTACTGTCGTCCTTCCTATACGTGTATAGCAGTAGTTGTAAACCATTCTCCTGAGCCCCCTCTCACATGATGCCGGACCCCTTTCATATAACCCAGCGCTGCCCTTGTCTGTTTGCATTGTGAAGGCTCCTGTGCCGTGATAGATCTGCGCATTCTTCCGTGAATCTGTGGAGGCGTCTGACACTTCCTGCAGAACGTCTCAAGGAGTTTTTTTCCTTGTTATGAAGGAAAGATATAACGCAGCTGGACCAAAACGAGACAAAACCTAATCCCCGGCTCCCGGCATCGGGTAACCAAATCTCTCTATTTGTCTTGAAGGTAATAAATTTAACTCTCAGCGCGAGAAGCTGCAGAAGAAAAGCGAATCCCTCAACGAGTTAAGAAAGGAGTGTACAGCGAAAAGGTAACGGTGCGACCGCGGTGTGCGTCCTCCATGTCCGTCCCTGGTAATGAGGTACCCAGAGCCCCCCAAAAACCTGCTCAGGGCGCTGGAAATACAATACAGCATAACTGCGCTTTCCAAAAGGCTTTTGAGGCGTCAAAGGTTTTGTTCGCTGGCGGTCAGGGTTATGAGACCTTCAGACGCTCATCTGAGGGCTGCCACTGCTTGTTGGCTGGAGACGGACCCATAGACCTTCTGTAGAGCCATCTTCAGCAAGGGTGCAGTGATGGCGCTCGGATCAGCGCTGCTGCTGTCATGTTTTAGCAATAGTTGGGGGTCTGCAACCCGAGACCCCATCAATCAAAACCTTCTACGTGTCCCTATGACACGACGGTCATAGTCTGCTCACCAATCCCCCCCCCCAAAATCTCTCCCACTTTGCTGGTGCCGGATACCCCAGTGGTCGTCTTTCCCTGCTGCAGCAATGACTTCAGACATCGGGGATCTGTGAACATTAAGCCGATAATTGGCTCACTGACCAATGACTGCAGCGCCTCGTGTCCCTGTGGTGGGAGGTCATTACTGCTGTAGCAGGCACAGAAGCCGTGGGGGAACTGGGTGAGGCGATTATTAGTTTTTTTTGTTTTTTTTTTCCACCACCCTTGGCAGGGTTCAAGCCTCCTCCTCCCTCAACCCACCCAAAAAGTGAGGGGAAGGGAAAAAATAATTAAAAGCTAATGACAACCGGAAATAGTTTCTTACGGACCCCTGGGGGCCCACAGGTGCGACCTGACGGTGAGGTGGAAGTCGTCGTCGGTGCTGATTTAGGCTAGGGTTATACAGCGCCATATGTTGCGCAACCCCAAGATCAGACAAGTCACATGACCAAAAAATGATGCGATTTGTCTGTGACTTGCAGATTTATCATAAGCGTGTTGAAGTCGCCCGCCGTTCACACGTCTGTAGTGGTGGAGTCACTTGGGGCTGTGAGCAACACCCCCCACAAGTGTCTTTCCTGCCAAGCACACGTCTGCCGGCCGACATGCCACCGCCTGCAACAATTGTTTGAGGTGGCACAGTGGGACGGCGCCATCCTCTCATCGCCCTGCAGCTTTATGCTGGATGCTGTGACTGCAGAGGGCCCCGGCCCACCGCACGGTCCTCCGGCTCTACATGGCGGGATGTGCACTCTGTACATAGTATTCGTGCCTTGTATAGGTGCATTATATGGGAATGGCAATCTGGTGTGAGCTGTAGGTGGCGCTGTTATGGTGGCACTGGTATTTTGATACTGTATGGAGGTATTTGTAGGGTCTTTCCCATCCTATAGAGTGATGGTTCTGCCATTACATTATGATAGGTGGGCTCTGACATCTAGGGCCCCCGTGATTTTGAGAATGAAGGGGCCACAGCCAGGGAAAAGGTAGTATTGCCCAAATCAGGGACGACTTAGAGGTTGTGCCAAGTTATAATGTTTTCCCTTGTCCACTGCATAGGATAACTTTATGATCGGTTGGGGGTCCAGACGGTCCCTGGGTGAATAGAGCAGAGGTCATGCACCCGTGCCGCTGTTCCCTACTTAAATGACAGCACCGGACATTTCCGTAGTGCCTGAACTTGGTTATTTCGAGGGGTCCCAGTGGTCGGACCCCCCACTGATAATGGTTACGCCTTTAGAAGAAAAACTTTAGAACTTGCCACAACACCATTAAGCTGACAAAGCACTAAGCCACACAGCAGCCCCCTTCATTCTCCGGATTGTGGGGTCCCAGATGTCGGACCCTCAGCGGCTATAAAACAATGGCGTATCCTAGGTATATTCAGATGAGGCATCATAACTTAGAAACGCCACTTTAGATATTATGGGAACTGCCTGGTTGGCGGGGATCTCTGATCACCGCTGCTTAAAGGGCTTTTCCAAGAACAGAAAAAATGTATATGGACCATGCAAGGTATAGAATACAAACATAAGCCATGCTCTCTTGTGGTCCCCGGAGCGCCCGTCCCTACGACTCCGATCCTGGAGGGAGCTCTGGTAGTCACATGCCGTTCAAGGCTGAAGCGTGTGATTGGCTGAGTGGTCACATACACAGAGAATGGCATGTGACTACCTCATAATCTGGTGTGACCCGAGGCTCCTGCGCTGGATTGTAGGGCCACAAGAGGCAAGCATGTCTTATTTTCCTGTGTTTTTTTTTTTTTTTTTTTAAACCCTTTCTTGCCAGTAGAATTTTTTCACCCTTTTAACTCTTCAGATGCCACAGTACTGAGATAAGAATTTTAACTCCAACTGCGCCAGCATTGTAATAACCGTGGTGTATGGTTATATACTGCCTGGGGCCAAAGGCTCACATCAACGGGTCGGATTCTGCATGCGGGACGTCTGCAGGAGATTCCAGCTGTGAGCCCGGCCGGTGACCCTGTGTGCCTCCTATAACTGTATTACAATGACCGTGCTGGCTTGCCACTGGTCATGGGCAGTACAGTGCGTGTTTGTTTTTTTTTGTTTTTTTATTTGCACTTCCCATGCCGTCGCTAAATAATGTGTGTACCTGCAGCAATATTAATGGCGTATGGGCTGCCGGTCAGACGCCTCCATTGATCTCAATGGAGGCTGTCCGTAGCAAAATAGAGCATGCTGCAATTTTTCTTCCGCTTGCGGAATACGCAATTCATATCCGCAAGTGTGAAGAAAAAATGGTAACTACATGCCTTTTAATGACTGCGTTTTTCTGCGGAAAGTCCGCGCGGACAGCATTCATGGATTCCGCAATTGGAATCCATTGGTATGAGATCCCTCACCCCCACGTCACCTAAGAAAGTCCCCTAGGGCTGACGTGATGCTGATTTGGAAGTTTCCAGTACAGTAATAAAGCATAACCTATATGTATTGGCTATGTACAATGGTATTTCGTATCTCTAAAAAATATATTTTTACACTTTTTTTCTTCTTTTTTTTTTTTTCCTCTAGGGAGTCGTTCCTTAAGACGAACGCACAGCTGACCATTCGCTGCCGACAGCTTCTCTCTGAGCTTTCCTATATTTATCCAATAGATATGGTGAGTGATGATCAGCGGGGTGCAGGGCAGATGATCAGCGGGGTGCAGGGCAGATGATCAGCGGGGTGCAGGGCAGATGATCAGCGGGGTGCAGGGCTGATGATCAGCGGGGTGCAGGGCTGATGATCAGCGGGGTGCAGGGCTGATGATCAGCGGGGTGCAGGGCTGATGATCAGCGGGGTGCAGGGCTGATGATCAGCGGGGTGCAGGGCTGATCTTATTGTCGGCTGCCTTACAGATTTCCATTAAAAACAAAAATGGTGGAGGATGCGGGCAAGAATGCTTGTGCTGACTGTACTCCTGGTCATCGCATGGGCATAGCAGGTGTGATTGGCAGATGCTGTAATGCGCAGCACAGCCCAGCTCTAATGTACGTTCATGTACAGATTGTTCTCAGTGGAAAATCCGCACTTGATGTGTATTTTAATGCAAATTTTGGTGTGAATCCACAGGTAAAGATCCACACCAAAATCTGCCAGGTGGTATCGCACCCCTAATGTTGGGGGTCAGGTGAACAGCCGACCTCTGGCATGTAACCCTCTGAATTCTGCAATCATCACTGATTGTGGCATTTAAGGGTTAAGGCTTCATGTCCACGGGCATAATTGAATTGCGGGATCCGCGTGGGTCACCAGCTCCAATAATGCGCAATTTTTATTATGCCCATAGATTATCATTGGGAATCCCCAGGTATTTAAATACCTGCGGATGTCATTTTTTTCCCCCCCGCCGTACGGAACGCATGCGGGGGGGAAAGACGCGGCACGCTCCATTTTCCTGCGGATCCCGCAGGGCCGGCTTTCATTGACATGCGGACGTACTGCGGATCCGCAGGAAAGCAGGCGATGTAAGAAAAAAGGCACGGCGCATACGCGTGTCACGCTGGCCGGTCTGATGAGTGCATCCATTGTGCAGAAGGAAAAGGGTCCGGCCGCGACGGAGGAGACCCGCGCCGATGGGTTGGCCCTGTGGTAGCTGGAAACTGGAGGCGGCGGGTTTAGCATGCAGCAGTTGAAATAGTCTAAGGGTCTGTGATGGGCGAAGGCCTGCTGGCTGAGATGCCAGCGCTAAGATTTCTGGGTATTGTAGTGTAAACGGGTGAGAGCTGGGCAGGGTGTGTGGGTGGAGAAGGCGGGAAATTAGGGAACGGGCTACTTTATCTTCACTATTAGGGCAAAAATGGCCAATAATTGAAAAATAGTATCTGAAAGCCCCTCTAACAAAAAAGTAAAAAAATACACAAAGGCACTTTTTTATTATATATAACTAGAATATTCCGACCGCCGAGGAATAATCCCGGGGGGTCACGACTGTCCATACAGCTAGACTTCCCTGCCTTCATGTGCCAATCCGCATGCATTGTGGGTATTTCCGTGATCCCATTGACTTCAGGGGTTCATGCGATGGAACCCGCCTCTTAAAACTGCGGCACAATTCCCGGTTTTCTGCGCGGTTCCTGGTGCGGCTGCGCACATACAGGTAGCTCTCTACACGGCCCAAAGTCTGACACGGAAACAAGCGTTTCCTCATTTAGCGCCGCCACTTTTTTTGAAGCAGAAATGCTCATATCTGCAATGGAATTATGTGCGCATGAGAAACCCGTGTGTGGATCACATGGATGTAAGATCTCCGTACGCTGCAGGTCATACGTGTGAATGAGCCCCAAGGCTGCGGCCGCACACGGCTGTGGACTTAGCTGCAGGTTTTGGCGCAGATCTGCAGCAGATTTCTTGCCTTATGTTAGGTGTCAAACGTGCGGCAGATCGCAGAGGTGTAAATGGCGCACTGAGGGTGCGGATCGCACAGCGCAGAGTAGATCTGCTCCGTGAACACCTGGATTTGGTGCCGATTTCAATGGTTTTTGTGTGGATTTTACTCCTTACAATGAATGAAATCTGCTACTAATATCCGTCTTCTCCGCGACGATATTGAAATCGGCGACACCGCTATCTTGCGCTGCAGACTTCCCCTCCGAGTGGCTGTGGATCGGTGCTTCGCGCTGTGCTGTGTGGTGGCGTTTTCTGGCGTTCTGCAGCCGTTACCGTGTGACTTCACCCACTTTCCTCTCTTCGCAGCTCGAACTAAAGGATTACTTTGTATGCGGGGTGAAGTTACCAAATTCAGAGGATTTTCAAGGTACTGTCTGTGTATTTGCTTCTGTTTATCAGATCCTGCAGAGCTGGGGCAGAGCGGAGCAGCCGAGCTGGAGGAGTCACTGTGTTTGTGTGTGGTGCTTGTATGGTGAAGGGGAGTTAAAATGCACAGAAGAAACAGTCACCCTTGCTCAATATCTGCTGTCTCTATGCTGACTTGCTGGATTACTGCAGTGTATGGACACAGTGACTCCACCAGCAGAATAGTGAGTGCAGCTCTGGAGTATAATACAGGATGTAACTCAGGAGCAGTACAGGATAAGTAATGTACGTACACAGTGACTCCACCAGCAGAATAGTGAGTGCACCTCTGGGGTATAATACAGGATGTAACTCAGGATCAGTACAGGATAAGTAATGTATGTACACAGTGACTCCACCAGCAGAATAGTGAGTACAGCTCTGGAGTATAATACAGGATGTAACTCAGGATCAGTACAGGATAAGTAATGTATGTACACAGTGACTCCACCAGCAGAGTAGTGAGTGCAGCTCTGGAGTATAATACAGGATGTAACTCAGGGTCAGTACAGGATAAGTAATGTATGTACACAGTGACTCCACCAGCAGAATAGAGAGTGCAGCTCTGGAGTATAATACAGGATGTAACTCAGCATCAGTACAGGATAAGTAATGTATGTACACAGTGACTCCACCAGCAGAATAGTGAGTGCAGCTCTGGCGTATAATACAGGATGTAACTCAGGGTCAGTACAGGATAAGTAATGTATGTACACAGTGACTCCACCAGCAGAGTAGTGAGTGCAGCTCTGGAGTATAATACAGGATGTAACTCGGGAGCCGTACAGGATAAGTAATGTATGTACACAGTGACTCCACCAGCAGAATAGGGAGTGCAGCTCTGGAGTATAATACAAGATGTAACTCAGGATCAGTACAGGATAAGTAATGTATGTACACAGTGACTCCACCAGCAGAATAGTGAGTGCAGCTCTGGAGTATAATACAGGATATAACTGAGGATCAGTACAGGATAAGTAATGTATGTACACAGTGACTCCACCAGCAGAATAGTGAGTGCAGCTCTGGGGTATAATACAGGATGGAACTCAGCATCAGTACAGGATAAGTAATGTATGTACACAGTGACTCCACCAGCAGAATAGTGAGTGCAGCTCTGGAGTATAATACAGGATGTAACTCAGGATCAGTACAGGATAAGTAATGTATGTACACAGTGACTCCACCAGCAGAATAGTGAGTGCAGCTCTGGCGTATAATACAGGATGTAACTCGGGGTCAGTACAGGATAAGTAATGTATGTACACAGTGACTCCACCAGCAGAATAGTGAGTGCAGCTCTGGGGTATAATACAGGATGGAACTCAGCATCAGTACAGGATAAGTAATGTATGTACACAGTGACTCCACCAGCAGAATAGTGAGTGCAGCTCTGGAGTATAATACAGGATGTAACTCAGGATCAGTACAGGATAAGTAATGTATGTACACAGTGACTCCACCAGCAGAATAGTGAGTGCAGCTCTGGCGTATAATACAGGATGTAACTCGGGGTCAGTACAGGATAAGTAATGTATGTACACAGTGACTCCACCAGCAGAATAGTGAGTGCAGCTCTGGAGTATAATACAGGATGTAACTCAGGATCAGTAATGTAATATACTCATGTTCAGTGATTCTATATAAAAACTGTCAGATGTGGGCTGATATGACAATTCTCAGTTGTTACATTTTGGCTATACATGATTTCTCTTCCAGCGAAGGATGACGGCAGTGTGGCGGTTGCGTTGGGTTACACGGCTCATCTGGTATCTATGATTTCCTTCTTCCTACAAGTCCCGCTGCGGTATCCTATCCTCCATAAGGGCTCCAGATCTGCTATCAAAGACAACATCAATGATAAGCTGACAGACAAGGAGAGAGAGTAAGTCGGTCCTCCTGGTAGACGTCTGCTTATACTGCAGCCCAGCGCTGGGTCTCACAGGGGGTCACATACACTATCTTCTTAGTGTTCCCACCCCCATCATTTGGATCTTACAGGGACACAACAGTTACGGGTTTGTTTTTTTTCTTTTGTACACTTGCTCCAAAAAACTTGGGGATCATTTACTCCTGCCGGTATAACCCCAAGTCACTTCCTCTTCAGGGATACCAATCCCTCCTGTTGGGAAATGAAAGTAATTGTGAATCCATTTCACCTGCTTCATGCAAAAGTGAGTGATAAAAGTTGCAGCAGAGAGGAGACGGCAAGACACCCCATAAAGGGGCTGGAGACAAGTCCTCCTCCTTCCTGACTGAGTCTTCTCTAGTCCTGTGTTGGTGGCCTTGTCCCTGCTGGTACATGAGGTGCTACCTGCAGCCCAACCAGGTTGTACAAACCGCCCTGCTCCTCCGGGATGGCAGAACTATCTGCCATCACCCACCACCCCGGAAGAGCAGGGGTACCTGCCGTCACCAGAAGGTCTGCCGTCACCTACCACCCCAGAGGAGCAGGGCTACCTGCCGTCACCAGAAGGTCTGCCGTCACCTACCACCCCAGAGGAGCAGTGCTACCTGCCGTCACCAGAAGGTCTGCCGTCACCTACCACCCCAGAGGAGCAGGGCTACCTGCCGTCACCAGAAGGTCTGCCGTCACCTACCACCCCGGAGGAGCAGGGCTACCTGCCATCACCAGAAGGTCTGCTGTGTCTCCCTGCACAATCTCAGGAGCGATGAGCAGGTACCAGGACACGGCCGTTACACAAGGAGAGCTGGACGTCAACCCAACATCAAGCCTGCAGGGACAGGAGGAGCAGCGCCAGAACCCTACAAAATGACCTCCAGCGGCTACTGGCTAGATTGTTATGTACACAGACTCCATGAGGGCCCGAGGGCCCGCGTCCTACAGTGGGACCTGTGTGCACAGCCCAGCATCGGGAAGCTCAATTGTCATTCGCCAGACAAATTGATTTTTCTGCTTGTTTTGAGCGATTTGGATGCCGGTCCTCAATTGGTTTATTTTGTTCTCCAAGATTAACTGCTGAGATGTCCTTTTGTTCTCCATGAATGGCACAAAGACTTTCAACTTTAAAAGGGTTTTCAAGGCATTGATTTCAGTGAGCTGCGCCTGCAATTCTGAGCACCGGCCACTACACAGCGGTCGGAGCAGCGGCTTCTGTTTCAGCCCTGGTGCTGCCCAGCACTGGCAGCCGGGTCACCCTGGATCTCAATGAATAAAAGATTAAAGTGTTCTCTCAATGTTTTGCAGCCGCGTATAATAATGAACGGCCCAACAAGCTGCTAACCTCCGAGGGCTGAAGGGGGGGTTCAGTTAGGATTTTCGTTTTCAAAACCATCTCCTGTGTCACGAGCCGAGTAGCGGTAGTACAGGCGGTGTGAGACACCCGGTCCTGCTCTCGCCGTGACTTGGGTGCTGACGCGTGTAGCGAATACGGAGGAAATGGTAAAAGTGTGACAATATGGCGGCTCTTTATTCCACGTACTACATTCTTCAATCTATTGAGAATGCATCCAGATATTTTTTTTAATTGGAGTCTTTGGGTTTTCATCCCTTTAATTTGCCTGTAAATGTCACTTCAGTGGTGAGAGGCTCAATAACGGGAGGAAAATCTACATTTTTGAGTAAAGATTGAAACCTTTCTGCCAAATTATGGAAATTGGCCTTTGGCTCGTTGATTGGATAATGGCTTTAATATGTGAGGCGAGCAGCTGCAGGTACCCGAGCGCCGCTTTATAAGGTTCCAGGCCTTCTGACACTCTTGGCCATCGTTAAATAAGTTCATAATGTGAGATTTTTGTAAATGCCAAAAAGTTTAATGCAGCAATTTTGTCTAGTGATGTTTATAGGTGCGCTTATTGTCTGACCTCAGCGGAGGAGGAAGGAGCAGGTAATGTGCAGCCCAGATGGCGGCCGCAGGAAGGAAAACCTCCAGAATTATCAATTGGGGCTCGTTAGAAAAGTTCAGAGCAGGAAAAAAAAAAAAAAAGTGAAACCCAACATTCTATTGTAAGAACCGCTAAATGATCAGACTGTTACTAAATGCTGGCCGAGAGGAATTTATATAGATAGAACGGACACTTTATTAGACGCCCATCTAGTAGCACGTTGGACCCCTTTGGTCTTGAGAACTGCAGCAGTTCGTTGTGGCGTAGATTCTACCAGGTGATAAAACCGTTCTGCAGAAATATCGGCCCCTGCGGACAGGAAGCTGCTTGTAGTTGCTGCAGGTTAGATGGCGGTGCTGACATGTTCTGACCAGCTGACAGGAAGGGGTCAGCGATTCATGCTGCTTGCGCCAAATTCTGACCTCCCATCAGCAACAGAAACCCGGACCCATCTGACCAGGGGATGTTTTTCTGCTGCTCAGTGATACAAGTTTTGCACTCTTTTGCCCGCTGGCCTCTCACCTTTCGTTCCTCTTATACGCAATCGTTCTGGAACTGTTCGTCTGCTGTTATATCCCATCTGTGCTGAGGAATGGTGAGCTGTGCGTTCGGACACGTTAGTTGGAGCTCCAGCGTTGTATTCAGCTGACTGTGCAGCCTGTTGGTCAGAACGATTCCTGACATCCTCCTCCGACCCCTTTCACTGATTTGTTTCCGTCTGCAGGATCCCCTTTGCTGGATGTTTTTTCTCAATTACACCATTCTCTGTATACGCTGCACACTGTTACATGACAACCCCCCCCCCCCCCCCTTCCCCGTGGTTGGCAGTGAGCCCCGCCTAGTCCAGCACCGATGACCGGGCCTCGTTGGAAGTCACTCAGATTGCTGGCTTCTTCTCATGTAAATAAGCCAAAAAAGAAGTATGGGCTTACCTCGCCAGCAGTATCCTCCAATATCGCAGGGAAATGAGAATTTCAACGGGAGCTCCGTCCTCAAACAGCCGACGGCTAAACGCCATGTGAAAAAAATAGAGGTGGAGAGGAGCTGCTACCGTTAAAAAAAACAAAAATTAATTATATTCTTTATTGGATAAAAAGCGTAGAGCTCACAGGTCCGCGCTGGACGCGTTTCGGCTACAATAGCCTTTGTCTTCCCATCTAATGTGGATTCACACTGAAACTGATCCACGGAAAACTTGTCATGTGAGTTTATGCCGCACTGCGGGGTCACGGGGAGAATTACCATACAGGGACGCACTGACCGTGCGAGGGCCACCCCTCAGTGTATATTCCGTGGTCTGTAGTAATGGCTCTGTGACCTGAGAACAACACAACGCTTTCTGATCAGACGTGGATCTGCTGAACTATCCTGAAAGCTCTGGAATGGTTTATTACTGTTCCATTGGGCTTGGCACCGCTCTCTGGCACTTCTAAAGCCCTTGTGTGGGGGTGTGAGGCGGGTGGGTTATTTTCCTCAGTCTATATGTACAAGAATATAACGACCATAATACTGCCCCCCTATGGACAAGGAGATAAGCACTTTTAAACTATTTCTTGTTTTTTTGCAGGTTTCCTTTGTATCCAAAAGGAGGTGAAAAGCTTCAGTTTGACTATGGGGTTTACCTCCTTAACAAGAACATAGCTCAGGTTTGTCACCTTTATTACCTAATGTCTATTAACTGATGACTTCCACAAAGTACAACTCCGTACTGTGATTATTGCACCAGTTTAAAGTGAACGTCCAGCTCTAAGCTGTCTTTTTAGGCCCAGCTTGCTCTGCTGATGTAATTTCTTTACATATTTGTATAGCTGTCAGAGCTCTGAACCCCTTCCAGTGATTTCTAAACAAATTATAAAATTTAGTTTGACTGCAGTCGCCACTAGAGGGAGCTAAGCCGCTCTCTGTATACAGTTATGGAGTTCCGTGTATAAAAGCTCTTGAGCTCCCCTAGTGGTGCTTGCGGTTAAACAGATTGTTATTTGCATCTGTTTATGCAGGGACTTCGGAGCTTTGTGTCAGATGATCAGCGCTCCGACCTATATTAAGTTCATCTGCACAGAATTCTTGACCGTGGATGTAAATATAGTGGCAGACGTCCACTTTAATGTTTACTGTTCTGCTTTTAATTGCTGCCTGTATCATATTTTAGTTTCTCGCTGCCCCAAATCTCGTGGCTTCTGTAACGACGGCGGCAGACGTTCAGGCCAGTCTCTGATGAGGCGTCCAGCGGAGCCGTCGGTGCGTTGCGCGGTGTTTGTCTTGGCCGGTCTCTGTCCTGACATTATCTGATACTCTGATACAGGATTTGTTTCCCTTTTACTTCCCGCCTCTGACTGTCAGCCGGTTGACCCCGTGGGTTACTGTTCACTGGAGGGGTAATGGGATCTCCGCACCTGTAAGGCGGACGCACCAGACATCCAGGATCACCTCCCCATGAACCCGTGAAGATGGAGCGTCCAGGGATGCAATCGTCTCCTGACCTCGGCTAATTGTTCTGCCTGTTGGAAGACTTGTGAGGCTTCCACCTTACAGGAAATACACCATTAACTGTTTGTGGACCACACCGGCATATTTACAGCAGGCGTTGGACATCAGACATCTGGATGACCGTCTAGAATAGCCCGGGACCCGGAGGGAAGGCCGAAGCCGTTTTCACAGTTCATTCTCCCGCAGCATTCAGCAGGAGGCAGCGGCAAAAAGTAGAGTAGGAGACGTTGGTTACTTCCTCCCATGTAAGGCATGGAGGTAACGCCGAAAACTAGAAACTAATCCAGTAGGAGTCAACTACTTATGTCGTGTATAGAGTAGAGGTAACGGCAAAACCTCAAGTAGTGGAAGTCGGCTGCTTCCTCCCACGGCAAGAATAGTGATGGCGGCAAAAACTAAACACACAGTTAGTAGGAGACGTTGGCTACTTCCTCCCATGTTGGGGATTAAGTTGGCATCAAAACCCCAAACCTCAGAAGTTGGCTGCAACATACATGTAGGGAATAGAGGCCATGACAAGACAAGGAACACGAATCTGGGATGTTAACTACTTCTGCCATATAGAGAGGAGTGGTCGCAGCAAAAGCTGTATGAGATGTTCTAGAATCTGGTGTAGTACATGATGTCCGCTGCTTCCATGTAGGGGAAACCCTGGCATCTAAAATAAACCGGAGCTGGAGATGTAGGAGACGTTTGCCGCTGGCGCTATCCTTATGTGAGAGTCTAAAGGATACATAATGGTGAATAGGCGCGACTCTCCTGAAGGGTTAGCGGGACGGTGGGGCAGAATAGCCAACTTCTTTTAATAAACAATTTAAAAACCAGCATAAGATGGGCATTTTGGGGGGAGCCCCATCATCAGCCCAGCTGGGTAGGACATCACTCTTAGAACTGAAGGAATAGGAGTCCCAGAAGTGTTGGCGTTACCAGTGCGGAGCCGGGGACACCAGGAGAAGTGGAAGACCTGTTCCATGTGGAGGATGTAGCTAAGACTTGAATCTCGAGGAGTAGAGGTTAGCTACTTCCTCCTTGTAAGGAATAGAGCAAGTTACAAAAACTATGACCTCTGATAGAAGTTTTTACTGTAGCTACTAGGAAATAGAGGCCACAGCGAAAGTGTTTTGTTTTTGTTTTTTTGTTTGTTTTTTACAAATCTCAATCAGCTCCTTCCTCAATGCAGGGAATACAGGCAGCAATGAAAACCGAAGCCTCCCATCAGAGGTTGGCTATGTAAGTAATAAAGGTGGCAGCAGACTGTAAACTGAAGTCGGAGGAGACGTTATCTCTGTCCATGCTCCCTGGCAGTCGGTCACACTCGCTGCTTCCAATCCATCATGTAAAATGGCTAGAGGGGAAGTGAACTTTGGGATCAGGTGACAAATTAGTCGTGTCAGAACAAACATGGCCACCGGCGGTGCTGGTCAGACAGCTACTTCCTGTTTCCAAAAGCCTGAAGCGAAGCTGCTGCCGCACAAGCGATGCACGGAGGGAGGGAGGAAAGGGTTCATCTTTGGCTTGAGGCACTTTTTAATCCAAGTGTCCTGCAGCTTTACAGGATTCCTGCTCTTGGTGCCCCAGGCCTGTATAATGTGCGCGGCTCTGCGGTGTGATGTACTTCTCCCTGCGCTGTACTTCACATTATAAAGCGCGTTGGACAAGTCATTTTCAGGAACATAAACCCCGGTCTTGGCCGTCTGCACTGTGGCGTCGCGCCGGCTCGCATTGTCTTGGCCGTCTGCACTGTGGCGTCGCGCCGGCTCGCATTGTCTTGGCCGTCTGCACTGTGGCGTCGCGCCGGCTCGCATTGTCTTGGCCGTCTGCACTGTGGCGTCGCGCCGGCTCGCATTGTCTTGGCCGTCTGCACTGTGGCGTCGCGCCGGCTCGCATTGTCTTGGCCGTCTGCACTGTGGCGTCGCGCCGGCTCGCATTGTCTTGGCCGTCTGCACTGTGGCGTCGCGCCGGCTCGCATTGTCTTGGCCGTCTGCACTGTGGCGTCGCGCCGGCTCGCATTGTCTTGGCCGTCTGCACTGTGGCGTCGCGCCGGCTCGCATTGTCTTGGCCGTCTGCACTGTGGCGTCGCGCCGGCTCGCATTGTCTTGGCCGTCTGCACTGTGCCGTCGCGCCGGCTCGCATTGTCTTGGCCGTCTGCACTGTGCCGTCGCGTCGGCTCGCATTGTCTTGGCCGTCTGCACTGTGCCGTCGCGTCGGCTCGCATTGTCTTGGCCGTCTGCACTGTGCCGTCGCGCCGGCTCGCATTGTCTTGGCCGTCTGCACTGTGCCGTCGCGCCGGCTCGCATTGTCTTGGCCGTCTGCACTGTGCCGTCGCGCCGGCTCGCATTGTCTTGGCCGTCTGCACTGTGCCGTCGCGCCGGCTCGCATTGTCTTGGCCGTCTGCACTGTGCCGTCGCGCCGGCTCGCATTGTCTTGGCCGTCTGCACTGTGCCGTCGCGCCGGCTCGCATTGTCTTGGCCGTCTGCACTGTGCCGTCGCGCCGGCTCGCATTGTCTTGGCCGTCTGCACTGTGCCGTCGCGCCGGCTCGCATTGTCTTGGCCGTCTGCACTGTGCCGTCGCGCCGGCTCGCATTGTCTTGGCCGTCTGCACTGTGCCGTCGCGCCGGCTCGCATTGTCTTGGCCGTCTGCACTGTGCCGTCGCGCCGGCTCGCATTGTCTTGGCCGTCTGCACTGTGCCGTCGCGCCGGCTCGCATTGTCTTGGCCGTCTGCACTGTGCCGTCGCGCCGGCTCGCATTGTCTTGGCCGTCTGCACTGTGCCGGCTCGCATTGTCTTGGCCGTCTGCACTGTGCCGGCTCGCATTGTCTTGGCCGTCTGCACTGTGCCGGCTCGCATTGTCTTGGCCGTCTGCACTGTGCCGGCTCGCATTGTCTTGGCCGTCTGCACTGTGCCGGCTCGCATTGTCTTGGCCGTCTGCACTGTGTCGGCTCGCATTGTCTTGGCCGTCTGCACTGTGCCGGCTCGCATTGTCTTGGCCGTCTGCACTGTGCCGTCGCGCCGGCTCGCATTGTCTTGGCCGTCTGCACTGTGCCGTCGCGCCGGCTCGCATTGTCTTGGCCGTCTGCACTGTGCCGCCGCGCCGGCTCGCATTGTCTTGGCCGTCTGCACTGTGCCGCCGCGCCGGCTCGCATTGTCTTGGCCGTCTGCACTGTGCCGCCGCGCCGGCTCGCATTGTCTTGGCCGTCTGCACCGTGCCGCCGCGCCGGCTCGCATTGTTTTGTCCGTCTGCACCGTGCCGCCGCGCCGGCTCGCATTGTCTTGGCCGTCTGCACCGTGCCGTCGCGCCGGCTCGCACTGTCTTGGCCGTCTGCACCGTGCCGTCGCGCCGGCTCGCACTGTCTTGGCCGTCTGCACCGTGCCGTCGCGCCGGCTCGCACTGTCTTGGCCGTCTGCACCGTGCCGTCGCGCCGGCTCGCACTGTCTTGGCCGTCTGCACTGTCGGGGCGGCGCGGTCACTCGCACAGTCTTGGCCTCAGTTGCCTTTTCCTTTTTTTTTCTCTCCCTGAAGAAAAATGAAGGCCAGAATGTAGCCTGCAGCGGAGCGTCCGCCGGAGCGGCCCAGCCTGTAAAGCCCATCGTCTGCTGCTCACATGTGCAACTAATAAGCCTGCCGGGCAGGAGAGGCTCCATCTCTGAAAAGCACAGCAGATCTCGGGGTTTGCTTGCGGCTTGGACGGGCCGTTGCTCCACCTCACACTCAAAATGAAATTTATGCTCTTAAAAAGACAGGATTGATGTAAATTATTTTTTTTCCTCCCTGCCCTCCAATACATTATATGTTCCCAAAATATGGCACCAATACACACTACTGCTCGCCGCGCAAAAACATCCTCAGACGGACGGAAAAATGAAAAAAAAGTTATGGATCTGGAAAAGTGGAGATGAAAATTCCCTAAAAATTGTCACGTCCTTGGGTCCAAAACAGGCGGCCATAAAGGGGTGAAGAAGATTGGCGGAGCTCCGTTCATAAGACATTTTAATTGTCACGCTCAGAAAGGGGTATTTACCCGATCCAGCCGGGGTCACATGTTATAGATGCCCCCCAGGGTCAGTGACGTGCTTACAGTGGGCTGTCTCTCCATTGGCCATGTCCGAGGAGGGGGCTGGCTGAGCAGCTGTACCCTGCTAAACCATGGGGCATGGCGGACGTGGGGGTGCCAGTGATGCTGGACCCGGACTGGACAGATCGGGGAAGTGTCTGTTTCCAGATGCTCCCTCCTTAAGGGTTTCCTTCCCCTTTAAGTAATCTCGTACGCCGTCTGCTTGCGCACAGCTGTATCTCGGTGTCTGGCTTGTGACGGCCCGCTCCCCTGATGCGCAGCACATGTCTGGCCTCGGAGCAGAGGTGTCTGGGCTGCGGTGGTTTGATCAAGCCTCCAGCAGATCGTATGTGACGGCCCGCAGGCCATGTGACGGCCCGCAGGCCATGTGACGGCTCGCGCTCTTCATCCTCCCGTCGGCCGCAGCTAGTTTTATGAGCTCTAAGATGGGAACTCTTTGCAGTAAAGCGAAGCTTCTCCCTAAGTGTTGGCAGCACTTTACTTGTCATCCCCGAGACGTCTAATAAACGGCGAGCTGCGAGCGGATGGAGCGCACCTAATGCACCGTATACATTCCATAGTGGCTTTTATCCCTCCACAGGATGTTCTAGTCCTGGAAAATGTGCGCTGCGAGCAACGAGCGGGTCTACGAACGCTCCCCCCCCGTGTAGTATTACCAGGAGGACACAACCTAGAATCCCCTTAGGGTAATCTTCGGTGACTTCACTCTCTGTCAATGTGAAATATTACTATTTATCGTGTCTTTTACCTTTTTTACGTATTTTGTTACTGCTTTGCAAAGAAAGTGGTTGCATGAATAATATGGAATATTTTTTTTAAAGGGGTCGTCCGATTGTAAATCATTTATGGTCTGTCTATAGATCTGCAGAGGGAGGTCTCCCTTTTTAGACCCCCCCCCAAAGCGTAGCTATTTTTTGGGGAGGTGCACTGAGCTGATTTCTGCAGGAAGCAGACGGCTCTATTCACATTGCAGTGGCCAGAGTTGGTATTGCAGGCAAAGTTCCTATTGAAATGAATGGCCTGTAATACTAAACCTGGCCACTGCAGTGTGACTGGAGCTGTCTGCTTTCTGACCAGTGAACAGCTAATCCATTGGGATCCCAGGTGGCAGACCCCCTGCTGATCACCTATTGACCAATCCTGTCAGGGACCCGACCCGAGCACCTGCAGGGACCAGCGCGTACTCGCCCACGGCTCCGGCTGTTTGATGTGCCGGGTAGCCGGCGCATGCGCAGACCGGAGCCGGCCGCGGCCGTCTGCATAGAATTGCGTTTGTTAACGCAATCCTATGCAGGCTTCCAGCGGCGGAAATCCCGCTGCGGAATTTCCGATGGTGTGCAGGCGGCCTAATACAGGGTGAGGCAAAGTCTCGACACGCCAGTTTAACGGGTTTAATAATGAGCCAATTGTCTTTCAATGTGTGAAAGTATTAATTGGGAGGGAGGATGCAGGGTTTTTTTTTTTTTTTGGGTGGAGTCGACTGTTTTGGCGGCCATATTGAATTCAGCTCAGATTTTTTTAATGGGAAGGGGGTCATATGATCAGTTTTGGCTAGAATGTAATCAGAAACACTGGAGGGTCAGTTTTGCCCCATATTTACTGGTTTGGGAGTTAGGTGAGGGCAAAATTGGTAACTTGTCTGATATCCAGGGCCTTTGTTCATTGTGAGACGTCCCTCCTGGTGTTACAGGACCCCATATTCCCATCTGTGGGCAATGAGATCAGTGAGTTCCCACATTACTGTCCACAGGATGGCGCTCCTCTGCACTTTGCTGTGGCAGGATGTGCAATTCCCTGGGCATGGGATTGGGTGCAGAGGTCCGGTAGAATGTCCGCCAGGTCGTTGGACTTCGTCTTTGGACTTTTATTTCTGGGGCCATTTAGTCCCTTTTTATATGAAAAAAAAAAATAAGCGAGATGGTTCACGTGAAACGGCGAATCCTACAGTGAGGAGAGAATCTCACCTGCTGTAGTCCAGCGTTGTCACAAAGACTGGATGAACCATGTGCATCCGGCAGAACGGTGGACACGTCGGACACGTCATGTAGAGCACGGTGGGCAACTCTCTGAACTAAACCAGTAAAGATGGAGCAAAACCGACACTTCCAGAGTGTTCTGAGTCAATTCTAGCCAAGACTGACCCCCTTCCGAATTGAAAAACCTGAGCGGAGTGCTATATGGCAAAGTCTCAACCACAAACTGCAGCCTCCCTCCAAATTGCAGCCTCCCTCCCAATTAATACTTTCCCATATTGGAAGTCAATTTGCTCATTATTACACTAGCTAAACAGGTGTTTCCAGACTTTTGCCTCACCCTGTATACTATATACATCCTGTTTACCAGAATCGACCCCAGGCATGGAGGTTCTAGTACCCAGTTGTACAACCTTTAGCTTGGATACAAGATGTGATACGGGCGGCATGGAGGTGTACAAGTTCTGTATTGTATCCTGCGGCATATTGCTCCACTTTTGCTGTAACTGAGCCTCTAGATCGTGTAAACTCGTAGGCTGTGAAGTTGGCGTCCCAGATGGCCCCATGTATGTTCTACTGGTGATAAATCTGACAACTGGGCAGCCACGGCAGTGTGACAATGTTGTGGGGGCTTCCTGTGACCCCCTTGTGTGTGCGGCCGAGCATTATCCTGCTGGAAGCCGCCATGAGAGGAACACATGTGGCTGCAGGATGTCCTGGACATATCGCTGAGCTGTCATTGTCCCTCGTACTACTTCTAGTGGGGACCGAATGTCGTATGCTGTGTCCCCCAGACCATCACACCAGCAGGGGGCAGTGTGCCGCTCCACAGCAAAGGCAGGATTGAGGTGCTCACCCCGAGGTCTGTACTGGTAGTCTGTAGGGGGTGTCCTGAGCCCGGTCACCTTGTGTGCCCCCATGCACTGGTCCCAACACCTCCTAACAGTCTGGTCAGACGCTCCTCTCTACTGGTGGTCTGTCGGGGACTCCTGAGCCCGGTCACCTTGTGTGCCCTCACACATCCACTGGTCCCAACACCTCCTAACAGTCTGGTCAGACACTCCTCTCTACTTGTGGTCTGTTGAGGGTCCTGAGCCCGGTCACCTTGTGTGCCCTCACACATCCACTGGTCCCAACACCTCCTAGCAGTCTGGTCAGACACTCCTCTCTACTGGTGGTCTGTAGGGGGCGTCCTGAGCCCGGTCACCTTGTGTGTCCTCACACAACCACCGTTCCCAACACCCGTAACAGTCTGGTCAGACACTCCTCTATACTTGTGGTCTGTCGGGGGTCCTGAAATCAGTCATCTTGTGTGCCCCCATCCACTGGTCCCAACACCTCCTAACAGTCTGGTCAGACGCTCCTCTTTACTAGTGGTCTGTAGGGGGCATCCCGAGCCCCGTCACCTTGTGTGCCCTCATCCACTGGTCCCAACACCCTCTAACAGTCTGGTCAGACACTCCTCTCTACTTGTGGTCTGTCGGGGGTCCTGAGCCCGGTCACCTTGTGTGCCCCTCATCCACTGGTCCCAACACCTCCTAACAGTCTGGTCAGACGCTCCTCTCTACTGGTGGTCTGTCGGGGGGGTCCTGAGCCCGGTCACCTTGTGTGCCCTCACACATCCACTGATCCCAACACCTCCTAACAGTCTGGTCAGACACTCCTCTCTACTTGTGGTCTGTCGGGGGTCCTGAGCCCGGTCACCTTGTGTGCCCCTCATCCACTGGTCCCAACACCTCCTAACAGTCTGGTCAGATGCTCCTCTCTACTGGTGGTCTGTAGGGGGCGCCCTGAGCCCGGTCACCTTGTGTGCCCTCACACATCCACTGGTCCCAACCCCCCCTAACAGTCTGGTCAGATGCTCCTCTCTACTGGTGGTCTGTAGGGGGCGTCCTGAGCCCGGTCACCTTGTGTGTCCCCATCCACTGGTCCCAACACCCCCTAACAGTCTGGTCAGACGCTCCTCTTTACTAGTGGTCTGTAGGGGGCATTCTGAGCCCGGTCACCTTGTGTGCCCTCACACATCCACTGGTCCCAACACCCCCTAACAGTCTGGTCAGACGCTCCTCTCTACTGGTGGTCTGTAAGGGGCGTCCTGAGCCCGCTCACCTTGTGTGCCCCTCATCCACTGGTCCCAACACCTCCTAACAGTCTGGTCAGAACGGCCGGTGGGGGACAATTCACCGATGCGACACTCCAGCTCCTCACTTCCCAATAATGCGCCCCTCTCTGGTAACGGGGTGACCTCTCTTCTCCGTCGTAACTAAACCTTGCAGTCTGGCTGTATTGAGTCTTCTATACTCTCACACGCTCTGATGGGACGTGCCACGATTTATTTCCCACATTGGACATCGATGCAAAACAAACTCTTGCTCCCGAGTATGACCAGTCCAAAGAAGGGCCTTATATTCGTGTGACATTTATGCATCTCGACGCACCGTAAGAAAGCCGCCTGAGACTATAAGAAGTCAATCAGGATTGTATGTTTAGATTGCGAGCTCCTAGGGACAGAGTGATTCCAGTGTATGACGCTGCTGTATAAATCTAATCTCTCACGTTTGCCCTATGAAGCGGAGATCAATTACTTTTCCTGGCGGTGATCGGATCCGTGTTTTGCTAATTTTTATGGAGAGAAACCTCCCTTCTCTGTCACTGGAGCGCCGGCTCCGCCCGTACGTATAGATCTCCCGCATGGAATTCCCTAATCAGGGTTTTAGTCCTGGCCGTAAGTGTTTCATCCCGCGGAATACTTTCACTTCCACATGAATGCCATCGGCCTCGCAGGCTCCTCAGGAGGCCACAGAGAATGTGCAGCTTACATAGGCGCTGGCTGGGAACACGCGGCGCCCCCGAAGGACCTCACTGGATCACTGAGATTTAGCACTTTTTTGTTTTTTTAATTTTTTCCCCCATACATACAGAATGATGCCATATATATAGTTAGACAAACGTATATTAAATCTTTTTTTTCCCGCTGTTATTTAGACCCTACAGGTAATACTTCAGTAATGCGGTACGTAGCGACTCTTGATGTTTCCTCAGGCAGGACTTGATAGGCGGCGATCGGAGCTAATTACCGGCGGCTCTTCCCTATCAGAAACGGCTGACGTCCGCGAGGCATGGAGTGGACTCTGCTCCATACACACCACTGGACAGTCATTCCGCGGTCGTGAAATGGTTAAAGTCCCAGTAGCCTGAGAATGATCAGTTTATAATGGTGTGGTAGCGTTATACGAGGCGATATCTGCTGCGTATATGGAGGTTCTGGAAACACAGTAGCTATCGGGGAGTTTTTTTTTGACCGTACAGCCGACCACCAGGATGCCGCCATGCAAGGACAACTGTGAAGAGGCTGCAGGAGGAATCTGTGCTGCAGCCCCTTCATTCTCCAGACTGGTGGGATCCCTGCCGATCGTAACGTCTCAGCGTATCCTATTCATATACTATCAATCACTTTACAAGAGGCGACTAATCCTTGGCCCCTCCCTCCAGTGTCCCCATAGCAGTTGAGCGGCCATTTTTGATCTGTACGTCTGATCATGAATACGTTTTTGCTCTGTTATTCCACCTTTCAGAAGCCGTAGAATGACGCCAACACTCTTTCTCTTCCAGTTAAGATACCAGCATTCACTGGGGACCCCGGATCTGCGACAGACGCTCCCTAACCTGAAGACGTTCCTGGAGCATGGGCTCATGGTCAGATGGTAAGTTGTGCGGTGGGAGGCTCCATCCAGGCTGCATAAATGACACCATAACTTTATTCGGCGGCCGTTAACCCCTTCCTGCTGCGGCCCTTCCTCATCTTATTTTCTTTCTTCCAGTCACATGGCCCTAGGCTGGCTTGTCTGCGGGAAGAGCTGTGTTATTCAATGGCACCGTTTACAGTACTGAAACTTTTAACAATCCCCACGGTAAATCCCCTCGAACAGCCCACAGAATAAAGTCGTCATGTCGTTCATAACCCATACCAGGTGTCGTCTGATATTGCAGCGCCATCTTGGTTGTCGTTTGCTTCCTACAGTGTTGGATCAGGATCCCCTCTTTGTTGATAGAACCTGCATTGATCTACTCTAGCGATCTCCCATTACTGTCTTAACAACTTTGTTTCTTCTGTAGGTCCGGGGAATAAAGTTTCTGCTTATGGAGAGCGCCAAGTCGGTGTAGGGAGTTTCATATAAGCTGTGCAATGCTTCCTGGGAAAAGATATGCAAATGAAGGACAGAAAAGTAATTCCACAGTGCCACCTAGTGGAAGCTGGCTTCCCTACAAGCAAGCCATGTTGAAGGTTGGAATGCTGACTTTATAGGGAAGCCACCTTCCACTAATTGGTGTTGTGGAGAGTTTTTTTTTTTCTATCCCCGGTTTGCATACCTTTCTCCCAGGAAGCATTGCATGATCTATATGATTTCCTACAGCAACTCGGCACTTTCCATAAGGAGAACTTTTATCCTCCAAGACCCCCCTGTCAAAGGCCTCTCTCCTAGCCATCCAGCACCCTGAGGAGGCCCGAACACCCCAATTACTTTGCCCACCGTTACTTTGTCCACAGAGTGGCATTGTTGCGTCGGCCGTCCCGTCGCCTTTCTGCTCGCACTCGAGTTGGACCGGTGTACATCTTATATGTACTTTTTATATATACAGTGGGGTGTTTTTTCTTTCCTACAGCCGCCACGAAGGCGAGAACGGATTACAGTTTACGTGCCTGCACTGACAGTAACACATAACGCTGCAGACATTTCATATGGCCGAAGCCCAAGTTCAACACCGGCCATTTATAGCTCCGCGGCGGTGATGTCAGCAGCCGGTTGGAACAATAAAGGATAAAAGATGCTCTTGGCAGAGAGGCGTTCTCATGCCGGACGCTGTCGCTGCCGTGTTTGGACGCCGTCCAGTGTGGGATGATTTACTGGTCCTACACCAACATGTAGTAGAAGTTTGCTACAAGGAGCATTTGTCAAAAACCTGTCAGGGCCGCGAGGCAGCTCCGCTCTGCGCCGGCAGCGCTACGATTGTAGCTCGTAGTAACGACACTATGATGGGAGAACAAATCCAGAGGGTGGATGATGGGAATATACTGTGCGATTACAGATGTGGGCGCGGAGGGTGGTAGTCACAGGATAAAGGGCATGAGCTTATTAGCTTTCTGTAAGACAGTGGGGGGCGCTCTTATATATGTTACAGAGCAGTATCTTCACAAGCTGTTGTTTTCATGCTGTTACAGGGCATCCTGGGCGTTAAACCTCCAACAGCTGGAGAACCACAGGGGAAGACCACTGTTAACATATATACTATACTGACCCTGAGTTACATCCTGTATTATACCCCAGAGCTGCACTCACTATTCTGCTGGTGGAGTCACTGTGTACATACATTACTTATCCTGTACTGACCCTGAGTTCCATCCTGTATTATACTCCAGAGCTGCACTCACTATTCTGCTGGTGGAGTCACTGTGTACATACATTACTTATCCTGTACTGATCCTGAGTTACATCCTGTATTATACTCCAGAGCTGCACTCACTATTCTGCTGGTGGAGTCACTGTGTACATACATTACTTATCCAGTACTGATCCTGAGTTACATCCTGTATTATACTCCAGAGCTGCACTCACTATTCTGCTGGTGGAGTCACTGTGTACATACATTACTTATCCTGTACTGCTCCTGAGTTACATCCTGTATTATACCCCAGAGCTGCACTCACTATCCTGCTGGTGGAGTCACTGTGTACATACATTACTTATCCTGTACTGATCCTGAGTTACATCCTGTATTATACCCCAGAGCTGCACTCACTATCCTGCTGGCTATCACTGCAAACCGTAATCAAGCTTTTTATCAGACACCCCCTAAAAGCTAGCCTCCTGTAATGTATTGTACTTTAGGGTGATTCCAAAATCAGGGCCGCCCAGAATATCTTTTGAACAAAAGGCAATGCAAACAGGAAGGTTTGTAGAACACTTGGATGGGTGTCACTATGGTCGTGCCTCAGTCGTCATGGTGGAAGCCATCTTTTATTCTGACCAAGAAACTTCCATGTTAAGGGGGTCATGGGATACATGATTTAAGGGTAGAATTTCATCAGAACTTCATAGTTGCAGTCATTTTGTCAGTTCCTGCATCAGTCTGAGTTCTGGTCGATGTCCTGTTGAGTATTAATAAGGTCGTTGCATTAAATTCTGTGGTATGGAATCCCTAATTACCTGTCATTTCAGGTACATAAAGCTGTAGGTGATCATCCTGATGGTCGGTAACAGAGGTTCATGTGAGCTGGCTGAAGTGTTCATTCAAGATCACCCAGGAAGACATCAGTAAGTGAGGCACGAACTGTCAGGAAACTGATTCCGAAGGTCAGGGGGACTGCTGGTGCCCAGGACAAACCGAGAGCTGGTGCCCAGGACAAACCGAGAGCTGGTGCCCAGGACAAACCGAGAGCTGGTGCCCAGGACAAACCGAGAGCTGGTGCCCAGGACAAACCGAGAGCTGGTGCCCAGGACAAACCGAGAGCTGGTGCCCAGGACGCAGCGAGAGCTGGTGCCCAGGACGCAGCGAGAGCTGGTGCCCAGGGCGCAGCGAGAGCTGGTGCCCAGGGCGCAGCGAGAGCTGGTGCCCAGGGCGCAGCGAGCGCTGGTGCCCAGGGCGCAGCGAGCGCTGGTGCCCAGGGCGCAGCGAGCGCTGGTGCCCAGGGCGCAGCGAGCGCTGGTGCCCAGGGCGCAGCGAGCGCTGGTGCCCAGGGCGCAGCGAGCGCTGGTGCCCAGGGCGCAGCGAGAGCTGGTGGCCCGAGTAGCGCTCCACGTCACATTATCAATCTTGTGACTCTTGTTGTCACACTTGTGATGCCCCCTGACAGAACTCAAAGCGCCTATCGGGGTCCCCTTCATTCAACTAATGCTGCTGCTGCAGTCTGTATGGGGCTGCTTGCATGTCTTGAGGATCCTTACCATAGTTGGTTGACTCCATGCTGCAGTACCAGTTCCTGGTGCTTTTCAATGGACTCTTCGTGAAAACCGCTAGCACAGCTGTTGACCCCCGCGGATGGGGACCACTGCTCGGACACCAGTTCTTGACTCCTGCGGATGGGGACCACTGCTCGGACACCAGTTCTTGACTCCTGCGGATGGGGACCACTGCTTGGACCACCAGTTCTCGCTTTGTCCTGGGCACCAGCAGTCTCCCTGACCTTCTGAGTTTCCCGACAGTTCGTGCCTCACTGGTGTCTTCCTGGCTGTTCTTGATGGAAAGCCTCGGCCACCTCACGTCAGCTTGACCTCTGTTCTCTCCTGGATTGGTAACGGCGTCTTCTGGTACCTGGAAATACGTGCAGTGAGTGTTCTGCACACCACAAGATTCAACGTGCCAACTTAATATACTCAATATGAGAAAAATGACCTATCATGTTCTACCCTTAAATCGTGTCCCATGAGCCCTTTCCATTGAAG
Organism: Eleutherodactylus coqui; assembly: GCA_035609135.1. Taxonomy (NCBI): domain Eukaryota; kingdom Metazoa; phylum Chordata; class Amphibia; order Anura; family Eleutherodactylidae; genus Eleutherodactylus; species Eleutherodactylus coqui. Next base: position 513,617,365 of record CM069405.1, on the reverse strand, counting down.
TTTCTTGGGCTGAATCCAGGATGGCTGACGGGCACCACCTCAGTGCCAAAAAGTTTTTTCCTGCTCAACAAAGTTTTCTGCAAAGTTCCCAACTTGTATCTCTCCATTTACAATATATTCTGGGTGGCCCTGACTTTTGAATCTCCCTGTATTACAGTCCCCGCAGTTCTTCTAATCTTCATGTCCTTATTTTATAGATCTGCTTGCTGTTAGTGACTGGAACCTTGATTATTTACTGCCAAAGGCTGAAAACCTGCCCTGACTTACTACTTTCCACAACTTAGAATTGTGATACAACTGTAACAAACCCTCTGTGAACTAGACAGTGACTGATACATTGTAACAACCCATCAGGATAGATACTTGTGCCGGTGATGTGAGGATTGTGTTGTCCGCACTGGATACAATTGTACGGTTAGTAGATGCTGCATTAATCTATCTCTTGTGTTTCTCCACCAGCGACAGACACCAAACTTCAAGCGCAATCCCCGTTCCAAAGAGGCCGGCCAGCTCCACGTTTGGGAGCCACGACGTTGAATTTTCCACTCGGACACCAGAAAGAGGACTTCGAAAACGCGCCAGCTCTGAAAACGAAAAGATGCAATACAGAACGCCCCCACCCAGCTACAAGGCAACAGTGGCAGAACCTATCGCAATACTAATCCCGGCGACGCCATCCGACAGGGGGCATCTCGCCTCCTCGCTGGACGCCAGCATCGATGTGTCCAAGGGACAAGCTAGCAAGGACTTTTGCGAGAGCCTTAACGGCGACAGTCTAGCGACCACAGACAGCCACGGCCGCAGCCAGGCCGAGCAGTTCTCAGACGACTCCTGCGCGGTCAACGGGTCTTTTTTACAGAACGAAAGCATGGAGTTTGTAAGCGAAGGCATTCCCTGCGGCGTGCCCACCTCCATCAGCGGCGAAATGCACTGCGCCGTGGAGCAAGCCGAGGAGATCCTCGGCACCGAAGCCTCAGACTTCACCTCAGGGGATCAGTTGGAAGCATTTAGCTGCATTCCTGTGGACCGCGCCGTCGCCGTGGAGTGCGACGAGCAAGTCCTGGGCGAGTTCGAAGAGTTCTCCCGGAGAATATATGCACTGAATGAGAACATGTCTAGTTTCCGCAGACCGCGGAAGAGCTCTGATAAATGACCGGGGACGTCCGTAGGGCATCTCTCTTTGCACATCATTATTTGTATCCGGCAAAGAAAACCACTGAATTGTGTTGGACATTCGCGGAGATCCTCCCACTGCCAGCTTTCATAGGCCGCCATTCCCCCCCCCCCTTTTAGACGTGTACAAAATTTGCTTTCCGAAGTAGCGGCACACTTGATTATGGTCTACTATCCACTTGAACGGTGCTGAGCTGCAATATCAGACACATGCCGTGGATAAGAGGGGCGCTATTTCTAGGTAAAGAATATTTTACAAGCCCAACTGAAAATGAAGGACTTTTTTCAAATGGTCACAAATTTCCAATATACAGCTAATATACTGACTTATGTGTTGCCATGGTAACAGACTACAAACAAACACTGTGTAGTCCCACCCTGCAGTCATACACTCGTATTTGATCCCTATTTCTTGTTAAAGGTGTTGTACCAAAATCCCAAGTCATCGCATGTCCTGGGGGTAGGTGATAACTTGGTGATTGATGGGGGTCTCGCCTCTAAGACCCCTGCTGATTTTAAGAGCAGGGGTCCCGAGTCCCCAGTCGTCCTGGCTGTGGAGTTACTCCGCCCCACTGTGAGGAGGAGACGAAATGTAGCACTGTTCCTGCAAGCGTACTAGCACTCCATTCACTGCCAATGGGACAGCGGGCATATCTGTGCAGCACCTCCACTGCCAGCCTGGTACCGCCACTGGGTCACGTGGTATGGACCCTCTCTGTGCCTATCATGCCACCATTGGGAATTGGTTGTTTGACTCAATTCTGTAAGTAAGCCAACCCTCTTTGTGTCCGCAATGGCCATGACAGAGAAGGGGCTCGCATAGTTTAGAGGAGCCGAATAGCTAGTCCCTACGATCACATGACAGACACGTGTGGTCCGTAGCACGTGACCAGTTGTCTGAACCGGGCCAACCCCTTTAATGTACATTTGGTATCAGAATGGAATAACACATTGCAGTCTGTAACCATGGAGGCAGATTGTCTGTATATAGCTGCTATACAAACTGTTAGAGCAACCTTCTGGGCCTGGACAAACAAAGATGGCCGCACCAGCTTCTCTGAGTACCCCATGCACACTGTGCACTAGTATACATTATTAGTTTGACACTACACAGCGGTCCATAGGAGCACCATGTAGTGTCTGACTACCGATGTATACTAGTACACAGCGTGCATCAGGTAGTCAGACGCAGGTTGGCCATCTTTATTTCCCCGGGCCCGGAGGGTTGCTTTCAAAGATTTTTCACCCGCACGGTTTGCAAATCACTTCATTTTCAGCGTAGAGGAAATGAATCTATAAACTGTGTTGTGAAGATGGACGCTCCCCTTTAAGGGGGGTCATTGCACAAAAAATATTTACCACCCATTTACAGGAAAGGAGATAAACGTATGATGGCTGAGGGGGTCCGACGGCTGGGATCACAAGTCCCCTTAGTGAAGGGAGCGGCGGTGCGCATGCGTGACTACTGCCCCACCACAGTCTATAGAGAGAGGAGAGGATTCTGCTCGGCGAACTCCCTCAGCCCCATAGAAGTGAATGGTACAGTGGTCATGCATGCACACCACTGCTCCATCCACTAGGGGGACCCAGGGTGCACTGTTCTCTTGATCCCTCAGGATCTCGGCTGTCAGACCTGCCCAACGATTGTGCATTTATCATCCTAAATGTTTTTTGCTGGGATTACTCTTGTAGGTTCAGCTCTGCTACATCTGTATTGTCAACTGTACAAAATCCGAGAGGGTGGCCATCTCTGGCAGTGCCTGGGCACATTGGCATCCTCATTCTGCTGTAACCTGGCCTGGACCATCACTCCATTGGAGGAAAGCTCTGAAAATTTTTTTTTTTTTTTTTTATAAATTGATGGGTTTCCTCTGCTGCCTCCCCTGACCCGGGCACACGGGCACATCCGACTTGGAGCTAGTTCCATCTGCTTGCATGTTCATGCAGAGTTTTTTGTTTTTTCTGTACCATATTAGCATGTAGCCAGACATTCATAAGCCAGGGATCATTATAGTGGCTGTTTTTCCAGCAAATGTCTCACTTTTTAATGCTTTCCCCTCTAGGTAAAAAATATTTCTGGTAAATATGACCTTTTGTGGGCAAGTTGGGTGACAACCAATATGGCTGTCTGTATAGCTCCAAGAGGGGCCAGCACCCAGGTATTCCAGACTTCTAAACTGCGAACCTGCCTAACGTATAGCTGTTCTAATGCTTTAAAACAGATGCGAGCTGCCACTCGGGGGTCTCGGAGGGGTGGCTGATGGATCCTATAGGATCTGAATTTTGCAACCAGGCTGATTGTCGCCCAACTTTTTCATAAATTGATGCAACTATATATGAAGGACTTGTAATTTTTTTTTTACACTTATTATTTTAGGGGAGAGTGCCCCTTTAAAAGTAAGCTCCGCCTTTCCAAATATTAATGTAATCCCAATGCATCCAAAAGGAAAAAAAGTAACTTTGCGAATAATCTTGATTAAAAATCTGCCATTTTGTGTCTTCGTCTTCCCTGCAGACCCTCTGTGGCTGCATAGTAACAGACTACAAAGGAAGGTTCTGTAGTCTGATCCTCCCTCCCAACCATCCTGTACATCTACCACATGTATGTCAGTAAGAGGCCGGCCACGCTAACTTACGGTGCAGAAGACAAACGTACGGAGTTCGGAAGTGTGTCCTGTCCTGGCTGTCGGTCTCCGGATGCTCGGAGTTCGGGGCCACGACGCACTTCTGAACTCTGTCTTCTGCACCGTTAAGTCAGTGTGGCCGGCCTCTAAGAAATAGAGAATAGCCAGACGTATGACTGCAGGATCAGATGACGCAGTTTGTTTGTAGTCTGTTACCATGGAGACAGTCTAGCATCGGAACTATAGATACAAAAGGGTAGAAGCTTTTTAATAAAGACCATTTGCAAGTTTGGATGCACTGCAGCAACAAGATACTGATAGTGAAAGGTGGGCCGTCCCCTTTAAGTAATAACCAATGGTATTTTCAGGAAGTGCTGGCTGTCACTTCATAGTATATGAAATCTAGAAAAGGTTCAATTTATTTTTTCGTTCCTGCATTGACCTGTCCGCCCCTCCCCCCCCCTTCACTATTTTGATGCACAGTATTAATATGTATATGGCAAATTTATTTATGTTAATGGAAAATATTCTCTGTTTATAAGTGGGGGTTTATTTTCCTATGAATATTCAATAAAGCATACGTCATTCTGCGTGCCGCCTGACACTGCTTACTTGCTGACATCGGTCAACACAACCTGAGCAACAGACATGATGGGGTAATTACAGGCTGCGCCGGAGGTCTCTAAGGGTTTCAGCCATATATACACTCAATGCCCCCTTTATTAGAGCCCTCCGGCCCTTTCCTGCATGGATATCAGACCCCCGGAGCGCAGCATGAATACACCGGAGCACATTTTTTTGGGGATCAGTGTGAATCAACAATAATGCAAAAATCCAGTGATCAGATGGATCCAGATTTCTGCTGCCCTGTGCTGATGGGAGGTCAGAATTTGGAGCAAGCAGCATGAATCGCTGACCCCCTTCCTGTCAACCGGTCAGAACATGTCAGCACCGCCATCTAATCTGCAGCAACTACAGGAAGATCCCTGTCCGCAGGGGCCGATATTCCTGTGGAACGGTTTCAACACCGAGTGAAGTCTACACCGCGATGCATGGTGGAGGATCGTGACTTCGCAGAGGGAGCACCCTTCCTCTTTGAACCCTTTACAAGCTGTGATCAACCTTGATTGTGGCATGGAAGGGGTTAACGGCAGTATTAGCACTGATCCCTGCTGTTATAGCTGGAGGGTGGCTGTCAGTCACAGCTAGTGCTTGCCTTCCTAGGGTGTACATATACACTCATTCAGGGGAACTCTTTTTCAGCCCCAGGCATACATTTAGGCCCTGGGATGGGAAAGGGGTTAAAGGGCCTTTTTGCATCCTGATGATCGGGCAGGAATATTTTTTTTCAGAAACAGCCTTTTTTTTTTTTTTTTTAAACAAAGTTTTTTTATTGAATTTTTCATGTTAACATACACAATAGCCACATTACTCAAGAATTACAAATAACAATTATTGGCATATGAAAGATAAGTTCCATCCTTCCTCAGACCAGAAACAGCCTTTTGAACAATCATCTGGCCTGGGGCAGATCCTGGTTATTACTATACAAACGAGCAAGCGCTCCTTCATCAGGTGCTTGCATGTGCCATTGTCAATGGAGGATGTGCTGCCACCAATGAGGCTCTGTGGGCAACTAATGATAGTATGAACGATTGTTCATCCCCTAATAAGAGTCTGAATTGGCCAATGTGAGGGCTGGTAGAAGCGTGCTGATCTCGCTAATCGATACTCGTCTACTAGTACAAATTGGTTTGCCTTAAAGCGGTTGTCCCGCGAAAGCAAGTGGGGGTATACACTTCTGTATGGCCATATTAATGCACTTTGTAATGTACATCGTGCATTAATTATGAGCCATACAGAAGTTATTCACTTACCTGCTCCGTTGCTGGCGTCCTCGTCTCCATGGTGCCGTCTAATTTCAGCGTCTAATCGCCCGATTAGACGCGCTTGCGCAGTCCGGTCTTCTCCCTTCTGAATGGGGCCGCTCGTGCCGGAGAGCTGGTCCTCGTAGCTCCGCCCCGTCACGTGTGCCGATTCCAGCCAATCAGGAGGCTGGAATCGGCAATGGACCGCACAGAGCCAACGGTGCATCGTGGGTGAAGATCCCGGCGGCCATCTTGCTACGGTAAGGAAGAAGTCGCCGCAGCGCGGGGATTCGGGTAAGTACTAAACGTTTTTTTTTTTTAACACATGCATTGGGTTTGTCTCGCGCCGAACGGGGGGCCTATTGAAAAAAAAAAAAAAAAAACCCGTTTCGGCGCGCGACAACCCCTTTAAAGGACCCCGAGTGCGTGTTTCCGTACTTTTTACTGAGTCAACGTGGAGAATAATTTGTAACACATTGGCAGGAGCTGCTTCACAGAGGCAGAGACCAACTCTAGCAGCAATGTAAGAGCTGCGTGCAAGAGCTGGCAGCAGTGACCCAGGTCAGCGAGAGGGCCCTGATGATCCTGGGCCCAGCAGATGACAGACGGTGCGGATGGAGAGGGGGTTTCTCTCCTCACAGGGGATGTCGTCCCTAAAGATGATGGCACCCAAAGCGGCAAAAATGTAAGACCGATCCAATGACTTTAGCGTGCGCTCACCAGGGACCATGACGATGACTGATGAGCTCAGACTGAGGGAGTATCTCCCCAGGGACTGTGATGTCGGGCATGCAAGAATTGGGATGACTACTGGGATGTTTCGTGTTTAGTAAGATAATGGAGGTTATATGATGTTGACCCGATGGGAGTTGAAGGATATTCACATGATATCTGATGATCGCTGATTATAATGTGAAGTGTACAACGGTTTGAGGAGGACACGGCCCTCCGGGGATGCCAGCTCTATGCACTTAGACGCGATGATGCTAGACCGTACTATACACACATATTAGCCATATTGAAGTGTGATGTGAAGGTAAACATTCCCCCCCTCCGATAATGACGGTCGTGTTCCCTTTTGTGCTGCTGTCGCCCTAAATACAACTTTGTGATTTGTGCAATAAATCTTGTGTCCCATTTAACAAAAACAACCCCCCCCCCCCTCTCCCCCCGCCTTATTCATTCACGTTACTCACTGACTATTCACAGCGCTAGAGACGGACCCTTTTACACTTTTTTTTTCTGAAAACCTCAATCACTGCCACAAACACTGGCGGATCCCTGTCATCTGCACAATGTGCTTTGGGGCGGCTTTCCACAGAGGTTGTCTGGGTCACCGCAGTACCTGGAGTCTGACGGCCGACATCTCAAAGGCCAGGGATAATTTATGACTTCACTCATTTTTTTTCCTCCTCCAATAAAAAACAAAAACTTTTCAACTCTTATTTGCGTTCTTGTTTCTCATGGTGACTCTTCGGTCCTGCCTGTAGAATGATTTCACTGGGCCGTCTGAAGAAGAAATCAAACCGGAAGCACATTTCATATTCCTAAAAATGAAGGCTTAACAACTTCCCGGGTTCAGGGCTTGGTTACTCAAAGGTGAATCTTGAAAGAAAAAAAAAAAAAGTTGACTCTCTCCACCCACCTTTCAGGCTCCGGCAGGTGGTCTCTGCTCCTTAGCGGTGGGTTCACACTCAGCGGAAGCGATGCAGATTTTCTGCAGTGGAAATACCACAACTAACCGCGTCAGTTCCACCTCCTCAGCTGCGCCGCGATTTTGACTTGGATTTGGCTACGGATCCGAAGCTCATTGCAGCCTATTGGCTACTGCTGTTAAGAAATAGCTAAGACCTACCAGGAGCGTGTAAACTCACCTACAAACGGCGGGCAGCCCTCCTCAAACTGCTGGCACCAAGAGCGCCCACCGGCAACTGCTACTGCACACTGTTGGGCAGGAGGTGCGCAAGTGGGCTGCCTGTCATCATGGTAAAGATGGCGGCACTCAGTGCAGTGAGGACTGGAGCTCCTCCGCTGGACCCCTGGGGAATCTGATCGGAGAGGGTGGTTTTTCATCTATTAAAGCTTCTATCTGTCTTTGGGACGGGCGGACAAAAAGTGTATATCACCTGCAGTTGTTCTCTAACCCCCTCCAAACCACCAGTTGCTGGCCAAGATAGCTGCAGCAAATAATAACCTACTGTGCACTGCTTTCTGATTGGCCAAAGCCACTCACATGATCAGCACTAGCCTATCAAAGAGCAGATATTGGTAGTCTAATAGCAATGCACTATGGGGTCTAAGTAGTCTAAAGACTGCTGAAAACAGGACCTGGAACCAGTGGATCGTAGGGACAACGGAGAAGAACAGCTGCAAGCATATGCGTTCCCTTCGCCCTCTATTCCTGGCATAGGACTTTGTCCTGAAACCGGAGGGTCACTTTAATGCAATCCCTGCCTATCCAAATTTTTTTTTTTCCTCTCTACTAATGGAGTCCCTTTACAGAACGGACAGCTCCTAGTCCTCTCTATAGTCCCTTTAATAATTGTGGTGGTCATCAACTTTTTGTTCATTCCTTGGTAATTTAAAGGGGTTGTCTGGCGCCGAAACGGGGGTTTTTGTTTTTTTTTTTCAATAGCCCCCCCGTTCGGCGCGAGACAAACCCGATGCAGGGGTAAAAAAAAACAAACAGATAGTACTTACCCGAATCCCCGCGCTGCGGCGACTTCTTACTTACCTTGCTAAGATGGCCGCCGGGATCTTCACCCACGGTGGACCGCAGGTCTTCTCCCATGGTGCACCGTGGGCTCTGTGCGTTCCATTGCCGATTCCAGCCTCCTGATTGGCTGGAATCGGCACACGTGATGGGGCGGAGCTACGAGGAGCAGCTCTCCGGCACGAGCGGGCCCATTCAGAAGGGAGAAGACCGGACTGCGCAAGCGCGTCTAATCGGGCGATTGGACGCTGAAATTAGACGGCACCATGGAGACGAGGACGCTAGCAACGGAGCAGGTAAGTGAATAACTTCTGTATGGCTCATATTTAATGCACGATGTACATTACAAAGTGCATTAATATGGCCATACAGAAGTGTATAACCCCACTTGCTTTCGCGGGACAACCCCTTTAAGGCTAAGGTTTGGACTGCCACTCTTCCTTCACTTTGGTAGTTTGTCCTTCAAGATGGGAAGGTCTAACGTGATCAAATAGGGAAGGTAATCGATGGCATTTCCTTCAGAGCAAGCGCTACTTTTTGCTATGTTGGGTGAAGACCCTGCAAGGACTCTCCATTTAAGAAATACCATTAAAGGGCTTTTCAATATTTCCTTTGCAGTCTTCATTGTAAAGGAGACATAACTGCCCCCAGTATGGTATAACCCGTATGCCGTGGCAGTGTTATATGGGGTAAGGAAGTAGCAAGAAATTCTTAACCTTTTAAGGAGAAACCATCAAAAAGTTAAAATTAAAGCTGATGGTGACTCCACACAAGGTCACAAGTCACGATGCTTCTGCAATGCATGTAATGTACAGTTTCCTTTATAGCCCATGCTTTGACACAAGTCCTTTTATGACTTCTGAAATACGGGCTGTAAATCTCTTGCCATCGCCTTGACTGCGGCACTTGAAGTTTTGGAAAACTCTGAGAGCTCCTTTCAACAGCAGCAAGGTCATCTGGGGTCTGCAGGCATCTACTGTAACGTTTCAGCTGTCATTTTTGGATTTTTTTGAGACTGTCCATTGGTCGGATAAATGTCGGGGGCGCCACAATAAAGATTTTTCCAGTGACGTCTTTGAAGCCATAACGGGGAATGTCCGGACCGGGCTGTTTACCCATCATGTCAGGGCCTATTTAGAAAACGGAAGGATCAAGTCCAGCTCTTTGGTGGACTTATGGGATAACTTGGATGAAAGACTTTTCTTGCCACCTTCTTCGAATTCTATATGAGATCAGCAAATTCTCCCTCGTGTTGTTTCAAGGTGATGAACAAATACCTTATCCTGTTTGAGCTGGCAGCTGAAGATGGGAGGAGGTTTCAGGAAATCTTACCTCAGTGCCTGATGGGTTGGGGTCGGCCGAGAACTTGTTCTAGGAAACCAGATGTTATCCAACCCATGTCAAAAAGGAGAGGCAGCTTGTGGTGCAGTAGACCATATGCCCGGGATCAAGACATAAGACTGCTCAACATTTACCGGCTTAAGAATGTCAGTGAGGGAAAGACAGATATGTTAGAAAAATATTTTTGGAGGAACGAAGGGATTGGAGTTGGAAGGGAGGAGGGGTCCATGCGTGACAAAAACATTGTAGTAGTCAAGTGAAATAAAGCAGATGATCCAGACATTCCTCGCGTAGATCACATGTCCTGTGAAGGTCTGAGGTATGCTGGACGAGGTATATTTAATAACTTAAACTCCCAGTCAATAATTACTAGAACTGAGTAATAGAATATACATGTATCAGGGTAAGAAAGCACTAAAACAACAAGGGGCGGTATTATAGTAGTTATATTGTACATAGGGGCAGTATTATAGTAGTTATATTCTTGTACATAGGAGCAGTATTATAGTAGTTATATTCTTGTACATACCGGGCAGTATTATAGTAGTTATATTCTTGTACATAGGGGGCAGTATTATAGTAGTTATATTCTTGTACATAGGGGGCAGTATTATAGTAGTTATATTCTTGTACATAGGAGCAGTATTATAGTAGTTATATTCTTGTACATAGGAGGCAGTATTATAGTAGTTATATTCTTGTACATAGGAGCAGTATTATAGTAGTTATATTCTTGTACATACCGGGCAGTATTATAGTAGTTATATTCTTGTACATAGGGGGCAGTATTATAGTAGTTATATTCTTGTACATAGGGGGCAGTATTATAGTAGTTATATTCTTGTACATAGGAGCAGTATTATAGTAGTTATATTCTTGTACATAGGAGGCAGTATTATAGTAGTTATATTCTTGTACATAGGGGGCAGTATTATAGTAGTTATATTCTTGTATATGGGGGCAGTATTATAGTGGATATATTCTTGTACATAGGGAGCAGTATTATAGTAGTTATATTCTTGTACATAGGGAGCAGTATTATAGTAGTTATATTCTTGTACATACGGGGCAGTATTATAGTAGTTATATACTTGTACATAGGGGGCAGTATTATAGTAGTTATATTCTTGTACATAGGGGAGCAGTATTATAGTAGTTATATTCTTGTACATAGGAGACAGTATTATAGTAGTTATATTCTTGTACATAGGGGGCAGTATTATAGTAGTTATATTCTTGTACATAGGGGGCAGTATTATAGTAGTTATATTCTTGTACATAGGGGGCAGTATTATAGTAGTTATATTCTTGTACATAGGGGGCAGTATTATAGTAGTTATATTCTTGTATATGGGGGCAGTATTATAGTAGTTATATTCTTGTACATAGGGAGCAGTATTATAGTAGTTATATTCTTGTACATACCGGGCAGTATTATAGTAATTATATTCTTGTACATAGGGGGCAGTATTATAGTAGCTATATTCTTGTACATAGGGGGCAGTATTATAGTAGTTATATTCTTGTACATAGGAGGCAGTATTATAGTAGTTATATTCTTGTACATAGGGGGCAGTATTATAGTAGTTATATTCTTGTACATAGGGGGCAGTATTATAGTAGTTATATTCTTGTACATAGGGGGCAGTATTATAGTAGTTATATTCTTGTACGTAGGGAGCAGTATTATAGTAGTTATATTCTTGTACGTAGGGAGCAGTATTATAGTAGTTATATTCTTGTACGTAGGGGGCAGTATTATAGTAGTTATATTCTTGTACGTAGGGGGCAGTATTATAGTAGTTATATTCTTGTACATAGGGGCAGTATTATAGTAGTTATATTCTTGTACATAGGGGGCAGTATTATAGTAGTTATATTCTTGTACATAGGGGGCAGTATTATAGTAGTTATATTCTTGTACATAGGGGGCAGTATTATAGTAGTTATAATCTTGTACATAGGGGGCAGTATTATAGTAGTTATATTCTTGTACATAGGAGGCAGTATTATAGTAGTTATATTCTTGTATATAGGGGGCAGCATTGTAGTAGTTATTTTCTTGTACATAGGAGCAGTATTATAGTAGTTATATTCTTGTACATAGGGGGCAGTACTATAGTAATTATAATCTTGTACATAGGGGGCAGCATTATAGTAGTTATTTTCTTGTACATAGGAGCAGTATTATAATAGTTATATTCTTGTACATAGGGGGCAGTATTATAGTAGTTATATTCTTGTATATGGGGGCAGTATTATAGTAGTTATATTCTTGTACGTAGGGGGCAGTATTATAGTAGTTATATTCTTGTATGTAGGGAGCAGTATTATAGTAGTTATATTCTTGTACGTAGGGGGCAGTATTATAGTAGTTATATTCTTGTACGTAGGGGGCAGTATTATAGTAGTTATATTCTTGTACGTAGGGGGCAGTATTATAGTAGTTATATTCTTCTACGTAGGAGGCAGTATTATAGTAGTTATATTCTTGTACGTAGGGGGCAGTATTATAGTAGTTATATTCTTGTACATAGGGGCAGTATTATAGTAGTTATATTCTTGTACATAGGAGGCAGTATTATAGTAGTTATATTCTTGTACATAGGGGGCAGTATTATAGTAGTTATATTCTTGTACATAGGGGGCAGTATTATAGTAGTTATAATCTTGTACATAGGGGGCAGTATTATAGTAGTTATATTCTTGTACATAGGAGGCAGTATTATAGTAGTTATATTCTTGTACATAGGGGGCAGTATTATAGTAGTTATATTCTTGTACATAGGGGGCAGTATTATAGTAGTTATAATCTTGTACATAGGGGGCAGTATTATAGTAGTTATATTCTTGTACATAGGAGGCAGTATTATAGTAGTTATATTCTTGTACATAGGGGGCAGCATTATAGTAGTTATTTTCTTGTACATAGGAGCAGTATTATAGTAGTTATATTCTTGTACATAGGGGGCAGTACTATAGTAATTATAATCTTGTACATAAGGGGCAGCATTATAGTAGTTATTTTCTTGTACATAGGAGCAGTATTATAATAGTTATATTCTTGTACATAGGGGGCAGTATTATAGTAGTTATATTCTTGTACATAGGGGAGCAGTATTATAGTAGTTATATTCTTGTACATAGGGGAGCAGTATTATAGTAGTTATATTCTTGTACATAGGAGGCAGTATTATAGTAGTTATATTCTTGTACATAGGGGAGCAGTATTATAGTAGTTATATTCTTGTACATAGGGGAGCAGTATTATAGTAGTTATATTCTTGTACATAGGGGGCAGTATTATAGTAGTTATATTCTTGTACATAGGGGGCAGTATTATAGTAGTTATATTCTTGTACATAGGAGGCAGTATTATAGTAGTTATATTCTTGTACATAGGAGGCAGTATTATAGTAGTTATATTTTCGTACACTGGGGGCGGTATTATAGTAGTTATATTTTTGTACATAGGAGGCAGTATTATAGTAGTTATATTTTCGTACACTGGGGGCGGTATTATAGTAGTTATATTTTTGTACACCGGGGCCAGTTGTGAAGCATGATGTGAGAAACAGAATTGAAAGTGTTTTTGTCAGAATCAGCTTCTTTCCTTTCCATATTAGGTTTCCTGCTGCGGTGATGATGAGGATGATATTAGTGATAATTGTTGGAGTTACTTGCTCTATTCTAAGTAAGATAGTCGCTGTATTTTCGGATATGAAGTATATTACTAATCCAGTTATTGTCAATCCTTTTTACTGTAATGCTATTGCCAGTTACCGCACTTTGTACGTTTTCGATATGTCATAACGTCCTTTTACCTCTAGGTGTCGCTCTTGGTACAGTTATCCACACTGAGATGTATTAGATCGGTCATTGCAAATCTAAAGGTCTCATGCTGATGTCTGCACTACACAATTACAGCGCCTAGATCTGTGCAGCCCCATGGTGGCATCAGTGAATATAATGACTAGATGGGGAGCAGCTGAACATCTCTAGCAGTTACAAGAGCGACCCTAAACCTCAAATATCCCAATGCGTATTCGTATCATGGTCCGAAATCCATCTCCGTGCTGAGGTGTCCTCCAGACCTGCTCTGTACTTGCTGTGTTATCTTACTAGGTCCAGCGTTTCCTCCTGCGGAGGACGTCGGGGAGATCTAGCCTCCATTGCATACAGCTATCACTTGGTCGCAGGGTTGCTCAGGCTTCATCGCTTTGCCCAGCTCCTGCTTTATTCTCACACGCTTCTGACTTTTCTTCCAAGTGAAAAATTAATTGACTCTCAGAGTCCGGAAGTGAGAAGTTAGATATCTGTTCCGAATCTACTAACTTTAACATGCGGCTGAAATATCATCCACCTGCGGCAACCAGTGGCTGCATGATCTTGCTGGTAATAATGCCCAAGGAATTACTGTGCAGAGACACATAAGGGACTTAACCACTAGGGTACATGAGCCTTTAGTTACATCACTGCCTTCCCTGTCCTCCAATTGTGTTCCGGAGACATTGATGGGATGACAGAGGGAGCTTCCTCCCTGTGTTAAACTCCATAAACTCTGCAGTCGCTACTGACAATGGGTGAATATTCATGCGCTCCTGTGAATGTTTGCTCACACAAATGGAGGGGTAACGCTCAACCTCAGTCCCGCTCCTCCCACAATAGTTGCCAGCGGCCATCTATAAGCAATTAGAGCAGTGCCGTCATAGCAATACAGCTACAGGTGGCAGCACAGCAGAAGGCCTCATGACTCTAAGAGGGGGCAAAGAGGAGCGAATTGTACATGACGGTGGCCGCTAATCCCACATTTCCGTGCACTGCTACTGGGAAGCAGTGCAGAAAAAGGCCCTGAGGACTGGGGGCGAAGAGGAGGACCAAAAAGGTCCTGAAGACTGGGGGCGAAGAGGAGGACCAAAAAGGCCCTGAAGATCGTGCATAAAGAGGAGGACCAAAAAGGCCCTGAAGATCGTGCATAAAGAGGAGGACCAAAAAGGCCCTGAAGACCAAGGGCAAAGAGGAGGACTAAAAAGGCCCTGAAGATCACAGATGAAGAGGAGGACTAAAAAGGTCCTGAAGATCATAAATGAAGAGGAGGGCTAAAAGGTCCTGAAGATCGTAGATGAAGAGGAGGACCAAAAAGGCCCTGAAGATCGTGCATAATGAGGACCAAAAAGGCCCTGAAGACTGGGGGCGAAGAGGAGGACCAAAAAGGCCCTGAAGATCATGCATAAAGAGGACTAAAAAGGCCCTGAAGACCAGGGGCGAAGAGGAGGACTAAAAAGGCCCTGAAGATTATAGATGAAGAGGAGGACGAAAAGGCCCTGAAGATTGTGGATGAAGAGAGGGCCCAAAAGGCCTGAAGACCAGGGGCGAACGGGAGGACCAAAAAGGCCCTGAAGATGGGGGGGGTGAAGGGGAGGACCAAAAATGCCCTGAAGCCCGGTGGCGAGGAGGAGGATCAAAAAAGCCATGAAGACCGGGGGCGAAGAGAAGGACCAAAAGGGCCCTCAAGATCGGAGGCTGAAATTAGAGAGGTGCTGGGATAAAAGGGACTGACTAGATACAGAGCACTGAATGCAGTTGAGGGTATACCTCCTACCAACAAATGTAAGAAAATTGTGACATATTATTACATCATGCTGTGCGATAGGATTAAAGGGGTTATGTCGGATTACGAGATAAGATCCCCAGACTCTGCACCAGCCCGATACTTGCTCTGTGCTGGTTCTGTGACATTGTGACTTCATTCACCGTTGGATTACTTACCACTAAGATCCCTCTAAATCTGCTTAGGAGACATCAATAAGTCTCTCAATAAGGATTCAGTACTAGGAGCCGCCGCCGTCTGCACAGTGTCAGGCTGCCAGTTCACACGTTGTTCAGCAATGCTTCATACAGGAAAATGATTCTGCCCTTGATGTTCATAGGACAACACGGCTTGTGGCCAGAATGTCAGGATCCGGGCTTGTTCTCACATCGCTGTGAGCAAAGTGCTATATGATGGGCTCAGCAAAGAGGCCATTTATTACAGGAGCATGGCGGTTCAGCTATACATAATATAGACATAAATGTAACAGCGGGAGCCAGAGGTTGGGCAGTGAGGAGGAATTTGTGATTCTCGACGCTGTAAGTTATTGTTCAGCGGTGCCAGGTAAAGGGAAAAGTCTAAATGATCTACACCAGACTTTCCATCAAAAAACACACGCCAAAAACACAAGATTTAGTTATCGTTCGACATACGTGGTGTTTTACGAATTCCTCACTGGGGGAATGTAAGGTAATGCACCCAGCTCTGCAGGAAGGGTATGGCTGCATATACAGTTGGAATCAAAATTATTCACATTGGATTTACTTGACGAATTTACAAACTTTCGCTTTTTACAAAAAATATAATCAAAAAAGAACAATTTTAATAACCCAATGCGACTGATATAACAAGTCATTTCTCTAAAGTCTCCCCAAAATGTCACTTTTACTCACTCCCGCGGTCTCAAAATTGTTCAACCCCCTGATCATAACAGCACAAATATACAAACCACTTGTTGTCTCAAGGATACCTGATGTAACTAATCAAGGGCTTCATTAGTGGCATCAGGTGTGCTTGAGATAAAACACATCAATTACCTGGACTGGCGAGGGATTTGTCGACTGCGACGTTTGATTGCATGTTAGAAATATGGCTTTATAAAGAGAAATAAGTCACAAAGTGTGGGCCAAAAAGTTAAGAGGTCATTGTTCAATGGCAGCGTCCAATGCCAGGCAGTAGCTGCTACAGCAACCATAACTTATGAGACCTTGTGAATTGTATATATTTAATGTTCCTCTATAAATACCTTCTACGGCTTCTTTGAAAATGGGCTACAGTTTTGGGTTCACGCTGTAAAAAGAGGTTAAGAGGGAGAACTGCGTAGGAATCAAAGAACGCAACTAGATTCCGGGAGGTGGCCGGGAGATGGGAAACGGCCAAGCATTTATGGTCTACACTATTTGTAAACTCCCATAGAAATGAATTGGAGTTATGGAGATGGGGAATTGCAGAAACCGCGTGGCTAGCATAGTTTAGCGTGCGCAGCTCTTTTCATATTTCCTGGCCCCTGCATACAGTCAGACCAGGGGAGAGGTTGTATCTACACCTATCAGTTTTTATGACATATGTTATGGATATGCAATGAAAATCAGAATGCAAACACCCCACTAAGATACTCCTACACAATAGGTAAATGGCGTCCAAACCAGCTGATTTCGGCATGATCGGCTGACCATCTGTTTTGCATGGAGGTCACCAAACTTCCAACAGCAGATAAGTCACTGCCAATCTTCGTCTTCGGAGAAAAAAAGGGTTGGACATCAGAGCATGCATTGTCTTGGTCTTCTCCCTCTGGTTGTTTGGACGCCCGGGGGACATCCATGACACTATATGATCCATGTGGACTGCTTCGGTGTGTGCGGTGGATTTGGCATGGGTTGAAGTAGAGGGTGGATGCTCATGGCAGACTGGTGCAGACTGACTGCTGTGCACCTGCGACTGGGAGGAAGAGGAGGTGGTGGTACTTGATGCATGCTGTGTCATCCACTCTATGACCTGTTCTGTGGGCTGCGGATGTAATACACAGGCAGAACCACTTCTAAGGAATGGCAGCAAGCTTGCCTCAAAAGGTGGAGCTGTTGCTTCAGTGGGAGCCACTTGAAATGCCAATGTGGCGGGTCCTCTACCACCTCCAGCACCACCACTGACGTGGCCCCCGCCCCTCGCTGTCTTCAGATTCATTTATCTTTATTTTTTATGTAACATATCAGAAACCACTGCCAGCTGTGTAAGGTCTACAAAGAACTCGTAGCGGCCGGACGGGTGACGTTGAATGACGTCTGAGGCTACAAACAGAGAACTGCAATATTCCCCACACCAAAGTGTAGTTTGTCTGGCAGCTTTGCTGCTATATACAATGACAGCAGCAGAAATATCCCCTCTCCCAATGTACAGAGCCTCCTATACGCCCTCACAAATAATAGCGCCCCTTTGTTCCCCCTTGCAGCTCTGTTCACACTGAACAATCTGCATCGCACATTCTGCAGTATCATCATAGTGTGATTGGGCCGGGCAGAGCAGACTGCTCCCCCTTCCCCGGCTCCTGCATGTACCGAGCGAGAGACAGGGGGAAGAGTCAGTCAGGCTTTGTCCAGCCAGTGCTGCGATGATGCTGCAGCGCCTGCCATACAGGTTGTCTGTCAAGACTGTAGGTGGCTTCAGTTTACAATCTGGGGCAGTTTGGATAGCCTTCGGCCTCCTGGGAGTCACCAAGCTTTCTCATACATCTGAATAGCAAATATACTTATTTAGTGATATTACTCTTCTAGATCTCAACATAGGAAAGCTGGGTGACGGCCCCCGTAGAAGCAATAATGGGATATATATATATATATATATATATATATATATATAAGGACGAAAGCCCTCACTGACTCACTGACTGACTCACTGACTGACTGACTCGCCAAAAGTTCTCCAACCTCCCGATGTCGTAGAAACATGAAATTTGGCACACGCATAGATTATCTCCAAAATAGGAAAAGTAATTGGGTCCCAACTCGATTATTCAATTCTAGCGCAAAAGAATTGGCGTCGAAATTTTACGTATGTAGTCTAAATCTGTCTCTTTCCAATGTCATAGAAACTTAAAATTTGGCCCGAGCATTGATTATGTCATAAATGGGAAAAGTTAATGGGTCCCAACACGATTATTCAATTCTATGCGCAAAAGAATTAGCGTCCAAATTTTACGTACGGAATCTAATTCTCTCACTTCCCAGTGTTATAGAAATTCAAAATTTGGCCCGAGCATTGATTATGTCATAAATGGGAAAAGCTAATGGGTCCCAACTCGATTATTCAATTCTATGCGCAAAAGAATTAGCGTCCAAATTTTACGTACGGGATCTAATTATCTCACTTTCCGGTGTCATAGAAACGGGAAATTTGGCACGAGCATTGATTGTCATAAATAGGAAACGCTAATGGGTCCCAACTTGATTATTCAATTCTAAGCGCAAAAGAATTAGCATCCAAATTTTACGTACGTAATCTAATTTTCTCACTTCCCGATGTCATAGAAACAGGAAATTTGGCACGAGCATTGATTATGTCATAAATAGGAAAAGCTAATGGGTCCCAACTCGATTATTTAATTCTATGTGCAAAAGAATTAGCGTCCAAATTTTACGTGCGGAATGTAATTTTTTCACTTTCCGGTGTCATAGAAACGGGAGATTTGGCACGAGCATTGATTATGTCATAAATAGGAAACGCTAATGGGTCCCAACTGCATTATTCAATTCTTTGCGCAAAAGAATTAGCGTCCAAATTTTACGTACGGAATCTAATTTTCTCACTTCCCGATGTCATAGAAACAGGAAATTTGGCACGAGCATTGATTATGTCATAAATAGGAAAAGTTAATGTGTCCCAACTCGATTTATTCAATTCTATGCCCAAAAGAATTAGCATCCAAAATTTTACGTACGGAATCTAATTTTTTCACTTTCCGGTGTCATAGAAACGGGAAATTTGGCAGGAGCATTGATTATGTCATAAATAGGAAAAGTTAATGGGTCTCAACTGCATTATTCAATTCTATGCGCAAAAGAATTAGTGTCCAAATTTTATGTACGTAATCTAATTCTCTCACTTCCTGATGTCATTTTATATAAAGTAAACATCACATGGTTACCTTCACGTGGTGTTTCCTAGGTAACGCAGAGAATTATGCAAAATGGTGAGCATATGTTTTTCCGGTATCTCTAAAGTAACCACGACTTCATAAGATTTTCCGTGTGAACACCAGATAAACACCAGTACCAAATTAACTCGGGCGAAGCCGGGTATATCAGCTAGTATAAAGCCCTCACTGACTGACTGACTCACCAAAAGTTCTCCGACTTCCCGATGTCGTAGAAACATGAAATTTGGTACAAGCATAGATTATCTCCAAAATAGGAAAAGTAATGGGTCCCAACTCTATTATTCAATTCTAGCGCAAAAGAATTGGCGTCAAAGTTTTACGTACATAATCTAAATCTCTCACTTCCCAATGTCATAGAAACTTAAAATTTGGCACGCGCATTGAATATGTCCTAAATAGGAAAAGCGAATGGGTCCCAACTCGATTATTCAATTCTATGCGCAAAAGAATTAGCGTCCAAATTTTACGTACGGAATCTAATTCTCTCACTTCCCGGTGTCATAGAAACTCGAAATTTGGCATGAGCATTGATTATGTCATAAATAGGAAAAGCTAATGGGTCCCAACTCGATTATTCAATTCTATGTGCAAAAGAATTAGCGTCCAAATGTTACGTACGGAATGTAATTTTCTCACTTTTCGGTGTCATAGAAACGTGAAATTTGGCACGAGCATGGATTATGTCATAAATAGGAAAAGCTAATGGGTCCCAACTCGATTATTCAATTCTATGCGCAAAAGAATTAGTGTCCAAATTTTACGTACGGAATGTAATTCTCTCACTTCCCGATGTCATTTTATATGAAGGAAACGTTGCATGGTTACCTCCACGTGGTGTTTCCTGGGTAACGCAGAGAACTATGCAAAATGGTGAACATATGTTTTTCCGGTATCTCTAAAGTCACCAGGACTTCATAAGATTTTCCATGTGAACACCAGATAAACACCAGTACCAAATTAACTCGGGCGAAGCCGGGTATATCAGCTAGTATATATATATATATATATATATATAATTTAGAATGGAAAATGAACAATGACAAATAACAATTTTTGTGCACCGCAGCAACTTTTTTTCTCCTTTTTTATGTTAAACTACATCCTCTGAGTCTCTCTTACAATAAGAGTGCCCCTTGGTGATGCCTCATCATAATAGTGCCCTTCACTGTCCCTCTCAGTGACCCCACTTACGTTAATAGTGCCCCTCACAATAATAATGCCTCTTAGTTATTTCACTCACAGTAATAGTGCCCCTCAGTGACCTCCTGATAGTAATATCACCCCTTAGTGACCCCTTCACAGTAATAGAGCCCATTAGTATATCCATTAAAGTAATAGTGCCCCTCAGTGACCAACTGATAGTAATAGTGCCCTTTAGTGACCCCCTCCACAGTCATAGCTCAACTTAGTCACCCTTTCACAGTAATAGCGCTCGTTAGTGTCCCCCTCGCATTAATAGCCCCCGTTAGTGTCTCTGTCAAAGTAATCCTGCCCCTCAGTGACCTCCTCACAGTAATCCTGACCCTCAGTGACCACTTGCCAGTAATAGTGCCCCTCAGTGACCCCCTTACTGTAATAGTGCCCCCTCAGTGACCCCCTCACAGTAATAGTGCCCCCTCAGTGACCCCCTCACAGTAATAGTGCCCCTCAGTGACCCCCTCACAGTAACAGCCCCTCAGTGACCCCCTCACAGTAATAGTGTCCCTCAGTGACCCCCTCACAGTAATAGTGCCCCTGAGTGTTGCCTGCACAGTAATAGTGCCCCTCAGTGACCCCCTCACAGTAACAGTGCCCCTCAGTGACCCCCTCACAGTAACAGTGCCCCTCAGTGACCCCCTCACAGTAATAGTGCCCCTCAGTGTTGCCTGCACAGTAATAGTGCCCCTCAGTGACCCCCTCACAGTAATAGTGCCCCTCAGTGACCTCCTCACAGTAATAGTGCCCCTTGCTGACCCCCTCACAGTAATAGTGCCCCTCAGTGTTGGCTGCACAGTAATAGTGCCCCTCAGTGACCCCCTCACAGTAATAGTGCCCCTCAGTGACCCCCTCACAGTAATAGTGCCCCTCAGTGACCCCTCACAGTAATAGTGCCCCTCAGTGACCCCCTCACAGTAATAGTGCCCCTCAGTGACCCCTCACAGTAATAGTGCCCCTCAGTGACCCCCTCACAGTAATAATGCCCCTCAGTGACCCCCTCACAGTAATAGTGCCCCTCAGTGACCCCCTCACAGTAATAGTGCCCCTCAGTGACCCCCTCACAGTAATAGTGCCCCTCAGTGACCCCTCACAATAATAGTGACCCTCAGTGACCCCTCACAGTAATAGTGCCCCTCAGTGACCTCCTCACAGTAATAGTGCCCCTCAGTGACCTCCTCACAGTAATAGTGCCCCTCAGTGACCTCCTCATAGTAATATTGCCCCTCAGTGACCCCCTCACAGTAATATTGCCCCTCAGTGACCCCCTCACAGTAATAGTGCCCCTCAGTGACCCCCTCACAGTAATACTGCCCCTCAGTGACCCCCTCACAGTAATAGTGCCCCTCAGTGACCTCCTCACAGTAATAGTGCCCCTCAGTGTTGCCTGCACAGTAATAGCACTCATTAGCGTCTCCCTCGCAGTAATGGCGCCCGTTAGTTTCTCTGTGATCCTCTGCTGTGGCCGTGAATATCGAGCTCGTCCGTGTGAAGGAGCCCTTACGGGGATGAATCATGAGGACAGTCGTTGATCCTCATAGACCTGCTGTACACGTCTGTTCACACGGGGAGGCACAGAGCCGATCAGCGAGTATTTCTGTTTGCTGAAACTCGTCTAAGGATCGAGCGTCTGCTTGTTTGTTGACTGATCATCGGTCCTCGGCTGTCAGGCAAACGATGCCAGCGGCGGGCATGGACAGCACAAAGGGTGAATGTAGGCAGTTAATCTTACTCTAATCCTGACCCCCCCCCCCCTTGCGGGGTCTTCTGTCTCCCAGGATGACAAGGCAGCCCCCAAAATCCAGGATGGTTGGAAGACGTATTAGTGCTGTGATACATTTCCTGACCCTCCATAACCAGGCAGGGTTGCAGTTTAACGTCCGGGAAAAGCAACGTACCCAACATGGGAAAGTCACGACCCCGGTGTGGTGTCCTTAGCGGATGGCACCCAGCTTTCCTGCTCTCCTGAATGGCGCATGCAGCTGTTTGCAGATACATCTTCTGCTCCCTTATTTGCCATTCAGGAGTCGCGGAAAGCTGGGAGATGCCGAGGACTGAGCTGAACCCTCCGCCTGATGTTAATTAAAGCCTTTTTAATAATTTTAGAACGTGTTTGGAGCGGGCTGTTTGGCGCTGGCGTCCGCGGGGTATGAGCTCAGGGGTTTTGCCGTTTCCCCCTGACACATGTTTAGTGCGTTTGTTTGAAAAATTATTCTTCTTATTTTCTCGAATGAGCGCTTGGAAGGCAACAATTGCGCCTTTGATGGGGCGATGTGGAGCGCGATTGTTGCCGGCACTTTAAAACCTATTTGTCATATTCGCTAATGATCTGAAATGCTAACGCTTGTGTAAACAGTGTAACAAGCCACGAGCGCCTTCCCACCGGGGTCACATAATTATTCACATGGTAATGTAAACTGCCAGCGAGCGGGCCTCCAAAATATGGAACAAGCTGTGCCGAGCCGCAAACCGCATTCCCAAATAATACCGACTAATCATCGGTAAATAAACAGCGCTACGGGGAAATTATTAAATCCATCCGTGGGGCAGAGCGAGGCATGTAACAGAAGAATGGGATATATGTGACCGTGGAGTCCCAGCTCAGTCCGGACCGTAACTTGTCAGGAACTCAAAGTACATCGGATCTTGTACTCCAGTCACAGCCAAAGCTGCATTGACAATTCTGCATTGTTCCTGAGGGCTGTCAGTTTGGTAGACCAGGCATCTCTTCTACTGCCCCAGTTAAACAGGGCTGTGCTAAATTACCATAGCCTTGGTTACTCCATCAGGTCTTATACTCCAGTAACATCTAAAGCTGCATTCACATTTCTTCCAGTTTGCGGGATGCCCCCCCCATACGTGGTTGGCCTGGGGAATTTTGCATAAATTTATTATCATTCTACATCTTGAGCTGCTGCAACACATTTTATACTCCAGTGACATCTAAAGCTGCACGATTACATCA
The DNA here is from genome assembly GCA_035609135.1 of Eleutherodactylus coqui. NCBI lineage: Eukaryota > Metazoa > Chordata > Amphibia > Anura > Eleutherodactylidae > Eleutherodactylus > Eleutherodactylus coqui. The sequence continues at coordinate 513,593,747 of CM069405.1, read as the reverse complement.
GGTTTTATACTCCAATCCTGAGGGATATTGGCTCTCCTTGAGGAGAGAACCTAGGCGAGTGAGGAGACTTATAAGGCCATCCATGCTCCTATGGGAAATATGCAAATAAGGGAGATGGAACAATACCTCTGCAGCGCCACCTATTGGATGGCAGGATTCCTGTAAATCAATGTCCGACTCTTTATACAGGTCTTAACAATGATTCCCAATCATTAAGACTTGTATAAAGAGTCAGACATTGATTTACAGGAATCCTGCCATCCAATAGGTGGCGCTGCAGAGGTATTGTTCCATCTTCCTTATTTGCATTTTATACTCCAGTAACATCTAAAGCTGCGTTCACAATTCCTCTGATTGCCTGGAGGCTTCCAACTTGCTGGTTTCCTGAAAGCTCTTGATTTGTATTACCTTGCATATCCTCTAGGATGTTCGTCTCCGATTCAAGGCTGTGTGCCCCCATGCAGCTCCTCTCCCCCAGTGCCACTGATACATTAGGGGTCGGTGCCCCCAAGTCCTGGCGCTGGTCAGGAGGCACCAAGGATTTTTGGTCCATAACAAAATGGTCAAAAGGTTAAAAAAAATGATATTTTTGGTCCCTGCAGAACCTGAGGAAAAGACCGTCCTCGGCGTGGTGTTCACAGGCTGCACACTGGCAGCTAGAACAATTCTACAGAGCGAGCACCGCTACAAGCAGCTCCCCATATCTCAGCTTCCTGGGCTCCAGTGATTGTGACATGAGGGGATATTAAGAGTTAACAGTTATCCTTAAAGTTTTTGCATGGAGTTTACCTGCATGTTGACAGCTAGAATAAATCTATAGACCGAGTGCCTCAACAAATAGTTTGTCATATCTCAGCGTCCTGGATCCCTATGAGGGTAATTGGGGTTAATCACAGCCTCCCCTAAAGTTTTTGAGTTGAATTTGGGTGCACATTGACAGCTATTGAGAGCTATAATATCTACAGAGCCTGTGCCTCAACAAACAGCTCCCCATATCTCAGCTTCTTGGAATCTTTTGATTGTGACATAAAGAGGATATGCAGGTTAATCATAGTTATTCTTAAAGTTTTTATGTGGAGTTTTGGTGCACATTAACAGAAGAGCTATAATAACTCTGATTGAGTACCTCAACAAACAGCAACCCATATCTCAGCCTTCTAGACCCGTCTGATAGTGACACGGGGGATAATTAGGGTTAGTCACAGTTTATATTAATGTTTTTGTGTGTAATTTGGTTGCACATTGCCAGCTAGGACAAATCTCCCTAGTGAGTATTTTAACACACAGCTCACCATATCTCAGCTTCCCGACCTGTGATTATAGCATGGAAAGGAAATTTGGGTTAATCGCAGTCACCCCTCAAGTTTTGGCATGGAATTTAGCCCTATGTTGACAGCTACAATAACTACAGAGTGAGTACCTCAACAAATGACTCCTCATATCTCAGCTTCCTGGAACTCTTTGATTGTGACATGGAGGGGTTATTCAGGTTGATCATAGTTACCCCTAAAGTTTTTTTGTGGAGTTTGAGTGCACACTTGTAAGTAGGGAACCCAGGTCCGAGACTGTGCTGTAATGAGCTCTGTTATGGTTCCTATAGTTGTGTAATCTGGATGGTATAAGAGCGGCCTCTACTGGCCGCCATACATTACTGCAGTTTGTGTATTTCTCTATGTAGTGTTGCATATGACTTCCCATTGTCTGCAGAGGTCAGGTGGGAGATCTGGAGGACTTGAGATCATTGAGAGCTTCAAGCATTTCCAGTGGTTCTGAGCCTTAAAAGAGACTGCATTGCGGGGAGAAGGAGCTGCCAAAGCAGTGAGGGGTCGGCTTGGGATGCCATAGAGAATGTGTCCTGGAGAATCTGTGCCTGTTAGAGAGGGACAGTGGCACAAGAAAGGAGGCAGTCGGTATATGAGTAGCGCAGCTCCATAACATGCTAGAACCAATGTCACTGAGAGAACAAAGGGGCAGGACTACAGCAAGAGAGACTGCTACAAAGGATTCACATCATCCTGCAGCTCTGTGAATCGGGGTACTCCTAACACGTCGCTAACATTGCAGCACCAAACACGCTGGAAATATGTAAGTGAGGTTGGCCTCAGGAAAAGGTCCAATGTGTGCACATGGGTAGTGACTTAAAGCAGACCTGCCAGTCAAAATACACAAGTCCAAGCCGACACCAGAGGAACACATATCCATCTGCCGGTTGTGGGCAAGTTATAGGACAACACTTGTGGGCGACTGCCATTGCTGGCTGCAAATATGTAAGTGAGGTTGGCCCTCAGGAAAAGGCCCAACGTGTGCACACGGGTAGTGACTTAAAGCAGACCTGCCAGTCAAAATACACAAGTCCAAGCCGACACCAGAGGAACACATATCCATCTGCCAGTTGTGGACAAGTTATAGGACAACAATTGTGGGCAACTGCCATTGCTGGCTGCAAATATGTAAGTGAGGTTGGCCTCATGACGCGGGTATATCGGATGTGACCTCTGTGACCTAACCCAAACCTCCCCCTTTCTTCAATTAAAACGCTGCAACTTCTAGCTTGGATAAATTTTTGGCCACAGCGGCCATTTATTAAAATTCTTATTAACAATTGATAAAAACATCAAATAAAACAACCCACTGAAAAGGGGGAAGTCCCCGGAGCCTCCAACCCCCTCTGTCGCCTCCCCAACAGGGAAAAGGATTTCCGTCCTGCCTCCCGCCGCTCTCTCCCTCTATCCGACTCGGGAGACTGAAATCCTTCCCGCTAAAACCCTCCCGTCGCAAGACAGCCGACTCGGGAGGCAACACACAACCGGTTGCCCCTAGTCGCCCTCCTCCTCCCGACTCAGAGAGGCGCGAGCCGTTCCTCGGCTAGCCACGTTTCTCTGCAGGGACTACGGCCTGACAGAGCCGGGAGGCGACAGGCTGACCACACACACTATACCAAAAAGGGGGAGGGGGGGGGGAGGTAGCCATCAGCCCCCGTTCCCCCCCCCCCGCCCCGCACATCAGCTGGCTCCAAGAACTCCCCCCCCCCCCCTTCCGAACGCCGCTATGACAATGTTACGATACCTCTACGACCCTTTCTACTAACTAAACTGCCCCCTATATGCTAAAGTAAGGGCGGGTGGGTGGGACTTCCTCGTGGCCTCCGTCTTCTCCTTCTGCTTCTTCTTCCTCCGTTGCCGCCTAGGGATGCTCCTCCCCCTGCTGTTCCCGCACTTTCTCTCTAACTTCCCCCTCTACTACACCCCCCCCTCTTCACCCTTCCATTAACCCTGGCCTCCCCGTTAACCCTGTCATGGGCTGCCTCCATATATATCCCCGGGGGCTACTATTCCGGCGCCTCTTGACGCGGGTATATCGGATGTGACCTCTGTGACCTAACCCAAACCTCCCCCTTTCTTCAATTAAAACGCTGCAACTTCTAGCTTGGATAAATTTTTGGCCACAGCGGCCATTTATTAAAATTCTTATTAACAATTGATAAAAACATCAAATAAAACAACCCACTGAAAAGGGGGAAGTCCCCGGAGCCTCCAACCCCCTCTGTCGCCTCCCCAACAGGGAAAAGGATTTCCGTCCTGCCTCCCGCCGCTCTCTCCCTCTATCCGACTCGGGAGACTGAAATCCTTCCCGCTAAAACCCTCCCGTCGCAAGACAGCCGACTCGGGAGGCAACACACAACCGGTTGCCCCTAGTCGCCCTCCTCCTCCCGACTCAGAGAGGCGCGAGCCGTTCCTCGGCTAGCCACGTTTCTCTGCAGGGACTACGGCCTGACAGAGCCGGGAGGCGACAGGCTGACCACACACACTATACCAAAAAGGGGGAGGGGGGGGGGAGGTAGCCATCAGCCCCCGTTCCCCCCCCCCCGCCCCGCACATCAGCTGGCTCCAAGAACTCCCCCCCCCCCCCTTCCGAACGCCACCGCCAGCATGGCATGACCACCTCATGCCTGCGCAGCACCCCACAGAACTAACGCGCGTTCTATTCCCTCCTGAACCCCCTCTAACCACAGATCCGTCCCAATCTCGTTGAGATGCACGCCATCGCTCCTCCAATAGTTTCCTACTCCCTTCTCAAGATCTATGTGCCGAACGGCCACTCCTCCATTACGCGCAACGAAGCGTGAAACCTCCCGGTTAACCTTGATCCTGGCCTTGTCTATCCCCCGCACTGAGCGCGCGTTGCGCCACACCTTGCGAGGGACCATCTCTGACCAGACCACGATCAAGCCCCGGTACATCTGCATCATACGAAGCATATCGTACCGGATGTCCCTACCTAGGTCCCTAAAGGGTCTCTGCCCCAAATCGTTGCCCCCGACGTGCAGTACGAGGATGTTAGGCGGCCTGTCTAGGGAGACTAAGCGCTGAACGTCCTGTAACACCCGGAACCAGGCCATGCCCCGCACTCCGATCCATCGAATTACCGCCGTCTCTCTACTCAGCCTTAACTGTCTACCGTTAGGCCTGATCTTAGCCCTCTCCCCCCCCCAATACACAAAAGAGTGGCCCATTATCCACACCAACGCGGCTCGATGATCTGTAACAAAAGAAAAAACAACTAGTCGTAATTAACCCCGCCGCAAAACGTACCCCCCCCCCCGCTTAAAGCAAGTGCGGCCTGATATAACGTTTAAACCGTCCCGACTTCCACCGACCGATGCCCATCACCGCCTGACTATCCAGTCCCCTCTCTGCTGCCTCCGTTGCCGCGCCTATTCTAAAAGAATGTGTCCCGAAATTAGAGCTGTCTAACCCCAGCGTATCTATCGCTCTTCTTAACACCGCCTCGAACTGGAACCTTGACAAAAAACGACCATCTCGGTGCTGCAGAAGAGGCCCCACCCTGACTCCTGCTAACAAACTATAGTCCTCCCAACATTTAACTGGGCACATGGACTCTCCCCGCACTTGTCCTAGCGACACTCTCCGACCTCTACCCTCCTGATCCGTCTTAGAACGACGGATGACTAATTCCAACCGCCCTTTTATAACCTTGGTATCCTCGCTTTGTAAACCCCCCCCTTTCTTTTTGCTGGGGGAAACCAGTTCCCCCAGCCGAAGAGCCCCAAAGAAAGCTAATGAAAAAGCCAGCTTAAAAAGCGAGTATTCAAACCCTTCCCCGCATATCTCCCCCAATGCGCCCCCCAATCTCTTCAACAAGTCGAACGAGATTGGCCGACGCATATCTGACCCCCCCCGCCCCCTTCTAAACCCCTTTAGTGCCTGTCTGACTACAAAATTCTTTGTAACATCAGTCAAACCCCGCAACTTAGCGCCAAACGCCACTCCTCCCATAAATTTGTTAACTCTGGCGACTGACAACCCTGTCTCAGAACTTTTCCCCAACCATCCTAACAACGCCCCTACCCTGTCCTCGTCTGAACGCACGATTCCCCACTGCTGCAGCCACTCCTCCCATTCCGACCAGGCTGCCCTATAAGACGTCCACGTACTCCGAGCCAGTGAGGTACCTATCAAGTGCCTCACTGCTCGCTGACCACGCTCCAGATGTGTCTCGGGCAAGACACCCCTTCCTTCTCTGCTGCCGGGGCCAAACGTCGGAATCGCTCCCACTGGCAACGAGAAAGAGCATCCGCTAGTGAATTGCTCACCCCCGGCACATGTACCGCACCTATCCAAGCGTTAAGTGATAACGCTTTCAGCACCAGGTGGCGCAGTAAGGCCACCACTGGAGGGGACGATGCAGACAATTTATTTATCGCCTGCACGACCCCCAGGTTGTCGCAGTGAAAGCGTACCCTCTTGTTCCTAAATTGCTCGCCCCATATCTCCACCGCCACTATAATGGGGAAGAGCTCGAGTAGCACCAAGTTCCTTACCAACCCTGACGAGAACCAATCGCTCGGCCATCCGGCCGCGCACCACTGGCCCTGGAAGTAAATCCCAAAACCCGAACTCCCTGCGGCGTCAGTAAACAATTCCCAATCAAAATTGTTTACCATTTCCTCCATCATTACTGACCGACCGTTGTAGTTCTCTAGAAACGCCGCCCATACTGCTAAATCTTTCTTGAGTTCCTTACCTAGCCGAATAAAATGGTGGGGTAACCGAACCCCCGCCGTTGCTGACGCTAGCCTTCTGCTGAAAATTCGCCCCATCGGCATTATTCGGCAAGCGAAATTAAGCTTGCCCAATAACGATTGGAGCTCCCTCAAAGTGACCTTGGTGACAACCCTTGCTCTCTTTACCTCCGCCTTTAACTCTGTCAACTTCTCCTCGGGCAATCTGCATTCCATTGCAACCGTGTCAATGGTAATGCCCAGGAACTTTAAACATGTAGTGGGCCCCTCTGTCTTCCCAGGCGCCAAAGGCACCCCGAATTGACCGGAAACCCATTGAAGTGACCCCAGCAAAGTTGCACAAATAGGCGAACCTGCTGGCCCTATGCATAGGAAGTCATCCAAATAATGGATCACAGACCTAATCCCCGTGCAATCCCTAACTACCCATTCTAAAAAGGAACTGAACGCTTCAAAATAAGCGCAAGAAATGGAACAGCCCATGGGTAGGCACCTATCCGCAAAATAACTTCCCTCCCAAAAACACCCTAACAAACGAATGCTCTCGGGAGCAACTGGGAGCAACCTAAACGCAGACTCGATATCCACCTTTGCCAGCTTCGCTCCCTGCCCATACCTGCGGACCCATTTTATTGAGGCGTCAAATGAAGTATACACCACAGAACAAATTTCCGGGTCTATACCGTCATTTACTGACGCCCCCTTTGGGTATGACAGATGGTGTATGAGTCGAAACTTGTTAGGTTCCTTCTTAGGAACAACCCCCAGCGGTGAGACCACCAGGTCCGCCACGGGCGGGGAACGGAACGGTCCCGCCATGCGGCCTAACTGAACCTCCTTAAACAATTTTTTGGTCACCACAGCCGATTGCCGAATCGCTGACGGCAAATTCTTGGTTGTGACCGGAACCCTATGAACTGGGGCGGGAATCCTAAAACCGTCCCTAAAACCCTCAAACAGTAAACTAGCCTTATCTCGGTCGGGGTACCTATTTAGAAACGGCACCATCTTTGCCAGTTTCACTGGTGTCATCCCTTTTTCCAGGTGCCCCGAAACCCTTTCCTTTTCCTTTTTTAAAGCACTTTGCTGCTCCATGTGACGTGCCGTTACACACGGAGCAGACGTGCTTGAACCTGCAAGAGTTCCCGAATTTGCATTGGCCGTCGTTAAACTGCCAACACAATCCGAGCCTATGACTCCCTGACTGACCTCCCTGCCCCCCCCCTTGGGAACCACTGGCCGAGCTGCTAGTCCCGGCCCCCCCCTGAAAGGGCTGGCCAAACCTAACTGGGGCCATTACCCGCAACCATAGGCCAATATCTTTCTGATCCCACCGAATAGACGGTCGGATCGCTTTCCGCTGACGAAATTGCTCGTCGTACCTAAGCCACGTTTGGCCCCCGTACACCCTGTACGCCTCACCTATCGCATCGAGATAGCAAAAAAGGCCGGAGCAGTTCTCCGGCGCCTTTTCACCTATAACGCTGGCCAGAATAGCGAAGGCTTGCATCCAGTTGGAGAACGTCTGTGGAATCAGTTTCCACCGACGTTTCTCCTCCTCTTCCTTCTTATATTCTGTCCTTTTCCCTTTATCTAAATTGAATTTTTCCAAAGGGAGAAGGGAAAAGATCTCGACGTATTCGTCGCGCCAAATCTTTTCTCTAACCTCCTTCTTTAAGTGTGCACCTAGGGGGCCCTCGAAACACACATAAACTTCCCCCTTCGCTCTGTCATCCAAGCGAATCCCTTCCCCATCTTTCTCCGTCTGGACCCCTACCGTAACGGGCGCTACCTGCTGCCCTACAGACGCCCCCGCCGTGCTACCACCCCTAGCGCTCTCGTCGGCGATCGACGCGTTGGACGGTAGCGTCCAAGCAGCTACTGGCGACGGCCCTGCTCTTGCGTCTTGCTTGCGCCACAACTCCCATAATCCACCCAGAAATAACCCAAAATCACTCGCTGCGCCATGTGTGCCTGCCATCGCCCCCCCATCCCCTGTCCACCCCCCAAAACTATCTCCCGCGTGCGCAACGCGGCTAACTGCATGTAATGTAGTGTCCCCGTGTGTTTGCTCACCTGGCTGCGTAGGGGCTGTAGTCCCACCAGCCGCCGATCCTCCCTCCAGCGGATCCGATTCCTCGTCCGAATGTGGTCCGAACTGACGACCGGGGTCCTCCTCTGGCTGCATACGCACCTCCGGATTCGCAGCCGCCTGCCTGCTGCTCGGCCTGGCTCTCACGGGCCGCACTTCAGCTTGTCCCTGGAAGTTACTGTGGGGCTGCTCTGCTACCACCGGCTCTCCTGCAGAGCGGCCCCACGCTGTAGCTCGGTTCACCGCCGACAGCCCGGTATTAGGCCCCGCCCCCCTGGCAGCACGGGACCTAGTGCCGGACGCTGCGCCGTGCCGCCCGGCGAGATTCCTCCCGGGCCTGCGCTCCCCCGATGGCATGGATGGTGCAGGGAGCCGGCCCGGAGGGGCCCGTGAGGGACTCTCTATGCGGCGCCGACGCTGTGGAGCCTGATCCGGGCTCAGACGCGCCGGAGCGCGGGCCCTCCTAGTACTCGGCCCTCTCGCCGATGCTGCCGGTGTCTGCCTGCTCCCTCCTGCCTCCTCCCTCCGGCCGCTAGCAGTCCCCGACAGCGCTCCCGCTGCTGCCTCCGGTGTGCGGCTCCCCGCAGCGGCTGTCCTTCGCCCCCTTTCTCTCACCGCAGTTGCTGCAGGGGCTCCGGACGCCTCTCCCCCCGATGCTGCTGACCGTGCGGGTGCCGCTTCCACCTCCGATGGGCCCGGGGCCCCGACATCCAGGATCCTCATGAGCCAGTCGATGCCCCGCTCCTCCACCGCTGCCCGGATCTTCTCCATGGCGGCCTCCATGTCCGGTAAGTCCTCTTCTGGGCGCTTCCTGACGATCACCTTCGGGCTCTTCACGGACAGGTCTTGGGACTTCGGTCTGCAGACTTCGGTCTTGGGACTCCTGTCTGGGGTCTTGGGACTTCTGCCTGGGGTCTTGGGACTTCTGTCTGGGGTCTTGGGACTTCTGCCTGGGGTCTTGGGACTTCTGTCTGGGGTCTTGGGACTTCTGTCTGGGGTCTTGGGACTTCTGTCTGGGGTCTTGGGACTTCTGTCTGGGGTCTTGGGACTTCTGCCTGGGGTCTTGGGTCTTCTCTACCTCTTCCCTCTTCTTCCTCGTGGCCTCCGTCTTCTCCTTCTGCTTCTTCTTCCTCCGTTGCCGCCTAGGGATGCTCCTCCCCCTGCTGTTCCCGCACTTTCTCTCTAACTTCCCCCTCTACTACACCCCCCCCTCTTCACCCTTCCATTAACCCTGGCCTCCCCGTTAACCCTGTCATGGGCTGCCTCCATATATATCCCCGGGGGCTACTATTCCGGCGCCTCTGGAAAAGGCCCAATGTGTGCACACGGGTAGTGACTTAAAGGGGTTGTCCCGCGAAAGCAAGTGGGGGTATACACTTCTGTATGGCCATATTAATGCACTTTGTAATGTACATTGTGCATTAATTATGAGCCATACAGAAGTTATTCACTTACCTGTTCTGTTGCTAGCGTCCTCGTCTCCATGGTGCCGACTAATTTTCGGCGTCTAATCTCCAGATTAGACGCGCTTGCGCAGTCCGGGTCTTCTTCTTTTCTCAATGGGGCCGCTCGTGCAGGAGAGCGGCTCCGTGTAGCTCCGCCCCGTCACGTGCCGATTCCAGCCAATCAGGAGGCTGGAATCGGCAATGGACCGCACAGAAGCCCTGCGGTCCACCGAGGGAGAAGATGCCGTCGGCCATCTTCAGCCGGTAAGTAAGAAGTCACCGGAGCGCGGGGATTCAGGTAAGCGCTGTGCGGATTTTTTTTTTAGGTCCCTGCATCGGGTTTGTCTCGCGCCGAACGGGGGGGGCTGTTGAAAAAAAAAAAACCCGTTTCGGCGCGGGACAACCCCTTTAAAGCAGACCTGCCCGTCAAAATACACAAGTCCAAGCCGACACCAGAGGAACACATATCCATCGGCCAGTTGTGGACAAGTTATTGGACAACGCTTGCAATACTTTCAGACTGTGTGCAGGTGACTGCCATTGGCATCGCTGGGTGGTCCTACTGCATGTTCTACAGTGAAGTGTGTTGCTGATCTTGGTGACGTATAACAGATTGTTACCATCCCCCGCTCACGGTACAGTTCTGCACATGCTTCAGTTAGGTTGTCTAACGTTTCTGAATAACCGCATATTGCTCATCTATTAGCAGAAGCTTCATCTACAAGTGTATTTGACAAAATAATCTTTTTTGTAAGCCTGCTGTCCGCATCGTACCCCCCTGTGTCACATCATACCCCCTGTGTCACATCGTACCCCCTGTGTCACATCATACCCCCTGTGTCACATTGTACCCCCCTGTGTCACATCATACCCCCTGTGTCACATCGTACCCCCCTGTGTCACATCATACCCCCTGTGTCACATTGTACCCCCTGTGTCACATTGTACCCCCCTGTGTCACATCGTACCCCCTGTGTCACATTGTACCCCCCTGTGTCACATCGTACCCCCCTGTGTCACATCATACCCCCTGTGTCACATCGTACCCCCCTGTGTCACATCGTACCCCCCTGTGTCACATCGTACCCCCCTGTGTCACATCGTACCCCCTGTGTCACATCGTACCCCCCTGTGTCACATCATACCCCCTGTGTCACATCGTACCCCCCTGTGTCACATCGTACCCCCCTGTCTCACATCGTACCCCCCTGTGTCACATCGTACCCCCCTGTCTCACATCGTACCCCCCTGTCTCACATCGTACCCCCCTGTGTCACATCGTACCCCCCTGTGTCACCTGCCCAACCGCCACAAGTTGACAGCTATTGATGACTAGAATAACTGCATAGAGTGAGCAACTCAACAAACAGCTCCTTGTATCTCAGCTTCCTGGACTCCTGTGAGAGAGAAATGAGATGGGGAAAGAGATACGGAGGCCGACTGCAGCCGTCCCTCAGTTTGTACTGTATGGACACCCCAACAAACAGCTCCTCCTATCCCAACTTCCTGAACATCTGTGAGTGTGACACTGGGGGAGATGGATATTGAGGTTCACTGCAGTCACCCCTCAATCTTCAGGCTGTCAGTGGTGTTAGACTTTAAGCCGCTTTCACATGGGCGACAAAATCGCACTATTTTCTCGTGATGCGACTGCGCTGTAAATCGCATGTATGTGAGGCTCTGCTGTAAATCGCATGTATGTGAGGCTCTGCTGTAAATCGCATGTATGTGAGGCTCTGCTGTAAATCGCATGTATGTGAGGCTCCTGCTTTCCAATGGGTTCTTCCACACGAACAATGTTTTGTAGGTGGCTACACTGTGAGATTAAAAATCGTGGCACGCTCTATACAGCCGCGATTTGCAATGTTTTGTAGCCCATGTTTCCCTATGGAGCCTCCTTTGTGTTGCATCACCGCACAAAATTGAGGTTTTCATGCAGTGCGATGCAACTTTTACAGTATGAAGTCCTGCTGTCTGCCCCTAAAATAAGCCCTAGCTGCATAAAAAAAAACTAACAACACATCACCTAATCACCGCAAATAATGCAGCAATATCGCACAGACCACAGCTGCGATATCACTGCGATTTTTCTTGTGGCGCTATCACCCATGTGAAGGAGGACTAAAGGAGGGCTCCACTTTCAAACAGTGGGGTAGATTTACTTAGATTTGCATTTCAGACGTGGTTGCAGGTGAACTGTGCCCCGGCGTCACTGCACCACATGTGATAAAAGGTGCAAACCTCTTGATACATTTCTGAAACCTACAGCAGCTCCGAGCTGTACAACTTCCAACAGCTTCTAGAGTAGATTATCTGATGGGCCATGTGCCTCTTTTTTCCATAGGCCTGCCCAATGTTAGAAAAGTGGCGGAGGCCGTTGTAAAGGGTCCAAAAGAAATCTCACCTACAAGATTTAATACATTTGCCCCCATATTTACAAGCCTTTGACATGGCCGGGTCGGTCGGATCTTGTTTGTTTTTGTTTTGACATGGGCTGAGAATCCCTGCTGAGGGGATTGATGACCATTAGTTCATAGGGAGCGGGCCCACCTGGGCCCCCATGAATAACCCCCCGGGGCACGCCTTCATAAACCATCAGAATGTAATACTCTGGTATTGTATTACACTGTATCAGCCATCAAACAGTCGCAAGTGCAAGTAGGAAACTGAAAAAAATGGAAAAATAAGTTTAAAAAAATCATTATTGTGAAAACCAGCATGGAAAAAAAATTGCGCATTTTTGGTCACACCGTCTGAAAAACAAAAATGTAATAAGGCAATCAAAAAGTCACACAAACTGTAATAGAAACTCCAGGACGTCCCACAAGAAAACGAGCCTCCGCACAACTCTATCTACGGGGGAAAAAAGTTATGGCGCTCACAAGATGGCGGCAGAAAATAATTAGAGTTTTCACTAAAGATATTTTAATTTTTAAAAGCAGGACTAAAACCCGACCGATAGAAATGTTGTGTCGTAATCGTGCCGACCCGCAGAATAAAGTTATTGGGTCATTTCTGCTGCAGTGTGTACGCCAAAGGAAACAAGATCCCTCGCAGATGGCGCAATTGCGTTTTTTCTATTTCACTCCACTTCAATTTTCTTAAGTTTTCCAGTAAATTATGTCATACATTAAATCGTGCCATTGAAAAATACAAGTCGACCCGCAAAATAACAAGTGAGGAGTCAAAACCGAACATTAAAAAAGGGGGTTTCTGTGACAAAAATACTGATTATTTACCTTGAGCATATTGGATTGGTGGCGGTCCGCCGTCAGGACCCCCCACTGAGCAGCTGGTTGATGAGGCTTTGATGAGGCCCGTGACTTCACTCCCATTTAGGTAAACAAGATGGAGCTGCTCTACCAGGTACCGCCTCTACAAGATGTGCGGCGCTGCGCCTGATATACAATAAAGAGGTGGAGCTCACCGGACGGCCGCAGTCTCTTCAATCAGCTGATTGTCAGGAATCCCGAGCAGCGGACCCCCATTGATCAGAAATTGATGACCTTTCCTAAGGCTAGGCCATCACTATGGGAGTCCCAGGAAATCAGGGACTTCTGAAGATAAAGGGATTGTCCATGAACTCTTCTTCAGAGAAACAGCACCATAGCGCTTCCACAGGTTGTGTCTGGTATTGCAGCTCACTTCTGTTGAAGTGAATGGAGATGAGCTGCAATACCACATACAGCCTGAGGACAGGTGTGGGGTGGTTTATTTATTTTTTGTTTGTTTTAATTAAATGCTCGTTATTAAAATTTCAATTTTTTTTAAAACTTAACCAACTCTATGCGTCCCCCAGAGCCCCATCCACCCCTTTCCACACCCCTCTCTCTCTCTCAAAGAAATAAGTTCACAAGTTCTTGAGTCCTCCTCCTGATCCATTACAAGAGCTCGTGGTAGTGGGTACGCTGCCCCTCTTCGTCCGCTCCCTACTGCTCCCTTTTGTTTGTTCTACTCTTGTTAATATATAATAAAGTTGCCAAATATCCTATAAAATAACCAAAAATATAATCCTCCCCAAATCAGTTGTGTCCCAAAGTGACATCTTACATCTGTCCACTACCATAGATTGGGCAACAAGGTTCTCCGCGTCCCCCGTTCTCCGCGTCCCTTGTTCTCCGCGTCCCCCGTTCTCTGTGTTCCCCATTCTCCGCGTCCCCCGTTCTCTGTGTCCCCCGTTCTCTGTGTCCCTCGTTCTCTGCGTCCCACGTTTTATGTGTCCCCCCGTTCTCTGCGTCTTCCGTTCCCTGCATCCCCCGTTCTCTGCGTCCCCCCGTTCTCTGCGCCTCCCGTTCTCTGCGTCCCCCCATTCTCTGCGTACCCCGTTCTCTGCATCCCCCCGTTCTCTGCGTCCCCCGTTCTCTGCGTCCCCCCATTCTCTGCGTACCCCGTTCTCTGCATCCCCCCGTTCTCTGCGTCCCCCGTTCCCTGCATCCCCCGTTCTCTGCGTCCCCCCGTTCTCTGCGTCCCTCCATTCTCTGCGTCCCCCCGTTCTCCGCGTCCCCCCGTTCTCTGCGTCCCCCGTTCTCTGCGCCTCCCGTTCTCTGCGTCCCCCCGTTCTCTGCGTCCCCCGTTCCCTGCATCCCCCGTTCTCTGCGTCCCCCCGTTCTCTGCGTCCCTCCATTCTCTGCGTCCCCCCGTTCTCCGCGTCCCCCCGTTCTCTGCGTCCCCCCGTTCTCTGCGTCCCCCCGTTCCCTGCATCCCCCGTTCTCTGCATCCCCCGTTCTCTGCGTTCCTTCATTCTCTGCGTCCCCCCGTTCTCTGCATCCCCCGTTCTCTGTGCCTCCCGTTCTCTGCACCCCCCGTTCTCTGTGTCCCACGTTCTCTGTGTCCCCCGTTCTCTGTGTCCCCCGTTCTCTGCGTCCCCCCGTTCTCTGCGTACCCTGTTCTCTGCGTCCCCCTGTTCTCTGTGTCCCTTGTTCTCTGCGTCCCCCCGTTCTCTGCGTACCCCATTCTCTGTGTACCCTGTTCTCTGTGTCCCCCCCGTTCTCTGCATCCCCTGTTCTCTGCGTCCCCCCGTTCTCTGCGTACCCCGTTCTCTGTGTCCCCCCGTTCTCTGCATCCCCTGTTCTCTGCGCCCCCCGTTCTCTGTCTCACCTTTTCTCTAATCTTGAGTAACCTTATAGGACGTACTTCTACCCAGTATCTATTCCGCTTTGGGCATCTCCATCACATGATTGAGCCTTACATCGTACACAGAAGGGATTGTCTCTACAGAACAGCCGGGGTGCGGTACGCTCTTGGCAACATGTATAACTGCGGCAATCCATGTGCCTCACTGTGTCATTTTTTAGTATCTCTTGCCACTGTGAGTCTTCAATAGGACCTGTTACTACTCAATTACTACTGGGATTACTAAGGGGGGCATTATTACTACTGGAGCCACTATGAGAGGCACTATTACTACTGGAGCCACTAAGGGGGGCACTATTACTACTGGAGCCGCTATGAGAGGCACTATTACTACTTTAGTCACCAGGATAGGGAACACTTATTACTGGGGCCTCTATGGGGGGGTCACTATTACTACTGGAGCCACTAAGGGGGACACTATTACTACTGGAGCCGCTATGAGAGGCACTATTACTACTTTATTCACCAGGATAGGGAACACTTATTACTGGGGCCTCTATGGGGGGGTCACTATTACTACTGGAGCCACTAAGGGGGACACTATTACTACTGGAGCCGCTAAGGGGGGCACTATTACTACTGGAGCCGCTAAGGGGGACACTATTACTACTGGAGCCGCTATGAGAGGCACTATTACTACTTTAGTCACCAGGATAGGGAACACTTATTACTGGGGCCTCTATGGGGGGGTCACCATTACTACTGGAGCCACTATCGTGAGACCCTATTACTACTGGGTCCACTAGGGGTTCACTATTATTACTGGGGTCACTGTGCGGGACCATTATACTACTAGGGCTACTATGGGGGACCAGCATACTACTGGGAACACTATGGGGGGTCCCTATAAACTACTGGGGCCACTATGCGGGACACTATTATTACTGGGGTGACTATGGGGTCAGTATTACTACTGGGAACACTATGGGAAGCCCTATCACTACTGAGGCCACTATGGGGGTCATTATAATTACTGGGTCATTATGGTGGTCAGTATCACTACTGGGGACCCTGTGGGGGTATTATTAATACTGGGGTCACTATTACTCCTGCAGCCACTATGGGGGTCAATATTGCTACTGGGGCCAATGTGAGAGACCCTATTACTTCTGGGGCCACTATGGGGGTCACTATTATTACTGGAGCCACTATGGGGGGGTCACTTTCATTATACAGCATTACTATTACAATCGCCTGCTGAAAGGTAACCATAAGGCTGATGTGGCCCATGGTGAAAATGAGTTTGACACCACTGATCTACAGTTTAAAGACCCTAACAAACAGTCCTCATATCTCAGCCTCCAGGACTCCTGGGACTGTGTCATATGGGAATGTTTGGGTAAATTGCATTTAGCCCTAAAGTTTTTGGAGTCTGGCTTTCATCTCCTTACAAACGACTTTCCCCATTTGAATGATGACATCTCGCGGTCAAATTACGGAATACGGACTAACAACTCCGCATCCCAGTCCTGACATGACTTATTTCTCTTATTTCCAAGAATCCAAAATCAAAACCCTCCTGAGGACCCCCTCCTCCAGCCTAGACGTGGGGCACGTGGTGTAGGGGCTGAGGTGGCACTGCCGCTGGTGACTTTCACGATTTATTGCACTTGTAGGAAATCTGGCATTTGGCTGATGTTCGGAGTGCGGAGTGTTTAGTCTGGGGGGTCACATATTAGCACATACTTGTAGCCAGGCCAGGAATCATTACTGTGTATAATGAAGCCCCTAATACGAGTGGAAGGGAAATGTGGGAGAGTTTCCTTCTCGGCGCAGTATTTATAAAGTGAGATGATTATGATGGGGGTTATAGTGATTATAGTCAGATTCCGCTGCCCTGCCCTGGGATCTAATTACCATAATGCTCTAATAAGGGTGATGATGGATAAATGGTTCGAAGCTGCGGCCACCGTCTTAGATCATTCTAATACCTGTAAGCTGTATATGTGTGAGTAGAGCCGATCACTTATATAGACCGCTTCACTCTATCCAGGCATGATCGGTCACCAATTAGTGTTGAGCGAATCGAAACAGTCGAGGCATGCTTAAAGTCGAACTTTGTTAAAAGTTTGGTTTGGCGAGAACCTGAAGCTTGAGAGGCTGGCTAAAATAAGGAGGAGGAAAAGAAGAAGCGGAAAAAGAAGGAAAAATAAAAGAATTCCCTTCCTTCCTTCCTTCCTTCCGTCCTTCCTTCCGTCCTTCTTTGTCCTTCTCTTCTTGTTCTTGTTCTTCTTCTTCATAGTGCTTCTTCCTAGTGTTTCTACTTCCTAGTCCTCCTTCTTCTTCTCCCTAATCCTTCTTCTTTGTCCTTCTTGTTGTTCTTCTTCGTTCTTTGCTTCTTTGTGCTTCTTCTTATTCTTATTCTTTGTGCTTCTTCTTTGTCCCTCTTCTTCTCCATCTTTCTTCTTCCTCCCTCTTCTCCTTTTCCCCTCTTCTTCTTTGTCCTTCTTCGTCCTTCTTGTTCTTCTTCTTCGTGCTTCTTCTTCTTATTCTTTGTGCTTCTTCTTTGTCCCTCTTCTTCTCCATCCTTCTTCTTCTTCCTCCCTCTTCTCCTTTTCCCCTCTTCTTCTTTGTCCTTCTTTTTCTTCTCCATCCTTCTTCTTCCTCCCTCTTCTCCTTTTTCCCTCTTCTTCTTCTTTGTCCTTCTTCGTCCTTCTTGTTCTTCTTCTTCGTGCTTTGCTTCTTTGTGCTTTTTCTTCTTATTCTTTGTGCTTCTTCTTTGTCCCTCTTCTTCTCCATCCTTCTTCTTCTTCCTCCCTCTTCTCCTTTTCCCCTCTTCTTCTTCTTTGTCCTTCTTTTTCTTCTTCTTCGTGCTTTGCTTCTCTGTGCTTCTTCTTATTCTTTGTGCTTCTTCTTTGTCCCACTTCTTCTCCATCCTTCTTCTTCCTCTCTCTTCTCCTTTTCCCCTCTTCTTCTTCTTTGTCTTCTTTTTCTTCTTCATCCTTCTTATTTTTCTTCATTAACTTTGCCTTGAAACAGCTCAAAAGCACTTAGTTGCCCTCCTAGGTGACCTAAGACTGTTATACAGGCCTTTTATGGCTCTTAGTCAGTATTTACACAAGTTTTAGGCGTATTGGTGAAACTAATTCGGACTGAACAAAACATTTTGCAGAAATTAGTCGAATTGGCAGAACCAAACTTTTAGTCATAATTATTGCTAATGGTGGCCGGGCTGTGCGCCACACTATAGGGGTATAGATGCAGATTTCAGCGGTCCGGCACTGGTACCTTTTGCTTTAGGAGTTTTGTAATACTTATATTTCAAAGTTTGCGGGGCAGAGCTGAATCCAATGCGGCGCATTAGTAGCCATGTATTCACCGCCCCCGGCCACTGACTCACAGGTCTCTCTCTATGACTTTCCATAGGGAGATACCTTTTAATCAGGAGGAGGAGAAGCGCGAGGAGCGAATATATAAATATTCATGAGTTGCATCAACTTATCTCTACCCCGCACCACAAACTTTGAAATGTAAGCTTTCCAAAATTGCTGAACTGATTGATATCAGTGATAGACACAGAAATCTGCCTGTCTGTGAAAAAATGAAGAATGGCTGCAGCAGAAGGGTTAAATGGGTATTTCTCTATTTTCCTTTTAAGTAACTGATGTAATTGTCATACGGTGTAGTGGCCCAGACCACCATCCTGGTCCCCTCCATAAATGTCATACATGTTCTGTCTTATGTGGATGCACTGTGCAAAGCTGTCATGTCATTTTCTGTATGTGTGTTACACAGCTGCAGCATCTAAAGGGTTAACTGTAATAAAATCATTGCCTGTCAGCTCTGTCTGCTGAATGTATCTATTCTATTGTGTCATGTGGTATAAGGTATAAATAGGGGTGTCTGAGAGCGGGAAGGGGTTCTATCTTCAACCTGTGAGTGCTATCTTGGGCAGAGACCCAAGAGGGTGCTAACACAGAGCCACATGGAAGCACCTTCAGCTTCCATGTAGGTGAAGATGGAGGAAGAGGAGCGATATCCCATAGCGCTTGGAGTGTGGATGTGGGGAGTGAGTCCCAGCAACAGAGAGAGAGATTATTACTCTGCTGCATAGAAGTAACGGTGTGTCGGTACGGTGGCGTCACGAGTGATATCTACTACAACCCCCCTCATCCCCCTTAATGGCACTGCCTGCCAAAGGAGTGTTGAAGCCTGGCTTGCAATCTACACTGGCATTGGTTGTGTTTCATCCCTCAGGTACCAGAGCATGGTACGTGCCACCATGACACGTCAGCACTTATCCCTCCCAGCTCTTCACATTAGCCAGGTGCCCAGGGTCACCCCTCTGGGGTGTTGCACAGTATATAGTGTGTCGTCTCTTGCACTATATGAGGCATGTTTGGCACTATAAGGAAGCCTCACTGGCACTGGGTGAATGTATCTCAGGATCTAGAGGGATGTCAGCCACTGGGGGAATCTATAGAATGGTATAGAGTAATCACTTGCGCTGTATGTAAGCATCTTCGGTCCTGTAAGAACCTATGGCACTATAGGGGGTGGCATGTTGATCACTATACAGAAAATAATTAGTACTGGAGTATCTATGATACATTAGAAGGGCATTTCTGACAGTGGGTGAATCTATGACACAATATACGGGCATCTCCTGTACTATATGACAGAAGCTCTGTTACTGGTTGCACCTAGGGCGCTATATGGAAATGGTTGTGGCACAATATAAAGGCATCTCTTGCACTATATATAGGGTGCTCTGGCACTGTAGGGAAAGAATCTCTGGCATTTGGACCATCTATGGCACCATAGGAGGGCATCTTTGGCTCTATATGGGAGACTCCTCGGCACTGTCTGGAAAGTAGAGCACTGGCAGCATTTATGGTACAATATAGTATCTCATGCAGTATATGGGGCATCGTTGGCCCTGTATGAGAATATTCCTGCATTAGACATTCTGGAGTCATCTGAGGTTTAGTAGGTTCAGCATGCAGACACCCCGGTAGGTATTGTGTAGGAGGTGATCGAGGTGTTCATTGCCAGGCAGATGAGTTAGAAACAACAGCTAGAGGTTTACTGAACATTCAGCAGCGGGTTACAGCTAGAGATGAGCGAGCATACTCGTCCGAGCTTGATGCTCGTTCGAGTATTAGGGTGCTCGAGATGCTCGTTACTCGAGACAAGCACCACGCGGTACTCGTCTCGATTAAACGAGCACTGACCATTGAATTCAATGGAGCCGGCAATACAGCCGGCTCCATTGAAAGCAATGGCCTGCCAGCGAGCGCGGGGTGAATTGTCGGGAAGGGCTTAAATATATAAGCCCTTCCCTGCAATTCATCCAGAAATGTGTAAAAAAAATATATATATATATACTCACCTTGTCCCGGCAGAATGATGTTAGCCCATTGAATTCAATGGAGTCGGCAATACAGCCGGCTCCATTAAAAGCAATGGGCTGCTGGCGATCGCGGAATGAATTGTCGGGAAGGGGTTAAATATATAAGCCCTTCCCTGCAATTCATCCAGAAATGTGTAAAAAAAAAATATATATATACTCACCTGGTCCCGGCAGACGGAGTTCAGCGCGGCCAGCGGCAGTCCTCCTGAACTGCTCTGAACAGCTGTGAGTAGTATTCAGCAGCCGGGGATTTAAAATCCCCGCCTGCTGAATGAGCTGCCTCTAATTGGTCACAGCCTGACCAATCAGAGGCAGATTCCACTCACACACCCATTCATGAATTTATGAATGGGTGTGTGACTGCTGCCTCTGATTTTAAATCCCCGGCTGCTGAATACTACTCACAGCTGTTCAGAGCAGTTCAGGAGGACTGCCGCTGGCCGCGCTGAACTCCGTCTGCTGGGACCAGGTGAGTATATATATATTTTTTATTTTTACACATTTCTGGCTGAATTGCAGGGAAGGGCTTATATATTTAACCCCTTCCCGACAATTCATCCCGCGATCGCCAGCAGCCCATTGCTTTCAATGGAGCCAGCTGTATTGCCGGCTCCATTGAATTCAATGGGCTAACATCATTCTTCTCTGTGGCAGAGGAGAACGATCTTTATGCTGACAGTGCGGGGGGGGGGGGGGTCTCACTCTTGCCACTATTGTGGCTTAATAGTGGGACCTGTGAACTTGAGATGCAGCCCAACATGTAGCCCCTCGCCTGCCCTATCCGTCACTGTGTCGTTTCCATCACTTTCTTGAATTGCCTAGATTTTCACAAATGAAAACCTTAGCGAGCATCGGCGAAATACAAAAATGTTCTGGTCGCCCATTGACTTCAATGGGGTTCGTTATTCGAAACGAACCCTCGAGCATCGCGGAAAGTTCGACTCGAGTAACGAGCACCCGAGCATTTTGGTGCTCGCTCATCTCTAGTTACAGCCAATCTTTACCGCAGCCATCACAGTGCTGGTATAATCCACAGTATCTGCAATGTGTCTCTCCCAAGCCCAGCGAGCTTTTCTGTATCCCTGGCAGCAGCGTAATCAGGGTGAGTTACTGAGTTGGTCCAAGCTTGTCTCCTGTAGTTTCCCTAGCCTGTATCCCCTTACAGTAGTGTTCAGTTCAGGCGCTCTTCATGCCTGCTGCTCTCTACACAGAGAAGCCGAGGCTCCTTCTAGGCTGGTAACAATCCTGCAGTGTTAGGTGCTGAACGCTACATGAGCTGATAATTCACTACACCGTACTGACCGAACCCACCGCTACACCGTACTGACCGAACTCACCGCTACACCGTACTGACCGAACTCACCGCTACACTGTCCTGACTGAATTCACCGCTACACTGTACTGACCGAACTCATCGCTAGTCTGTACTGACCGAACTCACCGTTACACTGTCCTGACTGAACCCACCGCCACACTGTACTGACCGAACTCACCGCTACACCGTACTGACCGAACTACCCGCTACACTGTACTGACCGAACTCACCGTTACACTGTCCTGACTGAACCCACCGCCACACTGTACTGATCGAACTCACCGCTACACCGTACTGACCAAACTCACCGCTACACTGTACTGACCGAACTCACCGCTACACTGTACTGACCGAACTCACCTCTACACTGTACTGACCGAACTCACCGCTACACCGTACTGACGGAACTCACTGCTACACTGTACTGACCGAACTCACCGTTACACTGTCCTGACTGAACCCACCGCTACACTGTACTGACGGAACTCACTGCTACACCGTACTGACCAAACTCACCGCTACACTGTACTGACGGAACTCACCGCTACACTGTACTGACCGAACTCACCTCTACACTGTACTGACCGAACTCACCGCTACACCGTACTGACGGAACTCACTGCTACACTGTACTGACCGAACTCACCGTTACACTGTCCTGACTGAACCCACCGCTACACTGTACTGACGGAACTCACTGCTACACCGTACTGACCAAACTCACCGCTACACTGTACTGACGGAACTCACCGCTACACTGTACTGACCGAACTCACCGCCACACTGTACTGACCGAACTCACCGCTACACTGTACTGACCGAACTCACCGCTACACTGTACTGACCGAACTCACCGCTACACCGTACTGACCGAACTCACCGCTACACTGTCCTCACTGAACCCACTGCTACACCGTACTGACTGAACTCTCCGCTACACTGTACTGACCGAACTCACCGCTACACTGTACTGACCGAACTCACCGCTACACCGTACTGACCGAACTCACCGCTACACTGTCCTCACTGAACCCACTGCTACACCGTACTGACTGAACTCTCCGCTACACTGTACTCACCGAACTCACCGCTACACCGTACTGACTGAACTCTCCGCTACACTGTACTGACCGAACTCACCGCTACACTGTACTGAGTGAACCCACCGCTACACTGTACTCACCGAACTCACCGCTACACTGTACTGACCGTACCCACTGCCGCACTGTACTTACCGAACTCACTGCCGCACTGTACTGGCCGAACTCACTGCGACACTGTACCGACTGAACTCACTGCTACACTGTACTGAGCGAACCCTCTGCCACACTGCACTGACTGAACCCACCGCTACACTGTACTGAGCGAACCCTCTGCCACACTGCACTGACTGAACCCACCGCTACACGTTACTGACCGAACTCACCGGTACGCTGTACTGAGCGAACCCACCGCCACACTGTACTGACTGAACCCACCGCTACACTGTACTGACCGAACTCACCGCTACACTGTACTGACCGTACTCACCGCTACACTGTACCGACTGAACTCACTGCTACACTGTACTGACCGAACCCACCGCTACACTGTACTGAGCGAACCCTCTGCCACACTGCACTGACTGAACCCACCGCTACACGTTACTGACCAAACTCACCGGTACGCTGTACTGAGCGAACCCACCGCCACACTGTACTGACTGAACCCACCGCTACACTGTACTGACCGAACTCACCGCTACACTGTACTGACCGAACTCACCGCCGCACTGTACTGACCGAACTCACCGCCGCACTGTACTGACCGAACTCACCGCTACACCGTACTGACCGAACTCACCGCTACACTGTACTGACCGTACTCACCGCTCCACTGTACTGACCGAACTCACCGCTACACTGTACTGACCGAACTCACCGCTACACTGTACTGACTGAACCCACCGCTACACTGTACTGACCGAACTCACTGCTACAGTGTACTGACCGAACTCACCGCTACACTGTACTGAGCGAACCCACCGCCACACTGTACTGACTGAACCCACCGCTACACTGTACTGACCGAACTCACCGCTACAGTGTACTGACCGAACTCACCGCCGCACTGTACTGACCGAACTCACCGCTACACTGTACTGACCGAACTCACCGCT
Organism: Eleutherodactylus coqui; assembly: GCA_035609135.1. Classification (NCBI taxonomy): domain Eukaryota; kingdom Metazoa; phylum Chordata; class Amphibia; order Anura; family Eleutherodactylidae; genus Eleutherodactylus; species Eleutherodactylus coqui. Next base: position 513,570,208 of record CM069405.1, on the reverse strand, counting down.
ACAGTGTACTGACCGAACTCACCGCCGCACTGTACTGACCGAACTCACCGCTACAGTGTACTGACCGAACTCACTGCTACACCGTACTGACCGAACTCACCGCTACACCGTACTGACCGAACTCACCGCTACACTGTACTGACCGAACTCACCGCTACACCGTACTGACCGAACTCACCGCCGCACTGTACTGACCGAACTCACCGCTACAGTGTACTGACCGAACTCACCGCTACACCGTACTGACCGAACTCACTGCCACACTGTACTGAGCGAACCCACCGCTACACCGTACTGACCGAACTCACCGCCACACTGTACTGACCGAACTCACCGCTACAGTGTACTGACCGAACTCACCGCCGCACTGTACTGACCGAACCCACCGCTACACTGTACTGACCGAACTCACCGCCACACTGTACTGACCCAAATAGGAAGAGGTAAATATATTACCTCTTCTTCCAGAAGCTTCTAACATCTTCTGGCTCAATCCCTCCTCTACTAATCAGGGCTAAGGTACCAGCGAGAGGCTGACCAATAGCAGGGAGTGACACAGCCCCCCTTAGATGTTCCTCAGTCGGTCACTACATTGGCACTTATCCGGGCATCTCAGACGGGAAGATGGTCTTTATATTATACATTACCAAAAATACTCTGTGCTGCTGGGAGACCCTTCTCCTTGCACCATGTAACAACCAGTCTGTGACGCCCCCATGATGTGTCTGTGACCCCCTCATAATACCACTACACGCTCTTCCTGAACATTCCGCCACGTGAAGGGTCCCTCACTCCGTCCGCGTCTAACCGGTTTTTAACAGTTTGCACATGGATGAAAATAACGCTAGTGTGCCGCGGCCTATTAGGTATAACTAATAATGAGCGGGGGAGGGGAGATAACCGGTCCCTTGTACACAACAGCAGTAATCCAAGAGGAGCTGTGGTTTGGATTACTGCCAATCCCAATCTCCACTGGCCGCGGCGTCTGCTTCGCCTCAGGTGCAGCTTCGTGACATGAGACGGACGCAGAGCTGCACTTCACAATCTATTTCCTTTAACCCCAACTGAACCTGTGATGCATTGTGGGTAATACTGCACAGCACATTGGTTATATACCAGCTGCCATTCATGGATTATGGAACCCAGTGGCACATAGAATAAGCTCCGCCCTAACTTCATATTATTAGCATAATGATTCCTCAAATAATCAATCCCAGTTATAACCTCAACACAATCCTAATCTGTCAGTCCGAATGCCCAACTATTGTTCTAACTAGCAATAGAACAATGGTGCTGTCATCAGAGGCTCCGCCCGCTGATCTAACCCTCACTCATGCTTTACACTGCAGCTCTGCTTCCTTAGAGCAGTTACTCTGTCTTCCGACCATCCCATATAACGTGGGACAGTCATGGGTTTTGGGGGCTGTCCCACCGTCTCGGCAGGCAGAAGACAAGTCCTGTAGACGGGGCTGAGAATGGAGTAAAACAGAAAACAGCCTACATTCACCCCTTATGCATCCTCGGCAACTGCCCTAGCTGAGTGAGCCGTCTAGCATATGATCACTGTAGCTAATCACTAGCCTCACCCGTACCAAAACAGATGTCAAGGATTGGCCAAAGCGGGCATGTCATCTTGCCACCTGGGTGAGCGGGGGACTGGAAAATGTGGATTAGAACAGTAGCGGTAGCAAAAGGGGTGAATATAGACTGTTTTTTTCTATTGTGCTGCATTAAATGGAGGCATTATTACTGTGAGAGGGTCACTAATGGGCACTATCACTGCCATAGAGTCACTGAGGGGCACTACTACTGTGAGAGGGTCACTAATGGGCACTATCACTGCCATAGAGTCACTGAGGGGCACTACTACTGTGAGAGGGTCACTAATGAGAACTATTACTGCCATAGAGTCACTGAGGGGCACTACTACTGTGAGAGGGTCACTAATGGGCACTATTACTGCCATAGAGTCACTGAGGGGCACTACTACTGTGAGAGGGTCACTAATGGGCACTATTACTGCCATAGAGTCACTGAGGGGCACTACTACTGTGAGAGGGTCACTAATGGGAACTATTACTGCCATAGAGTCACTGAGGGGCACTACTACTGTGAGAGGGTCACTAATGGGCACTATTACTACCATAGAGTCACTGAGGGGCACTACTACTGTGAGAGGGTCACTAATGGGAACTATTACTGCCATAGAGTCACTGAGGGGAACTACTACTGTGAGAAGGTCACTAATGGGCACTATTACTGCCATAGAGTCACTGAGGAGCACTACTACTGTGAGAGGGTCACTAATGGACACTATTACTGCCATAGAGTCACTGAGGGGCACTACTACTGTGAGAGGGTCACTAATGGGCACTATTACTGCCATAGAGTCACTGAGGGGAACTACTACTGTGAGAGGGTCCCTAATGGGCACTGTTACTGCCATAGAGTCACTGAGGGGAACTACTACTGTGAGAGGGTCACTAATGGGCACTATTACTGCCATAGAGTCACTGAGGGGCACTACTACTGTGAGAGGGTCACTAATGGGCACTATTACTGCCATAGAGTCACTGGGGGGCATTATTACTGTAAGAGGGTCACTAATGGGCACTATTACTGCCATAGAGTCACTAATGGGCACTATTACTGTGAGAGGGTCACTAATAGGCACTATGACTGCCATAGAGTCCCTGAGGGGCATTATTACTGCGAGAGGGTCACTAATGGGCACTATTACTGTGAGGGGGTCACTAATGGGCACTATTACTGCCATACAGTCACTGAGGGTCACTTTTACTGTGAGAGGGTCGCCAATGGGCACTATTACTGCCATAGAGTCACTGAAGGGCATTATTACTGTGAGAGAGTCACTAATGGGCACTATTACTCTGAGGGGGTCACTTATGGGCACTATTACTGGTATAAAGCACTGAGGAGCATTACTATTGTGAGAGAGTCACTGATGGGCACTATTACTCTGAGGGGGTCACTTATAGGCACTATTACTGCCATAGAATCACTGAGGGGCACTATTACTCTGAGGGGGTCACTTATAGGCACTATTACTGCCATAGAATCACTGAGGGGCACTATTACTGTGAGAGGGTCACTAATGGGCACTTTTGCTGCCAGAGAGTCACTAATAGGCGCTATTGCTGCCAGAGAGTCACTGAGGGGCACTACTACTGTGAAAAGGTCACTAATGGGCACTGTTACTGTGAGAGGGTTACTAAGGGGTAATATTACTATGAGGGGGTCACTAATAGGCACTATTACTGCCAGAGAGTCACTAAGAGGTACTATTACTGTAAAGGGATCACTAAATGCACTGTTACTGCCAGGAAGCCACTTTGGAGTACTATTATTAGGGGGGGGGGGTCACCGAGGGTCACTATTATTATGAGAGAGAGGCATTATTACTGTAAGGGGGTAGCTCGGTTCAAATCCCACCAAGGGCAACATCTGTATGGAGTTTGTAAGTTCTCTCCATGTTTGTGTGGGTCTCCTCCAGGTACTTCGGTTTCCGCACACACATTCTAAAAGTATATGGATAGGTGAACTTAGACTGTGAGCCCCATTGTAGACATCATGTGATGGACAGCGCTGCAGAATAAGTAGGCGCTATAAAAATGTGTAAAATAAATAAGGGGTACTATTACTCTGAGAGGGTCACTAATAGGCGCTATTAATGCCAGGAAGCCACTGAGAGGCACTATTACTGTGAAGGGGCAGCTGAGGGGCCTTATTACTGTGAGAAGGTCTCTACCAGGCACTATTACTGAAAGGGGACACAAAGGTCATGGGTTAGTGTAAAAAGGGTGTGGCCTAAATTAAAAAAGATTGTTGCATCATGCTACCTGTTTTCATAGTTCAAAAGTTGGTAGCCTTGGCCTTAGTTGCATTATCTGGTAGACTGAAATGCATCTGCTGTCCATCAGTAATTCAGGCTGCTTGTTCTCTTTCTCCCCTATTCTTTACACTGCCGCTCTGCTTTCTCAGATTGGCTGCCAAGTTTATGCCCAGGATCTGCAGGAAGTCATAAAGTGTTGAATCCCAATACAGCAGCATGCTAAAAGAGTGGTGATCTGGACAGACGTCGACCGCGTTGGAAATTTTGCGCTCCGTAACTCGGACCTTGGACGCTACGAATGAGATCAGGAGAGAGAAACAATTTCACAGTTTGTCTCACACAAGTTTCCCATTTCCGCGGATAATTGCACTCGGCCCTGAGATAGTTTATTTCAGTGCAGTGGATAAATGATGGGAGCTGACAAGGACAATAATGCGATTATCACGCACGTCTTTCCGCCATCTGCTCGCCATAAGACATCTTTATTGACAAATTGAAGTTTCATTTTATTTATTTGTTTGGGAAGAGCCGGGATTTGGCAGATTTCTCCCCGGACCTTGGACTAAATATGGGATTCAGATGCCGGCACGAACATGAGCAGCAAGTGGAAACAATGTAAGCGGGATCATGTAGTGGAGGCTTTGTGAGAGCCGTGAGCGCAGCAGGGACACTACAATGGCCGGACTAATGACTTATTAAATCTGACATGCCAGCAATTAGCTGATTACGCCAAAAGGCACTGCACTAGCGGCCAGCAACAACTAGCCACAATATGGCACCAAAAATGCCCAGATGGTACAGCACCATAATCAAGCTCATAACATAAATACAGCATGAGCCAGACTGTGCATAGATGAAGCACCAGAATCAAGCATATGACATAAATACAGCACCAGAACCAAGCAAAAGACATAAATATAGCACCAGAACTAACCTCAGTACATAGATGCAATACCAGAGCCAAGCACAGTACATAAAAACAACACTAGAGCCAAGCATAAATACAGTAGCAGAACTGAATGATTGTGTTGTGTGAGGCACTTCAGTCGCATTGACCCTGTTCGTAGCTCAGTAATAATATTGACCCTGTTAGTGCTCCCACTAGTAATAGTGACCTCAATAGTAATTTAGACCCCTTTAGTGACTCGAGTAGTAATAGTGACCCAAGTGATATAAGTGACCCCCTTAGTGGCCCCAGCAGTAATGGTAAGGTAAAGTCCCCTGGTGCAAGCACTGAGCCATGACGGACTCCTAGGGTGATGTCACATTGTGACATTTTCTTGGCAGACTGTTTTTGCTGGGTGGTTTGCCATTGCCTTCCCCACCAGTAGTAATAGTGACCCTCAAAAGTTTTAGGCAGGTGTGGAAAAATTGCTGCAAAGTAAGAATTCTGTCAAAAGTAGAAGTAGAGATGAGCGAGCACCCAAATGCTCGGGTCCGCGTTGTTCGAGTCGAGCTTTTTGTAAAATTCGAGAGCTCTACTCAAGTAACGAACCCCATTGACTACAATGGGAGACTCGAGCATTTTTGTATGTGGAACGCAGGGTCCCGAGCTTTTTTTTGTTTTTTTCTTGGTTCGTCTCTCTCTTTCTCTCTCTCCCTCCCAGACCAGGGAGGGGCCAAAACAGGCACGTCACAGCGGGGAGGTGCCAAAAGCTGGGGCGGGGTCAAACGCGATTTGATGCTCGTTCGAGTAACGAGCACCATCAAGTACGCTAATACTCGAATGAGCATCAAGCTTGGCAGAGTATGTTCGCTCAACTCTAAGTAGAAGTGTTAATAGTTTCTTTTTGTCAGATAACAAAATGCAAAGTGAGTGAACAAAAAAAAAATCTAAATCACATCAATATTTGGTGTGACCGACCTTTACCATCAAAACAGCATCAGATCTTCTAGGTACACGTGCACATAGTCAGGGATGTATAGCCAGGTGTATGATTAACAAATTATAACAGATGGGTGGTAATTATCAGCATTTTCTTGTGAAGGTTGAAACACATTCATTACCTGAAACAGAAACAGCTGTGTAGGAGGCTTAAAACTGAGTGAAGAACAGCCAAACTGCTACAAAGGTGAGGTTGTGGGAGACAGTTTCATGTCACAAGTCATACACCATGGCAAGACTGAGCACAAGGTAATTATACTGCATCAGCAGGGTCTCAGGCAAAGACTTCAGAGCAGACCGAGGTTTCAAGATGTGCTGTTTTTAGCTCTTTTGAGGAAGCACAAATAAACTGGCAATACTGAGGACTGTAGGGGAGTGGTTGGCCAAGGAGACGTAGAGCAGCAGATGAAATGCACATCATGCTTACTTACCTTTGAAATCAGAAGATGTCCAGCAGGTCCATCAGATCAAAACTGGCAGAAACCAGCGGGACACATGTACAAACATCTACTGTTCAGGGACGTCTGGCCAGAAGCGGTCTTCATGGAGAATTGCAGCTAAATAACCATTGCTTTAATGTAAAACAAGGACAAGTAAAGAAAAATTAAGCAGGCGATCTGGACTGATCAGACACAACGTGAAATATCTTGCTGTAACAGAAGGCTGTTTGTTCACTGAAGGGCTGGAGAGCGGTACAATAATGAGTATCTGCAGGCAGCAGTGAAGCATGGGAGAGACAGTATAATAATGAGTGCCTGCAGGCAGCAGTGAAGCATGGGGGAGACAGTATAATAATGAGTGTCTGCAGGCAGCAGTGAAGCATGGTGGAGAGCGGTACAATACTGAGTGTCTGCAGGCAGTAGTGAAGCATGGTGGACAGTGGTACAATAATGAATGTCTACAGGCAGCAGTGAAGCATGGTGGAGAGCGATATAATAATGAGTGTCTGCAGGCTGCAGTGAAGCATGGTGGAGAGTGGTACAATACTGAGTGTCTGCAGGCAGCAGTGAAGCATGGTGGAGAGCGGTACAATAATGAGTGTCTACAGGCAGCAGTGAAGCATGGTGGAGAGGGGTGCAATAATGAATGTCTGCAGGCAGCAGTGAAGCATGATGGAGAGCGATATAATAATGAGTGTCTGCAGGCTGCAGTGAAGCATGGTGGAGAGCGGTATAATAATGAGTGTCTGCAGGCAGTAGTGAAGCATGGTGGACAGTGGTACAATAATGAATGTCTGCAGGCAGCAGTGAAGCATGGTGGAGAGCAGTACAATAATGAGTGTCTGCAGGCAGCAGTGAAGCATGATGGAGAGCAATATAATAATGAGTGTCTGCAGGCTGCAGTGAAGCATGGTGGAGAGCGGTATAATAATGAGTGGCTGCAGGCAGCAGTGAAGCATCGTTGAGAGCGGTACAATAATGAGTGTCTGCAGGCAGCAGTAAAGCATGGTGGAGAGCGGTACAATAATGAGTGTCTGCAGGCATCAGTGAAGCCTGCGTAGAGAGCGGTATAATAATGAGGGTCTGCAGGCTGCAGTGAAGCATGGTGGAGAGCGGTACAATAATGAGTGTCTGCAGGCTGCAGTGAAGCATGGTGGAGAGCGGTACAATAATGAGTGTCTGCAGGCAGCAGTGAAGCATGGTGGAGGCTCCTTGTACGTTTAGGAGCACAATTCAGCAAATTATGTTGGGGATTTTGTCAGCACTAATGGTGTCCCCACTGCTGAGAAGTACAGTCAGATACTTAGCCATCATATAATACCACCAGGGAGGCATCTGATTGGCTCCAAATATATTCTGCATCAGGACAGCAACCTCAAGCATCCAGCCAATGTCATTAAGAACCATCTTCAGCGTATGGAAGAACAAGGAGTCCTAGAAGTGATGATTTTGCCCCACAGAGACCTGATCTCATCATCATCCAGTCTGTCTGGGATTATATGAAGAGACAGAAGGGTCTATCTTAATTGAGAAATTGAGTGATAATCATCAAGTGTAAATGCAAAACAAAATTGTTTACTAATTGTTATTAGTGACTTTCAGTCAGTATAAAAACCGTCGCTAGATTGCAGGCTTCTCACTCTGTGTGTATACGCTCCCTGCTCAACACTTCATATAGAAGGTGAAGAGATGAGCGAGAAGTGGACAAGAACCCAGCAATCCAGCGGTGAAGTCTGCCTGTCTAAATGCTCTGCATGAGCAGTGCTGTAAGCGGTTGTGCAGCCATTTAGACAACTTTCTTCCCATCTAAATGGGTCATGAGCCGACATCCACAGAAATCTGTGCTTAGTTTTCCAAGATCTTTGGAACACCCTCCCTGCTGAGTTCCTTCAAAACTGTGTGCAAAGGCCCTTTTACACAGAACAATTATCACTCAAAATTTGTTCAAATGTCAGAAAGTGAACAATAATCGTTACATGTAAACGTGGGCAGTCGTGCAATATTCATTCATTTGTCGTAAGCCTCAGGTTTTTAGCCAGTATAAAAACCATCCCATGGTGTTCAAAAGAAATTCTTATCAATGTACTCATTGTGTTTGCTCTGCATACACAATGAGTACATGGTTTACTCATGACGGGAGAATGCAATGGAATTCTCCTAGCTAGATAACCATCGCTTAAAAACACATGCCCAGCAGAGCAAACAGGGCGTGTAAGGGAAATAAAGAGATGATTAGGTACAAGTAACTTTATGCAGAAATTTGGGCAATTCGTTCAATCATTAGGCCGTTTAAGTGATAATCGAAGGTGTGAAAGGGCCTTTAGTGTACATTGAAGAACCGAAGCAATTTCGCAGACAAAGGGTGGTAACACCAAATACTGATGTTGTAGTGGCCCAGTACAACAGGGGCCCCTCCATAGCTGTATGCATGCATTTGTCTTGTCAGTGTCTTCTGTGTTGCAAGAAAAGAGTGGTACCGGGCCCGGACCTACAGATAGCTGCGACTGTGGTTTCTTCTGACGTCCCATGAGTCCTCCCGGTCACATCACTTGCCAAGAAGATGCTGAACTGTTCTGTTCTTGTGTGTGTGGATTTACTCCATCATCCAGGAATTCCCCCCTGTGGAAGAAACGGTGGCATCACGAGACAAAACAGAACCCAAGATAATCCATCACTTGGGTCCCACCTTTATTAACCTGCCCTCAGCCCTTGGACGTGTCACCGGTTACCAGGGGCGTAACTAAAGGCTCAGGGGCCCTGATGCAAAAGGTGAGCTGGGGCCCCTACTCTATCTGTATCTGTACCTGTACCCATACCTAAACCATGCTGCACAGAGACTTAACGTGAAGCTCCTGGGCCCCAATGCAAAACCTGTAACAGGGCCCCAACTATAATGCTTTATTCATAGTACTGGGCTCCCTATATGGAGAAGAGAGGTTTTATGGGCCCCCTAAAGCTCCTGGGCCCGGGTGCAACCGCATCCCCTGCACCCTCTATAGTTACGTCCCTGCCGGTTACCCTCTGGGTGGGAGACGGTAGAGCCACCGAGACAAGGCCCAAACTCTACCCCGCTGTCTCCTAGGCCGTGGCCCGCTCCTTGGATGCTGCAATGTGATTTAGATTTCTTTTGCTCAGTCACTTTGCATTCTGCTAATTGGCAAAGTAAACTATTAACCCTTCTGTCCCTGACAGCATTTTTTCACAACTGCCCAAATCTTTTGCACAGTGCTGTATACACTGCATCGTATATATATATATATATATATATATATATATATATATATATATATATATATATATATATAGTATTATGAGAGACAGAGAGGTGAACATTCACTCATATACACAGATGTTCCCTCAATATGGGACTAAATCTAATTAAATATCAGGTAACTGTTGAAGGTATTGCAGTTACTTAGTGACTAAGGGCTCCTGTCCACGAGCGATTGTGCACTGCGTTACTCGCGGCGATAATCCGGACGTTACTATGGAAAGCGCAGCCCTCTGTACACCAGCGGATAATCATAGCGATTCTCCACTCGCGGGACTCAAACCACGGCATGCCTCGATTTGCTGCGATTCTCCGCGATGAGCCAGATAGGCTCACCACAGTGAACTGACTGTTCTTTTCCCGGCTCCTGGCCCCCGTAGACAGGGGGCCTACGTCTGTTGAGTAGTCAGGGTATGCTGAGAGTTGTAGTTTTGCACTTGTTAAAGTCCCATTATTTATTTTTTGAGCCAAAGTCCTCCTGGGGAAAACATACAAACTCCATAAAGAACGTCTCTGGCTCGGGATTTGAACCCGGGACCGCAGTGCTTCTGACCATAGAGCCTCCATATACCACTGGGAACCAGTCCAGTTCTGTCCCCTCTAGTTCAAGAAATGAATTTATTAATTGAAAGATACATCACCAATGAATGTGTCGCCCAAACCGCACTACTGATCCACGACCTTCACGGCTGTAAGGTAATAGGACGGGCGGTACGCTTATCCTGTATCTAACCTTCTGGTAAGACCTCGGCCAAGTGCATGGTTATTTAGCTATTTTTATTACAGCAGACGCGCTCGGCGCAGGAAATCCCCAGCTCCTCATTCATTCTGAGTGAATGGAGGTCATTTGCCTCAAGGCTTGTGAATCCTTCTTAAAAGGAATGCTTCTTGGCCCCCGTCCCACTAATTAGTAGCGGGGAATAGAAATAAAACCTGCAGATACGGGGACTCTTACATTTCAGTGTGGGGTGGACGGCGTGCTTTATACTGCATGGTCTGACACCATCGGTTTGCACCGCATTCTATTTCCCATTTTTCCTTGTATCGTAAAAAGCAACTGAACCAGTAAGTAAGGTTAACCCTTAAATAAAAATAATCCCTTGCAAATCTTTAAGGGGTATCTGCTCAGGTCAAGCACTTGGATGCTACGCAGATGTTATCTGAGAATTTGGAAGCAAGTGTTTAATTTCTCTGCAGTGTCTTCTCCATCTGGCTCAGACCACCATGATGACTTCTCCTGGTCACAAATTGACACAGAATGACACACAGTAATCTTGAATGCTCCTGAATGTTTTAGCACTCTGCTTTCATTTTCCACACCTCTACACAATATTCCCCCTTTAAAGTTCCACAGATAGTAGTAATGCCACCCATGGTGCCCCATACAAAAATAGTATGCCCCTTTTGGTTCCCCTGCAGGCTCCACACTAAGTGCTGCTTTTAGTGTACCCACTCAGCAATAATGCCCACTTTTGTCCCCTACTCAGTAATAATGCTTCTTAATGCCAACACTTAGTAATACCACCTCTTTATGCCCTTGCATGCCCAAACTCAGTAATAATGTCCCCTTTTATGCAGTACAATAAAAAAGCAGCTTATGCATTTCGCTCCCCCTGCTGCTCTGGTCCATGCTTGTGTGGCCCCCAGACTCATTTACTGGTAGCATGCCCCATTACCATCTCCATGGTCAGTATGTGTGCCCTTTCAGGACCTATCTCCTGCCTCTTGAGACAGGGGGACAGCTCACAAAGTCTGGGACTGTCCTGCTGAATCTGGAATAATTGGGAGACATTGTTGAACAGTCCCTTAAGTGAATAGAGCCATCCGTTGGTTATATTGTTGTCGGCTAAAGCTGGGTGACTAGTCTGCCAATAGACATAGCTGAAGGAAAAGAAACCGGGAAAAACAAGGCTCACAGAAGGATCTAGGAGACCGGTGAATGAAGAACAACTTAATTGGGCAAAGCCAGAGGCGTAACTTAAAGCTTCTGGGCCCCAATGCAAAATCTGTAACAGGGCCCCCAACTATAATGCTTTATTCATAGTACTGGGCTCCCTATATGGAAAAGAGAGGTCTTATGGGCCCCCTAAGGCTCCTGGGCCCAGATGCAACCGCATCCTATGCATCTCCTATAATTACACCCCTGGGCAACGCATTTGTGTGCTGGGCAGGCACCTTCATCTGGCCGTTGGCCATCAGCACACCTTGTTTTCCCGGACTCTTTTCTTTCTGCTGGTTCTTCACCGGAGGATCCCTCAACTTCAGCTGCTACTGATACGACAGTTATAGAGTTTTGTGCCGCTGAACAACCATTCAAGAAACTTATACTCCTTTCACTCCTCTTCCAATTAATTGACCCTCTGCACTATGGAACGCTTCCGTTTTAATATCCAGTAGACTTATCAGTAGAGTAGACTCCCACAAGGATAGAAAACCAGCTTTCCTAGAGCTCATTAATCAGTGATTGACCTTCTAATGGTAGATTTGCCCATCAGGACTCCAATAAGTTGAAGAATAAAGTTGTTATCACTTGGCTATCTGTAGCAGTCTCATTGAAACAATTGGAGTGGCAATGTGAATATGTCACCACCGCTGTCCTCGCTTCAAGATGCCCCGGAGCAGCTGTCTCTGGAATAGTGGGGGCTTTAGAGGTCGGACTCCCACCAATCAACCCATTATCCCCTATCTTGTGGGTAGGGGATAACTAGCTTTCATGGGACAACTACTTTAACATTTAAGGGGGACATTTCCTTTAAACCTGTCTTCATGTGGAACAACCAATATCACCAAGATTACACAGGAGTTGTCACTCAACTTATTTAGGCTTCTGAAAAGCAAATGTGCCTTAGCATACAGTGATATATAGTAATTTATAGGGGTATTCCAGCCTTAGCAACGGGATATAGCTAAACTGTGCCGCCACATGCTAATCATGGGGCTACAGGACGTGCGCAGTACCTGGACAGCTGTAGCGCTATACACTTATTCACTGCTACGTAAGTGACGGTATATGTCAGCTGGAATTCCCCTTTAAGAACAGGAGAGCTGTGTATCATTACCATTCAGGATTTCCGCATAGCTGGACAGCAAATTAGATTTATATTCTTGTCATCTTAAGGATACAAAGTTTTGTGTTCTTTCAAGGACAGAATTTGAAATGTTTTTGAATGACATTTTTCAAAAAGACCTGACCGACCCGATCTCACCGGTGGAGTTAGCCGGTTTGCAACTAGGGTAGCTCGTAGTGTAATAGCGCCATTTCCCTGCAGATGTCGCTGTTGTTTCTGCTTGGACTTTCTGCTGATATCTCTCCGTCATGTGGGAATGGGTTATAGGAATTGTGATTATACCCTTATAATTATCTCTCAAGGACTTCACTTGGAGGGTCTACTTCAGGATGAAACTCAAGACACTATGGAAGTGTCCGCAGTGCAGTCCTGAAGACGGGACCTCACAGCGGTACCACCTGAGGATCACAGGTAGAGTATATATACTCTCCATAGAAGAGTCAGCACTGAAGCCTGTGAGTGGCTGAGCAGTCACCATGTAGGGCAAGTCACCACCAGCTGCTTCTTCCGGGCTTCGAGCGGCGGGCGGCGGGGTTGCGGTGCTGGACAGGGAGCCGCCAGGATAGGGGAGAATTCAATTTTTCTTCATTTTAAACCCGTTTATCTTTTTTATATTCTGGAAAACCCCTTTAAGACCGTCTCATCACTACTCTAAACTATCAGGGTATTGTAGCAGTAAGCCTTTAACTACTGCCCCCTATAGGGGCTAAGAAAAATTGGAAATGTCTTAAAATTTCCTTTAAATTATAACAAGAAAATTACAAAAAAAAAACTACCAAAAAGTAAGAAAACCATTTTTCTGCTTTTTAACATCAACCAAAAAAAAAAGAATAAACATTTGGTGTCGCCGAGTCCATAAAAGTCCAATCTATTCAAATAACACAACATTTATCCTGTACGACGAATGCTGGAATTGGAGAGGTTTTTTTTTATCACCCCATCTACAAGAAAAATGTAATAAAAAGTGATGAGAACATAAAAAAGTTATGGTAGCCAGCATGGGGCAACAGAAACTAATTTTTTAAAGTATATATATATATGTATATATATATATATATATATATTTAAAGGTACAACAACAAAAAAAAGTCTCTAAAGTTGGTGCCGTCATAATCAAACTGACCCGAGGAGTTTTTGTCGCTGCTTGTACGCTGTAAAAACAAGATGCCGCGATAATGATGCACTGGCGATTTTGTTTCCATTTCCCTGCACATCACATAGTGCCATTGAAAACACAACTTGTCCCGCAGCACACCGGCCCGCAGACAGTCATGGGGATGCAAGAATAAAAAAAGCTTAGCATTGGGGGCGTGGCTTATCACAACCTATCCCATTTACTACAATTTATCCCAGAAACTGTTATAAATTATAGCTAAAATTGAAACCAGCTTGTAGCTTAGATAGATTTCAGATTTGGTGCAGGGGGAGCCTGAAGATGCACTAAATGTATTAAGAGCGCCTGATTTGTATTACATTTGTTGCAGTTTATGCCAGACCTGCCTTTCCTTAGACCGGTGTATAATGTACCAGACTAAACGTTTTGTATTTCAATTCCTCCCTATTTTTAAGACATCAGCTTGCTGTCAGTGAACGATAATACTGCTTACATTCAGAGCAGTAACCCTGCACATATCTGGCCCTGCTCTCAGCTGAGAAGGGGATACAATTCTTTCAGTCTAGACAATGCTCTGTGAGCTCAACAGCTTATCGTCTAGACTGATGCAATTGAATCCACTTCTCAGTTCAAAGCAGGACTGGCTATATACAATGTATCAGTCTGGAGTCTGGGCTGTTGAGCTCACAGAGCATTGTCTACACTGGATACAATTGTATCCCTTTCGCAGCCGAGAGCAGGACTAGCTATATACAATGTATCAGTCTGCAGTCTGGGCTGTTGAGCTCACAGAGCATTGTCTACACAGGATACAACTGTATCCACCTCAGCTGAGAGCAGTACAAGTTATATACAATGTATCAGTCTGCAGTCCAGGCTGTTGAGCTCACAGAGCATTGTCTACACTGGATACAATTGTATCCACCTCTTAGCTGAGAGCAGGTGTAGTTATGTAAAGGTTTACTGCCTCAGTGACTGCAAGTACATGGCTTTTAAATGATGAGCAAAAAAAACTAAGTACATTAAAATGTTGTAGATCTTTGTAACCATACAGATAATATTTTATTTACATAAAACTTTAAAAATTCTTTAAAACCTAAACCATAAAGACAAATGAATCTTCAGCGACTGCTTAAAATACAAATCAAGTGGAGGAAACTTCAGCTGAAGTCTTCGGATGATGTTTAAGTTCTGGAGAAGATGTCATAGACGGGCCAGACTTTGGCCTGGAAACCACAACATGCGTCTCCTGCCCTCTGTGGTTGCTTCCAAGAACTCCGGCTAAGAGCCCAATTAGATGATTCTTCACCGCGGTGCAAGTTGTGTAATCAGAGAGCGAGGCGTATCTAACAGGAAAACAAACATTTCCAAAAGTGATTCTTTAGTCAATTAGTTACTAGAGATGAAAGCCTGATCGATCCAGCAGAGCAGCGGCGGGTTCATCCATGTGAAGCAGGTGTTGGCGGGGTTACGGCGTGGTGGTGACGGGGGGGGGGGGGGGGGGCAGCACTTTCTATGAAAATACCAACTTTTACTCAATGAATGTAACGGTTGACTGGTTATTCTCCATAGGGGGCTCTGGTACATTAAAACGTTACATATTTTAACACAAATTCCCACCTCCAACACATTTATCCACATTTCCAGATCAGGGGGTCACTATGGCGGAACAAGACACCCTCACAACTAATTTGAAACACACCCCTTGTAACTAAACATGTTCATTAGAGATGAGCGAGTATACTCGCTAAGGCACATTACTCAAGCGAGTAGTGCCTTAGCTGAGTATCTCCCAGCTCGTCTCTAAAGATTCGGGGAGCGGCGCGGGTGACAGGTGAGTTGCGGCGGGGAGCAGGGGGGAGAGAGGGAGAGAGAGATCTCCCCTCTGTTCCTCCCCGCTCTCCCCTGCCGCTCCCCGCCCCACGCCGGCCCCCCGAATCTTTAGAGACGAGCGGGGAGATACTCGGCTAAGGCACTACTCGCTCATCTCTAATTTTCATCGTTATGCTCCATACTCATAGTTGTAGTCTGTA